>WOVY01014702.1:0-683737 GCA_013436015.1 Rhipicephalus annulatus | reverse complement strand
CGCCGATCTCCACAGGCATTCATGAGATAAACACAGCGCCACACTTTCACAGTGCTATGATTATTATTTATGTTTAACATTTCGTTCTAAAATTGCTGTTACATTGTGCCACCATCCTGCGGCTTAGGTGGAGCTCGTGAAAATTGCGGTGCAGTCACCTCATTGTGTACGATCAACACTGCAATGTCACTATTCACAGCTGGAGCATACAGACAAATAAAAAAACATATTGATTGTAGCAGGGCTGATGTATATTAATCTTCTCTATTGATAATAATAACTTTATAAGTTCTTTGAGTCTTGCATAGAACCTGCAATAATGTGTTGCAATGTAACCACCATTTATGTTCGCTAGCATGTTAATTTAGTAGTTTTGTAATGTATTTTATTTAAAGGTAATTTTGCTTCCGCATCACAATTAGTAAGATGCCGATAATTCAATCCCTCATCATGCACATTTAAGAAATATTGTGATTTTACACAGTATTGCATGTACTCAATATGTGGACGTCTATCAATTTACACATTATATTGCTTTGACACTAGATTCAGAAGTAACATGCACACATTTCAGTAATTTCCGCATATACGTCTTTCCATAAGATGCGGAGTCCGCATCATACGTCTTAGATGCGGAGTCCGCATCATACGACTTCCATATTCGAATAATTCCGATGTGTGAGGTCTCCGCAAATTACGGACGTTTCAGTAGGCGTTTCTTCTGTTCTACTTTCTTCGCTGTCGTGGTCTTTAACGAACTAAAGTTTGTGACCTCGGAACATTAGCTGGGATTAGTTTAGGACATCTGGCTTTGATATTATAATTTAGTTAGATTTATTATTCAGTTCCTACCTGCACAAATGCCGAAGATTTTGGAAGGAGTTCCAATACCATATGGGACAGCCCTACAGGTGACCTCGTCTGTAACGAAAAATACAACCACAGAGCCAATCATAGCCACCATTTTCTCATTATTAAAATTTGTGTTGAGCGATCTTCGTCTTTGCCGTGGTTAATATTTGAACTTACATAAGCGCAGACAGGCTTTTACTTTCTTGCATTAAAACACCATAGCACCAGCTGAACTGATGTTTAAGAAAGTCAACACTCAGTTCCGTTTTTGCACACAAAAAGCCTTTTTTTCAGCACACAATCAGTATAACTAAAGCAAAACAACCTTTCGGCTAGTTAACGAAATTTCTTTTGTGAGTGCGGAAATTCGGGGCGCACGACAGAATAAGACTCGAGAAAATAACAAAGGCGCACACTCGCCACCGGAGTTTATTGAGGTCACCCAGCGTATATCACTTAAAAATGATCTATACTCGGCGACAGCTTTTCTTGGCATTGGAGTGACAGCTACGTACCAAAGTTCATAGATCCTAACCACCAGTGATTGTAGTTCCCCAATACGCTCGTATTTCAACGTGAAATCTAATAATTTAATTTCTCTTATTTTTCTACGTGAGCTATTCGCAACTTTAACCAACTAGACGAGTGCGCTTGTGCAAGCCAACATGGCTGTCATTTGGGGGACCGTGCCGCCATAGAGTTTCCTAAAATTAATTAGAGGGGATTCTGGCGCTGCGATCGTTCAGCGACCATGGGAATGATGGGTAGTACACACATTTGCCTAGTCTTTGTACTTGCGGGCGGCGAATCGTACTGCGGCTTTCATTTATTGCTGGTGTTTCGGTTTAGTTTTTAAAGAAAAATTCAAACCCTTTTAAATGTCGTGATACAATTTGAAAAGGTAAGTTGCAAAAAAATAGGGTGGTGAAGCGCAATTGCTGAACATTTGCTCTTAATATAAGGATGTGCGCCTGCCTTCTCTTCGTGCTAGGTTCCAAATACTAGCAGTCCGCACCTTCCTAAAAGTATACCCATCCTCACATAGGAGGTCAACATTATGTTTTCGTTGATGAGCCGACGTCCTTTTTTAACCAAAGAATGGTCTAGAATAAAGTGTCCCACAAGTCATCGCCGTACAGAAGCTCTTTAAAACATTACAAAGTTAACCTTCGGGATGTACGGGTACTAATCACACCATTCAAATAATCAAAATAGGATTTGACAATATTTTCTCCTAATATTTGCAAAACTCTTCCTATAGATACTTAAATGCCATTTTGAACAGACCACCTAGCAAATAGACATAAAGAGTGTAATAGCAACTGATGCTTGAATTCGCGAAGAGAAGGAAGGTGTCGGAGTTGCATCTTCAGTGTTGTATTGGTCTTTTTTGATTTGTTTACCAAATTTTACACATATTGATCAAGCGGAATTACTGGAATTCTCTTAGCGCTACGAAAATTACCTCAATCAATAACAGATGCTAAAATTCTTTACAGACTGCTTGTCTGTGTGTATTTCATTAACTGCTGCCTAGTATGTCCGATCCTTTAAAAGTATTTTACGACCTTGCCCCAAGACACTTACGACTAATTGCTTGGTGTGGATACCAGGGCATAAAGGTTTAACCCTCAATGAATATGCAGATGCACTCGCAGTGTCCTCACAGAATTATCCTATAATTTATATATTGCCAAAGCTACGATTTATCACCGTGGCACGCTTTGAAACATTTGTCATGTCACATCAGTCTGAAAAATCTCGCTTGCAAACATTGGTTTTTTTCCCACCCCAAGTACCCTTGGAAAAAACAATGGGGCTCCTCAAGAGCGGCGGAGATATCAATTACGGGACTAAGATGCCGATCCCCCCCCCTGAACTTTTATCTACACAGGTCTGGTCTGACACAGTCTCTCCTATGCCTCCACTGCGATGAGAGTTGATCCCTTCACCATTTCCACAGGAATGATTGCGTGCCCGTATGCGATTTTCTAAAGGCAACAAAACGATTAGAATGCTAAGCTGAGGCATACATTCACTTTATTTTAAAACCATATTAGCCTGTTAGTTCCTTGTAATACCTCTATTTTATTTCTAGTGTATCGTTTACCAATTGGTTTTGTCGTTTAAACATCGTTATCTAAACGATCCGGCTGGTAAAACAACTCCACCTCACAAATGAGGCACCATTCGTTTCATGGTTGATCCCCTGTAGTGAGTTGCGCCAGGACTTTGAGAAACAACCAACCGACCAACATCGACTGCTGCGGCGTACAGCTTTGTGAACGCTGGTCGTGCCACGGCTGGGGAATGCTGAGCGGCCGTGCTCGTGCAAAGCAGGAAACCTTACCTTTGACTGCATGGTGGCTGCACAGCGGCATCCAACATAATTTGTGATTATTCTAGCTGAGGAAGCAAACAATAAAGATTGAATCATTGCTACTACGACTCGCAGTAGCTGTCCGACTTCACAATACCCGTAGTAGAAATTGCCAGCGACAAAATGTAAAACACCAGCGAGGCGCCAAAGTGAGGCTGACTGAACGATGGCATGGGCTGGCTGCGTGGACATCCCCC
Source organism: Rhipicephalus annulatus (assembly GCA_013436015.1). Lineage (NCBI taxonomy): Eukaryota > Metazoa > Arthropoda > Arachnida > Ixodida > Ixodidae > Rhipicephalus > Rhipicephalus annulatus. The sequence continues at coordinate 680,308 of WOVY01014702.1, read as the reverse complement.
AAACAAGACTTACGACGGATGCCGCTTGGCAATGCCACCATCTGTGAAGGTTCCGAATTTGAGACAAGACGCAGCTCACACTTCTTTTAATTTATTCGTTATGACTTCGTTTTTTGTACAAGTGAGAAAGTCCCACTTCTTTACATGCACCTCAAACGCGAAGCAGCGTCTGCCTCTACAAGAAACACCGATGGTCATCGCCATCATTTTCCTAAGCGTTACGAGCTGCGCATCAAAACGATATTCACGTAGTGCTGCTTGTGCAAAAGCTCCGCACCCGTAGCTTTCCTAGAATATACTTACTAGTGGGCCGAGCACGGGCACCGCGGTGGCACGTATAACGATATCTTCCATCGGCGGCCACCGGACGGCGATAGCCGCCGGGACCGTGCAGAGTAACTGTATATCATTTAGTTTCTCAAAAACTTACCTAGAGGAAAATCTGGCGCTAGTGAGCTACTGGATGCGAGAGAATGACGGGATATGTGAGCTTCGAACTTGACTTGGATTTGATTATTTTGAAGACGCGTCTGTCTTCACGTTAAAATAATTGACTTCTTACTAAAATAACACCTAATAAGCTACTTATTTTATCATTGCACAGAAACGTGTTTATTAAAAACTGGAATCTTTTGCATCGATGCAAAATTGCACTGAGCTTCAGAAGTTACCAACAGCTGCTAAATTTAGCAGGCAGACGACAAAGCGAGCATTCTCACTGCCTCTGCTATGACGTCTGTTTTTTTAGCTGTTTGGTTGTGCCGGCAAGGTTAGTGAACGTTTACTTTAGAATATGATACTCGTGAATGAGGTGAGCTTATAAACGTTTTGTTTTAGAGAAACTTCATTCGCGCAGTCGTATTCGCTTTTGAGCAGAAGATTAGCTGAACACTAGCCTTCACAAGCCTCGCAGACACATACACCGTCATTCCCAGCAATCCATCGAGGCTCCTTGAGAAATTCGCATAGACCGTGGCGCCACACTTCTCTCTCTAGGCATGAATGTGGGAAACTCTTTGCTGTATACGGTGCCCATGGGACAATATACAGTTAATCTACGACTGCGCTATGCCGAGTTGCACGAGCGGAGTGGTGTGTCGGCGGCATCTCTAACGACATTCCAGCCAACGCGCACGTGCGGCGGGCGCGGATGGGCTCTCCCAGCCCGCTTAGAGCTGCGAAACGCTGGTTGAGAGGAGAAGCGTAATCAAAGCATAGTTTTTGTTACACTTACGAACGAACCGTCACCCCGTTATCGTTAATACACTTGACAATGTGAAAATGTTTATCAAAAATATTAATAAATAAATGAATACGCGGGGTTTCTGAGGAAAAACGGCCACTGTAATGAGGTTCAACAAAATCCAGCAGTGAATATCGCAGCATTCTCTTCATTTATTATACCAGAACATTCACTACAAGCTGATTTTTCTATTACTCAAAGAAGTTCTGCCCATGAAGAACTTCAGTTTCCTCATGCCGTTAACGCTATACTGAACTCTTTAAAAGTAAATATTTCAATTTCATAAATATCACTTCGAGGGCTAAAACAAATATTGAATTTTCTTCAATTTTGACAATTTTGATCACATCTCTTCAAACACCCGCTACTCGTATGGATCTTATCGAGTGGTACAGCGTAAATAATCCAATATAGTCGCGTGATAGCATTGAAGAGCTCATTTCGCAGAAATGCCGAGGTTGGCGGCGTTAGTTTCAGGCTAGAAAGTATCTTGGACGCATTAAAAAAATGAGAGAGTTGCAAAAGTTAAAGAATAGAAATTTCTGTTCGAGATTTCCCGAGGAATTTCATTGATGACACCATCGAAAGTAATTTTGAATGAGCACCTCATGTAGAAATTATCAATGTGTTTCTAACAAATGACCGCCGCCGGGGTTGGGATTTTCGCGCTTTATGTGTTCGCACGACTCTAACTGTTTTGGGTCTGAAGGCGCGGTGAATAATCAGACCCACTCGTTTTTAGGAGGAAAAATGAACAGGTGCTGTTATTACGCCATCTTTTCTGCGATGACATCCTGGTTTCGTGAAGAGGCGCAAAGGAAAACAGCACGCATACAAAAATCGGGAGATTTCACGTACAGTGGGAATCGATGATGCACGAAACACAAATGAGAAAGGTTGACATGCCACTTTAAAATGAGCACAATGGTACGAGATGAACGCTAAAATTGTCGTATGTTTATTTCTTTCATGCCGTGATTGTTAGGTTTGGGAGTGTCAATTACCTTCGTCGTCTGTGCACGTCCCGCATTACAAATTTTTGTATATGTGGAGCTAGCGAAATGGCCATGAGCACGCTATGTACGTAACTTGTAGTCATGTTTTACATGACACGCATATGTGTAATATTATGTTTGGGTGGGTCATTTAGCTTTGTCGCCTATTCACGATACCTGATACAAAATTAGGTATATGTGGAGCTAGCCAACCAGCTGCGAGCACGCAGGTAATTATGTATGACATGAATATCATGATTATAATATTTAGACGTGCCATTTACTTTTGTCGTCAATTCACGTCACGTGATACCAATTTTGGGATATGTGGAGCTAGCGAAATGGCTGTGAGCTTGCTTTGAGTGTAGCAAGTAGTCATGTTTTACATGACACGCCTGTCATGATTATTATCTGTGGAAATGGCATTTACCTTCGCTGTCTATTCGCGTCATGTAATACCAATATTGGCATATGCCAAGCTAGCTGTACTACTCGAGGAGCTACAGGGCCTTAAATGGGTTGCGATAGAGCTCAGTGAGGTTAGGGGGACAGGTGAGGCTGATACAGGGCTACAGAACGGGCACGTCCTATGCTATCGGCGCTTGGCTGACAGAAGCGAACTGGGAGTGGGGTTTTTTATCCACAGAAACATAGCTGGCGACATAGAAGAATACTATAGCAATAATAAAACGGTGGGAAGTGTCGTAACCAAACTGAAAAAGTGATACAAGATGAACGCGATACATTCTTATGTGCTTACGCCCCGCCTTGAGGACGCCTCAGTTGAAAGCTTCTATGAAGACATGGAATCGGCAGTGAGTAAGGTAAAAACCAGTATACTATACTGATGGGAGACTTTAATGCGAAAGTAAGGAAGAAACAGGTTGGAGACCAGGCACTAGGAGATTATGGCATCGGTACTAGATATGCCAGATGGGAGCTACTAGCAAAATTTGCGAACGCAATAAATTACGAATTATCAATACCTTCTACCGAAAGCGAGGGAACCGTAGATGAACATGAAGGAGCCCTAATGGCGAAAATAAGAACGAAATGAACTTTATACTGAGTGCACACTAAGGCATCATGTAGTATGGGGAAGTGCTCGGCAAGGTACGATGCAGTGACCATAAAATGGTACCGTCCTGAATTCGCCTAGACTTGAAGAAGGAACGACCGAAACTGATACGCAAGTAGCCATTCAATGAGCTAGCACTGAGACGGAAATTACAGGAAATCAGAGTCTCGCTCCAGAACAGGTATTGGGCTCTTATCGAGGAACCGAGACTTAGCGTTGATGCAATGAATGGTAATCTGACGAGTATCTTTACGGAATGGCCAGTGGAAGTTGGAGGTACTGTAGTTAGACATGACGCTGGCAAGCGGTCCCAGGAAAAGAAGAATCTCATTAAGAAGCGTCGAAGCATGAAAGCCTCAAGTGTAACCCACAAAATACAGGTGGCAAGGCTTTCGAAGTTGAATGATAGGCGTAAAGTATCCTATGGAAGAAGGTATCACATAGAGAGAATCGAACACGTTTTGAAGACCGGAGAAAGCGTCAAAGCAGTGAAGAGAAAACTTGGGATACGCAAAAAGCAGATGTATGCACTAGGGACAAGGAAGGCAAAGTAACTCCCTATATGAATAGGGTAGTAAAATTAGCGGAGAAATTTTACACAGATCTTTACAGTAGCAAGCACAACCATGACCTTATTATAAGAACTAGCAGTAACCCAGATGACACCCCAAGAGTAATGATAGAAGTCAAAAAAGCATTCGAGAGCATGCGAAGAGGCAAAGCTGCTGGTGAGGATCAGGTAACATCAGATCTGCTGAAAGATGAAGCACAAATTTTGCTTAGACACTAACTACCCTGTTTTCGAGGTGTCTCCTGGCGGGAAGAGTACCAGAATCTTGGATGAATGCTAACATCATCTTAATACTTAAGAAAGGAGATGACAAGCATTTGAAGAATTTCAGGTCGATCAGCTTGCTCTCTGTAGTATACGAACTATTTACAAAAATAATTGCTAAAAAATTAGGACAACATTAGAATTCAATCAACCAAAGGAACAAGAAAGAATTAGAATAGGCTACTCAACAATCGATCACATTCATACTATCAATCAGGTAATATAGAAATGCTCAGAATGTAGCCAACCTTTATACATGGCCTTCATAGATTACGAGAAGGCGTTTGATTTAGTAGAGATTTCAGCAGTCGTGCAGACACAGCGGAATCAGGGTACCGAGGAAGCATGTATAAACATCTTGGAAGAAATCTACAGGGGATCAATTGCTATCATAGTGCTTCATAAAAAAGCAACAGAATACCAACTAAAAAGAGTGTAAGACAGGGTGATACAATCTCCCCAATTCTATTTACCAAGTGTTTACACAAAGTTTTCAGAGGCCTAGAATGGGAACTGTTAGGCATAAGAGGTGATGGAGAGTATCTTACTAACCTGCGCTTCGCCGACGATATCGCATATCTGAGTAACTCGGGGGACGAGTTCCAACTCATGATTACGGAGTTAGACAAGGAGAGCAGAAAAGTAGGTTTTAAAGTTATCCTGCAGAAAATAAAAGTAATGTACAACAACCTCGGAAGAGAACAGTGCTTCGAAATAGAAAATAGTGCACTTGAATTTTTAAAATACCATGTGTATTCAGGACAGGTAATAACCGCGGAGCCGAACCACGAGACCGAAATAACTAGAAGAGTAACAATGATGTGAAGCACATTTGGCAAGCACTCTCAAATCATGACAGGTAGGATGCCACTATACCACAAGAGGAAGGTATGTAACAGCTGCATCTTGCCAGTACTTAGCTACAGAGCAGAAACCTGGAGCCTTACAAAGAGGGTTCATCTTAAACTGAGGACGACGCCGGACCACGGAATTGTGCGGCATCTGCATTCGAACCAAATTTCGTCATTTCGGGCTAGGCCGCTGCGCTATTTCTAAGTAGGGGTTTCTGTTTCACTCTGGAGAACACCACCTAACCGCTTGTCAGCTTCATTGATTGATTAATTGATATGTGGGGTTTAACGTCCCAAAACCACAATATGATTATGAGAGATGCCGTAGTGGAGGGCTCCGGAAATTTAGAACACCTGGGGTACTTTAACGTGCACTCAAATCAGAGTACACGGGCCTACAACATTTCCGCCTCCACCGGAAATGCAGCCGCCACAGGCCGGATTTGATCCCACGATTTGCTAAATAGGAAAAAAACGTCAGGCAAGATTACTGACAAGGCCCTCAAGTGGTTTCCCGCTCACATGGGGGGCAGTGGAACTACCAACAACCACAGCCATAAAACTAGCAGCAACAACGCCAACAGCCAAAGACTAACCGGCATCCCGCCCAACCATAACGAGCGCGCCCACTTCGTCGCGAGGCAACTTACCCGCCGTGACGCAGCCACCGTGGTTGGGAAGAGCACCGGCCGAGGCATGGTGGTGGCCACAGGCACTGGCAATGCCGAAATTACCACCCCCACCACGTCCGTTGCTGAAGTTGCTTCAGAAGAGCGAGGCAACAGAGGTGCGCCGACTGCTATAGAGAAGAATTTCCTGCCACGTACCACGACATGCTTGCGCGCTATAGAAAAGACCGGAAGAAATTTCCGCAACACCACGTGCGCCTGGACAGGTTGCAGGCGGTGGACCTGAGAAGGCTGCAGACGGGAACGTTCACCATTCCCTACCATCTGCACCACTTATGGCCACGCTGCACCCGTCGCCTAGCTGCCCGTGGTCCGCGCACGAATGGGCCGATATGGCACAAATACTTTGGCAATGCGAAATAGATGAAGATAGGCCACGAGAAAGAATGACGTTAACTGAGGGACCAACCAAAATGGGGTGCCTTGTTGAGCGTTTGCAAGCTGCCCTTCTCAGCGAGGCCCTTGAAGACCAGGTGTGGCCCGTCCAGCCCGCCAGGGCCGTCGCCGAGGACCTCAAAAGATGTTCCTCGAATGATGTGTCCCTGGCAGCCTAGCCCCGGGCACAGCAACAACCGTTGGGCAAATAAAGTTTATCAACTCAACTCAACTTCATGAAAGGGGCCCCGTTTTTTGCGTTAAAGAGCGCTTTGCTGCCCGTCACCAGGAATGACGGCTAAACGCGTGTGTCACGTGTGCGTTGTGAACGAGGCTTGCTGCGTAACTGTCACTGCAAACTGTCATTCCTTCAAACTTAGATCATTGTCGGTGCTCGCCCACTACCCACGGACTTGCAAAATACTCGGAGTGTTTAGAAATATTGATGGCTCCATGGCCACTCGCTATGGAAACTTGCGTGCTCGTTTGCTGCGGCGTCGTGCCACGGCGAATTTCAGCCACCGAGTCTTGTGAAGTGCTTTGCTTGAGGTTGTCGCGGCATCACTGTCAATCATTGTGTTCATATTCTTTACCTCGCCGCTCGCGCAGCTTACACTAAGAGCTTGAGCAAGACCATCACGCAAGATCATCGCACGTACAGAGGGCGTCTCGCACCAATTCAAGCGAACATCGGCAGAATGCGAGATGGCAGAGGAAATGAGAAATAAGCACTTTTTACGTCCCACAGACGTGAACCAATTATTTTGCAGCCCAATAAAGCAGGGACATGTCGAGAAACTCTGAAACTTCGTTCCCGCAGTACACGGCGTGTACCTGTTGGTAAAATCGACTACGCAGCAGTTCATTTCACGATTCAGATAAAGTACGTGATGGAGAACGTCGGGGGAGTGTTTTGTTCTGCTTGGGCTCTCAACGTTTGTCTTCTCTGAAGGCCGCGTGGTGGTGCGCCAGTCTCAGCGCACGAAGTCTATATTTATACGTCAACACAGTATGACGTAGAGCTTAGTACCGTGCAGACAGCAGCTCGCTGCCTGTCATCGGCAAATCTGTTGTCTGCTGTCAATTTGCGTAAACTGCAATGAGAGAATGGTCATCCAGCGATGCCGGTTGCAATTTTAAACTCATGGAGCACGCGGAGATCACAAGCTTCTCAGTGAACTGTGTTGATTGCTTAGAGTAATCATCATTTAGGTTATGCCAGGAAGATGTTGGGTGGGGCAAACAAAAAAAACAAGCTGAAATATTTTTACACGTGCTTCTTGAGGGCAGTCACTGGAGAGCATTAGGCGAGAAAAAATGTTATTCGGGAGGTATAAAAAAATTAGGGAATCCATAAGTTTCGCTTTTCAGCGTTTAACGCGTTAGTTAAATTCTGTTCTGAGTGTGAACTTCAAACACTTAGCGCATGAAATCTGTTCCAACTTGCCTTGCAACTCATGTTGTCGTCTTGGAGGAATACACACAGTAGCGTGTGTGCCTTTCTGTGGGAGTCACTGCCTTTAAAGCATGAGGTCTTCATGATAATTTTATGTCTAAATGCCGATGATTGTGTACTCTTGTACCATGCTTTATTACTGCAATATTTTGTGTTGTATTGTTAAGCTTGTGTACAAGATGCACGCTCTTATAAAGCATGAAAGTTACTGAATTCAAACGTGGCTGTGTGGATGCGTTGCTGTGTGGTGGAACACACGCTTGCCACGCAAAAGATGGCGGAACTCCTTAGGAAGCGGGTCATTCGTTTCCTCCTCTTTAGTCGTAGTAATAGTAAGTAGCCACCTCTAATTTATGAGTTGCTCAATTGGGGGCGTTGTATGTATATAATGTTGGGAATAATATAACTAGATGACGTTAGTTTTTTTCTCACAGCACACCCATGGAGTGAAGAATGATGAGTGAGGTGAAGTGTTTACCCGTTAGTCTATGCTTTCGTCCATGCGTCTGTCGCTCTGTCTGTCCGGACTTCCTTCCGTCCGGACTCATGGGCAGATGGGCACATGGACAGACTGACGGATGCTTCGCCTCACTCATCATCATTCACGACGTAGATAAACTGTGGTTTTTAAATGCCAATGCGTTTCTTAGTCAGGATCCGTCCACCTTCCTCTCCCATAACAACAGATGCGGACCTGCGCGTTCCTAGCAACCGGAGCCCCCACCATGTCACGCTACGGTGTCGGCAGCTGTCAACAACAGCCGAGGGTGCGCGCTTATACTCACCCCTAGTGAAAGGAGCCCCCCCCCGCCCCTTCTTGAGTTGAACGTGACATGCCACCGCCTGAATGCAGTATGTTTGAAACGAGTTTGTAGCATTTGCGCAAGTAGCGTTTGCGTAGCTTTTTTTCTTAGCCGTGGACGTTAGCTACTAGAGCTGGCAACACATGCGGCCTTTCTCGCGATAGCAAAGCGCCACGTGCGGCGAATGGCGTTATTGGCTGCACGGTTCAAAAAATATAAAATTATATTCTTCTAACGCTAGGTTCTCACGGGCAATTCGCCGTTAACGATGCTACGCAATGCATCTGCACTTCCTCACAATTCCTTTCGGGGTTGTAGAAGCTATCTTTATTTTGTTATTTGCATCTTTAGTGATTATCCGGTAAACACAAGAACATTTTTTGCTCACGTCAACGGTCCTACGTCAGAATTTCCACTAAACGTAAAGCTAAACAATATCTTTAACGCCGTCTCGTAACTAATATAGCACAATATATAGAGGAACAACTCGCTGCCCAAGTGCTCTAGATGTTGTCGGTCAAATGCTGGCAGAGGAACCCTTGACGAAGTTCATATGAATCCTACTGTCATGAAGGAACAGTGGACAGCACGCAGTCGGGACGTAAGGGCAGCTTACATGAAGGGGCCTTTTCTAAGAAACGTACATCCCCAGTAAAATAATGGCAGGCCTAAAGCCTCGCACATGCTCTCTTGAAAAGAGGTGCGGGTGACTTGTACTCTGTGCCTATGTCGATACAGCGCAGTACGGTAACAAGAGGATGTTCTCACTGTAGTTTACAGACAGGTGGGGAGTGCTTTAGTTTTCACCTCGTTAAGAGCGGCTGCCCAAGGACAGCTGAGCGAAATGCAGTTGTGCTGACCTGGTCAGACCAAGATTGTCCTTCACAATTATACCGACTCGAGGAAGGCAATCAGAGCTCTTGAATCTGACCATCTAACTGAAGAGCAGTCCTTAATCTTTTAGAACAGGGCTCATCCCGGTTCTTAATCTACCACTTAGTTTCCCGTACACTTGGGGTACAACGTTCTCGAGGGCTTCAAAAACCGCGACTAGCTGACTCACGATGAACTCACATGCCGAGTCGCTCTCGAGGTTCAGGAGCGACAGCAAGAGGCTCAGCAGAATGATGCACATTCAAAATTCAATGAAACCTCTAATCATTACCAGTAAACTTGACGGGAAATTCTATACTATTACTCACCGAAATTCAACAGAAATCAGTCAGCTACTTTGGGAAGGTTGCAGACGTGGCTTTTCGTAGCGGGCTTCCTCCGTAAAAAATACTCGGATGTGGAGTCTACTTCCTTGTACTGCACTGAAAGCTTCTATTCTGTGGCTTGCCTGCTTTAGCATAGGCCTATCAGCCTGGGAAGCAAGAGAGATGGGAGCCCTACTCCCCCCTGAGAAAAGTTGGAGGGGGGGCTGAGCCCCCCCCCACCTTCAACTGCACGGTTGGAGTCAGAAATCCCTGACAGGAATCACTGATTTATATTCTTACGGGCGAACGAAATTGTTACGAGCCTACGTTACAACATGTTGAAATTTTGCCAACATTGCCACTATGATATTTTTGCTGGTACACTCGTATATATATATCTCGGCTGATTAGTAAAGAAGGTGAGCGAGTTGGTATGCCACTGTGCTTTGGCGCCGTCCCAAGTTGCCTAACATCTTCCTCTACAGTGAAGCCCAATGGGAGGGGGCCATAAGAAGTACAGTACTCCGAATGCAAGCCTAGGCAATCAGGGCCTAGGAAAGGACAAAGCGTCATGGGTTCAGTCCTCGACATGGCCACGGCCAGCGATTAGAACGGCCCCCTGTTAAGGTGTTGTGTCTGTAACTATTCAAGATTCAATAAAGTGATTTTTTTGTCCGTGTGTCCACATAAATTATCCTGCTTCCAAAGAAAACAGACGACAACAACAAGCACGCTTATTAAAAAAACAAAAAACAAAGGGCTTCACAAGTTCCTCGAAGGATTCGTGAGAGCTGACAGTGCATTTGATGAACTACTGACTGCAGCAGTACCTTGTTGAGCTGCTCAGGACTGATGGCCAGTGTGAATAGTAGGGCGAGGCTGCATGGTTGTCCTCTAAGGATGCTACATGCGAACTGCACCACCTCCTTCGGAGCGTCTGGGAGGAACAAATATCCGCTGTCTCCCAAAGGATCTAGAAAAAAACTTTACAACAGAGAAGAGTTGATTGTGCTGGACATAATAAATGGTAGTTTTTTTCGTGAGCTAACGTTAAGCCGTGTTGATGCAAACATATTTCTTTTGCTGCGGTAACAAGAAAAAAAGCGTTACCTTGCGACAGTGAAAAAAGCATATTCTGTGACGGTTCTCAACGTTCGTCTGCTGTTAAAGAGATTTATTCAATGAAGTATTAGTTGATCGGTGTTCTCAAAGTATAATTAAACCTGACTGGAAAAATATCCTACACAGTCACTGAAACTGCTCGAAAACTGCTTAAAATACCTTTATTTACACGTCACGATACGACGAGCAATGGGGCTAGTCGTGTATTCTTAGTACTTGCAGGCACTCTAACGGTGCGGCAAACATTTTTGGCATACTGTACAATAGACTTGGTCCAGGCTTGGCATCGTTCAAAGTGTAGCCTATGACGTTTTAATGCTAGGCCGTCAGTCGTCTGGCACAAAGAGCACGCTTTGTTACTGATGCTGTTCAAGCAGCCCGTGACGCCCCTTGGACGCTTTTCATATGATTTGTGGTGCCTGAGGAACGCGTTGTCTTTTAGGGGCGAAGCTGCCTAAGGCGTGGGTTGTGCGTCTCCTGTACGTAGTAGCCACTCCTCGTTTTATTCCTTGGAATGTCCACTGGATAGCGGTACTTGTATAAATTAAATATGTGATAAAAGTATGCGAGATGGTGTTACTTGAAGTTTTTTAAGATGAACGAACGGATAGACATACAGGCAGATAGAAGCACATCCAGGCTGTATTGCAACTCTTAGACAGCACCTTGACAGTCTACGCAGACTGCTTAGAAGACGGCACCGAGCTCATGCTGTCCGAGAATCGGAAGACGTCTGGACAGCTTTTACGCGACGTGCGCCACCTCGCGTCGAGAAGTGAAAACCAAAATAAGCAACGTAACAGTTGTAATTTCTGGATCATGTCGCGTTAAAATCTAAAAAATAATATTACTCACATTGAGCGTTTGGAGAAGGATCTGCTTGAGTGTCGACAACCATTCCGGCGAGATTCGATCTATCTGAGCATTTAGCTGAGCTGCAATTTTGTTCAGATAGCAAAGTAGCCTGCATCATATTTGTCTACAACGCGGTCTTCTCGTAGCTGTTTATGTTGTCGGCTACGCGAGATTTGGAATGGGACTTAAGACGGCCGCCGTCTAATAAACTGTTTATTTAGACGTCGATGGTAAGTATTGGAACATAGACAGTGGGACATGCAGGCAGACAGGCAGACGGATGGATGGACATACATACATACATACATACATACATACATACATACATACATAAATACATACATACATACATACATACATACATACATACATACATACATACAGATGCACGAAAGGGTTGATGGACGGATGGACGGACGGACGGACGGACAAACAGACAGACAGACAGACGGGCGAAAGGATGAACGATTCCAGTCAGCGGATGATTCATGGTTTGCCAATAAAACCCCTCGAAGCTTCACCCCCTCACCATCATTCACTCCTGATTATTCTATATTTTTTTGCTTTCTTGTCATCTCGGCGCCCCATTTCAGGCTAATTACACGCCAAAAGGGCCATGTTTTGGCGCGTAATTACCCTGAAATGGGGCGCCGAGATGACAAGTACATTCTAAAAAGATTGTGCTAATTCATTGTGCTCAAGTCAGTGAAATTTTGAATATAAAAGAAGAAATTTTGAAGATAAAAACTTTGCTAGAGTGCGACATTTTCGAGTTTTCTACAATTATGACTTAGTTTGGAATGAACTAAAGTTTATTCTGCAAATATTGTTTATTATTTCAACACTGAGTTTGGTATACCTATCAAGCAAGCTGTTGGTGTAAGGTGTCTGAAGTGCAACAATTCTGTTGCCACTTTTCTTCGATATCGACCTCTAGGAATTTCTATGTTTAAGGTTTTTTTTTCTATTTCAGTGCTTTGCCATCTGCGGAATGTATACCTGCTCTACTAAAGATTTATTTTGGTTTGAAATTACTGTCGGCCACTTCACATTTAAAAAAAAACATGAATTTCAAAAAGTAATTGTCTTTGTCTACACGAAGAAATGGTTCGTACCACGCAGCTTTTCATTCAAGAATCAAATTTTGACTTCAATCAAATGCGAAAAAAAAGAGTTGTTTGTATACGGCAACCTTTATAATAAATATGTTTGCCTAAAGTAAACTTATACGAAATTTTATATTGCTGCTATCTTTCTATTTGGTCACGCGGCAGCCTCCATGTTGATGCTTCCTTCTGCCGTCTATTGTGAGGTATATTCTAACAAACACCTAAAAAGGTGATCGTTAATCTACTTGGGAAGTTGATAGAAAAGCTTTCATTCAACTTCCTCCTTTTGTGAAAATTTGTATAATTTATCAGCTGAACAAACTCATCTAATTGTTCTTCGTGGAGTCTTGGGTCAATGCACAAATTATTCTGATTCTTACCGAAATAGGACCAGCGAGAGGAATCAGCTCACGAAAGGGATATCCAACGTGGCTTAAATTTGCCACTGGAGCGTAGGCTAAAAGCAGGTCAACCTGCACAAAAAAAGTGAGGAGATTTTATAATAACGTAACCCAGAAATCAAATGACTATTGCTGAAGATAGACGTATAGGGACATTTTGATAGCTAAAATATTTTAGTGCAGTAGTAAAAAAGTGTAATTTTACAAGAAATATACAAAGTTGCCAGCCATTTCAATTTGGGGGGACTGTCCTGAACTTTTCTGGAACGCTGAATCTCGCAACGTTTCTGTCGGTAAACCTTTACGTCTCGAAACTGTTCTACACCGATCATATCTAAATTCATACAGAAACCAACGCCCGCCCATCAACGTGCGTCGCACAACGCAACACTAACTTCGCACAAAACAATCTAAGGTGTCTGCGAGGGGCTTTCGCCACTATTGCTCTTCATCGCGAAGTGCGACAGCTTTTACGAGTATATTCTGCGGCGACAAGACGTGCGCTGGACATCTTGAAGCTAACTCATGTACGCCTTCAAGAAACCGCGACAATAAAGTTTGAATTTCTCATGCAGATACGCTTATATGAAAAATGATTATGCTTTTTACCGCACTTCATGCCTGCAAGGCTGTAACCGCAAAAAAAACAAATAGGAATTTTTTTTAATTTCCATTCACTACCGCGATATTACAACGAAGCTATTTTTAAAAACACACCTTGTCGTTGTACTCCGGCCTCGTAGAAAGAAGAACCAAGCTTCCAGCCGTGCCTTGAGAGAATACGAGCATGTTGACTTTGCTGGCACCGGTAACATTCAGCACGAGGTCCATAACGGCCGCAATGTCGTAGCTACCGATTTCGTCTAAGCTGAGGCACGGGTGCAAAATTAAAGTACAAAACACAGTTCGCTGATGCATTTGATAGGAAAAAAATTCTCTTCACTAGGCGTCATAATTTCGCAACAAAAAGTGAAGGACACTTCGCAAACTCCGAAGCGTGTTCGTGGAGTGTATGTGCCCATCGCGACGGGGCGGTCAGAATGAAGCACAATAGACGCGTCTTGCTCCTTGTATGAGCGGGCGGAATGGGGTCTTGTTACGATAGAGACGTGCATAGCCATCCGACTAATTTAACCGCTGCAATGAGACATTTGGCAAAGGAGCGTTTTCGTGCGTGCAGCTGTGCCTTCATGCGATATACAACATGGTGCAAGGAGACGAGAGCCTTAGAAATAGCGTTTTCTAACAGCTTCACTGCTCAACCACTTCGTACAGACGTTAAGCAGCGAAGCTGAAACATGGGCCGCCGCTTAGGACGAGGCGTGATTTATCAAAGTGCCTTCTTCTGAAGGTATTGATTTTCCGATAACTACAATAAGTACACTAGATAAAATACTTTACCTGAGGCTTCAAATAGAAAAAGGGTCTCTCGTTGTAAACACGGTGGTGTTAAAAAGCGCAAAGCGACTTGTGAAAATTCCGTTATCAATGTCATTGGGGCGGCCTCTTTGGTTGTGATACAAACAGCAGTCTTGCCGTCAACCGAAATTCGTGATCGACGCAAGTAAAGAAAGGAGTCAGAGGGCGTTTCCTATTAAGCTATTCTTGTGGCACAACTTATATATCCCACGAAAAGCGAAGGCGGGCTAGGAATTGTGAGGAGGGTAGCTTGGAGAGTGTGTACGTTAGTGCGTGGGTGGAGGAAGGAGGCATACACCCGTGGATATCGCTATCGCGTTCAACCCTATAAGGCGACAAATAGAAATCGCCTTTTAACGCGATAGCGTTAAAGAGCTCGTGTTGCAGAAAACTCGGTGCCGGTGTAAATCCCGTTGGTTGCGAGCGAAAAGTTGTCTGTGCGTCTGTGACCAAAAAATCAAGTTATCGAGATAGCGAAGGGAGGCCGCAACCGACCAACGCGTGCGCGCGCGATCACACTGAAAAAGCCACGCATTAGAAGAAAAAAAGTGCTTAAGGTGACGGGCGCGGTTGTTTCTTTGCCCTGCCATCCATGCATGCTTAGCTTCCAGCGCTTTCGTCAGGACGAGAGAAGAGATAATGATATTGCATCACGCGACAGGCATTTGCAAATCCACTCACACTGAACAGATTCCTAAAATTTTCACGGCATTTAATTTGTTAAGCAATAGGCTCTTCTTGTGAACTCATTATAAGGTTACCTAAAAGTTTTAAGGCTCTTTATTGCATTCTGTTTACCAGGTGTCATAACGAAAACGAGCCCAATCGGCGATAATAGCGTGCGCTGGTCTAATATACTGTGTGCATGTTTGTGTGCCTGCGTTTGTGTGTAACAAAACATATTATTATGTATGCACTTAGCAGTGGAAGGGCGCACTAGGGGCCGGATTTCGCTAAAGCGTTCAACTCTTAAAGGCGAAGCTCATTGGTCCCCCGATTTTTTTTTAGATGCGATGCAACTTATGGCATGGCTGTCTCCGTCACTTCATCGACACCACCCCTGCTCGTGAACGTCCCCTTCCCTTTTTATCTATTTTCACCTTCTTTCACCTCCCGTGGCGTTCACACCACCACAGCACATGCGTGTGGCCTCCCTTTCTCTTTCCTTTTTTAAGCTATCCCTCTCTCTTTTAGTAATACTCTACTCTCCTAAGTGGCGCTCACACCAGTCTTCACATGTGGTGCGACAGCTGCATACTCCGCTGAGGCAACACCACCTAGTCTATGTGGTGCTGGCTGAGGGCGCCACGGCTGTTCCGCGGTATAAAGTAGCAGAGTGCGCGCTTCTACGCAACGCCGCGATGATTGCCAGCGTCAACGCCGACGTCAATGTCAGTGATAGGGCCAGTGCAAGCTCTCAATCAGGTACACCATCAAGATACCATCTCCTAGTTTCGTCGCATTCAGGCAAGGTTCCATTTCGGTGGAGATGGTGTAGTTTTCTATGTTATTTTATAAGTTATTCCTTTAGTTTTACATACTGCAGCCCCGTTGTAGCTGTCAAAGGAGAGCAGTAATACATCACACATCAAGCGCGGAAACAAGTGACAACGCATGGAACATTTTACCAGCGTCTTCTAATGTAAAATTCTAGCGCACAATGGCAAAATATTGCACTAAACAGACGGAAATATCCGTAGCCGTTTGCACGGGAATCTAATAAGAGGGGGGAAGGGGTGTCTCCCATTCGGTCGAGAGAAAAGTTCTAAAACTTGGAGGACGCTTGAACAGTCTTCAGGAGAACAACGCAATGATTAAGCTGGGCCATGCGCGTCTTGCCTTCTTAGCTTCTAGCCTAGCATGCAGTTTCTAGATGCATGTCTCAGCAGTGCCGCCAAGGAACGTCTGTGTATGTAGTGTTATCTGTTTGAAAATACTTTAGAATGACAACTGCAAAGGTGGTTGCGCTTTGCCAACTACGCCGTAATTATCGTTTTATAGATGATAGTCTCTCATGGGGATCTTCAACGCAAAAAGTTTGGTCTGTCTGTATGCCTGTCTGTGTGTCTGTCAGTCTGTCAGCCTGTCTGTCTCTGTCTGTCTGTCAGTCTGTACATTTGTCGGTTTGTCTACTCTTAACAGCATCGGGTACTACAAACGGCTGACTCCATCTGCTGCGCCCACCAATGTTGCTCAAGATTCAGCATTCACACTTGTGCAATTTTCGAATTAAAAGAAATTATTTCGCATGTTTGGGGCACCATAACAAAACGTATATATTCTGCGTGTGCGGTTTTTAATACAAAAGGGATACATAAGTAATTTTAGGGACCATAGCGCTTATCACGCTCCGCTGACCATGTAACGCTTGCACGAAAACGAGACTGTTTCCAACGCTTTGCTAAAACGAGACGGTGGTGGCACCTACCCGTCGCCTTGCGTTTTACACCTTATCATCTCTGACACTGGCCCGCACACCCATCTCAAAGCCACGCGCTTTATTTTCGAACAAAACCGACAGATTCCTCACGTGTGACGTGACTTGATGCGATCGTTTGCCTTCGCTTCACGCTCGAAGCACTCTAACATAGCGCCTCAAGAATACCATTCACCAATTTTCTTGCGCAGATCATCAATTAAATGTTTTTTTCACTCTTTCAACACGCAAGACTATCGTCGTTTGACGACATTTGAAGATTAAATACACATACGGGGCCATTTCTGCTGATACCCGTGTGCCAAGGACCGCGGTATGCGGTTATGTGCCACAGCTGTTTGACAATTTATACAAACGGTGAAAACCGTTATCGGCAACCTAAACGCAACAGCGATAAGAAAAACTGACATCCACATGCGCTGACCCGGTGGATGCAAAGATATCATACTCCAAGCATGCATCGGACCAAAACATTCAGCGTGGCATTCAAATATTCCAGCGCAGAGTTCCATAAGGGACTGACAATGCTTTGGAAAAAAATGATTGTGAAGGTGCAGTGTTGGTGCAACATAAAATATCGTAGCAGTATTCGTTATTAATTTAAAGAAGGATTGTATATGTACTGTCACGAAGGAGCCATGCCGGGTTAACATCAGTTGAATACTTAAAAGTCGATCACTGTAGTTGGTTGACGTGGCAGTGTCGAGGGCTGCCATGCTCGCAAGCATATGCGCCACGTATAAGCTCACTGCGTCTGGCGTTTGTAACGCCAAATTTTTTGTTGGCGCCATTACGCAGCTCTCAAAAACTGGCTGTATGAAGTATATGCGACTTCTTGACATATATTCTTGCCCCGCCGCGGTGGTCTAGTGGCTAAGGTACTCGGCTGCTGACCCGCAGGTCGCGGGTTCAAATCCCGGCTGCGGCGGCTGCATTTCCGATGGAGGCGGAAATGTTGTAGGCCCGTGTGCTCAGATTTGGGTGCACGTTAAAGAACCCCAGGTGGTCTAAATTTCCGGAGCCCTCCACTACGGCGTCTCTCATAATCATATGGTGGTTTTGGGACGTTAAACCCCACATATCTATCAATATATTCTTACGTACATTATTTGTACTTGTCTGTAGAGCCATTGATACATCGTAAAAGTACTTCACTGCATAATTATAAGTACATTTTCTAAATGCATCTCATACAGAAATTCAGAAGCTCACAGTTATCTCTGAAATACTGTCACGATGTTCTTGTATCTCGACATTGGCAAATCCTGATATAGAGAGACAGTATACCAAAAAGTGGGGAACAGAGGAAAAGTAAAAGCCTAGCCGAGCCAAAGCAGTCAAGTTGCAAATCAGCTCTGCTCTTACCCAGCCTTGTATGTGTTACTACAAGCTGCGCTATGTTTTATTTTTTTTTTCAGTAAGAGCACCAATTGTGAGTACCACGAGTACAACACTTCTCCTGTCATTTCGTTTGTTTTCATGTAGCGCTGCCTTATACGTCACTTTTAAACAATACTAACATGCATACCCGTTTCTGTTCCCCTTCTCCTGCGTGTGGCCCACGGCTGTTGGGGGTAAAAATGGGACGTGCGCCATTCTTGGAGAGTTACATCATAGACACTCGGCCACCATTACTGTCGAAAGCGTGCTTGTCGGTAAAGGGACAGTAACCACAAAGCAACCACAGTGGGAGAATATAACATCCCGCCCCTCTTCCCTTTGATTATCAAGAGACGCGCTCTCCACCCGGTTGCGCCTCCACGCACGCCTGTGGGAATACCCTTGTTTTGTATATTGAAATACAAAAAATTATCATCTTTCGTTAATGTGGTACATAATGGTCGTTACGCTAAAGCGGGTAAAATGGAAGAGTAAATATGTCCCTTTTGCATCCCAACAAGCCCAAAATATTATTCAAGGCTGCTAGACTGAAGCGAGAAAAAAAAAGAACACTGAGAGGACACGTAAACGATGAGCGCTAGACCTCAACTGAAATTTTACAGACTCTAAACGGTAGACAGGCAAGACCACGCTCAGCACCCACAAAGAAGTGAAGATGGCACTGATAATACGAATACCTGCAACGTACTCTCGGTTAGGCTTTTTCCTTGAAATGTAACGTCATTGAGGTTGTGCTCACGCAATTATCTACTTCTAGATTGATGCTGTATAGAAGATACATGCATACGTTCAAGGGCACAAGTATATTTCATAGCTTTGCAGTTTGAGAAGCTCGCGAAGTTAAGAGACTTATTGCAGCGGCATCACATTGAAAAAAAAAAGTCCGAACATGACCTACATGGCATTGCATGCGAAGGCAAGCAAGCCGTGGCCTTATCGTTAAGCTGCTTCCCCTATAAGTAAGAAATGAAAATCAAAATACAATAAAATATTCGTCATGGTCGCTGTATTTTCAATGGAAGCGGAAATGCTTGAGGCCATTGTACATAGATTCAAGTGAAAGGTAATGAACAAAAGGCGGTTCAAGCTCAGGAGGCCTCCGCTGCTACGACCCTTAAATTGTTATCGTAGTTTTCAAACATTACACATCTTAACAATTACAAAAAACACCAGGTCTGCGTCGAACACGCAGTACAGTCAAAGTGAAAGCTCAAAGAGCAGCCTTTCGCAGTCTTTTTCTACACTATTTGGTTGACTGCTACACGCACACTTGAAGGATAAAATGCTGTACACCGTTAGCCAACGCAATATTTGTATATTATGGAGGCATTCACTAAGCCGTTCTTTGTCATTTTTTGGAGAAGCGTGGTACGCGCTACACACTTGCAATATATTTTGTGAAACTGTCTTACGCTACGACCAACGACAACAACGAATTATGCGTAGCGCTATTCGGGTGAGTTGTACCATGCATTAGATGACCCACTTGTTACGCAGTCGCATCGTGTGACGCCTGGCTTCTCTTTAGCAGTTCTGAGGTGCTTTAATACACACCAAAGTGTAATTCCTTTCCCGACATGAAGCCTGCTAATGGCCAGTTTGCAGCAGAGTTCCAAGCACCGGTCTAGCTTACTGGCTGGATACCGGGCTGGCAAGCAGTGTCTCGAGATCGATTCCGGCTGTGTCCTTGTGTTTTCAATTTATTTAGTTTTATTTTTTATCTTGTGTGATAGTCGTTAAGGACAGCAGTGGTGGTGGCGGAAAGTTACAGCTTATGCGACTATTGTTATCATCTCATAACAGCTTCCACTGTAAAAAATAAAAAAGCTTATCTGAAACGACATTTGCAAGTGTCTGACACAGCGTCGTCTGCGTCTCTTGCAGGTCCTGCTCATATTTGTGCCCGTCTCCACGTGAGTAAAATTTTCAGTGGAAGTGCACTATCTGTTACGTGTTTTTTTCTTGTTCTGTGTTTGTTGCTTGGTTCCTATTAGGATGCACAAGTTCAGCTCAGTGAACTGTGAGCCCGGGAGGAACACACACACGAAGCAAAGAGGAGGCACACAGCACGAGCACTCAACTAACAACTCTATAGGAGGCACACAGCATGATTGCTCAATGACTAGAGTTGCTGAGCGCTCGTGCTTTGTGCCTCCTCTTTGCTTCGCGTCTGTGTTCCTCCCGTGCTCCCAGTTCGCTGAACAATCATGAATTACCACTTAGCCCAACTTTCCATCCTATTACAAGTTCAGCTATCTCACATTTCTTTTTTTGAATAGCTTCAGTGTGAAAATACTTGCCTCCACTGCCAGTACCGGTCGTGTGTTTTACTCAGGGTCTTATGGCGGGAACGGCCTGCAATCTCCCGTGTGTTCATCGCCCATACGTCATAACCACGTTGAGCCAAGAGGAAGCCTGCGAGTGACGACAATAAGCGTGTCGTCTTTATAAAATGTGGATTAGAAATTTTCAACTTACGAAAGCCTCCGGTAAAGGAAGTAAGCTCTTCAGAGACTTTACGGGCCCTTATTTAGTGTAGCTTGCGATTGTTGAAATCATTGGTGCTCCATTCATGAGATCTCAAGGATAATACAACGTTATGGGCTGGAATGCTTACTTCAAACAAGGGTAATCATTATAATACATTCATTTGAGGAGTATTGTAACGCCGATGAACAAATATTAGGTGCGTAGCATACCTCCTATAGAGGGCAAACGGTATAAAAACGCTTTCTAAGATCTCTTCTTCGGCACCTACTGTAGCTTTTATGCTGAAAAAGAACACCAAGCCACTGTTATTTTAAAATCAGGTCCTTATTCACTTATAATATTATTGCCTACAAACGGTCTACGGGCAAAGTGGAGTCGTTCGAACGAACGATTATTGTTGTCTGAATCGGCGACTAAGTTCTGTCAATAATTGTAAGCGTTATGTCCGAAAGACTCGGAGAAGTTTATCTCTACAAGGTACTTCGTTTTAAAAGGCAGCTATTGTTAAGTAATAAAATTCCTTGTAGCTACACGAGCAAGTCACCCTTCAAGGATCTATCTATCTATCTATCTATCTATCTATCTATCTATCTATCTATCTATCTATCTATCTATCTATCTATCTATCTATCTATCTGTCTGTCTGTCTGTCTGTCTGTCTGTCTATCTATCAATCAATCAATCAATCAATCAATCTATCTATCTATATATCTATCTATCTATCTAGACGCCTACGTCTTTTAGCTCTCCTGGCTGTTTCGATAATTGCATCTATGCCAAACTTCGCGCGACATGAGATGACTGTACGAAGAACATATCTCACTAGTGATAACATGAAACTCATGATATGTATGTCATGAATGTCGTGATTTACACTTCTTGGTCCTGCAGCTCTTGTGGTGGTTTTATTCGCATTGCATGTTGCAAGACCAAAATAGTATTGCATCATTGCATAGCGAACACAAGCGACAACCGTTACATAAAAGTGATGATATGTTTGTCATTTAACAAGATGACTACATGCCACCCGAGCTCATGATGCGCACGCGGTCGTTTCGCTAGCGTCCCATATACCAAATTGGGTATTAGAGAACGTGAATGGATGACGAAGATATGTGACTGGTGAGAACATGATAATCATGTATGCGTGTCATGTCGATACATGGCTACATGCCACGCTCATGATGCACTGGTGGACGTTTCGCTAGCTTCACATGTACTAAATTTTGTATTACGGGACGTGGATGTATGACGAAGGTATGATACTGGTGTAAACATTACAAACCTTAGATGCGTGTCATGTAACATGACTACACGCTACGCTAATGATGAGCTCGCAGCTGTTTCGCATAGCTTCACATATACCAAACTTGGTATTACGCGACGTGAACGGATGACATAGGTAAATGACACATTCAAACACGATAATCACGACATGCGTGTCATGTAACAAATTGACTACTTGCCACACTGATGATGCTCTCGCAGCCGTTTCGCTAGCTTTACATGTGTCAAATTTGGTATTACGCGACGCCAATGGATGGCGAAGGTGTGTGACTGGTGCAAACGAGATAATCATGAGATGCGTGTCATGTGAGAACATTACTACATGCCACAGTCAAGGTGCCAATACATTTCGACTTGACGTGTGCGCGTGCTCACCAGCGTTCATTTAGTCACGTCACACCGGCGTTGCCGTGCCAGGCATCTATCTATCTATCTATCTATCTATCTATCTATCTATCTATCTATCTATCTATCTATCTGTCTATCTATCTATCTATCTATCTATCTATCTATCTATCTATCTATCTATCTATCTATCTATCTATCTATCTATCTAACTATCTATCTATCTATCAATCAATCAATCTATCTATCTATCTATCTATCTATCTAATCTATCTATCTATCTATCTATCTAGCCGCCTACGACATTTAGCTCTCTTGAACATTTCGATAATGGTATAGACACCAAAATTGGTATGGAATAACATGACTGTATGACGAGCATAACTAACTTGTCACAACTAGAAAATCTCAAAACATATGTCATGATTGTCATGATTTACATTTCACAGTGTTGGTGCTCTTGCGATGGTTTACTTTACATCAAATGTTGCAGAACTGGTATAATATGACATGCCTGCATGGCAAACCCAAGTGAAAGACCCTAAATTAGAAATCATGACATGCATGTCATGTAACTCATAAGTCATGACTACATGCCACACTTATGATGCACTCACGGCCGTTTCGCCACCTTCAGATATACCAAACTTTGTATTGATTCGCGCGAATAGACGACGAAGAAAATGACAAAACCGAAAATGATGATCATGAGATGCGTGTCGTGTGACAATATGACTACAAGCCCCGCTCATAATGCGCTCGTGGCCGTTACTAATTTCACAGATACTAAATTTGGTGAATCGATGACGAAGGTATGTGACTGGTGCCAACATGTTAATCATGAGATGCGTGTCTTGTAAGCACCTGACTACATATCACAGTGATGATGCACTCGAGGCCGTTTCACTAGCTTCACATATACCAAATTCAGTATTACTGGACCTGAATAGATGCGAAGGTATGTGACTGGTGCAAACATGATAATCATGAGATGCATGTCATGTAACAACACGATTATATGCCATGGTCACGATGCGCTCGTGGTTTCACATATACCAAACGTGGTATTGTGAGACGCGAACGGGCGATGAAGGTGAATGACACACTCAAACATGATAACCAGGATATGCATGTCCTTTATTACGTGAATACATGCTACGCTCGTGGTGTGCTCGCGGTCCTTTCTTTAGCTTCACATAAACTAATTTCGGGGTTTCGTGACGTCACGTGAATGACGAAGGTATTTAACTAGAGCAAACATGATATTCTTGAAATGTGTGTTCTGTAACAACATGACAACATGATACGCTCATAGCACGCTCGCACTATTCTTTTAGTACCACATATAGAGAAGTAGGTATTACGGGACGAGAATGGACGACGAAAGTAAGTGACATGTCCAGACATGATAATAGCGATATGTGTCATGTAAAACATGACGGCCTGTTACGATCATGGCGTGCTTTCTCCCGTTTCGCAAGTTCCACATATATCAAATCGGGTATCACATGACCTGAATAGACGACGAAAGTAAATGATACATCCAAAGATGATCGTCATAACATGGACGTCATGTATGGCATAATTTACGTCCGCCGCGTAATGTTGGGCAAATATTAAAAGACATAGTAACCTTCGTCATTTGCGCTTGGCATATCATCGGTTCCTACTGTGCGTGGGATCTGCCAATTTTTTTTACATGAAAACGTCGCCTTGCATCAGGTTCGCTGTCGCTGTCCACGTCGAACGCCACTTCAGCCACCATATAACCTCGTCCTGGTTTCATCGAGCCCTCGCGGGAACGTAGCGTAGTAAACAATGGGTTACGTACGCAGTGTCTTGCTACGGGTATGCGCGCGCATCTGTGGAATCAATACGCTACGTACTGCACGTGCACACATCTCTCACGCAGCAGTGATGCGTACGTAGGCTCGCTTCGTACGACCAGCGAAAAGTGTCTACTTGCAGCACAAACGCTACAAACGCGTTTCCAACGCACTGCAGTGCGTTGGAAACGAGGCAGTGGGAGTCACGTTCAAGTCAATGAGGTGGCGGCTCCTTTTGCTAGGGGTGAGAGTAACCGCACGCACCCTCAGCTGTTGGTTACATCTGCCGACACCGCATGGTGACTTGGTGAGGGCTTCAGTTGCTAGGGGGGCGCGCACGCCCACAGCTGTTATCGAAAAGGAAGGTGAACGGGTCCCGACAGACGCCTGGCATAGCCCGACATGAAATTCAGTCGCATTAAAAAAAGACGTTACAAGGCTAGTTGGTTATGCAATATATACTTGAAAAAAAAATTAGCGTGACATTTGAGGAAGACAACAAGGATTAGCCATCGTGCCATTTACTTCTCTTCTTGTACTCGTCCAACGTAGTGGTCATATTTTGAATAAGGCTACATTTAAAGCCTGTGATAGCTTGAGGACCGTAGAATGTAAGTTTATTGCCAGGGCTTCAAAGATTGCATAAGTTATTTTTTTATCACTGGCTATGAGGCTTTTATGCTCCACAATGACCATCTCACTAGCTTCTATGGCTCTCTTATTGTAGGCAATGAACCATTATGCTAGATGCTGCAGAGGTGACCAGATAAGCTAATATGAACGTTTCAGGCATTCATTGTGAACAGACTCAGAGTATATAATATATGGCCTGAGGGACATGAAATATTTTGCTGTCGTTCAAGAAGCTTTAGCATTTGAATATGTGCAAGATTTCTTCCCATAGGTCTGCCAGCCTCCAATAATGTCAGCAAGCTCCTTCAATATCAACTGTGGCACAATAGCTGGCGAAACGACCCCATTATGCTGCATAGCTTAGGAGTTAGTGGTACACAGTGTCACATGAGGCTTTTTTCTCCAGTCCCGGAGTCATTTTTTTTCATCTTGCAATACAGATTGAATTGAGAGACGAGTCTTATATGTAAGGCAAGAGCATTCAATGCCGCATGAAAAGCGCAAGTGGGCCATCGTCCCGCGTCACCGTATCCCACCGGCAGCGTCAACACAACAGATCCAAAAACAAATTTTCTCGTGATGACATCAGAGCACGGCGTCAACGCTACATAACAGATTGGTAATTTTGGGACGTCATTATGACAAAATAGTGCCGTCACAGTACCTATACTTTAGGTAACAATGTACACCAGTGTTATATCACAACTTCGTAGTTTGGTCAGAAGGGAGCCAATCACTGAGACAATCAAGACCAGGTGAAGTTTCTTTCATCCTGGAGGCAGTAGCAGGATTCTTGTTAGCTGCTGCGAGCTTTCGAATGGTAGTCAGGTAGGACTAGCGTATCGACTGCGAAGAAAAAGATTACTGTCACAAACGTCTGCAATTTTCGTATCGTCCGCGGGCCGCATCGTCCAAGGAAGGATGCTTTTGTGTTGGGAGGACGACATCTGGCGACTAACGACACAGCGATGGCACGCCGTGTCTTCCCTAGACCTTCACTGAAAGTGGCGCACGTGCGGTCTAAAAAAGAAAATGACCTCCAGATGGGAAGGGAGAACGAGTACGCCCCTGAAAAAGTTTGAACTGCATCGGAATGAGGAATTGACGTGTAGACTGCAAGAAGTGTGGTGCGGTCGTCGGTGTTGCGAGTCTCACGTAGGCGGCGAGCATCGAGTGACCTGCGCAACGAATTGAGACGGCTGCAATACCGGGCACCCTCGTCGTCTATTAAGCTGGCGAGATCTTCAGCGACACCCCTTCGACTCCCTCACGTGTACCAAGAGCTGGCCTGGTCCGCATAGAACATTTTATTAGGACTTCTTTTAACTGTTATTGTATTATACCCAGCTTTTAAATACTTGTAGTTCTCTGCGCTGCGCCGCACTTAGAAGTTCAGAAGCACGATCATCATCCTTCTGTAATTATTTCCCCTTATCTTTTTTGTTTTGTTTGTACCTCATGTAGGGTTATTTTATAGCTAGCATACTTTGCTTTGTTGTTCTTTTCACCGCGTATTAGTGTTTTTCTTCTGTTATTTTTGTAATCTCTTGCCATTGCCCTTGTTTTATTTAAATGCTTGTTTGTGTTAAACAAATGTCCGTGCGTGCTCTATGAGAGCGTTGGTCAGGCTCATTCATCACCACACGTGCAATCCTGCACGGGCTGACCGACCTGCGAATAAATTTGAAATGTGCCACTTCGAGGCTTTCCAGGCGTCACAGGCCGAAGCGTAAAGTGGAAGCCTGCGAGTCTGCCGCACGTCGATGTTGGATCGGCGGGGCCTAACCCGCAGTGCGTGACAATAACAATCGCCTTCTTTTGACGAACCCTGTGAGTTATTTTTTCTTACAATGCAGCTGTTTAAGCTGGAAGTTAAGTAGGAAGAATATTCGTCCGCAAGTCACTACTGGACACAAGTCACTATGGGCAGGCTGGCTATATGTTACAAATTCATAATGAAAAAATTGGAAGCGCAAACCAACGGGACACAAGAGAAGAGACAAACAAGCGCAGACTGGAACTCAGTTTATTCAGAGAAGAAATTAGATACCAAAAAAATGAGAAAGGGAAACTAGAGAGAAGGTTCCACCATGATCAGGCGTCGTCCAGAAACGAGATTTCACAATCTAACAGTGATATAGACGGTGCACTAACAAAACTATCAATATTCTTTTTAATGAAAAAGGCTTCCGCAATCTCTAGTTTTCGTGTCATGATGGCTGTATAAGACAAATGTGGGCGAAGATTCAAGTACGCAGCCACATTTTTTGCAATGAGAGGACAAATGTAAACTCGGGGCTGAATTCAACGCAATGCAGTGTTCTCGCAGGCCAACATTTAAGCAGCGCCCAGTGTGCCCAATGTATAGGCTGCCGAAAGAGTGGAATACAATAAACGACAGATTATGGTCGTTATACGACAAACTGGGATGTTACGAACTTCCCTGGTTGCGTCATCGGTAATGTTGCAGTTCAGGTGTACCTGTGGACCACCCCGCTGTCTCCCAAATACAACAACACAAATATCCGCTGTCTCCCAAAGGATCTAGAAGAAACTTTACAACAAAGAAGAGGTGATTGTGCTGGACATGACAAACGGTGGTTTCCTTCGTGAGCTAACGTTAAGCCGTTAAGATGCAAACATATTTATTTCGCTGCGGCAACAAGAAAAAAAGCGTTACCTTGCGACAGTGAAGAAAGCATATTCTGTGACGGTTCTCAACCTTCGCTCACAATAAAAAATATTTAATCAACAAAGTACTAGTAGACCGGTGTTTTCAAAGTATAATTATACCTGACTGAAGCAATCTCCTACACAGTCACTGAAACTGCTCGAAAACTACATAAAAAACTTTATTTACACTTCACGATACGACGAGCAATGGGGCTCGTCGTGTATTCTTAGTGCTTGCAGGCACTCTAAGGGTGCGGCAAACATTTTCGGCATACTGTACAATAGACTTGATCCAGGCTTGGCATCGTTCAAAGTGTAGCCTATGACGTTTTGATGCTAGGCCGTCAGTAGTCTGGCACAAAGAGCACGCTCTGTTACTGATGCTGTTCAAAGAGCCCGTGATGCCCCTTGGACACTTTTCATATGATTTGTGGTGCCTGAGGAACGCGTTGTCTTTTAGGGGCGAAGCTGCCTAAGGCGTGGGTTGTGCGTCTCTTGTACGTAGTAGTCACCTCTCGTTTTATTCCTTGGAATGTCCACTGGGTGGCGGTACTTGTATAGAATGAATATGTGATAAAATTATGCGAGATGGCGTTACTTGCAGTGTTTTAAGATGAACGAACAGATAGACATACAGGCAGATAGAAGCACATCATGGCTGTATTGCAATTCTTAGACAGCACCTTGACAGTCTACGCAGACTGCTTAGAAGACGGCACCGAGCTCATGCTGTCCGAGAATCGGAAGACGTCTGGACGGTTTTTACGCGACGTGCGCCACCTCGCGTCGAGAAGTGAAAACCAAAATAAGCAACGTAACAGTTGTAATTTCTGGATTATGTCGCGTTAAAATCTAAAAACATTATTATTACTCACATTGAGCGTTTGGAGAAGCATCTGCTTGAGTGCAGACAACCATTCCGGCGAGATTTGATCTATCTGAGCAATTAGCTGAGCTGCCATTTTGTTCAGATAGCAAAGTAGCCTGCATCGTATTTGTCTACAATGCGGTTTTATCGGAGCTGTTTATGTTGTCGGCTACGCGAGAATCGGAATGAGACTTAAGACGGCCGCCGTCTAATGAACTGTTTATTAGACGTCGATGGTAAGTATTGGAACACAGACAGTGGGACATGCAGGCAGACAGGCAGACGGATGGATGGACATACATACATACATACATACATACATACACACATACATACATACCATACATACATACATACATACATACATACATACATACATACATACATACATACATACATACATACATACATACAGATGCACGAAAGGGTTGACGGAAGGATGGACGGACAGACAGACAGACACACAGACAGACGGGCGAAAGGATGAACGATTGCAGTCAGCGGATGATTCATGCTTTGCCAATAAAACCCCTCGAAGCTTCACCCCCTCACCATCATTCACTCCTGAATATTCTATATTTTTTGCTTTCTTGTCATCTCGGCGCCCCATTTCAGGCTAATTACACGCCAAAAGGGCCATGTTTTGGCGCGTAATTACCCTGAAATGGGGCGCCGAGATGACAAGTACATTCTAAAAGATTGTGCTAATTCATTGTGCTCAAGTCAGTGAAATTTTGAATATAAAAGAAGAAATTTTGAAGATAAAAACTTTGCTAGAGTGCGACATTTTCGAGTTTTCTACAATTATGACTTAGTTTGGAATGAACTAAAGTTTATTCTGCAAATATTGTTTATTATTTCAACACTGAGTTTGGTATACCTATTAAGCAAGCTGTTGGTGTAAGGTGTCTGAAGTGCAACAATTCTGTTGCAACTTTTCTTCGAGCTCGACCTCTAGGAATTTGTATGTTTAATGTTTTTTTTCTATTACAGTGCTGTGCCATCTGCGGAATGTATACCTGCTCTACTAAATATTTATTTTGCTTTGAAATTACTGTGGGCCACTTCAGATTTTGAAAAAAAACATGAATTTCAATAAAATAAGTGTCTTTGTCTACACAGAGAAATGATTCGGACCACGCAGCTTTTCATTCTAGAATCAAATTTTGACTTCAATGAAATGCGAAAAAATAGAATTGTTTGTATATGGCAACCTTTATAATAAATATGTTTGCTTAAAGTAAACTTATTACGAAAATTTATATTGGTGCTATCTTTCTATTTGGTCACGCGGCAGCCTCCATGTTGATGCTTCCTTCTGCCGTCTATTGTGAGTTATATTCTAACAAACACCTAAAATGGTGATCGTTATTCTACTTGGGAAGTTGTTAGAAAAGTTTTAATTCAACTGCCTCCTTTTGTGAAAATCTGTATAATTTATCATCTGAACGAACTCATCTAATTGTTTTTTGTGGAGTGCTATCTTTCGTCAATGCAAATATTATTCTGATTCTTACCGAAATAGGACCAGCGAAAGGAATCAGTTCACGAAAGGGATATCCAACGGGGCTTAAATTTGCCACTGGAGCGTAGGCTAAAAGCAGGTCAACCTGCACAAAAAAGTGAGGAGATTTTATAATTACGTAACCCAGAATAAAGTGACTATTGCTGAAGATAGCCGTATAGGGACATTTTGATAGCTAAAATATCTTAGTGCAGTAGTAAAAAAATGTAATTTTGCAAGAAATATACAAAGTTACCAGCCATTTCCTGAACCTTTCTGGAACGCTGAATCTCGCAACGTTCCTGTTGGTAAACCTTTACGTCTCGAAACTGTTCTACACCGATCATATCTAAATTCATACAGAAACCAACGCCCGCCCATCAACGTGCGTCGCACAACGCAATACGAACTTCGCACAAAACAATCCAAGGTGTCTGCGAGGGGCTTTCGCCACTATTGCTCTTCATCGTGAAGTGCGACAGCTTTTACGAGTATATTGTGCGGCGACAAGACGTGCGCTGGACATCTTGAAGCTAACTCATGTACGCGCTCAAGAAACCGCGACAATAAAGTTTGAATTTCTCAGGCAGATACGCCTATATAAAAAATGATTATGCTTTTTACCGAACTTCATGCCTGCAAGGCTGTCACCGAAAAAAAAACAAATAGGAAAATTTTTTTCATTTCCATTCACTACCGCGATATTACAAGGAAGCTATTTTCAAAAACACACCTTGTCGTTGTACTCCGGCCTTGTAGAAAGAAGAACCAAGCTTCCAGCCGTGCCTTGAGAGAATACGAGCATTTTGACTTTACTGGCACCGGTAACATTCAGCACGAGGTCCATAACGGCCGCAATGTCGTAGCGACCGATTTCGTCTAAGCTGAGGCACGGGTCCAAGATAAAAGTACAAAACACAGTTCGCTGATGCATTTGATTGGAAAAAAATTCTCTTCACTAGGCGTCATAATTTCGCAACAAAAATTGAAGGACACTTCGTATACTCCGAATAGTGTTCGCGGAGTGTATGTGCCCATCGCGACGGGGTGGTCAGAATGAAGCACAATAGACGCGTCTTGCTCCTTGTATGAGCGGGCGGAATGGGGTCTTGCTACGATAGAGAAGCGCATAGCAATCCGACTAATTTAACCGCTGCAATGAGACATTTGACAAAGGAGCGTTTTCGTTCGTGCAGCTGTGCCTTCATGCGATATACAACATGGTGCAAGGAGACAAGAGCCTTAGAAATGGCGTTTTCTATTAGCTTCACTGCTCAAGCACTTCGTACAGACGTTAAGCAGCAAAACTGTAACATGGGCCGCCAGTTAGGAAGAGGCGTGATTTATCAAAGTGCCTTCTGCTGTAGGTATTGATTTTCCAATAACTACAATAAGTACACTAGATAAAATACTTTACCTGAGGCTTGACATAGAAAAAGGGTCTCTCTTTGTAAACACGGTGGTGTTAAAAAGCGCAAAGCGATTTGGGCAAATTCCGTTATCAATGTCATTGGGGCGGCCTCTTTGGTTGTGATACAAACAGCAGTCTTGCCGTCAACCGAAATTCGAGATCGACGCATGTAAAGGGAGGAGTCAGAGGGCGTTTCCAATTAGGCTATTTTTGTGGCACAGCTTAGATATCCCCCGAAAAGCGAAGGCGGGCTAGGAATTGGGAGGAGGGTAGCGTGGAGAGTGTGTACGTTAGTGCGTGGGTGGAGGAAGGGGGCATACACGCGTGGATATCGCTATCGCGTTCAACCCTATAAGGCGACAAATAGAAATCGCCTTTTAACGCGACAGCGTTAAAGAGCTCGTGTTGCAGAAAACTCGGTGCTGGTGTAAACCCCGTTGGTTGTGAGCGAAAAATTGTCTGTGCGTCTGTGACCAAAAAATCTAGTTATCAAGATAGCGGAGGGAGGCCGCAACCTGCCCACGCGTGCGCGCGCGATCACACCGAAAAAAGCCACGCATTAGAAGAAAAAAAAACAGTGCTTAAGGTCACGGGCGCGGTTGTTTCTTTGCCCTGCCATCCATGCATGCTTAGCTTCCAGCGCTTTCGTCAGGACGAGAGAAGAGATAATGATATTGCATCACGCGACAGGCCTTTGTGAATCCACTTACACTGAACAGATTCCTAAAATTTTCATGGCATTGAATTCGTTAAGCAATGAGCTCTTCTTGTGAACTCATTATAAGGTGACCTAAAAGTTTTATGGCTCTTTATTGCATTTTGTTTAACAGGTGTCATCACGAAAACGAGCCCAATCGGCGATAATAGCGTGCGCTGGTCTAATATACTGTGTGCATGTTTGTGTGCCTGCGTTTGTGTGTAACAAAACATATTATTAAGTATGCACTTAGTGGTGAAAGGGCGCACTAGGGGCCGGATTTCGCTAAAGCGTTCAACTCTTAAAGGCGAAGCACATTGTTCCCCCGAAGCACATTGGCACATTAGTAGAGAGAAAACTTCCAAAACGTGGAAGACGCTTGGGAAGTCTTCAAGAAGACAACGCAATGATGAATCCGGGCCCCATGTGACTGAGCTTCTCAGCTTCTAGCCGAGCATGCAGCTTTTCGATGCATGTCTCAACCGGGCCTCTCAGGAGCATTTGCGCGTGTAACGTTATCTGTTTGAAAATATTCGAGAATGACAACTGCAAGGGTGGTTGCGCCTTGCCAACATCGCCATAAATATTTTTTTCTCGTTTCAGCGAACGGGCCCAAGGCGTACGTAAGGTAATACTGGAAACGACACAGCTGGTCGAGTTAGTTATGCTTTTGATGATGATAAAAAATAAATGTACCTAAACGCTTTGACCTCGGTGGACTTATTGAAACAATGAGACATTGCGTAATAGATTATATTGGGCAACTTGTACGATTCAGTGCTTTTGTGATGCAATATTACATGCGTTCAGTAGACTCAACCCACAACAATATTGATGTACTGTGTTTTTTTTCGAAGCAGTCTCAAGCGATGACGTGCTTTTGTGGTAGAACACCTGTTTGCTACGTATAAAGCTTCGGTTCGTTTATTACTTGAACCGACCGTCTGTTTTTTCTTATTTTCCTTGCCTCCTAATTTCCTGGTGCGTCACAAGCCAATTTCGCATCACAGTCAACAGCGCCATCACCGCAATTTTCACGAAATTAGCTGCTTGACGCTATCACGTCTATCACGCTATCACGCTATCAATGGAATACTCCTCATAATATACAGTGACGGAAAGGCAGCACTAGAACGTGTACTAAAAGAACGAGGAGAAAGAAGGACTTGAGAAGAAAAATAGGATAAGCCAGGAGGGTAATGTTACTACAGCAGGGGGAGGTGATCTGGCGAATATGTCTGGCTGGTCATGACCTGATTAACGTGAAACCATTGTCGCATACTTCTTCAAAGTCACTTGTCCAGACATGTGTGGCTGATACCTGTTCTTGATTCATACGAACGATCAAAACCTTTATTGGTAACCTAAATGCGACAGCGATAGGAAAAACTGTCATCCGCATGCACTGACCCGGTGGATGCATGAAAATTATACTCCAAGCAGAAATCGGACCGAAACATTCGGCATGGCAATCAAATGTTCCTGCGCAGAGCCCCATCAGGGACTGAAAATGCTTTGGAAAAAATAGATTGCGAAGGCCCAGTGTTGGTGCAACCAAAAGTTTGGTTCCAGTGCTCGCTATCTAAATAGAAGAAAGGTAGCATATGTACTTTCACGAAGGAGACATGTCGGGTTAACCTCAGTTGAATATAAACTTAAATGTCGATTACTGTAGTTGGTTGACGTGGCAGTATTCAGCGCTGCCATCTTCGCAAGCACATGTGCCACGTATAAGCTTACCGCTTCTGGCATTGGCAACACCAACGTTTTGTTGACACTGTTACGCAGCTCTGAAGACATGGCTGTATGAAGTATGTGTGACTGCTCGACATATATCCGTACGTAGAACATTTGTACGTATCTGTGAAGCCATCGATACACCGTAAAAGTACTTCACTGCAAAAATATGAGTACGTTTTTAAATACATCTTATACAAAAATGCAGATACTCAGAAAAATCTCTGAAGTACTATCACGTTATTTTTATATCGCGACGCTGGCCAGTGCTGATATATATAGAGTGTACAAAAAGGTGGGGAAGAGAGGAGAAATGAAAGTCTAGAACCAAGCCAAAACAGTCTAGTTGCAAATCAGCTCTGCTTCTACCCAGCGTTGCATGTGTTACTACAAGCTGCGCTATTTTTTTTATTAAGAACACCAATTGTGAGTACAACAAGTAGAACACTTCTCTTGTCATTTCGTGTGTCTTCATACAGCGCTGCCTTTTACGTCACAATTTAAACCACACTAACATTCACAACTATTTCTTTTTCTCCTTCTCTTGCGTTTGGTCCATGGCTGTTGAGGTTCAAAATGGGACGTGTGCCATTCTAGGAGGGTTACACAATATACACTTGGCCACCATTACTGTCGAAAGCCTGCTTGTCAGTGACGGTACAGTTACCACAAATCCAGCACAGCGGGACAATATAACGTCCCTCTTCCCTTCTTTTTCGATTATCAAGAGACGCAGTGGCCACCCGGTCGCCCATCCTTGCTCGCCTGTGTGAATAACCTTGTTTTGAACCGTGAAGTACCGAAATATATCATATTTTGTCGCTATGGTAATGAATAGTCGTTATTGTAAAGCAGGTAAAATTGAGGAGTAATTATTTCACTTTCGAATTTTAACAAGCCCAAAGATTAGATTCAAGGCTTGTAGACTGAAGCGAAAAAAAAGAAACCTTGAAAGGACACGTAAACAAAAACAACGCTGGACCTCAACTGAAATTTTACAAACCTTAAACGACAAAAATGCAAGACCAAACGCAGCGCCCACAAAAAGGTGAAGATGGCATTGCTAATACGGATACCTGCGACGTTTGCTCGGGTTAGGTTTTTTCCTTGACATTCAACTTCATTGAGGTTGTGCTGACGCAGTTGTCTACTTCTACATTGATGCTGTCTATAAGATACTTATATGCCTACGTTTAAGGCCACAAGTATATTCTAGAGCTTTGCTGCCCAAGAAGCTCGCAAATTCACAAGGCTTATTGCAACGGTATCAAATTAAAAAAAATGTCCGAACACAAGGTTCATGGCATTGCATGCGAAGGTAAAAAAAATCCATGGCCTTATCGTTATGTTGCTTCACTGATGACTATCGCAAAGAAAAATCAAAATAAAATAAAATACTCGTCGAGGTGGATGCGTTTTCAATGGAGGAGAAAATTCTTGAGCATATTGTACATGGATTCAAGTGGACGGCAATAAACAACAGGCAGTTCATAATTCAGAAGGCCTCCACTCCTATCACCCTTAAAATATTATCGCGGTTTTAGAAATTACACACCTTAACAATGACAAAAAAATTCCAGGCCGGCGCGGAACGTGCCGTACAGTCACATCGAAAGCTCAAAGAGCGGCCTTTCGGAGCCATTATTATACACTATTCAGTTAACTGCTATCTACGCACACTTGAAGGGTAAAACGCCGTACACCGTAATTCAACATAATTTTTGTGTATTATGCAGACATTCACTAGGTAATTCTTCGTCATTCTTTGGAGGAGCGTGGTACCGGCTACATGCTTGCAATTAGTTTTGTGAAAATGTCTTACGCTACAACGGACGACGATGAATAATAAAGCGTTGTTGTAATGAGTTCTACCAGTCGATGGCCCACTCGTTACTCAATCCACATTGCGTGACGCCTGGCTTCTCCTTAGCTGATAATGCGCTTTATTACACACGTAGGTGTTTTCTTTCCCGACACGAAGCCTGCTTATGGCCAGTTTGCAACGGAGTTCCATGCACCGGTGTAGCTTAGTGGCAGGATAGTGGGCTGGCAAGCAGGGTCCCGAGATCAAATCCGGTTGTCTCCTTGTGTGGGAAATTTACTGAACTTTTTTTTTCGTCTTGTACGATAGTCGTTACGGACAGCACTAATAGCGGCAGACAACTACAGCGTATGCGACTACTGTTGTGATCTCATGAGAGCTTTCACTGTAAACAATAGAAAGCTTATCCATAGTGTCAATTGCAGGTGTCTGACACAGCGTCGTCTGCTACTTTTGTAGTTGCTGCAGATATTTGTGCCTATCTCTCACTTCACGTGAGTACAATTGTTAGTGAACATGCCCTAACGATAACGTGTTTTTTTCTTGTTCTCTGTTTATTGCTTGGCTCCCATTAGAATGAATAAGTTCAGTTATCTCACATTTCTTTTCGAATACATTCAGTGTGAAATTACTTGCCTCCACTGCCAGTACCGGTCGTCTTTTTGGCTCAGGGTCTCATGGCGGGAACGGTCTGCAATCTCCCGTGTGTTCATCGTCCATACGTCATAACCAAGTTGAGCAAAAAGGAAGCCTGCGAGTGACGACAATAAACGTCTCGTTTTCATGAAAAGTGAATTAGCAATTTTCAACATACTGCAGCCTCCGGTAAAGCGACTAAGCTCTGCATAGACATTACGGGCCTTTATTTAGCATATCTTGTGATTGTTGGAATCATTGGTGCTCAATGCATGAAATCTCAAGGATAATACAGCCTTACTGGCTGCAATGCTCACTGAAAACAAGGGTAATCGTTATATTACATTGATTTGACGAGCATTGTAACGTCGATAAACGAATATTGAGTGCGTAGTATACCCCCTATATTGCTAAAGTGGTATAAAAATGGTTTCTAAGATGTCTTCGCCGGCGCCTACTGTAGCTTTTATAACAAAAAACAAAAAAAAAACAGCACAACACTGTTATTTTAAAAAAAGGTCTTTCTTCTCTTGAAATATTATTACCTACAAACAATATACGGGCACTGTTGAATCGAACTAACGATTATTGTTGCCTTAGTCAGCAACGAATTTCTCTGGATACCTCCAGAGCGTGATTTTCATGATTTTGGAAAGACTCGAAGTATAGCTCTGTTGGGTAATTCGCTTTAAAAGGCAGCTGTTCTTTAGTAATAAAATGCCCTGAAGTTGTGCGAGCAAGTCACTTTCCAAGGATCTATCTATCTATCTATCTATCTATCTATCTATCTATCTATCTATCTATCTATCTATCTATCTATCGAGCCGTCAACAACGTTTAGCTCTCTTGGCCGTTTCGATAATGGTATCGACACCAAAATTGGTAGGGAATAACATAACTGTATGAAAAGCATAATTGACTAGTTAGAACTAGAAAATCCTGAAACTTATGTCATAAATATTATCGTTTATATTGCATGGTCTTGCTGCTCTTGCGATAATTTTGTTTACTTCAAATGTTTCAGAACTGGTATAGTATGATATGCCTGCACGGTGAACACAATTGACGGACCCTAACATAGAAAATATGGCATGCATGTCATTTAAGCCATCATTCATGATTTCCTTCCCCACTCATGATGCGCTAATGGTCGTTTCGTTGCATCTAAATATACCAAAATTCGTATTACTTCACTCGAAAAGAAGCCAAAGTTAAATGACACATCCAAACATGTTAATCATGAGATGCACGTCATGTGGCATTATCACTACATGCCCCGAACATATGTGCTCGCGGCTGTGTTGCTAGTTTCACATATAATAAATTTGGTGATTGGATGACGAAACTATGTGACTGGTGCCAACGTGTTAATCATGAGATGCATGTCTTGTAAGAACCTGACTACATGCCACACTTATAAAGCACTTGAAGCCGTTATGCTAGCTTCACATATACATGATTTAGTATTGCTGGACCTGAATCGATGCGAAGGTATGTGACGGGTGCAAACGTAATAATCATCAGGTGTATATCATATACCGACACAATTATATGACATGATACCAATTCAGGTATTGCGGGACGTAAACGGGCGACAAACGTAAATGACACACCCAAGCATGATACCCCTGACATGCGTGTCATGTATTACGGGAACATATGCTACGCTCATGGTGCGCTTGCGGCCCTTTTTGTAGCTTCACATATACCAATTTTGGGGTTACGTTGCGTTACTTGAATGACGAAGGTATATAACTGGTTCGAACATGATAGCTATGAAATGCGTGCCATGTAACAACATGACTACATGATACACTGATATCGCGCTCGCATCGTTTCGTTACCCCACATATAGCAAAATAGGTATTACGTAACGCGAATAGCCGACGTAAGCTGATGACACGTCCAGACATGATAATCGTGATATCCGTGTCATGTGAAACTTGACTACCTGTTACGCTCGTGACGTGCTTGCGTCCGTTTAGTAAGCTCAACATATATCACATTGGGTATGAAGTGTCCAAACTTGATTGCTATATACATTACCTGGCCTGTGATAGCTTCAGGACCGTAGAATGTAAGTGTATTAACCAGGGCTTTAAATTTGCATGAGTTATTTGTATTTTATGAATGGCAATGAGGCTTTCATGCTCCACAATGACCGTTGCCCTAGCTTGAATGACTGCGTTATTGTAAGTAATGAACCATTTTGCTAGATGCTGTAGTGGTGACCAGATAAGATAATGTGAGCGTTTCAGGCATTCATTGCGAGCAGACTCGGAGTAGATCATCTAGAGTCTCAATACATGATTTATTTTGCTGTTGCTCAAGAACCTTCAGCATTGGAAGTATGTGTACGATTTTTCTCAATAAGTCCGCCAGCCTCCATTAATGTCCGCAAGTTCCTTCAATTTAGAGAGAGAGAGAGAGAAATAGAGAGGAAAGGCAGGGAGGTTAACCAAGCTTGGCTCGGTTGGCTACCCTATACTTGGGGTGGGTGAAAAGGGGAATAATAGAACGGAAAGAGACAGAAAAGAAGAGAAGTAAGAAATAGAAGCATAAATAGTCAGCTCGAGACTACACAGCATGGCCTCGCACAGTTCTTTCACAAGCGGTAGTGAAGTTTGGTGGTCCTTAAAAAGTACGAGAGGGCTTTCGTGGCTTTGCGCGTATGGGAAGCCGTCGGCCAAGGTCCCAGGATCTTCTCTTCTGTAAGCGGCCGTGAATTCAGCTGACAGAGCTTGGCTTCCATATTACGTCGTTCGGTCTGGTATGCTGGGCAATGACATAGAATGTGCTCAAGCGTTTCCTCGCAGGCGCAGATGTTGCATGCCGAAGTGCTCGCCATTCCAAGGAGACGAGAGTACGAGTTCGTAAATGCCACGCCCAACTTCATGCGACACAGTAAAGTTTCAGCGCATCGTGGGAACCCGGATGGCAAACGAAGTTGCAAGTTTAAGTCGATCGAATACAGGTGCGTTTTGGAGAAACCCTGCGTATTCCATTGTAGGAGAGATATACGGCGAGCAAGTGATTGTAGTAGCCTTGCAGCGTCCGTTCTCAAGAGTGGTATGGGCGTGCGCTGGTCTTGGTCATGAGCCGATCGAGCAGCTTCATCCGCGCGGTCACTGCCGACGATTCCGCAATGACTCGTCAACCACTGAAATACAATATCCTGACCTTCCGCGAGCGCTTCGTGGTAGTCGTGCTTTATCTGATATACTGATTGTTCATGTAGCCCGTGCTGCATAACAAACCGTAGTGACTGTAAGGCTGACCTGGAGTCGCAAAAGATGGCCCATTGGTTAGGTTGCTGGCGAAGAATGTACTTTACTGCTCCTTGAAGTGCTACGAGCTCTGCTGCTGTCGACGTCGTGGTGTGAGAAAACTTGTACTGAAGCAACACATTTTCAGATGGAACAACCACTGCTCCTGTGGAGTTGTTGGAATTAGTGGAGCCATCGGTGTAAACATGTATGCGGTCGAAGTGCGTTTCGTCTAACAGACTCAAAGTCAATTGCTTCAGGGCTAGCGTTGACATGCGTGCCTTCTTAACGATTCGAGGAACTGATAAGCGCACGTCAAGTTGACGTAGACTCCATAACACAGATGCTGGATGCATTGCAATTTTGAAGCCAGATGCTAATATGTCCTGTTGTTTTGTCACAATACCGCAGAAGGAAGAATGGGGCCTCCGCGCTGTCAAAGACACTAAATGATGTGACGGTAGCCGTTATAAATGCCAAATGTGCGCTCTCAACAATGATGTGCGTTGTGACCGGTTGTTCTTGTGCAACAACAATAGTTGACACTGTCGATGAGCATCTTGGAACACCAAGGCATGTCCGAATTGCTTGGGCTTGTACGCTTTGCAGTGCACGGGTGTTAGTCTTGCACGTGTTGGACAGGACAGGAAGGCTGTACCGGAGAGTTCCGAGAAAGAGGGCCATATAAAGCTGCAACATGGAGTGCACGGATGGGCCCCATGATTTTCTGGCGACGAACTTGAATACATTCTCAATGCCAATGAGCTTTTTTTCAGGTATGTGACATGCGGGCTCCAGGTTAGGTCACCATCTACGATGACGCCTAAGAATCTATGAGTGCTCTTATATTAGATTGATCTGCCATCGATGCACAATGAGTAGAAAGACATCGGTTTGCGTGTAAACGTCACCGCTGAGCATTTTTCTGTGGCGATAGTCAAACCTTGCTGGCGAAGGTATGTTGATGTCATTGTTGCCGCTTTCTGTATTCTTGCGCGCACTTGAGGCCGTGTCACGCTGGACGCCCAAATGCAGATATCGTCAGCGTAGAGAGATATATAAGCCGTCTGTGGCAGCATTTCGGTGAGCCCCACGAGAACCAGGTTGAAAAGTGTTGGACTCAAAACACCACCTTGTGGCACCCCATGACTTGTGAAATACTTATTCGTAGACCCATCTTCAGTTAAAACGAACATGGATTTCTTTGTGAGGTAGCTTCTTACCCGTAGAAAGACACGACCTCCAAGTTCAGCTGCTTCAAGAGCATTGAGAACAGCCTCGTGGGTCACGTTGTCATAGGCACCCTTCACGTCTAAGAACAGAGCTACCGACAGCCGCTTCTGAGCTTTCTGATGCTGAACAGAGGTCACTAAGTCGATAACGCTATCAACTGAGGACCGTCCTCGTCGAAAACCAGCCATAGCATCAGGATAGATGTTATAATGCTCCAGGTACCATTCCATGCGTGTAAGCAGCATCCTCTTCATGACATTGCCAACGCAGCTTGCTAGTGCTATAGGCCGGTATGATGCCAAATCGAATGGAGACTTTCCGGGCTTCAGCAAAGGCACCAGGCGACTACACTTCCACTCATCAGGCACCATTCCATCATGCCAAGACTTATTGAAAATGTCCAGGAAACAGCGCTGTGGCTTTGGGCCTAGGTGACGTAGGGCAGTATAGGTCACTCCATCCGGACCTGTGGACGATGAGCGTCTGCATGTGTTCAATGCCGCATGAAGTTCTTCCATGGTGAATGCAACCTCCATTTGCTGATCTCGTGCGACTGGAACATCCTGTGGCATTAGATCGATCGGTATAGAGATGTCGCCGGCGATCTTTGCCCAAAATTCCCCACAAACATCAAGCCGTGAGCGACGTTGATGTAGCGCCAAAGCGGCGAAGGGGTGACGCTGTTGCGGATGCGAGTGAATACCTCGAGAAGTCCTCCATATGGGAGACAAGGGCTTTCGAGGGTCTAGCGATTCACAAAAAATTTTCCACCGTTGTTTATGAAGTTTGTGTACTCGACGCTGGATTTTTTCTGAATGCGTCTGGATTCTCAGAGGTCAGAGATAGATTTCGTGCGTCTGTATCGTCTTTCGGCACGTCGGCGGACCACTCGAACTTGTTCCAACTCTTGGTCGAGTGCCGTGCGTCTCAATTCTTTCG
Source organism: Rhipicephalus annulatus (assembly GCA_013436015.1). Classification (NCBI taxonomy): domain Eukaryota; kingdom Metazoa; phylum Arthropoda; class Arachnida; order Ixodida; family Ixodidae; genus Rhipicephalus; species Rhipicephalus annulatus. The sequence continues at coordinate 638,673 of WOVY01014702.1, read as the reverse complement.
AACATATCTTCGTGGAAGTCTCCATTGCACAACTAATCACTTCTTCAATGGATTCCGGTGGTTCGTGCATGCACTTGCTCTCCTCTGATATCTGAAACTCTTCCCAGTCAATAAGTCTTGAATATCCAGGGGAACGAGAATCGTCCGAACCTCTGACTGTCCCGTACGTGGGGATATGGTCGCTGCCATGTGTTTCAATATCTGTGAACCATTGGACTTTCGTGACAATGCTATGCGACACTAATGACAAGTCCAGGCAACTGCTGTAAGTTACTCCTCGGAGATAAGTAGGGCTGCCGTCGTTCAGCACCTGAAGCCCGTGCTCTGATGCGAGATCAACTAGGTTCGTGCCTTTTTGATTTGTCCTGATGCTTCCCCACAATGGATGATGGGCGTTGAAGTCACCCATCAATATCCAAGGTGCTGGAGTCGTTGCAAATATACCATTCAATATCTGTTGATCTAGTCGACATGACGGCGCTATATATGCGCCTATCAGCGTAAACGACAACTTCTTCTTTTTAACATATAGACACACGTAGTGATTTCCATTGTGAGACTCTACTCTTTGGAGAACGTAAGTGAGTTCTTTACGGATGTACACAGCAACTTGACTTCGCTCAATGCACGTTGAAGAAACGAACGATTCATAGCCCGACAGACGAGGTATTTTTGAAAAATGCGGTTCACAAATGATAATGATGCGAAACTTATTTTCGAAAATGAATTGTTGGAACTCAGGCATTCTTGACTGTAGACCTCTTGCGTTCCACTGAATTATGGAAGCACGCTTGACTTTTTCTCTGAAAGGCTGATGTGGTCTATGGTGCGCCATCTTGTTACTGAAGTCCGGCAAGAACTGGTTCTAGTGTGTCCAAGATTTGCAGCGCGCATTTAGCGGCAGGGATCTGTAGACTATTCAATAGAGTGCGAATAACACTCATGAACGACCTCAATACAGAAAAGACTTGTACCTCTTGGGCCGACAGACTGCCTGCTGGGGGCATATTTGTTGTTGACTGTCGATATTGTTGTTCCGTAGACACGTGTACCCGCGGCAAAGTGGGCCAGTCAGAGCCGGATGTTCTCTTTAGCGCCACAGTGTCTTCCGGCACCTCTGGACGTACCCCACCTGGTGGCGGGGGTGGGGGAGGTCTCTGTGGTTGTGGCGGCGGAGGTGGTGGCGGTGGCGGCGTTAGTGAAGGCACCTTCGGCACAGGACTGCTTTTTCTTTTCTTCGAGCACCGCCGTCGACGGGAACGCCGTCGTTGAACAACCGTTACCGCTTCCTTTCGTGAGGATCCGTCTTTAACCATTTGTCTCAGAATGTTTCTCTCTTTCTTCAGTACTGGGCAGTCTTTGGACGAGGTCTCATGGTTCCCGTTGCAGTTGCTGCATTTTAGAAGAGTTGCTTGGCAAGCCTCAGCTTTGTGGGGTCCGGCACAAAGTGGGCATGCTTGCTTGTTGTTGCACACAGCACTAACATGACCCAGGTTTAGACAGTTGTGGCACTGTAGTGGTCTTGGGATGTATAGTCGTACAACGTGACGAAAATGACCAACCTTTACATGTGATGGGATGCAATCACCTCTGAAGGTCACCTTGATGCAACGTGATTTGCCAAGCCGGCATACTTGCAATATGTCCGTTGCCCCAGTAGCTGGCTTTATCAGAACAGGAAGGTCTGCGTTCGGTATGGAAATATCAACGTCATAAATGACGCCTGTCGTCGTGTCACTATCCTGCGGAATGTAAGTTCTGAGGCAGATGCCTCCAAGCTCAGTGACAGTTTTTTTTTATTTACATACTGCAGCCCATTAAGGGCTATGGCAGGCGTGGGTGAAAAAAAAACAGAGCAGAGAATTACAAAAGTACAACTTCCGGGAACACACTACAAAATAACACACGAACAAAATACAATATACATGGCAATTTCCTTCAGTACAAAAATAAACATCCAATGAATGGGCACTGCGGGGCGTACATATTAATAGAACAAAGCAAGGAACTATTCGTTAGATACGACTTCTAAGATAAGGCAGGAATTGATTTATCGATGCACTCCTAATCTCCCCCGGCAGTAAATTCCATTGTTCTATGGTTCTAGGAAAAAAGCTAAACTTGAATAGATTGGTGTGTGCGTGAAAAGGGGCGAGGTTTAGGGCATGATTATTTCGAGTAACGGTTGGCATAGCATACGTAAGATAGCTGTTATCGGAGAGACGGTTAACTGAGTGAACGATGGCATGCAAGAATTTAAGCGACTCGATATCTCGTCGAGTAGAGAGTGAGGTTAAATTTAAAGTAGTAATGGCGGATGTAGGCGAAAAATGGTGGTCATAGCGTCGACAAATGAAACGGATTGCTTTTTTTTGCACAGATTCAATTTGTTTTATTTCTCTTTTTTTGTACGGACACCAAACATAAGAGGCATAATCAAGAACTGGACGAATTAGTGTTTTGTACATTAGTAATTTAGTTTCATATGGGGAAGTTCTGAGGGTACGTCTTAGGTAGCCTAGTTTTTTAAGAGATTTGGTGCAGACTGAATTGATATGTTTAGACCAGGAGAGGTTAGTGGTGAAAATCACGCCAAGGTATTTATAGTCTGAAACCCTTTGGAGCATTAGGTCATTGAAAGAGTAGTTGAAAACGGAAGTCTGCGTTTTGGTAGTAAACGACATCGAGACAGTTTTACGGAAATTGATATTCATTTGCCATGTGTCACACCAAGAGCAAAATGCACTAAACGAATCATTGAGAAGATAGTGATCTTGAACGGAGTTAATGGTGTTATATAGAACGCAGTCATCGGCGTAGAGACGTAATTTACAGGTAATAGATTGTGGCAAGTCATTAATAAAAATCAAAAATAATAAAGGACCAAGAACGGATCCTTGTGGTACCCCTGATGTGACTTTGATTTCAGATGAATTGCCAGAGTTAAAGCTAACGTATTGGGAGCGATTAAACAGGAAATTGGCAATTAGGTTTACTAGACTAGAATTTCGCAGGGTATGTCGCGCAGCCGGGTGCTCAACGTCTATGGCCAGGATATTCTTCCGTGGGTTGAGTCTAATATCCTTTATCTCATTAGGCACAATAGATTCGAGACGCGCTGATATCACTTGCATGTTCATGTTCTTCAGGTTCATCGAAGAGTCGACAGGAACAAAAAGTATGGTATGGCGTTCAGAACTGCACGCCGCCTTCACGGTAGAGACGCTAGCTGGCGAAGACGCGCCGACCATTCTTCTTTTAGCTTTACGCTTCACTGCAGGGATGAAATTATCGTCGCTGTCTTCACTACTCACCGTGTACAGTTCAGTGCTGTCACTGGTGCTGTCGTCCTCCCGGCTGTTGCGCTTCCTTGAGGTTGACGTCGAAGGTGACGCCAAGTCCGGATTGCGTACGGTGGGGCCTGGATTCATCGCTGCCCGGAGGAGAGCGATGATCCTCGGATAGAACCTAAATTCACACAAAAAACACCAAACGAAATAAGAAGCGCTCGGCAGAAATACACTTCGTCGTCGTCTCTTTGTCTTCAATTTAGAGAGTGCCAGAATAGCCAAAGAGACGACCTCAATATGCTGCCTCACTTAGAAGTTAGTGGTCAGAGTGCCACATAAGACTTTCTTGCCCAGTCATGAAACCATGTTTTGCAATACAGATTGAATCGTGAGACGAGTCTCATTTCTAAGGCAACAAATGATTGATTGATATGTGGGGTTCAACGTCCCAAAACCACCATATGATTATAAGAGACGCCGTAGTGGAGGTCTCCGGAAATTTCGACCACCTGGGGTTCTTTAACGTGCACCCAAATCGGAGCACACGGGCCTAGAACAATTCCGTCTCCATCGGAAATGCAGCCGCCGCAGCCATGATGAGGCAACAGTATTCAATGTCGTGTAAAAAGCGGAAATGAGCCATCGTCCCGCGTCGCCATCCCCTACAAGCAGCGTAACCACAAGAGAAGCAAAAAAAACCTTCGCGTGATGACCTTACAACACGGAGTCATCTCCACATCACAGCTTAATAAATTTGGGACGTCATTATGGCACAATAGTGCCATCTCTGTAAGTATAAATGAGGTAATATTGTAAACTAGTGTCATCACACAACAACGTAGTTTGGTCAGAAGGGGGCCAATCACGAAGACAATGCAAGACCAGGTGAAGTTTTTTTCATCCTGGAGTCAGTAACGGGATTCCTGTCAGGTGCCGGCAGCTTCCGAATGGGAGTCGGCTAGGACTGGCATATCGACTGGGAAGAAAAAGATCACTCTCGCCTTCTTGTGAGAAACTCTGAGAGTTATTTTTTCTACAATTCAGCTGTTCAAGCTGGAACTTAGGTTCAGAGGATAATCGTCAGCGATTCACTACAAGGCACATGTTGCAGAAGAGTGACAAAAGCCAATATTTAGCTCTGGTATGGTAAAATAGAAAGGCTTCTCGAGCAAAGATGTACGTGGCGCGAGAAGAGAAATAAATAGACAAGGAAACAAAGACTTAAATAAAAAGAGAAAAACGAAAAAAAAAGATTCCGCGAACAACATCAAGCTCGCAAAGAAAAATGGAATGCGCATCCTCTGCGAGAAAAAAGATAGATATGCGCAGAATCGCATTGCCATCACCCGGCTCGCTTGGCTGTTCGTTCCCTAGCTACTCTTTAGCTGCGCACGCGGCCTGAAGTGGCGCCGTTGTCTCTGCTACCAATATGGTATTGTCTTCTTTTCGCCAAATTTTTCGACCCGTCAACAACGATTGCATCAAGTTTTGACCTGTGTCCAAAATGCCAGTGAACAGATTAACTTCAAAAAGTGCTTATTCAACGCGCGGAAACTAAGTATACTTGGCCTCGTCATCTTCAAACAAGGCATTGTCCATGATCCTGCTTAACCTTCCTGCCGTATTCGATTTCCCGAAGCCTACTAACCTGAAAGTATTGCGCACATTTATTGGCCTATGCTCATAATTCTGACTCTTCGTTTGGAATTTCGATACTGACATTGCAGCTCTCAATGCGCTGATCCAAGACAACCGCGAGCCATCTAGTTGGACATAAGTTTCTGACGACGCGTTTAGGACATTTTGCCGCCTGCTTACGTCTCCGCCACTTTTGCGTCACTTCACTCCGAGTGTACCCACATAAATTCACACTGATGCCAGTTGTGTAGGCCTTGGTGCTGTGCTGGCACAACGGAACGATGTCAATGCCGAATACGTGGTTGCACATATTAGTCATGAACTCACAAAACCGGAGACCGAATATACCTCAACCAAAAAAGAGTACCTGGCCATCATATCGTCTCTGCAGAAATTTCGCCCCTATCTTTACGGTCATCTTTCTGACGTCGTAACGGACCACCAGGCTCTGCAGGTTGTCAAACCTCAAGGACTCATCAGGTTGCCTCGCTCTGCGGGCCCTCCGACTCCAGGAATACAACATCCAGGTTGTATATTGCCACATTCTATTTCTCAAGTTTTGTTATCGCCCCAAAACACTACACAATTCTCAGCGCAAACCGCGCCTGCAGTTTTCGAGAAGCTTCCGGACTTTAGAAGATCATTTCGATAAGATCACGCCCACTCTGCGAACTGTGCAGATTGTTCTGGAACCTACACCACCGCCAGCGATAATGCTAGAACATTCGATGGCAAGAGTATAAATGCCGACGCACTTCACCGCTTGTCAGTTGTTGATCGACGGCCGACGCTCCGTTCGCCGCTATCAGTCCAAGACTGCTAGTGTAGTCCGACTTTCCATTTACTGGGCACAGGTTCGCCCAAATAAACAATTTATTATTCGACTCGCAGTGTGCTCCATTCGTCCCCGTCACGACCTAGTGACAATATTCTTCTGGTCACCTACACTCTGATGCTGACGCCCTTTCATGCTTCCCCTCTTTGCAGACGCCAACGCATCAAGTTACATTCACAAAATTTCACATGACATCTTTGACATGGCCCCGGAGCAACAAAAAGACCCCCGAGGTGCCCACAATTCTCATTTTTTCGTCAAGCTCCCTGACCGCACATGCCCCACGAGTGCTACGTCACCAGCCGCAGCATTACGCTATCCGCGACGGCCTTTTATACCGCCGTAACTACCACCACGATGGCTGCACATGGTTAAAGGTCGTGCCCCGCCATCACTGTCGTGATGTATGCTCCGCTTTTCACAATGATTCATAGTGTGGCCATAGCGCCGTGTTCAAGACGTACAAGCGCCTTCGTACACGCTATTATTGGCGCGGCAAGTACAGCTTTGTCCGCAAATACGCTTGTGCTTGCCTCGCCTGCCAGCCACGCAACCAGCCTCCCCAGCCCCTCTCCAGCCGCTTCCGTGCGCAAGCCACGCATTTTATTGTGTCAGCATTGATTTGTATGGGCCTCTCCCATGTACTGGCGCTGAAAACCGCTGGATTGCCGTTGCCGTAGATTATTTGGCAAGATGTACCAAAAACACGGCATTAACCGCCGCAACAGCCAAAGATGTTGCCTCGTTTATGCTAGAGAGCTTTTTTCTCCACAATGGCGGCCCTGATAAACTGCTCAGTGATCGGCATCGTGTATTTCTGTCGGCCGTGTTGCACTCTCTCCTATCCGAATGCAGAATGCAAACGCACCACTACCGCATATCACCCACAAACAAATGGATTACAGGACTGATTTACCGAACTCTTGGTGACATGTTGTCCACGTACGCTGCGTCAGACAACTTATATTTGAATCTTGTTCTGTCGTCTCTCATATTCGCGTACAACACCGCCTCCCAAGCTACCACCGAATTCTCACCATTCTTCTTCCTATACGGCCGCAGACCTTTCGGCACCATTGATACGATTCTACCTCACTATCCAGGCGCTGATGGCGTGTGTCAGTCTGTGCTCATAGGGGCTCACCACGCCGAGTAATGCTGACAGCTTACCCGTTCTTTACCGACGACCAGCAGTGTCGCCAAAAACAGCATCACGACTCCGACATCCCTCCTGACCCTTTCACCATCGCCTCTCTCGTGTGGCTTTGGGCTGCACCCGTTGCCACTCCCGGCCTTTCGTCTAAGCTTCTTTCGAAGTACCACGCGCCCTACGTCTTGATTGCGCAGACCTCTCCTGCTAATTATGTGGTTTAACCCTTAACACCTTCTTCGGACCTCCATTGTTAGGGGCAAGAAACAGTCCATATTCACAGTTTCAAGCCGTTTTATATTTATCTGTCTTCTCTCTTGGTCGCCAGGATGGCGACCTTTCGATACCGGGGGTGTTTGTGAGGATGAAGATAGACACGTGCAGAAGCTCATTGCCATCACCTGGCTTGCCCGGCTGTTCATTGCCTGGCTACACCTTGCCTGTTGTTGCTGCTATCATCCCAGTCTTTGTGTTCCTTAATAAACACCTGTAACACCCCTCGTTTCTGGTATGCTGACAACTTTTAACGCAAAAGTATTTTATGCTGTGGTTCACCACGGTTTCTTTGATATATTTCTGTTTCGGATGTGACGTTGTAAGGTATAACAGCTTGCAAAAAAGAAAAACGGGAAGGCAGTTTTGTGCAGAGGGGCGTCGAACCAGTCAAATCTCAATCTGCAGCGCGCTGTGCCAACTACTAGGCCATGGAGCGTACGCTGTCAAGTTGGTAAGGGCAAGCTATTTATAGCTGTAGTAGAACCGAAAAGTTGGCGAGTTGAAACTCATACATAATTAGCAGAGTACAAAACGAACAAAACAACAGAAGGAAACAGCACTTGTCCCGTTTTTAGTTCCTTGTGTGTTTTCATTTTGTGTGCTGCCCACTATGAATAAACTATTTCTATGCACCATAGACCGTTTGTCGGTCCTCAGAGCTGCGCAACTCCAGCGTGTTTTTCTCACCAGTAGTGAAATGGCGCGGCGATCTCGCGTTCAGCTCTCTCTATATTGAACTAGAAGAGATATAGTGGCATGACCGACGGGGCGTGCCCAGTTTCTCATCGTCCCTTTGCACTTTGAATGGCCGCAAGGGTAGGTATTGTAGCTGCTTTTTTTTCTCAAGGAGGCGAGCACATACAAGGTGTAACAAGGTTTTTACCCAGATAGTGGATGAAAATTTTTAAATGCTCACAGTACACTCAGTAACGCGCACGAACAAGGAACACACGGGGACAAGCGCTGAATAAAAAGCTAATTATATTTTAGAGGAACATAGGTGGAAATGTGCTGGATGACCCACGCGCATCAGATATTGTGCATCACGTCTCACAACGCTTCAAAGAAATCGGCGAGAAATCAGTAGTGATGGCTATTTTTTCTGCTCCCAAAAGACTGCCGAAGCTACACATGTCATGTGAGTAATGATGAAGGCCGCAACATCAAGCATAGGAATTCGATCACACGATGACACAGTTAGCTAAAACATGGTATATGACATCCCCCTTTCTTTTGGAGCGGCATATATACAAACACACACACACACACACACAAACACACACACACACACACATATATATATATATATATATATATATGAAAGTAGATGCGCTTTCACATAACAACTGTTTATTGTGCCGACGTTTCGACAGGAACCCCGTCTTTTTCAAGGCATAATACTATTTACACATGTTCCGTGTCTTCTTATATCCTATCGAGACAGGAGGGGAGGGGTCAAAAGAGAGAGAGGAAAAAAAAAGAAGAAACAGCAAAACGGGAGGACAAACATTAAATAAAATATAGAAAATCTAGGAGAAGAAGCAAGACCGACACGGCGTAATTAGAAAGGGGCAGCATTTCAACAGAGTAGGGCAGAGGTAGATGAGGAATGTCATCATTGTCAACAATACCTCCCCCGCACCCACTCTTCCCCAAGTGGGCCGGGAGCCGCCGTTCTTGTATTTCACCTTTCAAAGTAGCCCGCTGGCGGCTCGTTCCTCTGTGAAGTGTATGACAAGTTAATGGGGAGGGCTTAAGCGCTTTGAGAAGCGTGCTGGTGGCGTCGGGAGGAGCGAAAAAGCCGGTGAATATGGCACCGCCTTCGATATTCATTATATGCATTGGCTCCTTGTCAGCGAAGGACAAGAATGTGCGTTAAAAATTAAAGAAGGAAAAAAACAGAGGGGGGGAGGGGGGGAGACTGTACGACATCCGAGACAGTCACCACAGAGTTTCGGCTAGCTGGGAAGACATGCGCGCATGTATGAAAAAGTTAACGAAACCACCTAGCTGTCAGCTCTTTGTCAGTGAAGGAACAGAATGTGCGTTGAAACTTAAAGAAGAGAAAGGAAAAAAAGGGGGGGGGGGACCGTACGACATCCGGGACCACTTATCTGTACGTTCCGGCTGTGCTTGATGAGGCAAATCATTTCTATGTTGTCAGATGCATAGGCCAAAAGCTTTGTTAGCGGGTAATATTATTGTCGTACTGAAACCGGACTGATTAGAAGGAAGTGTTTGCGTCTTCTAGCGGTCGTAACGTAGACAGAGTGCCTGGGTGTTCATTTATTCCGTATTTTATCGTGTTAAAGTAGTAGATAAAATAAGATTCTCGTTGTTCCCGTTCTCTGATTGTTCGAAAGTTGTTTTCTAGTAGTGTAACCCTGATGTCATCAAAGCTGTGGTCTTTTAATGTGCAGTGTTTTAAAGTGGAAGGCCTGGCAGAGATCGTACATGTGCCCGATGGTTGTTGAATCTAATTCTAATCGGAATGTCTGTCTGGCCCACGTATTGCTTGTTACATACCCCTCATTCAAGGAGGTATATGACGTTGTCTGAGTCACAGTCTAATGCACCTCTTATCCTGTGCTTAAAATCCGAAGGTGCTTTTCGCCACTGTCGTTGTCTGCATGTGTTTGCATACCCTGCATCTGCTTTTTCCGCAAGGGTGACACCCAATTTGAGGTTTTACCCCTATCTTTGAATTTATTAAATGATCCTTTATATTTTTCGGCCTTCTGTATACAACACAAGGAGAAGTTAAAATTTTGGATAGTCGCACGCTCTGTTCCAATATGTTGAAGTGTTTTCTTAAGACCTTGTTTATGTTCGGTGGCTTGCTCGTGAAAGTTAATAGCAAGTTTTTGTTGCGGTGTTGATCGCGGCGTTTCTCTGGTGGTTGAGAAGAATCTGGCGGTCCAGATTTTCAGCTTTTTTGATGGCGTAATCGATGATAGCTGGCGGGTATTCTTGATTAAGGAGTACTTCGCGCATATGTGTGCTGTTTTTGTGGAAGTCCTCGGTGCGGGAGCAGATTCGTCGAAATCTGTGTGCTTGGGAATAGGGAATGCTGGTCTTGCAATGTCACGGGTGGCAGCTTTTGAAGTGCAGGTATTGTTGCCTGTCTGTAGGTTTTCTGTATACGTTAGTTACCAACGCACCATCGTCAACTCGAATGAGTACATCAAGAAAGTTTATTTCTGTGTTAGAGTAGGTGTGTGTAAAATAAATGCTGGGGTGTACCTGGTAGAATGCCTGTATGAATTTGAGGAGCTCGTTTTCCGAATGTGTCCAAATTATGAATATATCATCTAGGTACCGTGTATAGAGTAATGGTTTGATATTACAAGATGAAAGAAAATTGGACTCTATGTGGTGCATGAATATGTTAGCGTAGTTTGGGGCCATTCTTGTACCCATTGCCGTACCGCTGATTTGAAGATAGTACTGGTTGTTAAATTCAAAGCTGTTCAAATCGAGTACAAGTCTTGTGAAGATTTCAATTACTTTTTTGCTTGGATAAGGGACAGGGTTGTGTGTGCCATACGATTCAACAAACGCCCTTACACCATCGTCATGTGGGATATTTGTGTAGAGTGAGCTAACATCTAATGTTACGAAAAATGCACCGTCTGGAATTTTCACGTCTGCTATTTTTCGAAGGAAGTTGTTTGTGTCACGCAAGAAGGACTAATGTGTGGGTGGTATGTCTTTGATTAAAGAATCAATATAATTGGAAATGGGTTCCGTTAACTTTCCCGTGCCTGATATAATGGGTCTGCCAGGGTTATTCTCTTTATGAATCTTCGGCAGCATGTAAAAACGACCAGGCGCCGATTGTACCGTAATAAGTGCCTTTTTAAGCTTGGAATTAATGGCGCCTTCACGTGTGGGATTCTCTAGGGTTGTTACAATGATCTTTTTGCTCTCCGTGGTAGGGTCAAAGTCGAGGTGTTTGTAGAATTGTTTGTTATTTAGTAGTCGCTTGCCTTCCTCAATGTAGGCCGATCTATTCAAAACAACAATCACGCCTCCTTTGTCTGCTGGTTTAATGACGAGATCTTCGCAGTTGCTCAACGTGAGTAGTGCCTCTTTTTCTCTTTTTGATATGTTATTCATGCTTGGTTTGTGCACTTTGTACGCATGTATAACATCTTTTTGAACCGCGTCTATATAGAGATCCAGATGTCGATCTCTGTTGGCGTCTGGGGTCCATTGCCGTCCGATTACCGTACGAAAAAGTGCGTTATCTTTTTCGGGTTTATCAAAGAAATATTCCTCCAATCGTAAATTTCGTGCGAAATTGTCTAGGTCTTTTCGGAGCGTGAATTCATCATACCTTCCGTTGCCAGGGCAGAATGTAAGTCCGCGTGATAGTATACTCAATTCTTCTTTGCTAAGTTCTTTGTCGGAAAGGTTTATAACGTTTGGCTCTTCGGGGTGTGGTGGCAACTTTTTTTGAACGTGAGATGAATTGGTATTTTTTTCTGTAAGCAGCAGTGGGTATAGCTTGTGACACATTGTCCCGCGCAAATTTCTTCCTTTTAAGTTTTTCAATTTCCTCCGTTTTTTGTGCTCAAATACGTCTAGTTCTTTATTTTCCCACTCCGAAAGAGAAAAGTTATTTCTTAAATACCACTCCTCGTCTGTCAGTGCGTTAAGAGTCTTTCTACAGTGTTCGATGGTGACCTTCGTTAGCTCCTGTGTGACGTGATCGAGAATTTCTATCCACCGTTTCATTTCCACTTCGGCAAAGTTATGCATCGATGGTGTTAGCGACAAGCGCAGCCCCTTCGGAGCCGTACCCGCCAGTACATATTGGTCGAGGCTTCGCACGTGAAGTTTGTGCCGTATTCTTTTGTCAACCACTTTTCTAAGTTTAAGAAAATTCGGACCCGTTCTATGGCCTAGTTCATCTGAAACGGACGGAGTTTGCCCACTCGCACAGCCAGTATGTCACTTTGCACAGACGCGGCGAATAGGGCCGCAAGGTGCCCGGAGGTCGTACCTGGTTTGGGTTGGAGCTCCATCGCGTTGTGCCTCCCGTAACGAGCTGGCCGAGCTGGCCAGCTCCTTACGAGCTGGCCTTCACCTGCCAGCCTGGCACATGCATTGCCGACATCGGAGAGCTATTGGACTTCGTCCTTAAAGGTACCTCGAACCTTATTCTGCACATCGGAACTAACGACCTGGCCAATACGGATGCCCGTACAGCATTCAACCGTTACGTCGCCCTCCTTGACTGCATCCGGCATGAGAGACCAGATATTCCTATGGTGCTTGCCACACTAGTGCTCCCACGAGCCCCCAACCAACGACTCCGCCGACACAACTGGCGTGCGGTGAGGCGGTTCAACTTCGAGGCTCGGGAATTTAACTTGCGACTGCTGAGTTTGTGCCATGAGAGAGAGGGCGTCTTCTATGTGAACCATCGCATCGACGCGCTCCCGCCGTGGACCGTACTCGCGGCCGATGGTCTGCACCCGAGCTTCACTGGAGTGTCTCTCCTGGCCTCGAACATCTACAACCTGCTCCTCGACCTACGGCGGCCATACATCAACAACTGGCTGGAACACGCGCCACAACCAGAGGCGGGGGCGTACGAGCTTCGGGAGACGCCATCCTACTCCCAAGCACTGCGGCGTGACTCTTCCGATGCCACCTGTCGAGGCAGCAAAGAGAAGAATATGAACCCAGCAGCCCCAGAAACAGCTGCTGCCCCTTGTCCAGGCCAGCATACCCCGTCGGGACACCCCTCACCGAGTGCACAACTGCCATCACGCTTGCCTCGGCTGTCGTCGACGCCTACAACACACACCCCGGAAACGGTGACGAAGGGTAATCCGGGCCAACAAAACGGCCAGCTGTACCAAAATCAATAGCAACGAGTGGCCAGAATAAACCACCCGCAAGGAAAAATCAGCAGCCAACATCATCAACGAACAAGCAGCAACCACCAGCAGCCAACAGCAGGCGCATACAAGCCAGCTCGTTACGGGAGGCACAACAAGATGGAGCTCCAACCGAAACCAGGTACGACCTCCGGGCACCTTGCGGCCCTATTCACCGCGTCTGTGAAAAGTGACATACTGGCTGTGCGAGTGGGCAAGCTCCGTCCGTTTCAGATGAACTAGGCCATAGAACGGGTCCAAATTTTCTTAAACTTAGAAAAGTGGTTGACAAAAGAATACGGCACGAACTTCACGTGCAAAGCCTCGAGCAATATGTACTGGCGGGTACGGCTCCGAAGGGGCTGCGCCTGTCGCTAACGCCATCGATGCATAACTTTGCCGAAGTGGAAATGAAACGGTGGAAGGAAATTCTCGATCACGCCCCACAGGAGCTAACGAAGGTCACCATCGAACACTGCAGAAAGACTCTAAACGCACTGACAGACGAGGAGCGGTATTTAAGAAATAACTTTTCTCTTTCGGAGTGGGAAACTAAAGAACTAGACGTATTTGAGCACAAAAAAACGGAGGAAATTGAAAAACTTAAGAGGAAGAAATTTGCGCGGGACAATGTGTCACAAGCTATACCCACTGCTGCTTACAGAAAAAAATACCAAATCATCTCACGTTCAAAAAAATTTGCCACCACACCCCAAAGAGCCAAACGTTATTAACCTTTCCGACAAAGAACTTAGCAAAGAAGAATTGAGTATACTATCACGCGGACTTACATTCTGCCCTGGCAACGGAAGGTATGATGAATTCACGCTCCTAAAAGACCTAGACAACTTCGCACGAAATTTACGATTGGAGGAATATTTCTTTGATAAACCCAAAAAAGATAACGCACTTTTTCGTGGGGTAATCGGACGGCAATGCACCCTAGACGCCAACAGAGATCGACATCTAGATCTCTATATAGACGCGGTTCAAAAAGATGTTATACATGCGTACAAAGTGCACAAACCAAGCATGAATAACATATCAAAAAGAGAAAAAAAGGCACTACTCACGTTGAGCAACTGCGAAGATCTCGTCATTAAACGAGCAGACAAAGGAGGTGCGATTGTTGTTCTGAATAGATCGGACTACATTGAGGAAGGCAAGCGACAACTAAATAACAAACAATTCTACAAACACATCGACTTTGATCCTACCACGGAGCACAAAAGGTCATTGTAACAACCCTAGAAAATCTCACACGTGAATGCGCCATTAATTAAAAGCCTAAAAAGGCACTTATTACGGTACATTCGGCGCCTGGTCGTTTTTTCATGCTGCCGAAGATTCATAAAGAGAATAACCCGGGCAGACCCATTATATCCGGCACGGGAACGTTAACGGAACCCATTTCCAGTTATATTGATTTTTATTCAAAGACATACCACCCACCCATGAGTCGTTTTTGCGTGACACAAACAACTTCCTTCGAAAAATAGCAGACGTGAAAATTCCAGACGGTGCATTTGTCGTAACCTTGGATGTTAGCTCACTCTACACAAATATCCCACATGACGATGGTGTAAGGGCGCTTGTTGAATCGTATGGCACACACAACCCTGTCCCTTATCCAAGCAAAAAAGTAATTGAAATCTTCACAAGACTTGTACTCGATTTGAACAGCTTTGAATTTAACAACCAGTACTATCTTCGAATCAGCGGTACGGCAATGGGTACAAGAATGGCCCCAAACTACGCTAACATATTCATGCACCACATAGAGTCCAATTTTCTTTCATCTTGTAATATCAAACCATTACTCTATAAACGGTACCTAGATGATATATTCATAATTTGGACACATTCGGAAAACGAGCTCCTCAAATTCATGCAGGCATTCAACCAGGTACACCCCAGCATTTATTTTACACACACCTACTCTAACACTGAAATAAACTTTCTTGATGTACTCATTCGAGTTGACGATGGTGCGTTGGTAACTAACGTATACAGAAAACCCACAGACAGGCAACAATACCTGCACTTCAAAAGCTGCCACCCGCGACATTGCAAGACCAGCATTCCCTATTCCCAAGCACACAGATTTCGACGGATCTGCTCCCGCACCGAGGACTTCCACAAAAAGAGCACACATATGCGCGAAGTACTCTTTAATCAAGAATACCCGACAGCTATCACCGATGACGCCATCAAAAAAGCTGAAAATTTGGACCGCCAGATTCTTCTCAACTACCTGAGAAACGCCGACCAACACCGCAACAAAAACTTGCTATTAACTTTCACGAGCAACCCACCGAACATAAACAAGATCCTAAGAAAACACTTTAACATATTGGAACAGAGCGTGCGACTATCCAAAATTTTCACTTCTCCTCCTTGTGATGTATACAGAAGGCCGAAAAATGTAAAGGATCATTTAATAGATTCAAAGATAGGGGTGAAACCTCAAATTGGGTGTCACCCTTGCGGAAAAAGCAGATGCAGGGTATGCAAACACATGCAGACAACGACAGTGGCGAAAAGCACCCACTCGGATTTTAAGCACAGGATAAGAGGTGCACTAGACTGTGACTCAGACAACGTCATATACCTCCTGGAATGTGGGGTATGTAACAAGCAATACGTGGGCCAGACAAACACTCCGTTTAGAATTAGATTCAAGAACCATCGGGATCATGTACGATCTCTGCCAGGCCTTTTACTTTCAAAACACTGCACATTAAAGACCACAGCTTTGATGACATCAGGGTTACACTACTAGAAAACAACTTTCGAACAATCAGAGAACGGGAACAACGGGAATCATATTTTATCTACAAATTTAACACGATAAAATACGGAATAAATGAACACCTAGGCACTCTGCCTGCGTTACGACCGCTAAAAAACGCAAACACTTCTCTCTAATCAGTCCGGTTTCAGTACGACAATAATAATACCCGCTAACAAAGCTTTTGGCCTATGCATCTGACAACATAGAAATGATTTGCCTCATCAAGCACAGCCGGAACGCACAGATCAGTGGTCCCGGATGTCGTACGGTCTCCGCCCCCCTTTTTTTCTTTTCTCTTCTTTAAGTTTCAACGCACATTCTGTTCCTTCATTGACAAGGAGCTGACAGCTAGGTGGTTTCGTTAACTTTTTCATACATGCGCGCATGTCTTCCCAGTGAGCCGCAACTGTGTGGTGACTGTCTCGGATGTCGTACAGTCTCCCCCCTCCCCCCCCTGTTTTTTTCCTTCTTTAATTTTTAACGCACATTATTTTCCTTCACTGACAAGGAGCCAATGCATATAAAGAATATTGATGGCGGTGCCTCTTTCACCGGCTTTTTTGCTCCTCCCGACGCCACCAGCACGCACTCAAAGCGCTTAAGCCCTCCCCATTAACTTGTCATACACTTCAAAGAGGAACGAGCCGCCAGCGGGCTACACGGAAAGGTGAAATACAAGAACGGCGGCTCCCGGCCCACTTGGGGAAGAGTGGGTGCGGGGGAGGTATTGTTGACAATGATGACATTCCTCATCTACCTCTGCCCTACTCTGTTGAAATGCTGCCCCTTTCTAATTTCGCCGTGTCGGTCTTGCTTCTTCTCCTAGATTTTCTATATTTTATTTAATGTTTGTCTTCCTGTTTCGCTGTTTCTTCTTCTTTTTTTTCTCTCTCTCTTTTGACCTCTCCCCTCCTGTCTCGACAGGATATAAGAAGACATGGAACCTGTGTAAATAGTATTATGCCTTGATAAAGATGGGGTTCTTGTCGAAACGTCGGCACAATAAACAGTTGTTATGTGAAAGCGCATCTACTTTCATATTTATAACCTTGCGGCAACCGAAGTTATTCTTATGCATATAAGCCTTATATATATATATATATATATATATATATATATATATATATATATATATATATATATAGGTTAGACCAACAGAAGGAAGTTTCGACGTGCGTCTGCCAGAGCATCGTGGAAAAAAAACAAAAAAGACAAAGATTGTTCTTTCTTTTTTTGCGCAACATTGTTCTTGGTGTGGCTGTACTTCTACCTTCAGTGACGCTACTGTAATCGCTAGAACTTCAGGTGAGAGAAAAAAAAAACGTTTGCTATAGAAGCTGAGGCAAATTAAAAAAATACTGATAGGAGTTGTCATTATTGCGGGGAGTGAACTTCTTGCATCGTTTTCAATGTTAAGCATTTCTTAGCGAACCTCGGCGACTTTGAGTGAGCGTATCTATCTATCTATCTATCTATCTATCTATCTATCTATCTATTTATCTATCTATCTATCTATCTATCTATCTATCTATCTATCTATCTATCTATCTATCTATCTATCTATCTATCTATCTATCTATCTATCTATCTATCTATCGATCTATCTATCTATCTATCTATCTATCTATCTATCTATCTATCTATCTATCTATCTATCTATCTATCTATCTATCTATCTATCTATCTATCTATCTAGCCGCTTACGTTTGGGTGCTCTAGTGGTGACTCTCTTTACTTGGCGTGAACCAAAATTAGCATAGGAGGGTAAGATGGTTTGACGAATATGACGCGCTGGTCAAGACATGATTAATGTCACAATGTCGCGAACGCCGTCTAAAACTCGTCAGACAGTGACACATACTTAGGGGTGGGTATGTGCTGCTGGTAAGCGCTGTGTGCTACAGGTGATTGACACTGGGTATCTACCCAGGAACGACGAGAACACACATCGGTAATTTTAACGCTGAGTGTTAAGCAATACCCGACATCGGTAGCGTCAACCCAACGAAGTCATAGAATAAATGTCAGTGTTAAGAAAAACCTGGCGTAGGAACCTTTGGCCACCCAACGAACGCAAAAAATAAATTTCTGAGCCCCAGCAGGAATAGAACCCACGCATTATGCGTGCCAGTCAAGCATTCTACCACAGAGCTAGGCCAGGCCTCGGAACTACTTTTCAAATAGACGCTAATCTTCGCTAAACAGCAATAGTGATTGCAGTGCAGCCTACTCATTTTTTAAACATTACTTATGTATTCCTTTCATACAGCCGTCACGTCGGGTTAATGTCAATTGTGGTGGGGTGCCGTGTGCTGAATTTGATTTCGGTAGCAGTGTCAACGGCCAGCATCTACGCGAGCATCAATACTTCAAATCAGCTTCTGGCGTTGCTAAAACACATTTCCAGCTGACATCGTTGTGCAAGTGGAAAACTGGCTATATAAACATCTGCCACTCTCCAACCTATGTTACTGCGCGCAGGATTTGTACATATTTTTAGCGTCATTTCATGACCTGTCGCTCAAAAATATAATGCACCACGGTCACCTATCCTCCGCGTGTTTCGCATCAAGTTGATTCCCAAGTACGTGAGATTTGCTCAATTTATTTTAACTTTGAGTAAATGATAACGTGTTATCATGGCAAAAAGATGCACAATGGCTATTCTGCATTTCATTCTCGCATATTCTTTTGAAATCAAATACACTTGTTAGTCAGCGCTTGTGTTCGTGTGTCCCTTTTTCTTCCGTGTTTTTGAGTGCGCTCTGAACTGTTATGGAATAACAGGTGCTCTGAAGGCTTCATATTATCACAGCGTGTCCGACGGCGCTTTAATGCGGAAGACGGCGCCCAACGTGTTCAGCGATTGTTCCTGTCAAGTTTGCTGTAACACTTTTCGTATATTTAGAAAATGATTTACTGCGTGTGTTAGACTGTTAGCATTCTTAATTATCTGGAATGATAATGTTTCAACACCACCATATGATTATGAGAGGCTATAGGAGAGCGTTCCGGAAATTTCGACCATCTGGTTTTCGTTAACGTGCACCAAAATCATAGCACATGGGCCTACAGCATTTTCGCTTTCATCAAAAATGCAGCCGCCGTCGTCGGGATGCCGACACAGAGCCTAAGCCACTGTACCATCGCGGCGGGGCTAAGATTGCATTATGACAGGGTGCCCAATTTTTTAGGTCACCTAAAGCAAACGAAGAATGAGCTCGGTTGCCTAGAGCATTCGTACCTATTTGCAGCTGGAGTGACAGCATTGTATGTCACAACAAGTCTCCATCTTTTCACGAGAAACCTTAACCAGCATAGCATCAAAAAGCGTGAAAGCGCAAAGCATCTGAAGCTGAGAAGGCGCTAGGCATTATTCGCAGCACCCTGAATAAATGAGATTTCAGGCATTTCATTTGGTTTTTGAATTCTTCCACAAGCACCTGTCTGGCATGTGAGAACTCTGCAATTTACCTGAACTACCGAGCGATCAATAATTTATTTCGAGAGTGAAGGTGGGCGTCACTGGATTTTCGCTGGCGGGCGGGAGAAGGTTGCGAAACCTCCTAGCTAAATGCTTCAGAATGCCTTGAGAAATTATCCACAATATCGCCGCGGAATGATTCATTTTATTCACATCCACTTCGCAAAAAGGTGCAGGTACAAGTTTCGTAAAAGTCCTTCCCTCAAAAAAGCTATTTTACAAAACACAAAGTTTTGATGCACTGACCGCCTGTGCGAAGCTCTTCGTGTCGGTACATCTCTTCTAGTTCACCATCTATAGCTCGTTTTAAAGATTTTTGTCTCCAGAGTTTAAATGAGCGCCACGTCCACGCAGCGTGGTCTCTCCTGTGGGCGTGCGCAATCGGATTCGTGATTCAGGAAAGCACGAAGGTCATTTCACTTACTGCCACGGCCGCACTTAAGAAAGAAGCACGTTGGTCACACAAAAAAGGTAAGAATTGTGACAGCTGTTTGCGCTTGACCTGTTTAGGCTTGCGCGCTGATTTCGTGCGTCTTTCTTTCTCTTTAACTGTGCGCTTTCATGGTCGATATGTGGCAGCTGGTGACACCGGTCCGCTCACGTCCTGCGGCATGTTCATTTTATGCGAGCTTTCTGCTTGAGATGCGCACTGCCAACGTCGAGCTGCTGGTCGTTCTTCACGTGAATTTTGCACTTGTTGCTGTAGCAATCATTTTTTCCGCTTGTGGCAAAACATGGCACAATGAACCCTCAACTACCTCTGTGAAGACAAGTTTTACTTGCGTGTTATACTGATTTAGCCAAAGAAGGATTAACCTTCTTTTAGATGTGAAGTATATTTTAGTCGGGCTGAGTTCCTTTGTGTGATGGCACCACCCTTATTGCTCATGCTCTCCCTTTCCTCTCATTCATCTTGTACACTTTGCGCCTCTATCAGCTCGCAACGCCGATGCAAGAATCATCTGCTAGTCTATGCTCGCTGCCCCTGTTTCTCCTCTAGGCGTTCCTACAAGTGGCGTTTACACCTTCTTTGTGCATGCGTGTGTTTTCCCATCTCTTCCCTCTCCTGGCTCCGGTCCTCGTGAGGTGGACGCAGGCAGCATGTGATCGTTCGCTTCACACCTCTCTCCACCGAGAATCCCTCCCTATTGCCTTTACCCTTTCATTAGGCATGCACTTCCCCTCCCCCACTTTCTTGTTTCCTACACCTCCCTCTTTGGCCTATGCTCGTTGCCCCTCTCTCCTCCAGGCGCCCCCCCCAGTGGTGTTGCACCACCATTGGGCATGCGCATATTTTCCCTTCTCTTTCCTCTCCTAGGCTCCCCTCTCTATCCTTGTAACGCCGATGCAGGCAGCATGTGCTATCCAACGCTCGCTTCGCTCTCTTTCCTCCAAGAATACCTCCCAGTGGCCTTTACACCTTCTTTAGGCATACACGTCCCCTAACCCAATCTCCTGCACGGCCGCTACACCTCGTAACACCGACAGCGTCGGCTAGCGATTTTTTAGGGGCGAAGGTCTTTATAGCAGCACTCGTTCATCCCTCGTAGCCGTTGTAGTATGCAACAAGTATAACATTTTCACCTCCAAGGTGGTGCTAGTGAGATATTTCTTCTGTGCGTTGTTGAACATAAAAAAATAGTGCTCAATGCACATGCCAATAGATGCTAATGTAGAATGAGAGAGAGGAGCAGCCAATGGCATGTACATTGAGCACTATCTGACATGAAAAGGTTGCTACGTTATATTCGCTGGGCGTAACCTCCTGTTTAGCAAGTTTTCGGCCGCAGTGCCATGAATACAGGGAACTAGTATATATTATGAACTCGAGGTGGTTAAAGGTGGGAAGTAGACCCGAAGCGCAAGCCGTAAGAAAGTGTGCGTGTGCCACCTCTCGTTTAGTCCTTGGAATGTCCGCTGGATGGCGGTGCTTCTATATGGGGAATATATGATGAAAATATGCGAGATGGTGGTACTTGGACTGTTGAATAGATGGACGAACGGACACACAGACACACGCCTGAATGGACGCATGAACGGACGCAGAGGCGGATGCATGAACGAACACAGGGACGGAGCACGAACAGACGCACGCATGGATGGGCGGATGGACGCATGGACGGTCACACAGACGGACGCATGGACGGACGGAAGCAAGAACGAATGAACGGATTTATACTTCGCCCCACTCTCCATCATTCGAATACTCCGTTAATATACTGCCAATTTTTTTGCTGCCAACTCACTGCTCGTGCTGCACCACCATTCTCTTGGCACCACCCATCTACAGGCACTGGATCTTGATTTGCAAGTTAGTGCCGTTGGGAGATTTATCGTTTTGCATTGTTAACCAATGAAAATTTGCCGCGGATGCTTTTACAAAAAGTGAACTGCGGATTACCGGGTCGAATAGGAGTCTTCTGTCTCTCATTGCCCATTTACCGCAATTGGCATGCTCCAGAAGAAAACAGCGGTCCATCATTGCATGCTTCGCGCCTACCCCGGTTTCTCTCCTGCACAACGCCGCTGTCCGTGTAAGCATTAGTGCCCGTAACTTCGCATCTACACATAGTTTTCTTTAGCGGGAAATGGTGTTTGTTCCATAATTCCGAACTAGCGAAAAAGCGCTGAAAATATTGGGCTTACCTGGACTTTGCGATGGAAAGTAACGAACCAGGAACCCAAATCCTGCATTATCCTTGGTACCAATAAGACCGGGTAGCGGTTTGTACTGTTTTCTGTCAGCAAAGAACCATTGTCTGGAGCCGAGAGACCAACCCTGTCCACTTCTATGATGTAGCCGTCGTTCGTCGTGGCCTCAAATGTGTCGCAAGTGAATTCAAAATACCTGATTAGCTCGCACTGGAAACGCGCAGGCCAAAAGGTAATAGCAATTTGGTTATTTTTCGTGCATTTTATTTCCAGTAAATATTTGGCGTATGAAAATGTACATTACAAAGCACACACACACACACACACACACACACACGACAGCTTTTCGACGAATCAATGTCAATGACGAATTTGAAAATGTTTTTGATGGTGCGAAATTACCAATGAATATTAGTGATGAATTTTGAATACAACAACTATTCGTTGTCTTGGCAAAAACGACATTGCTACTTATTCGAAGGTGCTACCACCATCAAAGCCAAATATTACACCGACAGTTAAAACTGTGCGAGAATGACCAAAATGGTTCGTGAATGCCGCAATAAGCTCCAGGAGCTCATTCAAAGCAGTTGCTTGACGCCAGGAAATTGCTTTGTCATCTATTCTACATTACTCCTAATTTGTAAAAACATATTTAGCAGATTCTAGGGCGAGCACAATAATAACCTGAGGGATAACGTTTCATTGGGACCGGCTAAAAACTGCTATATTGTCATCTGACGAGAACACCAAGGTCAACTTTAGATAACAAATATCTGAAAAAAAACTGCGCTATAATTGAACAAAAACGCTAACTGTCGAATCATGCAAAGTTGACCTTGTAAAAACAAACCACTGAAACATACAAAGGGATAAATTTTGCACAGTATACGAGATGACACACAAACAAAAAAAACTATAGGCGATCTCCCCGACGTCAATCTTGTTGAAATGTGAAGCAGCAGTGGTGCGCATGGCGTTGACTCGGTTGAAACAGGCGTTGACGCGGGTGCTGGAAGAATGATTTGAAACGAAACTTTGTGTTTTGTTTACTGGACGGTAACAGTTTGTTTCGAACGCAGACACGAAAGAACGGACACATTAAAGACACTAGCGCTTGGCTACCTCGGTTTGCGTCTCGTCAGTGTTACCCGTGTGCCGTCTCTCTTCTCGAACGAGATGGGCATTCTTGACTCGCAACTCGTCGGTTTCGTTGGTATTTCACTGCGGACGCTTGCATTCGAATTTCCTGGCTCATGCCTTGTCGGTGTTCTTCCAGGCACGACGTCGCCGTTCACGAACGCGATCGGCTTCACTAACCCACAACGCCGGTGACTGCCGGGAAAGGTACGCACACACTACCAGGAAGCTTTCCCCGGTGGCGTCCCGCCCGTCGGCGTGACCATGTGGCAAGCCGCGGCGCACCATCCACAATGCCTGCGATACGGGAACGCGGCAGGGCTAGACGACGGCGTGCGAATGTGCGCCGCCGTCTAGCCAGGCCGCGGAGAGAGGTGGCGCGGGTAAGGAGATGATGCTGCCATAACCAGTGGGGTCGAGCATTGCGAGTGGTCGAGAGGGCGAAGCGAAAGATATGACGCGCGGCCAGGGCGACAGACTAGACAGAGAGAGACGTCACGCGCGCGCACTGCGAAGAAAATCGTGACCTACTTGGCACCGTCCCGGCTCGGAGAGACAGGGTTACACAGGCTAGTCAAAGAGCTGCTTCGCATCTGAAAAAGTGTAAATGCGCAGCTTGAGAAGAGAGCAGAGTTGACAACTGTTTTCGTGACATCAACCTAAATGAATCTTCCGCCTTAGGTTCAGTTTCAAGGTGCCAGTTGGGATTGCTGCATCATTCTGTAAATAAGCGCGTCTGCATTTTACCACAGAATAGACTAATGTGGAAACGAAACGGCTAATAATCTTGAAGCTTCTAGTGAAACTTCATAAAGATCAGCCCCACAAAAATTTCAAATGCTAACCTAAATTTATAGAGCGGAAATCTTGCAACGTTCGCGTGTATTTGAACAGCATACACATTATTCAGTGCGAAGGCGCAGTCTAAAAATTGATAATTGCCCATGGCCAGCGCCATGTCAGCGATTACAAAAGACGGCCAAAGTTCGTGTTGGGATAAGTTGCGACCGAGTATTAGGCACGCGTGCAGTGGCAGGGTAGGCTAACTGGGACCTGTCCAAGTTATTTTAAATAATGAATAAACACATCACTTATATTTGTGTGGAGGTTGTATCATAAGCTCATGCTTTCTTTCATGCATCCCTTTTCTCCCAACTGTAAGCTGACACTGGGTAATATTGAAGAAACATGCCGGTCGACCTCATTATATTTCTTTCAAAATTTTATATATATTTCCCTGATTAGTAAAAAATAGAGATCCGCAATTGGTCTTGCCCCAACGTTTGAACTAAACACAGCAAATACACACTGACAAAAAGGTGGAGTGCCACGCTTATCTGCTCTGTAGCTTTTTCATGTTTGGCGATCAATTACACAAATATATTAGAACTACGTGCTTCAAAGTTGTTTAGCTAAATACATGCGTATTTTACTATTTCGGTTAGTTTTTGGTTTTTTAGGTACTGCACATATTTTTGTAAAACCTCCATATTGACCTAGAAAACGTTTATTTTTGCTTATTTTGGAGGCTTTTTTTTGAAAAAACCGACAGGCATGCGCTGAAGACGCCACACTGTCACAGTGAGAGCTCGAAGAGCGGCCTTTCAGAGCCTCTTTTACACACTCTTGAGGTCACTCTCACGCACACTTGCAGAGTACCCACTACGGCGTTATTCATTGTGTAGTAGACAGGCATTTATGTTGTTGGTGATGCTTTCACTGTGGTTCTTGCCCAATCAAGGGAATTGGCAAAGTATTGAGGGTATGAAATCGAAGGTCTTTCAAGTGATACCTAATCCTAACAAAAGGAGAATAAAGGTAGCGTAAAAGCAGAAAAAGTACAATATTTCCTTTTGCCATTCCGACCCTACTAAGCAGTATATATCTTGAATGGAAATTGCAGTACTTTCAAACACGTTTAAAATTTATGTTTAGAATTCCCTTTAAAATACTCTAATAAGAAATATACAAATCAAAAGTTAGAGGCGCATTCGTTATGTTTCATGAACATACCTGCAAACAGCATCAAAGGCGTTCCTCTGGCTATAATCAAGAACCGGAGCACCAAAAAAAACAGTAAATTCTTAACAGTGAAAGGCGGCGCAAGGTTAGCGATTGGTATGACAGGGAGACGTTTTCTTTTAACAGTCTGTAACGACGACGTGACAAAATGTTCTGCTCTATTTATTCCATATCTGAAGAAAAACTGCACAGAGGAAATATCCCCAGACCAGCCCTGAGTGAGTATAAATTTACATGGGGCACACAACATCTTAATCTAGTTAGCATGACTTTTTCTTGTCTAGTATGACACCATTCGGTTATCCATATATTTTAAATGTCGAAATTCGGTCCATGGTGTTTTTGATTTTAAGGCATCTGCCCTGAGTGAAAATTGTCGACATATTATCGCCGAGCGAGACAGAAAGAAGTTAGGAGAGAATAAACGCATGAGAAGTGGGGTCATCTTGGGCACTAAGCCAGCCTAAGATCACTATGTCAGTAGTTTGAAACAGCGTGGGGTGTGTTTTTTTTAATCAAAAATGAATTTTTACAGGGCCATGAAAAGAAGATGACACGAGCTACGAGTCAGGTGAGGTTGAGAGCTGACATGCGGTTATGTGACGTTCTACAGTGCTATCAGAAGGAAACAGAAACCCCTACTTAGAGATAGCGCAGCAGCCTAGCATAGAATGACGAAATTCGGTTCAAACGCAGATGCCGGACAATTCACAATTGTATATTAACCTAAAATCCAAGATAAAACAATCGAATGAAAAACAAGAAAAGGTCTTGGGTGCGGCGTCCGTTGTAACAACCTTCCAGTAAGTGACTTCTTTAACAGAGCAGGATTGGCTACCCTGCAGCCCTTGGCCCTTACCTCCCATGACTACAGGAATGAACCCTTTGCCCTGAGTTCCCAACGGCTACGAAGCGATTGTTCAAGGCAGTGGTCAGACATGCGACCCAGTGGAGGGTGCTAGGAATGTCTGGGACCTAACAGTTCACCATTGAAGTCTGAACTTAGCTACCTTCAACGCTACAACGTGATCTAGTGAGGCTAGTCTAGCTGTCATATTCGAAGAATTAGAGGGTGTTCAACGGGATATAATGAAGCTCAGCGAAGTTAGGAGGACATGTGAGGTATAACAGTGCAGAAGAATGAACACGCCCCATGGTACTGTCGATTAGTTGACAAAAAAAGAACTACGGGTGTGGTTCCTCATACACAAGAATATTGCTGGCAACATAAAGGAATGCTATAGCATCAATGAGAGGGTGGCAAGTATTATAGTTAAGTCTTCTACAATGTACCAAATGAAGGTGGTGCAGGCCTTCGTGTCTACATAGAGAAATAATCATCATTTCGTTGAACGTCTTCATGAAAACGTAGAGTAAGGCAATATTAAAAAACAGACACAGTATACTATTCTGATGGTTGTTTTTAATGCCAAAGTAGATAAGAAACACACTGAAGACCATGCACTTGGAGATTATGGAATAGGCCCTAGAAATGCAAGAGGGGAGTAATGAGTGAAGTTCCCAGGACGTCATAAATAACGTATCCTCAATACCATCTTGAGAAAGCGGGCTAACCGTAAGTGGCCGTAGCAAAGTCCTAATGGCGAAACTAAAAATAGAATCAACTTCTATTTGTGTGCACTTACAGACAATGTACAGGGTGTAGAATTAGTTGACAAAATTTAATGCAGGGGCGACAAAGTGGTAAGAGCTGGTATTCACCAAGATTTAAAAAGCAAAAGCAAAAACTGATATGCAAGAAGCCAAATGATGACCTAGCGGTGTGAGCAAAAGTACAGGAATGCAGAAGTTCACTTGAGAATAGTATCTCGGTACTAAACAAGGGTAATGATGTTAGCGTTGACACAATGAGCGGTATCTTACTATTATCATCAAAAAGGGCGCAATAGATTGTGGATGTACAGTCGCTAGACAGGACACGGGATAATTCAGGAGACAAAAATCTTATTAGGAGACGACAAACCATAAAAGCCTCAGATGCAATTGACGACATAAAGCAAGCCAAGATTTCAAAGTTAAGCAATAGGTGCAAATTAGCCGATGTCAAAAAGTATAACACAGAGAGAATTCAGCTAGCGGTAAACAGCGGCAGAAGCTTAAAAGGTGCCAAGGCATACTTGTGCATTGGCGAAAATCAGATATTTGCAATAGGGAACAAGTAGGACAATGTCATAACCAATACGGATAGGGTAGACGAGGTGGTGAAGTTTTACATATAACTCTTTAGAAGACAAAACAACCACAGTAAAACCATAAGAAAAAAAACAATAATAAACCAGAGGAATTCAACATCCTACCAGTAACGACAGGGGAAGTAAGGAAAGCCCTAAAAGGAATGCAAAGGGGCAAAACCGCTGATCAGGTGATCAGGATAATGTAGTAACGAACCTCCTGAAAGATAGCAGAGAAACTGCGTTAGATAAACTAGCCACCTTATCATTGAAGGGTCGCTTGACAGGAAGGATACCATAAATTTGGAAGAACGCCAACATCATTTAAATACATAAGAAAGGAGACATCAAGGACCTGAAGCTTACAGGCCAATTAGTTTACTGTCCGCTCTCTACAAACTCTTCAAAAAAAAACTAACAGGTAACAGAACTCAGGCAGTATTATAGTTGACTCAACCAAGGGACCAAGCAGAATTTTGTACTGGCTGCTCCATTACAAACCATATTCATACTATCACTGAAATCATCGAGAAATTCGCGGAATACAAGCAACCCCTTAACATTGTCTGCATAGATTACGAGAAGGCTTTTGACTCAGTCGAGACATCAGAAGTAATGCAGGTACTACGAAGTCAGAGCATCAAAGAACCTTACCATAAACGTATTGGAAAAAACTTACAGTGGAGGCACAGCCACCATAGTCTCCACAAAGAAAGCGACGGAATTCATATAAAGAAGCGTGTAAGGCAGGGAGGCATTATCTTTCCACGTGTTCACAATTCACCGCATGTTGACAAGATGTTTTCAAGACCCTAGATTGCGAAAAGTTAGGGATAAGGTTAATGGAGAGTATGTTAGGAACCTGCGATTCGCTGATAACATTGCCTTGATGAGGAACTGAGGGGGCGAATTGTATCTCATGATTACATAACTGCAAATGGAAATCAGAAAAGTAGGTCTGAAATTAATATGCAAAAGACTCAAGTAACGGGCAGCAGTCTCAGCAGAAAACACCCCTTTGTAATAAGTGGAGAGACGCTGGAAGTTGTAAAGGAATATTCGAACTTACGACCAACAGTAACCGCGGAGCCGAAGCATGAATATGTAATAACTAGAAGAATAAGGATAGGGTTGAGAACATACGGACGGCATTTTCAAATCATGAATGGTAATCTGGCACTTATGCTCGAGAAGAAGGTATATAACGGCTGCATCTTGTTAGTACTGACCTACGGAGCAGATACCTGGAGGCTTACAAAGAGGGTTCCGCTTAAATTGAGGATGACACAGCCAGCGATGGAAAAGAAAATAATATGTGTAACCTTAAGGGAGAACAGAGCAAAGCGGGTCAAGGACGAAACTGAAGATAAGGATATTGTAGTTATAACCAAGAATAAGAATAGGACATGAGCCGGGCCCGAAGCTCGTAGGCAGGTTAAGCGTTGTTCAATAATTGTAACTCACCGGATTCCCAGAGAAGGCAAACGCACAAAGGGGAGACATAAATTTAGGTAGCTGATGAGTATAAATAGTTTGCAGGTAAAACGTGTAACGGAAAGCAGAAGACTGGGTTGATTCGTGGGTCCCGGGAGAGGCTTCTGCCCTTCAGTAGGCGTTGTCAGACTGATGATGAACTGCAAGTGAAACCTCAGTATGCAACATGCTTTTATTGATTGTTCAATATGGTGGAAAAGAGATTAGGTGGAGAAAGTTTAAAGAATATCAGGAATGGGATTTGTTTCATCGGGATTTCTTCTGGATGCTGCTTTTTATAAATTAGCGCAATTCAGTATTCTTATGAGAATGCCTAGTACTAGAAGCTTTGGCAGTTTTTTTTTAAATAAGCGTCTTGGGAACGTAATGTGGAACTCTTGCCAATCTGTCCTAAGGGTTTTTTTTTAAATAAAGGCTGGCAAAGTAGGCAATAAATTGTTTACAGGGTCGATTTTGAGATTAGAAAAACAAGTTCCCCGACCAGACAAGCGAAAAATGTTTGAACGTCGATATACATCTATATTTAGCTAAACGCGTATATCCAGCACACACGTCAATATTCTTCTAAAATTAATTGAACTGCGTAGCTGAAATATATTTTGTGTGATTCATTGCCAAGCTGAAAAAACAATGGCAGAGCAAGTCAGCGCGGCACTCCATTTCTTCGGAACTGTTGTTGTTTTGTGCTTGAAAAAATCTTTCCGGGAAAACCAATTGCGGATCTCTTTTTTACGTGAGGCTTTACCTCAGACAACAACATGTATAATTTTTGAAAAAATTTAGGGGGTCGACCATTCATGATTCGTTCGATCTTACGTGGAACTACGCCACTTTTGTATTTTCCAGAACAACGTGGTGATCATGCTAACGATGATCCCCAGAAAAATGGGACTACCCACCTCGGAGGATCAGCCATGAGCCGTGCAGCAGTAGAACTTGTAAAACAAAAATAAATTGCACTAACTTATTATCAAAAAGCGGAAAAAAAGAAAAAAGGGAGAATTACACGAAAAAGATCATTTAAATAGGACAAAATACTTGTGCTAACTTGGCTCTCTTTTATTGCAATACTACTTAAATAAAAAGATATGAAATAATAATTGATATTTTCAAGGTGAAAGAACAGATGAAATAATGCTTTAGTTGCCCTGTTAGATTTAACACGGGATTCTCTTTGATTCTGTTAAAATATTAAATATAGTCTCGTGAAGGACCCTGTCACAGTGCTCTGGGGCTGATGACTCCAGGGAGAGCAATCTCAGTGCAGAAAGCTCAAAACTTGTTTTTTTTTTCAAAAAATGAAGTTAGAAATCTTTGCCGTACGTTATGATATCTTCGACACTCCAAGAAGCAGTGCTCAATCGTTTATGCTTCACTACAAAAGATACATTAGGGTGATTGAATGAATCCCGGCCTGTTGATTGGTTTGATTTGATTTGATATATGGGGTTCAATGTCCCAAAACCACCATATGATTATGAGAGACGCCGTAGTGGAGGGCTCCGGAAATTTCGACCACCTGGGGTTCTTTAACGTGCACCCAAATCTGAGCACACGGGCCTACAACATTTCCGCCTCCATCGAAAATGCAGCCGCCGCAGCCGGGATTTGAACCTGCGACCTGCGGGTCAGTAGCCGAGTACCTTAGCCACTAGACCACTGCGGCGGGGCGAATCCCGGCCTGTGTCCGTAGAAATTTAATGATGGTTTTCTGCGTCGTAATTTTGTTACTGTAACTTCCAATTGTCTTGTGCTGCACCATGAGCTATTCCACGGATACCTAAGGTGCTGGAAACTTGTGTAGCTGAGTACAGAAGATTTCCTATGTTCCTCGTGCAGATATTATTTTCTGAACCATGTGAACATGATGTTGCAGGATGGTTTCAGAATAGTTTCGACAGATAAATCTAGACATTTCACCATTTTTTCCAAGTCGGGATTGATCAGTGTTGGTTTTATATTTTAACGTTGATGACGCAAGTCTCAAACTACAGGCAACGTTTGCCATTTTAAAAAAATAGGTGTGCCATAAAGTTACAGGCCCTATTATTTTGAAAGCAGTAGAGCTCAAGTAAGTAATGAAAAGTCAAGTAACGAGTAATTGTTACGTAGTCGTAAAAGTGCCTTTTTAACGGTAGCAACGTATTTTCACCTCAATGTTGGTTCTGTTGCAAAAACTACGTAATACTCTCATTATTTTTATGAAAATATGTATTGTCAAAAAAATACGTCATATATATTGACGTAAGCCACACGCGCAAGACGTGATATTCGATGTCCGCGTGATCACCACTAACAACGAATTCTCAAACTACAGTTCGAGAACCCTCTCACTAGAAAGATTGCGAATTCTCTGTAGCAGTTTGAAAGTTTTTGACATCATTTTTATTTTAACACAATCATTCACTTGGGAGAATTTCCATTTCTTCCTCAAGCATTGTGTACAGTGCCAAACTTCTCATGCTTATCGCTTGGGTCTTATACTCGTGTCCGATTGACTCAAATCAGTGAATTCAAACTTTCGTCTCATATCATGAGCTAAGTCATGTAGACAACTTTCGAATGTGTGTCAGTGATATAAATAAAGCACGAAGTAACCCAGTAGGGTGTGATTGTGACATTTACATATTAACACAAGTTGATAAAGAAAGTGAAGCTCACTGAAGAACTTCTTAACCAAGCCTACTCAGATCGAACTGCACCAAAATACTCTTCAACTGGACACACTTAGGCATTAGGCTCATACTGTGGCTTGGCGCTTGCTTTAGTCGACTGATCACATAATTCTGGGACCTGCGCACTTTACTGCGGAATCGCTTAGCAAATATGTTCTCACTCACAATATCATACAAAACGCAACACTTTACAATAGATAGTCGCTGAACAGTTAAAGTCACTTATATCCAGAGTAATTATGTGTGAACTAAATAAATGAGGTAACAGATACTATTTTTTCTTAGGTTCTCTTTTGCGGAAAGCAGGGACGAAGGACACTGGCCACGAATCAGTCTCTGTTGCTGAACAACGGACGGTGGGTTTTCCGATCTTTGTTTGAAGTGCCGAGCATTAGGCTACCTGTGGCCATGCTATCACATTCTTTTATATATTATTGCTTAAGTCGAAAATACCTACTTCGCAGCTAACGTCACTACATCGCCATCTGAACAATATGCGTCTGAATGGGTCAGCGAACAAGTGCGCAGCTCTTTATTGCCAAGAACCATATTATAAGCGCTTACCGTTGTCATCATTGCTTGCTCCTGGACATCAGAAGCATAATTCGTCGGGGTCCAGTTGGTAAACAAGTAGAGTGGTAAATAAACTTTACCGGGATGGAGCGCACCACTGCTTGATTCCTCATGACACCTGATCAGTCGCAGATATGCGGAGACAAGAGGTTTACAAGCACCTCGTGGGGGTTTTGTTATCGCGGTTCTCAATTTTGTCATGCTGCGATTGTTTGGTAATGCTGTCGTTAGTTGCATATATCAATACGTTTCCTGCACATCCAGCTGCCACTTCAGTCAGTGCCATGCAAAATACCGCTGAATAATTCTGCACAGATGGTAAATGGAGCAATGAGTCTGCATAGGTCTCTCTAAGAGAGCAAAAAAAAATCTAAACCCTACTTTTTTATATTTCACCTGAGGTTCATGGTACCCGATGTCATTTAAAACCTAATTATGGTGAGTACAATGTTCACAGCGTAACAATTAAAAAAGCATATTTTTCTAAATCTTTAACCTCGTACCGTTGACTTTACTGAATGCCAAGCATTTTTTTCAAATCAAAGGTGCTTTGATCATTTCTATCTATCGATCTATCTGTCTATCTATCTATCTATCTATCTATCTATCTATCTATCTATCTATCTATCTATCTATCTATCTATCTATCTATCTATCTATCTATCTATCTATCCATCTATCTATCTATCTATCTATCTATCTATCTATCTATCTATCTATCTATCTATCTATCTATCTATCTATCTATCTATCTCTGCATACGTATGCGTGCCGCGAGGTCGCGTCCTTAAGCTGCTATAAACGTGAATAGAGAGCTACTCACGTAGCCAGTGAAATTTGCTTCTAGTAATTATGAAGCCTAGATGTGTTTTTCTGTTTCTTCATTTGCTGTATAATATATATATATATATATATATATACATATATATATATATATATATATATATATATATATATATATATATATATAGAGAGAGAGAGAGAGAGAGAGAGAGAGAGAGAGAGAGAGAAAAGACAAAGTAGTGGTTGGGTTCAGTCTATTTCGAACAATTTCAACCGGTGGAACGGTCTTCAACAAAGTTTGCCAACGCAGACTTGTGCACTGGTTGTAACTTTTGGAACTTAAATTGAGGCAACGACTAAGTTAATCTAATTTCTTCCCAAGTAGGTGTGTCAGTGTGTGTGTGTGTACATGCATATTTGAACAGAATCGCACATTGTGCAGTAAAACGCTTACTCTTTGTGTACAACACTTTCCATAGCGTGTCTTTTTTTCTTTTTGTCCAATTATAGCCTTATCAAGCTGTCATTGGACAGTTTTTTTCCTGGTCATCTTTTTCCGCCTAAAATGTATGTTTTTTTAGAAAACTATTGTTTTTGTTGATTGATTGATAATTATTATCACATGGTTTCACAAACGTGACAGCCTAGTCGTGACAAGAATAACATGAGAATCCTGTCGCAAACGTCATTGAACCACTTCCTCTAGACACGTGTTGCCCATACGCGAATACGACGGAGCATATGCGAAGATGGACCAGAGGTGTTAAACAATTGGCATTTATTGATATTCGTTAAAAGAGAAAGTGTTAAGTTAAAGGCGAGAGCGTTAAAAACAGACATTGGCAGAGCATAAGCGACAAGTTCAAATAATAAAAATGGAAATCCTAAGAGAAACACAACACAATGAGTAAGTGCAGCAGTGATGTGACAAAAGGGCTGTGCCTATTCCCAATTTTTTTTCCTGGGGTATCACGACACAAAAGCATGATATGATTATCAGAGGAGTTGTAGTGGAAGGCCCCGGAGATGTCTATCTCCTCGTGTTCATTAACGTTCAATAAGATCAAACAGTACACGGGCCTGAACCCCTTTATATCCATCGTAACGACCATATTAGCCACTGCTTCGGGTCAACAGCCGATCGCCATAGACACTGATCCACCGCTATGGACTGGTCCGGAAACTTCTTTGAAAGTAGTCTCTATGTGGTGTATTGCCAGTGTCATGTGAGCTGTGGTTGCAGTGCTTGTTATCTATTTTTAAAGCAACAATACTCCTTTGACACCGGCTTAATATCGGGTTAACATTGTATTGACCGATCTACCCTCAGGCTGGAAGAAATCCGGATTGTTCGTTATGGCGTGGCGCACACAATAAGGACAGTCCAGAGAAACCATTCGATTCAACCCCTTTTCGTGCTCTTCCCCGCCTTATACAGGGGTCACGAACATACAGATTACCAGTTACCGTCCCAGTTTAAACGGCGTGGTAGAACGTTCCCACCATCAACTGAAGGCAACACTGGTGCACAAAGTCCACAGTTCTATAAACAGAGCGCGTTCTTTTGATTGTACTTGGCTATTGCACTATAGTGAAAGAAGACACAGAGTGCTCATCCGCAAAACTGGTTTATGGCACGACACTTCACATACCCAGTGAGTTCTTTACCTCGGAACCTATATCTGCTTAGGTACACTCTCACGCTGATCACCTGCAAACTACTACGGCTTCTGTTGTACCACCACCGCTTCACCATTATTGCAAGGCCATTAATATGAATCCATCACTCTTTCGTTTGCTGTCGTGTGTAATCTGCTCGTTATCCTTCAGAAGCATTTTACGAAGATACTAAAACTTCCCAAGCGCGGTCTTATATACTGCACTCCTCCTTATAACAAACGCGAAGAGGTGACTTTTATAGGCAGTTTGAAGCGAGCCCACGTCAACGCTGGCAATGCCATCTGAAACAGATTAACCAGTCGGCAGCAATGCTCTCATTGCCATGGTAGGACCCATGTAGTGGACACTTCATTTCGTGTTCGTGGAAGAGAAAGACACCAAGAAGCTCCGACATCATCGCTGTGACATCAGCGCAGATAGCCGACAAAATAAATGTTTTTTTGTGTTCAGCTATCTGTTCCCACAAAATAATTGGGGTGTAAGAATACTGTTAGACGCACGCCTGGGTAGAGCAACCATTTATTGGGCCTAACAGCCCCGAGACAGCAACCAGCGGTTTAAGCAGCAGCTGTAGCAGCACGAGCCTCCGCCATAACAAATGTCTTCTTCGTCGTTTTAAAGCCCGTATTTGTCACTACATTGACTCCCCGGTGCGAAAGGAGCCATCCTGGCGACCTATGACACAGACATGTCTGGTGGGCGTAGTGAGGCTTTAGACGCTTGACGTGCACAGTCTCACACCCGTGGCGCCATTGATCTGTAGGTGGCTGAATAGGTTCAACTATGTAGTTGACTGGTGAAGTCTGGTGAAGGATCCGGTACGGACCGTCATACTTGGGCATGAACTTTGAGCGAAGGCCTGGGGCAGACGATGGCACGCGGAGCCACACGATTGCCCCAGGCGCGTATGACGAAGGGGATGAGCGTTGGTTATGCGAGTGCTTCTGGTGAGCCTGATCGTGCGTAGTTAGCGAACGTGCTAGCTGCCGACATTCTTCGGCATATGTGGTGGCTTAGGTCATTGTTGATTCTGAAGGGTCTGGGCGTTACAGAAGGATAATGTCCAAGAACGATGAAGGTTGCCGACCATAAAGAAGAAAAAATGGGGAGAATCCAGTTGTCGATTGAATTGTGCTATTGAAAGCGTAAGTAACGAATGCCAGTATGCGGTCCCAGTTCGTATGGCCATCAGAAACATACATGGAGAGCATGTCACCCAGCGTGCGATTGAATCGCTCGGTCATCCCGTTGGTTTGGGGGTGGTATGCGGTCGTTGTTCGGTGCACGACGTTGCATTTGCGTAGAAGGGCTTCTACAGCTTCTGACAAGAAGGAATGCCCACGGTCACTGAGAAGCTCGCGGGGTGCACCATGCCGAAGAACGAGGTTGTGCAGAATGAACAGGCCGACTTCACGCGCAGTGGCCTCGGGAAGCGCCGAACTTTCGGCGTAGCGCGTAAGGTGGTCCACGGCTACGATGAACCAGCGGTTTCCATTTGGTGTGTATGGTTGGGGACCGTACAAGTCGATTCCAATGCGGCTGAAGGGCCGAGAAGGACAAGGCAGTGGTTCGAGTGGCGCCGTGGTTGTGCGAGGGGAGCTCTTCCGGCGTTGGCACAAGGAACATAAACAGACGTACTGCCTAACAAAGCGGTACATTCCGCGCCAGTAATATCGAATTCGTAGGCGAGCATACGTCTTTACTAAACCTGCATGGGCGCATTGCGCATCCGCGTGGAAGGAGGCACAAACGTCAGAACGTAGGCAGCGAGGTATTATCAGCAACCATTTGCGGCCATCAGATAGGTAGTTTCGCCGGCACAGAAGACCGTCACGGATGGTAAACTGGCGAGCAGTTCGCCGATGTAAACGGTTGTAGGTACATGGAGACGTCTGAGATAGGTACTCTTAAAGAGACGCTATCCATGAATCCTGGCGTTGCTCAGCGGACATGTCGGCCTGTTCAAGTGAAGAACATTCGCAGCTGGAAACAGACGCTGCAACATAATCGTGGGGAAGTGGCGAGCGAGAAAGAGCGTCGGCGTCCGAACGCTTGCGGCCTGATCGATAAATTACACAAATATCTTAATCTTGGAGACGTAGTGCCAAGCTAGCTAGGCGACCAGATGGGTCCTTTAATGACGACAACCAACACAATGCGTGGTGACCAGTCACGACGTCAAATGGGTGGCCATATACGTAAGGTCGTAATTTTGTGATTGCCCAAACAACGGCAAAGCATTCTTTCTCGGTGACTGAATAGTTCTTTTCCGCTTTGGTGAGGGTGCGTTTAGCGTAGGACACAACATACACATCGAAGCCAGATTTACGCTGAGAGAGAATAGCGCCGAGGCCAACTCCACTAGCGTTCGTATGGATTTAGGTTGGAGCGTCTCGATCAAAGTGGCGTAGGATAGGTGGTGATGTCAGAAGTTGGCGTAAAGACGCGAATGCTTCGTCGCATGCTGGGAACCACGCCGAGAGCTCTTGATTGTCGGCAAGTAGCTGTGTCAGGGGTGCGATTATGGAGGCCAAACTGGGCACAAAACGGCAAAAATATGAGCAGAGCCCCTTGAAGCTGCGGAATTCTTTTAGTGTAGCCGGCCTGGGAAAGTCGGCGACAGCGCGAAGCTTGGCTGGATCAGGACGGACACCATGCTTGCTAACAACATGTCCTAAGATGGTAAGCTGGCGGGTAGCGAAGTGGCGTTTCTTCAAATTCAGCTGCAGTACAGCGTTCGAAAGACAAGTCAGGACGCTTGCGAGGCGGCTGAGGTGGGAGTTGAAGTCCTTCAAGGAAACGACGACGTCATTCATGTGCACAGGCATCTGTTCCATTTAAAGCCTCTAGGGATGTTGTCCATTAGACGCTCGAAGTTGGCAGGCGCATTACAGATGCCGAATGGCATGACATTAAACTCGTACAATCTGTCAGGCGTTACAAACGCAGTCTTGGAGCGGTCGGCTTCATTCATAGGGACCTGCCAATAGCCGGATCGAAGATCTAAAGAAGAAAATAACTCTGCTTCTTGCAAGCAAACGAGGGCGTCATCGATTCAGGGCAGCGGATAAACATCTTTTCTGGTGATCTTGTTAAGACGCCAGTAATCAACGCATAATGTAATGCTGCCATTCTTTTTTTTCACCAGTACAACCGGAGAGGCCCAAGGGCTGTTCGAAGGTTTTATTACACCACGTCGAAGCATATCGTTCACCTGATCATCAATGGCACGGCGTTTAGCGTGAGAAACTCGATATAGGCACTGGCGCAAAGGTGCATGGCTACCGGTGTCAATTTTGTGAACGACGGTAGACGTGCGACGCAAAGAAGGTTGGCTATGGTGAAATGACATCTTGAAGCAATTGAGTACAGCCAGGAGTTGCGTGCGCTGAGCAACGGGAAGTTTAGGGTCAATGGATGGGAAAAAACCTCCGGAGATGAAGTGGAAGTGGTATCAGAGGTAATGGTGTTTAGGTGAGATGATAAGTCATCAGGTAGGTGACTGGATGAAACAGAATCAATTTCTTCAAGGTGACCGAGGAGTTCGCCGCGGATTAATATGGCCGGGGAAGAAAGCGAGTTCGTTATATAAATGGAGCCGCATGAGTTTTCTACGGTGACAACTGCGAACGGGAGAAGGAAGCTTTTGCGAGAGCTGAAGGTGTCGGAGGGGATAAAGAGGACGGTGACAGAGGGTGCGTCGTCGCAGAAGAGTGGCACATGATCTCGGGATAGAGGAGGGAAGTGAGTATCCGTGGCTACGGTGTTTCGGGAAGATAGCGGCTTGGAAGAAGGTCGGCGCTTTACACAGGGCAGTTCACACATTGTCCAAAACTCCAGTTCGGCACGCGCACAGTGAACGACGGCATGATGAGCGCAGAGGAAGTCCCAGCTTAAGATGATACCGCATGAACTTGGAGAAAACACAACGAATTCGACTACATACAAAATATTTTGGATGACCAGTCTAGCTGTGCAGGCCGCAGAAGGTTGGATGTGATGCGCAGTGGCCGTGTGGCGAGAGACATCAGAAAGTGGCAGCGTAAGTTTCTTCAACTTGCGGCAGAGTTCACCAATTAACACAGACACGGCAGCGCCAGTATCAAAGAGCGCTTTCGCAGGTACACCGTCCATGTGCACAGTTATTTCTTTAGCAGATAAAAACGGAGGCCTTGAAGGCTTTGATACATGCGCAGCTCTTGCCTCGGAAACTGCGATGGTCAGTTTTCCGTTTGGGCGGGTGGTGATTGAGGAAGTATCGGAAAAATAGAGCGGCGCCATGGTGAGGGCGACCGATTCCTGTCGAAGCCGCGGCGACGTGGCGGCCACTGATCCGACGTGGGGTGGAACGAAGACGGCTGTGGTGGCTCTGGACGATAAGAGTCGTAAGTCGCCTCACCAGCAGTTTCATTGTAATCCCGATGACGGCAGTAGCGCGCTACATGACCAGGAAGCTAATTGAAATAGCAAATTTGCCTGTTGTCTGGAGTGCGCCAAGGGTTTGTTGATGGTGGTGTGGGGTGGCGAACAGGAGGTGGGTGGCGACGGGTAGGTGAACTTGCTGCGTAGAGGGGACGGGGCTGTCCGGCAAGATCCAGGACGGTTGGTAGCGACGGCGGCGATCGTCTGGCGGCCTCAGCGTAAATGATAGGGGCGGAGATTGGCAGAGGATTGTATGTGGGAGACGGGGTGTCAGAACCTTGCTCTTCGATTGCCTTGCGGAGCGTTGGGTTCAGCATGTGCGCACTGGTCGGGACGTACGGCACAAGAGACAATTCGCGCGAAACTTCCTCTCGGAAAATTTGCTGGATTTGCTGCAATAACGTGGTTTGTTCGGAGAAAACAGCGGCAATGGTTAATCTATACGTAGAGGTCGTGTTGAAGTTTGGACGTCGAGTAGAAATCCGCTCTCTCCGCAGCTTGTAGAAACTCCGACAGTGCTGAATAAGCTGGGCGACCATTTGCGGGTTTTTCGCAACGAGCATGTGAAAAGCATCGTCCTCGATACCTTTCATGATGTGCCGTGTTTTGTCAGTGTCAGATATTTCGGAATCGATACGATGGCAGAGGTACAGAACATTCTCAATATACGAGGTAAATGTCTCGCCCGAGCGCTGTGCGCGGCAGCGCAGGCGCTGTTCGGCGCGGAGCTTGCGAACAGCGGGTTGGCCAAAGACCTCTGCGAAGCGCATCTTGAATGTTGGTCAAGAGGGTATTTCCGCTTTGTGGTTGTTAAACCACAGTTCTGCCGCACACGCGAGATAGAAATTGAGGTAAGCGAGCTTGTCTGTGTCACCCACTTATTGTGGGCGCTTACCGCTTCATACTGCGACAGCCAGTCTTCGGCGTCTTGGTCAAGGTCGCGTTAAAAATCACTGGATCTCGCTCTCGTGGAATTCCGGAACAGGTGACCGATGGGATTATCACTGCAGGGGACTGGGTAATTTGTCAGGCATTCGCAAGGCGAGAACCTGAGGTAGAGTCCAGGAACAGAGTTCCAGTTTGAGACAACAAGCACTCTCTACCGAACGTAAGAATACTGCTAGACGCACGCCGGGGTAGAGCAACCGTTTATTGGGCCTAACAGAACCGAGACAACAACACTGTCCAAAAACAGAACCGAGACAGTAACACGTCTGAATAACACAAAATTGACTGCTCAAGTTGAGCCACTGTCTTTCCTAAAAAAGTTTACACATGTAATCATTTTTACACCACTGCATATCTGTTGGTACTTTATCGCGGTGATGGCAAATAGCTTGTTTTGCGAAAATTTATATTGGTGTACATGCTATTGATTGTAAGAAAAAATAATCATTTTGACCTTGACCAACAATAAAGAACTTTCTTTATTTTCATTTATTTCTTTGATTTGCATACATAGATACACAAGGACACAGAGTAAAGAGGGAGAGAGCAAGCTGGCAACTGCCAAGTGGAGGGGCACAACGCCTGCTCACTCTTTCGGGGGGAGGGAAAAACAGAGGAAACAAAGATTAGATGGAAAAAAGGAGAAAGAAGATGAGAAAGAGACCGATATTGACGTAGTCTTGGACATGTATGAATAAAAATAAATAAAAAATAATTGTGAAAAGAAGAAAAATAATAAAAAAGAAAGAATAATAATAATAAAAGACCGTCTACAAACGGGTGGCCAGGTCCGTTCGGTTCATAAATGTAAGGAGAGATTGGTGGGCCTGGTCACGTCGGGAAGCACTACGCACTCAGAAAGAGGTAGTCGTCTAAAGTCGCGGACTTGAGTCCTAGGAATTAATCAGTAAAGACCGCTGCGTAGAAAATGTGGGAGAGTGCACTACAAGATGCTCAAGTGTTTCGCAGGAGCCACAAGCGGCACAGAGCGGGCTATCCACACGCCCTTGACGGTGTACTCGTTCACGCACCAGAACAGAGCCCACTCTTAGTTTACACATCAGCACTCGGGAACTACGAGGCAAGCCACGGCCATGAACACGCAGGGAGGGAACGATCCATTCACCACTCGCTGGTTTGGATGCTGCTTTAGGAGGTGTCGGCGCATAAGCAGACGAGCGTTGTCCATCGTACGTAGACTTCCCGGACAGTCACATTCATCATGGTTGCATGACGAAGCAAGGCGATCCGCTCCTTTATTGCCCGCGATACCCACGTAGGAAGGTACCCATGTCCAGCTAGGCATACCCCACGTGAAAGAATATTGTTATTAGATTCCATGATGCTGCTCAGAATAGGGCTGTCGGTCTCCTTGCTGGTGAGTCTGCTAAGGGCACAACGAGAGTCGGTGAGATTGACAACCTTCGATTCTGGTAACCCTTCTTGTACCGACTTACAGGCGACATCAACCGCTGCTAGCTCGGCTGTTACCGACGATGAGGAGTGCGGTATTTTAAACAGCCGCCTGATATCGGTTGAAGGGCAGAAAAAAGCTGCAGATGCTCTCAGGCCATCGATGCGTACAGAAGCGTCCATAAATACTTTTACATAGTCTTCAAAGCTGTCGAAAAAGTGTTAACGGGTAATTGGTATAGTTCATAAGCAGGTTGGTTACACTTTTTGTGCATTCCTGGAATTTACAGATGGGTAGGGATGGTACATGGCCTGTGCTCTGTCGATGTTGGCGAGTGAATAGTTTCGCCGGAATCGCCAGTAATGTCATTAAACAAAGCCGCCAGTTTACCTATTCGAGAAAGTGGGCACTGTAACAGCCTGGTAATAGGTGTCTTGCCATGTGGGGCTCGGTCCAGACGCTCAATATGATGTAGCGCTCGGTGGTCAGCTTGCCGCTTCAGCGGCAACTGGTGTGTTTCAGTCAGTAGTGGGATGGATTGTGCTTCACGAGGTAAGCCAAACAGTACTCGGTTGGCAACGCGATGATCCCGTTTCAGCTGGGACATTAAAGCAGGCGGCACATTCAGGACTGGCAAAGCATACATCAAGCAAAAGGCTACAGTTTATTGGTAAACCTTTAGTATCGTCTTCTGGTCATTGCCCTCACCCCTAGAAGTCAAGGCGGCTATACACTTGAACAGAGACAGCGCTTTTCGCCTCACAGTTTTAACAGCAGGGCGCCAAGAAAGGCGATAATCGATGACTACACCCAGGTAGCGATGTTGGTGTACATAATGTATAGGTGTGGCCCCGAGGTAAATAAAGCCTGCTAAGGCTTCGATGAGCGCGTTGCCTTGCACGATACGCGATGGCAGCTGATTTTGCAGGTGAAACCTGCAGGCCAACTTCCACCAAGTATTCTGAAGTTGCATTCAGAGCTCACTGCAATATACCACGAAGATGTGGACCATGGTGTGACGGACCACTGACCGAGAGTGCGATGTCATCAGCATAAATCGCTATGCCTATAGAAAAGTAACTTTGTTGCGGTAATCGGCCGGGAAGTCCAGCAAGTACGCTGTTAAAGAGAAGCGGTGACAAGAGTAACAAGACGCTGTCTTGCGGGACGCCATATTCAACAGCGTGAGGCTTACTCTGTACTTCTTCAATGCGCACCTTCATTTTGCGCTCAGATAGAAAATCACGGAGAAAGTGTAACAGACGATCTGAAATTCCTCCATTCATCAGTGCACAAATAATCGCCTTATGTGGCACCGAGTCAAACGCTTGCTGTATGTCAAGAAATAGAACATACGCTGAATGTCTATTTGCTCGAGCAGATTCAAGATACAAGATCTGCTATGCTGTCGAGGGCTGAACGGTTGCGATGAAATCCCCTCATGATATCAGGTAAGAAACTGAGCTCCTGTAATCGGGAATCCAGATGAAACAGCAGAATACGTTCCATTAGATTCATGACATTAGAATTTATTGATATGACTTCAAGAGTTGTGCAGGGCGACTAAGCTTTAAAATTGGCTTCACCACAGACGATTTCCATTCAGCGGAAATCAGGCTCATTTGCCACTTTTTGTGGTATTCGTCCAGGATACTTTGATGAAAGACCTCATCGATGTTTCGCAAGGCTTGGTACGTAACGCCATCTTCGCCTTGGGTGGTGTGACGGCAACAGAGGCTAAGTGCATGACGTAGCTCTACCAGACTAAATTCTGCCTCATTCATCTCACATGGAGGTCCAAATAAAATTGGTACGGAACGATGAATGGCGTTGGCTTTTCACATAGGACAGGTGAAAATATTGGCAAAATCTTCTGAAAGAATTTTTGGACAATATCCAGTCGTAATGCACAATGGTGTAGTTGGGTTCATGCAGACCTCAGGTGTTCGGAGAGCCTTTCATATGTGCCGTACCCTCCCAGAACCACTCACCTTATGCAACGAGCTACACAATGCGGCCCAGCTTCTTCGATGAAGTTGTTTTGTGTGCCGCCTAATGGCTGCATCTAAGCGGTTATAAAGTGTCCAATCAGAGCTTCTTTTGGAACGCTGCGCCGACCTGTAAGCTCGCCGTAGACACGCACGTATTCTCAAGAGCTTCAGGTCAGGGTTTGGCTTGCCTATGCTTCACAGCCATCGTACTGTAGCTTGCTTCAGACATTCACCCACTAGTTTGAACAGGTTATCGTGTGATGGCGCCCCGCAATCAGCTGACGAAACTTGTCCCAATTTGTCACTGTGTAGGCAGCACCCTTGCTGCTAGGAGAATTCTCTGAAACTAGCCAAATGGCCAGATGATCGGAACCCCATGGGTTAGCCTCGCTTGACCAAGCAAGACGCACATCTCTCGTTGATATGGGAAGATCAATGATGGATTGTCCCTTTCCTCTGCCGACAAATGTGGATGAACCATCATTAATGGTCTGCAGATCATGTTTAACAATAAGCTAATTGATTTTTACTCCACGATTGTCTTGTGGGCGACAACACCAACGAGGGTGATGGGCATTGAAATCTCCACACAGCAGAAATGACGAGTCACACCGAGATAGCAGGCACTCCAGCAATGTGATATTCGAAGATCGCGTTGACCGAAAATATATGCTTGCCACAGTCGTAGTTTCGTTTCCTAAAATAATAGCAACTACTACACATTCAAAGTCAGCGTCGCAGAGGTCACTTGCATCGATCACTGCGAAAGGAACATCACATTGTATGTACAATGACGCTTTCGAAGCATTTCGTGGATGCGTGGTGTCTGTACATTGGAAAGTTGCACAAGCCATCGCCGTGCATCGCCCACGTAACCTGGAAGTCTGAGCTCATCATTTCTCAAATTGGTTGCTAAGCGATCTCTAACATCCGGCGTAATGTTCACTGCAATGAGCCTAAGAACGAGATAAGAATGACGCGGTCGCAGAGACTTACGTTCCATTGCAGCACATAGGGATGGGGCTTGCGAAAGGTGTTCATGTTGTTTTCAGGGAAGACTATCGAGAACTGGAACGAGAGCCTCCAAGAGCTGTTGTGCAGCTAATGCTGCTGACATTTGACCACCCGCTTTTAGAGATCTGAAGACGTCAACAAGCATTTTAAGCATGGTTACAAGTTGGGCCTCATCTTTGACTGGAGCTGTTTTTGGTGTCCTGTTTACAGTGTTTTCTACTGTATTTATGA
Organism: Rhipicephalus annulatus; assembly: GCA_013436015.1. Classification (NCBI taxonomy): domain Eukaryota; kingdom Metazoa; phylum Arthropoda; class Arachnida; order Ixodida; family Ixodidae; genus Rhipicephalus; species Rhipicephalus annulatus. The sequence continues at coordinate 594,084 of WOVY01014702.1, read as the reverse complement.
GGCGTGAGCTTTAGGAGGTTGAGTCCGACGGCTTTGATGGTAGCGCCGGCCTTGAAGTTGCCGAAATGCTGAAATTGAGCCTTTCTTCGTCGCTTCAATTCTTTCTGACTGCAGTATTCTTTGGACGAACAGGTGCATCTTCAGTTGTGCCATTGCCAGCTACTTGATGGGTGCTATGGTAAGGTGTCTTTTCTCGTGATGCTATCTTTTTAGCTTTCTCTTTCAGGACCACTTGTTTTTCATTAGCTTGGGACACTCTTTGTCCTTTGCCAAGTGGTCACCATTACAGTTAGGACAGCGAGATGTCGTACTGTTGCAAAGTTTTACGTTGTGACTTGCATCACCTTTAGCACAGACCACAACACTTGTCCAGAAACCCTCTACATGTTTAAGCTTGAGAAATTTTCGGCATTGTAGAAGCTTTGGTATGAAAGGTCAGACCGGGTACCGCACTAGTCCAGCCTTTATGTGACTAGGTAGCTTTTCGCACCCGAAAAGAATCTTCACACACTTCGAAGAGCCAAGCCTTCAAGCGCTGATGACTCTGCATGGTGGCGTGCAAACTATCATACTTTTCAAAATGTTGTCTTGAAGTTCTAGGTATACATCCGATATAACCCCAGCTGTTATATCAGCGCCCTTTGGAACAAAATCCCGCACGTTGGCATTGCATAGCTGTGATAGACCTGGCAGGGTTCACACCATCTTCTCATTTGTTGTGTCTACGGCAATGATAGTTTTCCTGAGATTCACTCGAACTTCTTGGATGAGACCAGGGGCAAGTTTGAAGAAAAAGTCACGGAGCTTCTGTTTGGCGAAGGCGTTCCGGCTTACCGTGACGTTGACGGGCACATAAGTAACTGTCGTAGTCACGGTGCTGTTGTATATAATGGTCTCTTAACTTGAGGACGATGCCGCGGTCTTCCGTGTTGGCCGTCGATGCCTAGCAGGTAGAAAGGCATACGAGTCCTCCGACGTAGCATCAGACTCGGAATCAGCAGCTTCTGATGTAACTGAAGAGCTGAGCCGCTTTCGTGCAGTGGCAGGTCTACTCATGCCGGCAGGCCGGTCCCCCACCACCTCCTCCGTAGCGAAACTTGCAGAGAGGGTCCCCCCAGCACTGCAGAGGTCTTGAGGACTAGTACAGGGTGTTCTGGGTGCGAAAGACGCACGACGACACAAAATAAATAGAAAAAAGTTCACCAGTAAAAAAAACTGATAACCGAATGAAAAAACTTTCAAAACTTCGGGTACGTGTGAGAATCACACATATGTCTTGTGTGTAGCAAGCAGGAGTTCTACTATAGTTTTATTCATTTTCTTGACGCTGCCAGAGCAAAAAACGCGAAGGTGAAGGACTCTCCTTAGGTGAAGGACTCTCCTTAGGTGAAGGACTCTCCTTAGCACTTATGGTATTGCTATGGAGAAGCGCAAAATTGCACCAGGTATCAAAACGTAGAAATACATAAACAAGGAGCGCTTGAAAGGCCAACTCATTATAAAGCGCTCTCACACAGTTCATAATCATCGGCAGAATCATTAACATTGCGAACTGCTGCTTAACTTTGCGTGGTGCCTTAAGGCCGCGTCGCAGCTCTTCCCCAGTTCGTAAAAAGAATATTCATGTCGTATTGAACCCTGTACAAGTGCCCTTGCAGTAGCCGTTTCAGGAGGCATTAAAACGGGCAATGTCATGCACACAGTCAATCGTTTTTCAATGGCGTTGCTGTAGCATTAAGAAAAGCCAAAACTTTGTTAGCACTTGAAAAGACTATGTGCACAAGGCATGATTACTCTGTCGCTTTCGGCTCTTGTAGGCGAAGCTCAAGCACTCTCCCAGTTTTCAAACAAAGCTAAATCAAAACTGGACTTTCAAGCGGCCTTATACATCAATACTGCAACAAACATACAGGATATCAGCTGAAAGTCAGGCTCAATACAGAAATAAGGCGCCACCGAAGAAACAATGATTATTGATAAAGTATAGACATATATTGGCAACTTGCCGGAAATATACGCCGACATCACGCATCTGCTGACTCGTAGATAGCCACATGTTCATTTCTTTATTAAATTCAAGCGACCCTTATGGGGTCTCAGATGTGAACGCTTTGTTCACTCTTCATTTTTCTCTTGGCAAGTGAATTATTTGTACCAGCATTTTTTCTTCGCCAGACGAGTGTGCGTGAAACGTTTGAGTATAGAAACCTTGGTTTACCGAACTATGTAAAAGAAAATATCGTAATGTGGTCGTCAGCTGGCCAACTTCTGCTTTACCATGGCTTGCTTTCAGTTTGAAATACTCGAAACTACAAACACATAAGTTCTTTTTACATAGGTGGTGTGCTAGATGCCATTTATTATTGTCCGGCATTGTGTAGATAGGAAGAATGTGAGAAAATTAATGCCTCTCTAATGCAGTCATGCTTTGTCGTGAACTGCGTTCGACATGTGTAGGAAAACAGTGTGCCTTGCAATCTGTATAGAGAAAATAGACTGAGCACATGAAAAAGAAGGGCCTGAATACATCAACATTTGAGTAATGAAAGTAGAAAAGAAACGTCGACGAATTGGTTTTGGAATTGACCTAAAAGCACACTGCTCTGTCTGGGCAGCACAAAATACTTTATAGGTTGCCTGTTGGTGCTCTGTCGCGCCAGACCATCGGTGTGTGACGAAATGTGTAATGAAAACAATAATCAGGCAAATACACCCAACTGATCAAGAAAACGAAATAACAATGCTTTCAAATATAGCTGTTAGAAGTATGTCACGCATTTGGAAGAAGTGTTTACTGAAAATTTTTATTGTATCTGGAAAGTGAAATAACAATAGCACGTCCACTGCGCCACGCTTGTTTGCTGCTCTGTTTTTAGGTATAGAGTGACTCCTTAGTGAATAATTGGGTTGCGAGCTGCGTTTGACGTTTGTTTCTTGACACACGGGTGGGACACCCGGCTATGCCTTGTCTTTCGCTTTATTGTGAAGGCGCTGCCACATTTGTCGTAGGCATTTAGCGCGTTTATTTGAAAGAAGAAAATGGTAGAAAAGAGAAGGTAAGAAGGTCAACCAGTCCAGAGTAACCCGTCAGCTACCATACGCTTGGGAAATGTATGGGGAGAGTAAAAGAAGGAGAGGAAATGTAGGAAATGAAGAGAAATACGGCGCCTCACACAATATGCCCTCAAGTACCTAGTCGGCAAGGGTCCAATAATTTGGCGTTGAGCATGCCATCGCTCTAAACGCCACTTGACCAGGTCAGTCTGCTTCAAACACCTCAGGAGTTCTATAGCCACTTTTAGCTGCTATGTCATTACCGACGACATGCTAGAACAGTTTCAAAGGACATTGGTCTGTTGTTAAGACGCGCCATAATGGACTCGAGTGATTGTCTGTGCGCATTGTAGACCACCGTTTATGTGCAAAGCTGTTTACCGCCTTGCTCGCGTGAACTTATGTTTAAGCACGAAGTGCTTGCCAGACGAACATACGTGAAATTAGTTTCTGCTGTGTAAATAATATGTTGGTGCTTGAAAGTGAAAATTCTATAAAAATATTATTCAATTAGGTGCGTTTACAGTATAGCAACGGGTGTTTGGCGCATTTATCCGGGAGAGGATTGATTATTGGTATTTATTTATTTATTTATTACGAATACTTTCGGAGCACTGGGGCATTACTGAAAGGAGTGGCCAATATACATACACAAATGTGCACTTATACAAATTACCAATACAAATATTAATAAAACAAATCAACAAAATACTGTGTCATGATTGGCACTTTTGAAATTGGTGTGAGTAATTTCTACGGTGGATGCGGGAAGGTGGTTTCATTCTCTGCTGGTTTGAAGGATAAAATAATCATCTTATATGTGGAGTTTAAGGTGCCATAACCACCATAAATGACAGGCGCCGTAGTAAAGAGCTCCGGATATTTTGACCACCTAGGGTTTAATAACGTGCATCAAAATCTGAACACACAAGGCCTACAGCATTTTTGCCTCCATTGAAAATTCTCTGGGAGACAATTCTGTCATTCGCCTGATTAAGCGAATACCGGTTGCCTCAAAAATTAGATCAACTCAGTTTCTATGACAAGTTACGGTCTTTCCTTTGTGCTGCGCTTTTTTTGCGTCAGTAAAAAGAACGACCCTCGGCTAGATGCGCTGTACCTTTTTGGAACAGCAGGATCAACTTCTATATTTAGTCCGAGACCACGTATTTCAAAGGCTCAAACAATTTTAGAGCCACACATTGAAGAAGCGTGCCACCACACGCTTCCTTAGGAATGGTAGCACTGCCTCGCGTTCAATGAAATAGACAATATATAAGGTGATTCATATGTGGGCCTAAATATCCCAAAGCTACCAAATGTATATGAGAGGCGCCGTAGTAGAGGGCTCCGGAGATCTAGACCATCCTGGTTTCTTTAAGCCAGATGGTCGAAATTCCGGAGCCCTCCACACTTTGTCATCAAAGAGAAAGTTCAGAAATAGGTTTCTTCTTTAAAAGAAAATATAACGACAGTATTTGTCGTATGAAAATAAGTTTTTATCTGCTTTCGATTCAAGTATATAGGTGATATTTATTTTGACCACCAGAAAGAGTGAATTGCGTACCAATTATGACAAAATGTCAATTTTCAAAACTTCTATCTTTTTCGTGAATTTTGCAGATTGAGAGGTCTAAATATATTTTGTTCTCAACATGTACCTTCTATAAAATAAATATTCACTACTCAGACATTAGATATTCATACAAAGTGCTGTATTGCAATAGAAGAAATAGAAACGTCAATTACTTTCCCTAAATATTTTGATACGTATCTGCTAGACACAAATGCACTGTTACTGAGCATCGAACCTCTTACATAAGCACTTTTACTTAACATGTAGACACAATTTGGCATAAAAAGAAGGAGCAGTACCTTTGAAAGTCTTTTTTCCACAAAGAACATCCAAACGACTTTCAGGGAAGTCCAGAAGCCAGCCACGCAAGAAACTAATTGTTCTCTAACAAATATTCTACCTTTTTACTGTTTCAAATGCAGAAAATCAGCACAATTTTTTTCAAATACTTTTGAGATGGTCGCCAAAATAGCTTGGGCGTTTGGTATGGAATGATCGCACGTGATCTCTAAATAACATGCTTCCGACCCTTAGAGGATAAGTGAAATGTCGCAAGCACAATTGATATTCTGTTTTTTTATGCGAAAAGTCTTCAAAAGTTCTCGTGGTCCCTTGCTTTTGCTTTTACCTAGAATCCACGTCGGCATGATAAGTGATGTGAATCCCCTTTAGGTGACATGCACGCCTTATTGGGCGTTGCCCTTATTTTTTACCTAGAGAGTGTGTTTCTTCGCTCGATGATTGAAGCTGCGCCCCGTCTAGCTGACATGTCTCTTTCTGCAGGATAAAAGTATTTTTTGAACAACTTCAGTGGCACACTTCGTGAAGGGCCGCGCATGCTTCTTTTTGCAGCCTTTCAATTGTTAAGCATGATTACCAGTGATACAACAGCACAACGTCGCTAGTTTGTTAGGGGTGGTGAACTCAAACAGCACCTGAGGCTAACTCGCCACCTTTTAAACATTGTGCGTAAGCTTATGAATACAAGGTACAAACAGCCGCAAGTGAGCACCCATCCTGTCTGTGTGCTTTGTTTGTGTGGTCGTGGTTTTGGCGCAAAACCAACTATTCAATTCAGAAATTCATATATATTCTCAGCATATGTTTATTGTCTGTAGCACAATATTACATGCTACTCTCGTATTCATATTTGCATGTTCAGGAGTGCGAAATGTGAGCAAATTGTGTCAATTTCATAGAATTTCTGATTTTGGCACAAAGCCTCCGTAAAATAATTTCTCACTTTTCCACAAAGCTGGTTTAAAATACCCAACCAGCCTCAATATTTCCTCAATAATGTTAATTTTATCAAGAAATATAAAATCTAGTAGTCATAGTAAGTTTGTACATAATCATCTAACCCCTTACAGATGCGCAAACCATAACCAGAACATCTACTTCAATAAACCCCAACCTCATGGCAAAAGAAAAACAAGTAGAGTGGTTTTAAAATAAATTTCTGCACCTTCTTCTAAGATATGCATAACGCTTTTTAAGCCGATTTTGGCACAGTACAAGTTTGCTCTGCAGAAAAGCGCTCCACGATTTTGAAGTGGCTGCTAGTGCTTGGTGTCACAGGACAGAATACAGTTTTCCCCTCAATTACAAATGAATGCAGATGCCATACAATATGAATACTAGCATGAGTGCTGCCATTTAAAATAATTGGCAGTATTTCAGAGTGATATATGACGTTTCTGCGGCCTTAAGAAACGACAAACATAATGGTATGCCATTTTTTATCTTTTTGCACTCACTTTAGCTCCTCCTTCACAGATCTTCTGAATTTTTTTGGTTGCCTGTCAGTTTGACAAGCTGGGAAAATGATAATCTTGTTTGGGCTGTGGGGCAGCTTAAGAGATTTCCTTTATTGCAATTGCCGTGCTCTCGTGCATTTTAAATGAATTTGCTAGGTGATGTTCAATTTCTACATAATATTTTTTTTCTAAAATTAAGTCTTGTTTGTTATACAACTGCGAGTTTGAAATTTCAGGCTAAAAGTACTTTTTTTTTCTGAAACCTGTTCTGAAATATTGCTCCTAGCTTGGCTGCTGCACCCCTGCTAGTTCTAACTGGTTTGCGCTTTGTCTGTGTATAGTCCGTTTTTATTTCGGTCCTTAGCTTTACAGTGCTACCTTTACCTACAGTAACTGCTTATTATTTCATTTTGCTTTTTCGGGTCTATTTGATGTTGTTTACTATTGCATTCTTTCACGGTGACATCTTATTATTTGATGCGCTCATTATTTTACATTTTTACATCAACTAATCTGCATGGTTAGGATGTGGTGACACTGTGAATCTATAGTAATTGTGCTAATTGTTTTCACTTCTGTAAGATTGTTCCTCAAGAATTGTGAATGTCAGAACACACAAGGAGTATTGTGAAATGAAAATGTCATTTTTTGATTGTCTAGTCGTTTTATTCATTAGAATACCATTAGGCTTGCATGTTATGCATCAAGCATGCCACGACACATACAAACTGTGGCGTATCAATTTTGAAATTGCAGTGTGCTTTGATATGATATTTCAGTATATTAAAGAAATAAGAAATGCTGCATTGTGCTAGTGTTCTTGCTGTTTGTATGCTTCGCTGCACTGTACTTGTTCATTGCACTGAAGCGTATTAAAACCACTTCTTCATTTCATAGTGCAAATACAGGCAATTCTGTTGTGCTTTGATACACATGTCTTGGTCATTAGTGCTTCATATCATGCCATTCACGCCTGGTTTCCAGTTTTCTTTGGTAGCAAATAGGATTCCACTCTGGACCTTCTAAAATGCCTTTGAAAAGGCTAAAATTTTCCTGAAGACTGTATCTGTGCTGTGTTGACTAAATTAAAGCTTGATTTCATCTTAAACTATAGGAAAACTTTGTGATTGTCGTGTTATGTGCGACACGTCACTCTGAGTGATGCCTTCGTATTCAGCTACGATTACATTTTATATATGTGAGCTGTACATGCCGTGATTTATGGGCACTTTGAAAGCAGTGCTAGGGACACGATTTTTCAACTGTGGCAGGAGCCACTATGAGAAGACATCTGTCCATGAAAGGTCAAGCTATAGGGTAAGCTTTTTAGTGCTTCAATGGGAGCCTTCTGGAAGGGGGTAACGCTCGAACTATAAACATTTCGCATGGACGTTGGGGCATAATTCTTCATCAACACCATCACACCCTTTGTGATATTTGTGTGTGTTCCACTCTTTTAATATTTTTGTCATTTGGGTGTATTTTAGCTTTTACACCCTCAACAATTATTCATACCCTAGGGTAGAAATTCGCCAATACACCCAATACATAGGGGTAGTCCTGCTTGTAACACGTATTTCGCGAGGTATAGGGATGTGAGTTATAGACAATATATTACACCTACATGAGTGTATTTTGGATTACAGTGTACTGCACAGCAGGCTGCGCTTTTTTCCCACCGAGTCTCATCATCCCAAAGTACACAAAGCTGAACCTTGGTGTACTTTGGGACCTTGGCTAAGGGCTAACGGCTACAAGACACACTCTCATGCGGCTCTTGAGTTTAACTTCTCCAACGCCCCTTTGGTTGTGTTATCGTCCTCGCTTGCGTCCAGTGGGGCCGCCAAGGTTTGAGAAGGCCAATGGCTCTGCTCGGTCGTGGCATTGACTGTAGCTTCGTGGTCTTTTTGAGAAGAACTTGCGTCCAGAGGTTCCAATGAGCTTCTCACGCTCACTATGGCCCCATCTGCGCTAATAAAATTAACCGTCACGAGCGAAACGACAGACGCGCCATAAGAACGTCCCCTATGTTTTGTTCATGCTGGTAAATGCATCTGTGAACGAAGGTAGGCATTAATTTTTCTCATATTGTGTTATTTAAGCATGCATAAGCTCGCTTAGGGGCGCGGTACTTTAGTAGATGTCATGCAGTTTTTCCGAAAGTGCTGAGCCTCACGGTACTCATGACTAGTTCTATGCCTGGCGTAGAACCAGTCACTGCTGCCGTTGTGAACATGCCTGCCGTTGCGGTTGGTTATTGCGAGAGATGCATTTGTGCGCTGTTAAAACAAACACGAATGAAGTGGGCTTTGTCATCGGCCGTGCTTTAGTCATGTTCATTTTGCACTGCAGGGTTTCGGCACTTACTCGCGAGTAGGTGCCGAGAATCTCTGAATTAACCATGCACTACGACTTCACCGTTTTACAGATACAAGTGGTGCTGTGCCGCCACCGTCACCTTGAACTGAGGAAAGAAATGCCAGAGTGCGGTGCCACCGTGAAGCGGTTCATGAAGTCCCGAGAAAACGATCGGGACTAAAAAATATCAGATAATCAACGCACATGACGCGCAAAGGATGAGTGGTCGGCATGTTCTGCTAGCATGACGCAACGTCTCTCGCACGACGCGCCATACTTCGAATTACGTAAAGAGATGCTCGTAGGTGAAGCAGCTCAGGGACTACCTTTCCGGTGAAGTCGGTGTGCTAGTTTCAACTTCTGCAGCACCACGGTCTGAAAATTTGAGAATGACTCTCTGACACCACGCGTGATAATTCCATTTTACAAAAACTAGGTTCACCATAATTTGCGACATAGGACAGCTTCGCCAGGTAGAAATCAATTTGTGAATGAGGGTAAAAAGTTAGCTATAATATATCTGGTAATTATTAATTCGTAAGTGATATACGTAGTGGCCATTCGCTTTCCGTTTAGGCCAAGAAGCTGGCTGCGAAGACAACAAGAGCCTACTAAATTTTGCTGCTAATAATTTATTCGTCTACCATTTAGCTTTCTCCTGTTATATTATTACTGTAGTTTTACGTGCTGAAACCCTGATATCACACTGATACAGGCCATAGTGACAAGCTTGACAAATTTCGACCACGTACTGTACCATGAATTGAACCTAAAAGAAATGTACGATGTCCTCCAACAAAACTTATTTCAAATGCCGTTAGGTGAATACCAACATTTGTTCCGACTCAGTTTAGACAGTATAAGCCTCCAATATGCTGCTGGGTCATTTAAACAAATTGTGGGGGGAAGCACCTTAGGATGTTGCTCGTTCTCTCCACTGTAGTAGTCCTAAGAGTAAAATAGGTAGTAATATGTAGCCACCTCTAGTTTACGAATGGCTGAATAAATGGCGTTGTGTGTATACTTCCTTGGAAGTAACATCACTAGATATTGTAACTATGTACTGCATAGTTATCAATTTCATTTGGTTGAAGGATGGACAGATGGTTAGACAGACAGACAAAGAGACAGACAGACAGACAGACGGACGGACGGATGGACAGACGGACGGACGGACAGACAGACACATAGATAGATAGATAGATAGATAGATAAATAGATAGATAGATAGATAGATAGATAGATAGATAGATCGATAGATAGATAGATAGATAGATAGATAGATACACGGACAGGCAGTCTAGCGCTCGGACGCGGATGGAGGCTTCGCCCAACTCATAAACAATCGCTCTGTGGATATGCTGTAACTTTTTTTCTGTTTTGTGTGAGTGTTTCTTTTCGTGAGCACCTACTTTTCTCCCAATTTACAATCTCCCAAGACAAAGTAACGAAAGCATATGTGTTTGTAAAGTGACGTCACGAAAGGCCACTTTAACTGTACGCTAAAAGAATTGAAGTTTGACTTAGTTAACTGTGCTTAGCAGCTAATCTTCCCAAACAACCCTTGCCATACTGCAGCTGGCATTGAAAAAGTGAGAATTTTTCAAAGCACATGTGTAGTGGACCTAATGAATTACTGATTTGAATCGCAACGGAAGGCTAGCGTAATTTACTACTGAGCCGGTGCCATGTCGCACCTGAGCAAGAGGATCCTGAGCGGATGCGGTGCTGAAAAAGAAAAAGGCGGTGATGTTGTTGTGTGCAGACCTGTGCGCCGATATCAAAATTGGCGGTGCGTCAATGGCGTGAGGTCTACCGGATCAGCATGGGTGAGGGGGGGGAAGGAGGCGAGCCTAAGATTAATAATCAAGAGCTTGTCGGGGCAGAAACTTTCCCCTTGAATTTTGAGGAAAAAAAATCTGTGTTTCTGAAAGAGCGAAGCAGTTGATTTATTAGCAGCGTGCGTTAAAGCCATTAAGTTAAAACGCTGCTGTCTCAGTTTTAGAGACATAGCACGTGTATATATAAATGTTCAGAACGCTGAAAAAATACGACTTAGGAAAAAGTAAATAAGAATCCTTGTTTTATTCGTTCAGCAGCGAGTCCATGCAGATACCCATAAAGCTCTTTCAAAAATGCGAGATTGGAAGAAAAGCTAGAAACGAACCAAAGAAATGAAAAGCGATTTTTAATTGATCTAACTGGTTAAATATATAGGGGGTCAGATTATCAGGTACGGTGTAATGACGATGCTACGAAGGATATGGGTGCTAGAACACTCGAACAAGTGTGAACTATCTCATTGCATAAGCAGGAAGATGACACATCTGTAAATTTTCTGATGTCTGAGAGGAGGTGGAGCGATAACCAGGTGCATGTGAAATAGGCTAAAAACTCTGGTCATAGCCGAAAAAAATAGGCGGTATTGCCTTTTTAAAACAGATTCTACCATATCTATGGTATGTGGCGAGGCAAGAGAACAACCAACAGATATTCAAATCTGAGCAAAGTCTTTTGCACTGTCAGTTAGCCTTCTTTTGCCGAGTTGCTTAACGTGCGTTTGAGGCACCAAGATTTTCGAAGAACTTGTTGCAGTGTTTTGACGTGCGTGTGTATTTAAAATGGTTGTCAGCGTTTCAGGAATGTGTTTAACCCCTGAACCCTTTCAAAACTTATACTGTCATTAGTATATCCAAAACGAAGGCGACGTTTCTTATTTTAAAAGGTCGTACCTGTAGTATTTCTGCAGTTAAAATATTTGCCATGCTTTACTACTCGACACTTTCAGTCAAATACTGGCTAGAGTACACGCCTCCAGGCAATATATTAATTCAATTTATCGCCGCTTCTACGCGGCTCCATAGCCGTATCTAAGGAAACCGGCCCGATTTGAAGTGGCCTTGAGAGTAGCCAAGAATTGTGGTCAAATTTTTTTGGCAAGACACGGCCAGCGGTTAGGCGTGATATTTCCGTAGGCGGCCCGGCCCTGATGTGGTGGCGGAGAAAAAGCATTAGTCTACGCCTTTGGGAGCGGTTTCTCGCCGAGAAGGCGGCAGGTAATATGACTACACGCAATTAGCAGATAGCATTACAATCACCTACTTCTGCGAGATTAACATGCAAAGCACACACAGCCCTGGAATCGAACTCCGGACCGCATGCACGTGAAGCAGATGTCGTACCCACTGCATCACAGCGCCATCGCATTAATGCAAGTTTTTTAGCGTAGGTATATATCTGCCAAGTGGCTTTTTGCAAACCGTCAGCGGAACCCTTAAGCGTTTTTGTGTTATAAGCATGTAATTGATCGGCGAATAGTTTGTAGGGCTTCATAAATTCGAGACCACCATGGTGAGCGCTTTCTTCTCCGATTTCGGTTCGTTGTGCGCCGTTCCGCAAGAACGATTAACGTGTGTTTTTGTGTCGTTTTAGTGCTTCCCCGTGAACCGCGGGTGGTACGCTCACCTAAATTCGCGGACGAGGCTGTGTTCGGCGGTCGAAACCTGCGTATATTTCTCACACGTGTGTGCTGTGAGAAATTTCGCTGATTTGTGTCTGGAGGTACACACGTGTCAGTGACAGCAGCCTATTCTCAGCTGCTTGAATACAATGCGGTTTCGCACATAAAGGTTGCATGGGTATTTTAGCATGCCTAGTCTAACATTTGCATTTTGTACGGGCGAACTGCCGCGACCAGCACGCTGGGGCAGCAGTGCTTTTTTAGAATTTCGACGATTAGTTAATTACTTTTGCAATTAGAATTTATGCACACTATTTCGCCTATAGAGTGTTTTTTACTCATTTCCAGTCTTCAACTGATCTCATTTATGGGAAGTGGCTACCCTGACCTTTATTCAGCATCGCACCACTGTTCAAGTGTATTGCGAAACGTGCGTAAAGGTCAAGTATGACGTACACAAATTAGCGATGGACAAGTCGGTGTCCCTGCAAATAAATAACGCTTCTGCACATCTGTTTCGCGAACGTCCGCGTGAAGTTGGGGTGAAGAAATGGTGCAGAAACGACTTCAAAAACTTTATTGTTACTGCATGAAGTTTCTCTTTAGAAAATGGGGATTTTTTATAGCTGGTACATTATCTGCCCAACAGTACACTGGTTGTCTTGATCGTGGTTTACTGTTGCAAATCTATGCTGGAATATGCGAACTGTTTTTAATAATCAAAAGTGTGAGCAAATGTCGGTAACATACGCTCTCCTGCTGACTTCTGCACATGACTTCTGACTTTTGTACTTGATGTTTATCATCAAATCACGCAACCACTAACCAAACATTGACCAATCGATTTTAAATTTTGACCTTTGTTTGTCTCGCTGCCTTTGGTTTGTTTCTTTTTTGTCATGTTTTGTTAAAATCGTCAGTTAAACTTGTTTCGTAGAACATGAGCATCAACGTACATAGGCCAGTGTTTGAGTAAGCTGTCGCGCATGCACTAGTACTCTTTTATTTAGTGCATGACACAATGTAATACTTCGGACGGGATAAGTGCAAAGTTGCTTGTACTGTTTTATTGAAATCAAAAGAGTAAGAATGGGACTGTACATCCCAGCGTTTGCCCAAGTTCAGAGGAATGTATGATACCTGGAATAAAGTGTGTCATGTGGCACTGTAAATTATTTCCATCCCAGACCTTCTTGTAGAAAAACAGCCAACACAAGACAGCGGGATGAAACGGTGACGGGAAAATGTCACGGCATTCATACGACGGCGAATGTGATGCCGGCGACGCGTGCCCAGCTGGCGCGGTGACGGCCAGAAGGGGAAAGGGTAGGGGTGTTTCTTTCTCTTTTTTAAAGACGATAGTCTTTCTTGGGGACTTTCGACACAAAAATTTTGGTTTGTCTTTTTGTCAGTATGTCTGTCTGTCTGCACATTTGCCTGTTTGTCCACCTTTAACAGCACACCAAATGGCACCAATGTGACCAAACGACACACCAAATGGCCGACGCCATCCGAAGCGCCCACAAATATTAATCAACGTTCAGCGTTCATACTTGTGCAGTTGCCAATTAAAAAAAACTATTGCACACATCTGAGGCACCAGACCAGCCCGTCAATACCTTTTATCTCTATTTTTACTAGAAAAGGTATACTTAAGTAATTCGAAGTACTGTAGCGTTTATCACGTTGCGCTGACAAGGCAACGCTTGCACGAAAAGGAAAGTATTTCCAACGCTCTGCTTGGATGGCATGCGGCGGCAGCTACCCGTCGCCTTGCGTTTTACACCTTATCACCTCTGAGACGGACACGCAGGGCACCACGTTCTGCCTTCCAAGATAACTAACAGATAGCGCTCATGTCTTATGTGTGACGCGACTTGATGCGCTCGTTCGCCTCCGCTGCACGTTCGAGACACTTTAACGCAGCACCTCCAGAATACCACTCACCGATGTACTTGTGCAGAACATCAAAAAAACGTTTTGTTCTCTCTGTCTAGACGCAAGCCTATTGTCTTTCGACGACACTTGCGGTGTAACATGCAGATATGGGGCCAATTTTTTTTCGGTGCTTGCGCTTGTGGCTAAACGGTTATGCGTAAGTTGATGCCCGCTCCTGGCTCCAGGCTGACGCGACAGAGATGGGGGCTCTCGCCCTTTTTTTAGGGGCGAAGCTCCTTGAAGCGGCACCTGTTCGTTCCTTGTCGTAGTGCGTGTCGTAGTCGTCTTACGTTTTGACCAGGAAGGTGGTGTCGGTGAAAAAATTTCTCCTGTGCGTTGTTGAACAATACAAAATTCGCAGCGTGCGCGTTAACTAAAAGCCAAATTCTCCTGTCTCGCATTCCCCATTAGCAGGCATGTACATTAAGTACTATCTGACGAGAAATGGTTGCTACGTTATACGCGCTGGACGTAACCTCCTTGGTTTTAGAAAGGTTACCGAGCGTAGGATCGCAGTGCCATGAATACAGTGAACTAGTATGTACCATGAACCCGCGGTGGTTAAAGGTGGGAAGTAGACACCAAGCATAAGCCGAATTTTCTGTCTCTCATTCCCAATTAGCAGCCCTTGGCATGTACATTAAGCACTACCTGACAAGAAAGGGTTGCTACGTTATAATCACTGGGCGTAACCTCCTTGGTTTTAGAAAGGTTTAGCGAGTGATGGGCCGCAGTGCCATGAATACAGTAAACTAGTATATACCATGTTCCTCGAGGTGGTTAAAGCTGGGAAGTAGACACGAAGCGTAAGCCGTAAGAAAGCGTGCGTGTGCCACCTCACGTTTAGTCCTTGGAATGTCCGCTGGATGGCGGTGCTTCTATATGCGGAATATACGATAAAAAAGATGCGAGATGGTGGTACTTTAGAGTGTTGAATGGATGGACGAAGGGATACTCTGACAGATGTATGGACGGACGCACGGATGGCTGCAAGGAAGGGTGGACGCAAGGACGGACGCAGGAGCGGATGCATGGACGAACGCAGGCACGGCCGCACTGATGGACGTGTGAACGCACGAACAGACGCACGCACGGACCGGCAGATGGACGCACGGGCGGCTACCCAGACGCACGCATGGACGGATGGAATCAAGAACAAATGGACGGACGGATGCTTCGCCCCACCCTCCATCATTCACCCCATGGTTATGCTGCCATTTTTTTCCTTCTTGCGCCGGCTCTTACCGACATTATACGTTACTTCCGTGCCGCGCGGATGTCACGAGTATTTTTTATTGCTGGGCTCCCTATAGACAGTATTTGAGTCAGTACCACGGAGCTTGCCGTATTTATGCCGTTCGCTATCCGGCACTTGGCTGAGAGTGCAGTTACAAATTGGCATAAAAATACTCAGCGCATCCCGATCTTCAGTATTGGAGAATGTTTTACAAGTAAGATTCATCTGTATACATTCTAAGTATAGTTTCAGTGTTAGCAATAATGACTGTTGTGTCATTTCAGTAAAAATAAACAACAGTTGACCAGCCATCGAGGTTTGATGTGTGTTTCTAATAATATTTGTATATCAGTTGACTTCGCACCGTCAAACTTAACAAAATGTGAGTGCTACATCAAGTAATACGCTATCCAAAGAACCAGCTTGTTCACGCCAAAAAGTTGTGAAGAAGCTAAACGTTTCGCATGAGAAACTAAGCGAATGACTTTTGCAAAGTCATTTCATGAGACATCAACCTTTCTCGGACTTCATTGGAAGGATCAATGTCGTGCGTAAATTGAAGCTACTGTGTAACAGTAGCAGAGCCAGCATGAAAGTCATGCTGTGAGCTCATTCAAGATTAGAAAGAAGAGTTAGCTTGGTGCGAGTGGAGAATGGAGGTGTGATGTCGCAATCGGTATGAAAGAAAAACAGATTTGGAGTAAATAAAAAACGCATCTGCTATAGCTTCAAAAGCTGAGGAGGATTGACCATCCAGAACAAATTATGAGCCCATATACGACGCCGGATTAAATGACCTCTAGAACCTGGATGGATTTTTTATAAATATTGCGAATGAACTTCAAAATTAGAAAAACTAATCCTCTTTTGTTTACCTTCAAATTCATTGTTTGAGTAAAAAAAGAAACAAGCAATATCACAACACTTGGAATGAGCTTTGAGGCAAGTGCTTCATTCGACGAGTGAGATGAAACATATCTTCATGGCACCATTGGTATATTGGGTTTACCCTGATGTACTTTGAGACACATACTTTGCTATGCATTCACGCACAATCTCACAAAACTCGAGAAGGTGCGTATCTACATTGCAAACTTTTCCACAACATTGAAATTTATCAAAAATTTAAGCTGTAGTGTTCAGTACAGAAGTTTCGTTAACATTAGGAATGTTCAAAGCAGTTTCTTTTTCAGGTAATTGTGAAAGAAACCCTTAGTTTGGGGCAACTCAATAGTTTGATAGGCAAAATGTTTCGGCACGACTGCATATTTTACACTGTGCGAGAGAAGCATGCTGTCTCAAAACCAACTTAAGTTACCGCTAGCTCTTTTTCACCAGATCTTGAGCAGCTGTAAAACACTGGTGCAATGCAGCCTCTCCCGGGAAAAGAACGGCGTTTGTTCAGTGAAATCAGAGTACATTGAAGGTTACACGAGCAGTTCGCAGATGCCGGCTGAAATACCGCGTGGTAGCACTCGTGAACGCGCCCTTTATTCTAAGTTCACAATAATCGATCGAGCCACGAGGCCTTTTTCCTGAGTATGTCTTCAGAGTCCCACATCCACTGAAAGACTGGCAGGGCTTCCTAGATGAGAGGTATTGATGAGAGGTATCGCTAGCGGAGTGATGTTAGCTTATGCGCTCTCCATGCAGGTGTGATTGGCAGCTTGTTTCACCTATGCTCGAGCAGTGTTCCTCACTAGCACTCGCGAAATTCAACCTGCAGGTTTAGCATACAGTGTGAGAACATTATTTATTAATTTGGACTTTATACGGAACACGACTGCAAGAAGAAAAGCTTCTATACGCCTTTTCACAGGAAGGAAAAACACCGCCATGATGGGCTGTGCACGGGAGTACAAAGGTCAAGGGCGCAGCGTTGCCAGTGCTTTTTCGAGGGAACGCACCAATTTGCACAGACCAAGGAGGGCTATGGCGGCGCCCAGGGAGACGTTTATGGAAAAGTGAATAGAGTGTCCCTTAAATTTTCTTTGTAATAAAAAACACAAAAAACCATCAAAGTAGCTGGCCTTTTAGGTGCAGAGCTGCGTTGTATTCGCTGTAAGGAACACGTTTGGAGAATGAAATTACCCGGAGCCTCTTCCGTTTTCTTCTCCTTTACACTTCATTACAGTTCTTACAGGCTAACTCTTCGACATTTATGTCGTCATAAAGCACGTTCCCAATATGTGAGCGCTAAGCGTTGATGGTATAAAAAATTTCAAGCTTCAGAGGTGCAGTCTGTTATTTTCACTTGCGCAGCTGGAAATCTTCCAAAAAACAACAGAATCACAAGTTTATCGTGCGTAATCATCATACAAGAAGCGAGGAACACGGGGGGGGGAGAAGGAGAGGGGATGAATATATGAGAAAGCAGGGTACAGAATAGCCTATAACTGATATTTGTCGTAAATTCACTCTTCGAGAGTATATTTTCTAATATTACCACGTAAATCAACGTTTTCTGGTTATGAACAGCGCCAAAAGTGTGGTAAACGTCAAAAAAAAATAACACGCGTGGTTGTTTATCTATTTATTTATTTTTTATTTAATACATACTGCAGACCATGGTTAGGTCCAAGCAGGGGGGCACAAAAAGATAAAATGCAAAAATACAAACAATACAAGCAAACAAGGCATTTATACAGGGGGTAATTCATTCCACTCTTGTATCGTACGCGGAAAAAAAAGAGTACTTGAAGGTGTCAGTAGCAGCAAAATATGGGGCGAAAGCATTCGGGTTATGGTGCCTAGTAGGTCTTGTTTGTAACGGTGACAAGAACGGGGATGGGTCAATGGACAGTGCACCTTTACTTAGTGAAGAAAGGAAATCAAGACGGAAGCATTTTCTCCTGGATTCAAGGCTGGGAATTTTGTTAGCAAGCATTATTTGTGAGGGAGAATCAGTACGTGAGTATTTAGAGTAAATAAACCTTACAGCTTTTCTCTGAATTCTTTCTAATTTACGGATGTTGTGATTAGTGTAGGGGTCCCAGACTATACAGGCATATTCGAGCTTAGGTCTAATAAAAGTAAAGTAGCTGAGGAGCTTGACGTTAGAAGGGGAATTTCTGAGTTTGTGTTTTAAGAATCATAGCTTACGAAAGGCAGATGAGCAAATATTGTCAATGTGTAAATTCCACGAGAGATTGCTGGTTAGTGTGACACCGAGGTATTTATGACTGGTGACTTGTTTCAATGGCGATGTTCCTAGTGTGTATTGATAGTCGTACGGAACTTTCTTTCGTGTTATGCGAAGATACAGTGTTTTGTCGGCGTTCAGCACCATTCCCCAGTTCTTGCACCATTCAAGTATATTAGTAAGATTGGTATTAAGTTCACACTGATCAGCACAGCACGAAACATCCCGAAACAAGACTGAATCATCCGCGAACAACCGAATTTGCACACCAGTTGTAATTACATTAACAATATCATTTATATACAGTATGAAAATCTATGGACCCAGCACACTTCCCTGAGGAACTCCCGAAGTGACATCAAGATAGCCGGACCCTATTCCATCTATTATGACCAGTTGTTTGCGGTTTGTCAAGTAATTTGCAACCCATGTGACCAGAATTTCGGGGAGGCCAATATTTCGCATCTTAAGAATTAATTTGTCATGTGGTACCTTATCGAATGCTTTACTGAAGTCTAAAAATATTGCATCTATTTGACCGGTGTTGTCTAAGGTATGTGCAAACGAATGAAATACTGTAACTAACTGTGTGACGGTGGAGTACCCTTTCCTGAACCCGTGCTGGAAACATGTTAGAATATTATGGTCGTTTAAATATTCAAGAATGCGAGTGGCGACAATGTGTTCCATTAGTTTGCAACAAGATGTTAGTGATATTGGACGGTAATTTTGAAAACATAGGCGGTCGCCCTTTTTAAAGATAGGTACAACCAGAGCTATCTTCCAGTCTTCGGGGAGCTCGCCATACATTAAAGAAGTACGAAATAAAACAACAAGAAATTTAGCCAGTGACTCAGCATAGCGACGAAGAAATATGTTTGGAATACTGTCGGGACCACATGATTTTTTTGTATTAAGGTTCAAAAGCATAGATAACACACCAGAGTAAGAAATAAAGCCAACATCACTAGGAAGATACACTGCGGTATGCGCCAACATACATGCGCAAGAATCAGAGAATACACTTTGAAAGTACTGGTTAAAATGCTGAGCAATTGCCTGCGGGTCTGAAATAACAGAACCACCCACTACAATTTATTTCACCGGCTTCTTTTTTTCAGAAATATAATTCCAAAATTTACTGGGGTCATTTTTATTAAAATTAGGCAACAATGTTTTAAAATAATAGTCTTTGGAGCCACGAACCTCACGTGCCAAAGTATTCTTTATCTCTTCTACAACGGGCGATTGTACATGTCTTTTTTTAAGCGTTTAATTCTTCGCTTAAGGTGAATTATCTTCCGGGTTACCCAAGGCGTGTGTTTATAGACTCGTTTGCGCTTGTTTGGCACAAAATTTTGTACGCAGTGTTGGCACATTTCTTTAAATTTATTCCAAAGGGCGCATACGTCGTCCCCATCAAAATCATCAAGGGAAGATTCCAAATGCTCAATTATACATTCATCGTTAGCTTGTGAATAATCCTTGAAAGAGCGTAATGAACATTTATCAGTACTAACAGACCGACCCAATGGCAGAGAGGTACAAACAAGATGATGATCTGACAAGCCCTTTTCTACTGTTACTGTACTCTCTCTAAAGTCGCGGTGAACGAATACAAGATCTAGTACAGAACTGGATGTAGCGTTGACACGAGTGGGTTCTTTAACTAATTGGATCAAGTCGTGAGTAAGCATTATATCAAACAAAATATGTATTTGTTTGTTGGATTCATAGTCTGTCTGGAACCGCTCCCAGTTGACTCCTGGGAAGTTGAAGTCACCAATCAGTATTATTTTGCTATTTTGGAACTGGAGCATGTGATCCCGTATTTTGGCAACATAATCAATTCCGGCATCCGGCGGTCTATAAAGAGCATAAAGAATGAAACTGAAGCCCCAACAAGACAATCTAAGACATGCACACTCAAGCCCAAAAGGATTATCAACAAAGACGGCTTCTATTGATCTCTTGATCAAAACGGCAACCCCGCCCCCCCCTAGATTCTCTATCTTTCCGGTATATATTGTAACCAGGGGGGAAAACGTGGTCGTCACTTACATCACTGCGCAACCAGGTTTCAGTGACTACCGCAATGTGAGGGTCATGTTGAAGTAACAGAATTTCGAACTGTTCTGTTTTGTTATTAACACTTCGTGCATTTAAATTGATGATTCGCAGCTGTCGTTCCTTGCAACTGTTTATGTTATTTTGTGCGCCGTGTTTGTTAAAGGGTATGGAATGGTTCGTTTGGTGTTTACTCTTGCCTAGTGTGATGACCCTATCGCCAATGCATGGAGCCGTGTCATTGGGCGGCTCCTGTTCATGGCGTCGTTTTTTTGTAGTGGTACTCGTTCGTTTTTATCGCTGTCCCAGACATAGGCCTTGCCGTTTATGTACAATTTGGTAAATGCTAATGCAACTTTCTCCTTTTTATCGCGATTCGGTTTGGCACTTTCCCACAGTTTCTTACGTATATTTCGTACTTTTTTTGAAAAATCCTCCCCAATTGAAAAATTAGTATTTTTCAGTTTATGACCGTTCTTTAGTATACTGCTCTTATCTCTCATGTCAAGCAGTTTGAAGATTACAGGTCGTGTCTTGTTTGGATCCGGCCTTCCTAAACGATGAATCCGTTCAATTGCAACCGGATTCAGTTCCAGGGTGCCCTCAATGATTTCACTGTTCACTACGTGCTCTAGCTTTTCATTGGTCTCTTTTTCAACCTCAGTTATGCCGTAAACAATCAAATTTGATCTCCTGCTGTAGTTTTCTAATTCATCAATTCTATTCTCTAGAACCAGGATTTGAGCTCTCATAGATGCCACTTGTTCCTGGTACGCCTCGACCTTTTGTTCCAGTCGCGTGAGGGTATCCATTTTGCTTTCTATGTTGACCAATCGGGTCTCTTTTATTTCCTTATTATCGCTAGCAATTGCTTCTAGCTGCTTACAGATTTGCGTCAATTCCGGGCCAGGGTTTGGTTTCAATATCTCCACCGAGTAGTAACAACAATTTCTTTAGTACAGACGTGGTGGTACACATAATGACACAATTGTGGGCACGGCAGCACAAGCAAAAAAGGGTCGCTAGTACGGATACACTTCTCGTTTGGTAATCTCACCTGCGTAAAGAAGATCAGCGGATTGTAAGACCACCACATACTGCCAGTGCCGCCGTGCCCACTGAGCTTGAGGAACGGAGGCAGCATATATGTAGTCCAGATGCACGATGGCGCCGCCTGCAGGCTGACATCCTCCGCTGTAAGCAACGACGTAGACGATCCGTGAGATAGTTCATCCAACGACGTTGGTAGCGGCAGGCAAGACACGTGCTGTCTTGAATGGTGGTCATGCGCAGATAGGCCTCCGACAAACGATCCTGGGTGACTGGCATTCGCACGCCCGAACAAGCCGAGAAGCTGCGTAAAGAAGATCAGCGGATTGTAAGACCACCGCATACTGCCAGTGCCGCCGTGCCCACTGAGCTTGAGGAACGGAGGCAGCTTATATGTAGTCCAGATGCACGATGGCGCCGCCTGCAGGCTGACATCCTCCGCTATAAGCAACGACGTAGACGATCCGTGAGATAGTCCATCCAACGACGTTGGTAGCGGCAGGCAAGACACGTGCTGTCTTGAATGGTGGTCATGCGCAAATAGGCCTCCGACAAACGATCCCGGGTGACTGGCATTCGCACGCCCGAACAAGCCGAGAAGCTGCGTAAAGAAGATCAGCGGATTGTAAGACCACCGCATACTGCCAGTGCCGCCGTGTTGTGGATCTGAAGAAGCTGTTTTAAGGCCCTTATATAGAAAGGGACCTTATATAGAGTAGACAAGACACCGCTAACGCCACTTTAAAAATCCTAAAGCAGCAAAATGTACGCGATTTTATTATCAGGTTTCCCACTGATGTTGAAATAAGACAAAGGGCGGTGAGCCGCAATCATTATAGCACGGCCGTGGCGGTGGCATCGTCTGTCTGGAAACTTCGGCGGCGGCGGTGGCACACGGCCCTAGAACGTGTATATATAATAGAGTTCACCACCAAAAGCAAAGAAACAAGAAAAAGAGATACCCACGCCTGTCTTTCTGAATAAAAATTTTAGACGGCTACATTTGATATCTGCATAAAAAATAAAACAGTCACCTGATTCACAATCCAAAGCAACAGGCTTCTGCTGAACAATGAATTTTATACCACCACTAAAAATGTTTTTTGTACAAGAAGGTGTGTTGACATGCTTTTAAGGTTTTTTGTAGCCTTTGCAGGGCCCTAAGTGTGCTTTGCTCGGGCACATCGGTGAATTGACTATGGTTACAGGCAATCAATGCCTTGTTGGTAATGTGGGCTCATTGTTCAACGCCTCCTCTATTTTAATAATGCCAGCCAGATGCGCCAAATCCAGCCGTTCACCACTTTAGTTTAAGGCGTTACTCTAGTTTCTAGACTTCTTCCTGCTCTCCCTCAACGCCTAGCCTTCCCGCGTGCTTTGCTGTCTAGGGGATGGGAGCCACCTCAAGCAGTGCTTCACGACGAAAATCATTCATAGTAATTTTTGGTTTAGTTATGTAAAAATTCATAGGGTGGCGTCTTGCCTTTTTCTTGTCACTATGTTGGTGGTCAGGCGGTTCCGTGAAAGATAGGGTGTACTGAGATAACATATCACCGTGCGTGGCGCTATGCGGGCAACCAATGAGAAAACGTCACTGCAAAGCTACTGTCATGCGCTGCACCATGAGGCGGGGACGGCGTTGCTTCGAGCCACAGAGAAAGGAGCACGAAGGAACACATCTGCCAGACGTACGATATTGTGGTGGGAAACACGCATATTGCATTTCCGGGGTAAAGCGCTTGGAAGTGCGTGTGACTGAAGTCCCTAGATGAAACAATTTTGCAAGGTAGCAACACTTTTGTCTTTCCTCATCTCCTATGTTTCTGGAGCGCCCCCGGGAAGGTGTCAATTCCTTCAACCAAAAAGCGAATTTTCGGGCTCATTTGCTACGGTGAATAGATGTAAACAAAACAAAATTGAACTAAATGAGTCGTACAATAAACAGTTGTCTTTATGAACATCACAGGTACAACACAACAGCAAGCTGTTGTGCGTTACTCAACTGGCAACTTTGTGCTGTTCTATTTTTACACCACTAGCCATGTCGTCTCACGTCGTACATCGTAGTTCGCCCAGTTGTAACTTGTCCAGTTCTTTAAATGTGTTTTGTTCGTGCTGTGACACTTTGAGCGCGGGTCTTGCTGGATCCTGTCAGTGACCACAGGGCCTGACGTTGTGACGAGTGATTAGAGCCGGCTTGTGCACACGCAAGCGGAAACCACTGCCAGACTGGTACGAACGCTTGACTAGTAGCACTGTGATGACGATTTTTTAAAGTAACCATTTAGGCAATCGCGATGCCAGGTAATTGGGGAGCGGTGCGTGGAACTTTCTGAAAAGTGAGAGGTCTACTGGTGAGTTTACCTCAAGCAGCGCGTTTCAGCTCCTTTATGCCGCGGTCTGATCAGCTGGTCAAGCGTGAAATTTTCCTGAAGGTGCGTTGATTACACGCTCCAGCTGCTGTGTATACGTGCATTAGCACAACTATTTGTAACACCTGGCGTGCACTAGACGCGGATTAAACGCGCTTTTGACGTTTCAATGAAAACTGACATACTCGCTTCGCAGGTCCGCTTCGACGCCCATCGCAGGAGTTGCACGAAAGCCTTCGCGTGAAATGTTTTATACCGACACTTCACGGCCGGCTTTGTTTCGGGTAGCACATGGTAAGTTGAAAAGAGCGAAACCAATTTCTGTTTTTTCGGCAACCAAGCATTGTTGAAAAACTCGTATTGAATTGAACGAGCACCGCAAAACAATCTTGGCTGACTAAGCGTCAACTGAAGCGCTCTTTTTCTTCAGCTTACGTCCTGGCTACGATATCACATGTGGTCACAGTGAGAATCCAGCTGCAGCCGTATGCGCATGCGTACTTGTTTTAAACATTTTGCATAATAATAAATAACAACACCAGCCACTTGCCACTTCACGTGCAAGGTATGCATTAATTACAGGCACCGATTTCAGAGAAAGGAAGAACAAAAGGGTTATGGACTTTAAAAGGAAGCATGGACTTTAAAAATACGCTCGCAAAAGACATTAGGTAAAACAGACATCTGCAGAATTGACTCTAATATTGACCTCTACTAAAACTACCAAAAGCTCGCTTTTGCTGCAACTAGTTCTGTGAATGCGGGAGTAGTGAAAGCCGTGGCCGATCATTCCTAGAGCTGTCTCTTCCTTATCTGAAAGCCTTCCTTATTTGAAAGTGAAGGTATGTGAAGAAAGTCACTTCCTTTCTTCACATGTCATCACGCAGCTTTCTATGTAATAGATGTAGAAGTAGCACCAGGTTTATGCAGCTGTCTGGGCGACTGATACATTTGGTCAACTGCAGTGCTTTTCTAGTTGGTCGCAACACAAACGGCTGAGGCATATGTCACAGGTGTGCTCCTTTCTCCTTATTATTAAACCGTTCACTTCAATGCTGTAAGATGTGACCACCTTTTTCCTATGTAATTCGAGGCGTGAACAGTTGCAGACTTAATTGAGTCTTCTTCAATAAAGGAAGCTTCGATGCTTTCTCTCTGTAGTAGTTTCTTACTAATTCCATTTTTTCTACTAAGTCTGCTAGTGCAGGGTAGGTTTTTTAAGCAGCATGTTAGTTGTCGACGGAGTAGGTATGGTAACCTGTCAGCAGTTAGGCAAGTTTCGCTTTCTGTTCCAGCGTGATGTATATGCATAAATAGCACCACGTTTATGCAGCTGTTTGGACGACTATAGCATTTGGACAACAGCACTGTTTTTCTAGTTGGTCACGACGCAACGAAGGCTTAGCTGCATTTATCAAACTGTGAACTATTAAATGAGACTGAGGCTGATTTGCGCTGGAAGTCGTGTGCAAGCTGCTACTGCTTGGTGAACTTGGCGAGCTCTGTACATGACAATAGTGGATTATTGTCGCTAGTTCGCACATATGGTGATTCATATCTGGGGAGGTCTGTTGTCTGATCATCTTGTCGCACTGCTGCTCATTGTTACATTCATGCACTTCTAGGATTGAGGCACTGGGGCAAGAGTCGAGACGTTATTTAGCTTGCCGCTTTAAGCAGCGAAGGGTGCAGCGGGTATACCCTTTGTTGCGTGTCAGCGTAGAGCGTGCATGAAGTGTTCATTTCTGGTTGTGGAGTCACCTTAGTTGGAGGACCGAAATCTAAACTGTTGTAGAAAAGGGCAACAAGTTCACCGGCTACGGAAACGCGGAGCATCATCCTCCGTTCGATAGATGCAGTTTCTTGTCTTTGCAACAGTGAAATCAAGCTGAAGTCACTGTGTGAACAGCATCCAGTTCGCCCACAAATTGCCGATATTGCACTTGCGCGCGCAGATGTCTCTGCTGTGGAAGTTATTTTTTGTAGGA
Organism: Rhipicephalus annulatus; assembly: GCA_013436015.1. Taxonomy (NCBI): domain Eukaryota; kingdom Metazoa; phylum Arthropoda; class Arachnida; order Ixodida; family Ixodidae; genus Rhipicephalus; species Rhipicephalus annulatus. The sequence continues at coordinate 568,085 of WOVY01014702.1, read as the reverse complement.
GGATCCGCATCGATTGAGCTCACTGATGATGCTTAGCTGTTGCGTGGAGGTACTCTGCTTCTTTCATTAGAGGTTGTCGCTATCGGCCATACTTGAACGACTCCTCACGCTTGACTAAGCTACCCTAATTTGACGCCTTTCACCAAGAATGCAGAGGAAAGCACACAAAAATATGATGCTCCATGCTACTGGGTTACGATGATGATGAGATAACAGTGAGTCGAAATTGAAACTGCACAAGTTTCGATTTCAACTTCATTTGTAAAGTGGTTTTTACAGTAAAAAAAGACAGGTAAGGCAGCATAAAAATAGTGAGACAAAAGTTGTTTGCAAAGGACCAAATTACTGTACGCACTAATATATCTGTAGGACAACGCTATGACCACACTGGTCACTTGCCTTTTTTTGCACCCTCATGATGCGTTTTTACGATGGTTTCTATGTTGCGCTCATAAGATGTCACTGAAATAAAAATGCAGTCATGAATGAAAATAATATTACGATTTGCAAGAAGAATATCTAAAACTACCAACCTAGTTATGAAACAAGCAATAGCCTTCAAGATTAGCACTAGGTTTTTTTTTGTCTCGGAGGCTTTACATTGTGAACATCTTTACCGCCTTGTACCATGGGCTGTCATAGTCGCGTGATAGCATTACGCGCTCAAAATAATGGAGGGTTCCGCTGCGGTCCCTTTATCAGCAGTTAGCATTGTGAAATTCGAGTTTATAGAGAGTCTGCGCGGCTGAATTTATTGGCTTTCTGTTCTGCGGTGCCCCCTCTTGTCCATGTAGAAGTAAGTAAGGCGTTCGGTGGCGGCAACGGCTTCCACTTGACCCCGCCTCACGCTGCATGATTGGGTAAGTAGCGGGGTTGGCAGTGTTCTCTTTCGTAGCCGTTTATGGCATAGCATGTTTCGTCACACTAATTGTGACGTAAGTTACGTTGACTGCTGGTGTCACACGGGCACTTTTGATCGTGGTTTGGCGGTTTGACTCCCGAGTGGCGGTTTGACTCTCGTTTCGCGCAAACTCGATCCAGATTATTTTGCACCACTTAGCAACGATCATTGTTGATCGCGATCAAAAATCTGACCCGTCGTCGTTCGCTTCTCGCGCTATAACTATCGTCATGTCATACCAACTAGCCCAAACTGCCACATTTCAAAATCAACCTTTCTGACGAGCAAAAGCACTCGTGTGACACCGATGCGATTTGCTGTATGCAACCAAAAATCATCAATGTGCCATTCCCTCGTACATGCACTTTTAACATCTCGGTTTATGCAGTGCATACGATGTATGCACTAAATAAAGTAAAATAAATATCAACTATTCTATTTTCTGAATCATTTTTTAGGTTGATCTTTGTAATTGTATCTACAAAAAATTGGCCCTTTTAATGAGTTGCAGCCCCTTGTTCGTTTAAACAACGGTTTTACCATGTTTCCCCGGACCACCAGTTTCGCCGTAACCTCTTCCGCCGCATCTGTTATCATGACCTTCTGCGTTTGGCTTAAGTCAGCGTTACTATATTTTCACATGTTTCTTCGTTTTATAGCAATAATATAATTTTACTCTAATTATACTGTGAGGAGAACAAGTATGATTCTATTATGGCAGTTAAACAACCGCAGCTTGCAAAGCGTATCCCTATCGACGTGGTGACGTGTGGCACAACTATCCATTTGCTTTAACCACTTGCAAATAATTGCAAACTAAATAAATGAATGCCGCCTTGTTAATAATTGTGTAACCAATCTCGACACTCGAACGCTTACTACTCAAATGTTGACCATAACCTGAATGACTTAATGTTTAAAAATTAACAGAGTGGATTAGCGCCCTGATAAAGACTACTTGAAAATGCTATGCTGTCTTCAAAGACACCTACAATTCCACTTATAGATTCCAAAATGCCTTGTCACTGTTTTTTGTATGCTATAAATGTTTCATGGAGTCCATCCTTAAGACAGCGTCCTATCTAAGCCATGTAGCTCCTGCTGCGTGTCAGTGATTGTGTAAATCAAGCCTTTAACACAGGTTACATACTTGTTCCTGTGATGAGTGTGGCAATGTTTCTTTTCTTACATCTGATCGATTAATCTGCATAGGTCAGAAAATTTCGGGGGCCATAAACACTACTTCAACTCCAGCAATCTTTCCCTATTTTCTAGTAGAGTTTGTGAGAAACCCCGTGCATGCTAAGTGCGACAGCCGTTTTCTTTTCTTGCAGCCCTTCAAAAAGGTCTGTAGCTCCTTTCTACGCCTAGGATCCTTCGCATGCCTAAGCGAATCCTCGGCTAGAGGCAACTTGTCTTGAGTTGAACCTGCAATATGAAGTCTAGGCACTTACTTGGAAATTCCTTCTGCCACCTTGTGTTAAAGTGATCCACACAGAGCACTCTGCAAGGCTATGTGCATGGCCGCCCTCTTGACCCTTTTTGTGTGCCCCATTGAGAAAGACAGCAGTGACTTCCTGGGACGAGACTTACACCACTGCTAAGTAGTCTACGCGGTCACCCCTGAAGAAGAAACCAAGTCGGTTTCAAAGCGTAGGGTTTCTTCAAAACTTTTGAGCGAGTCTAAATCATCTCTCAGTTTCATACCCAACGAGACAGACTTCTGTCGAATGTTTACATTCACCCCAACTTGCGCAACATTTTGTAAAATGATTTGGTAAGCCCAGGGATTCGATTGTGAAACATTCGGGAATCTCATGTGTTGCCACAAGATACTGGAGCTTGTGCTGTAAAACCTTCATACTGGTCTTGACAACCCACTTGCAGTCCACAGATTCTACCAAATTAAACCGTAAAAAATTATCCACATAGCAGGAGGTTGTACAGCGCTGAAACCTAGCAATGTGTTATTATTGTTCCTTTAAATACTGGTCAACTGCAGGTCTCTAATAAAAGATACAGTGTTCGATTCAATACTAATACCCTTACACTGCCATTACAAATGCACTTTTATGACCTAGCCAGAAAAGGTAGACCTAAGTAACAGCGTGAGAAACACTTTCAAACATCTACCAGTGACATTCAACACTCTCCAGGGAAGGATACTGCTCAAACAAATTCGATAGCATCATTGACACAGAGCAGCAAATCCTTTGCGCTGGCAGGCTGCTTATATTTGGTTAATCGTTGCATTGATTTTTAATGACTTGAAATTGGCCTGTTCTGAAAGAAAAAAATTTTAATAAAAGGTAAATGACTTCTGTGCTGCAGGATCCTCCTGCATTGTGGACGAATATTTGGCACTTCACTAGGCAGAATAAATAGACTGGGAGTAGAATGTCGTGCCCACTTTGAAGCTTTCGTAGGACGCGCTCCAACTTCTTGAAATGGCGTAGCTGCTTCTTGAATAAGGCACGAATAAATTCTCAACTTAAAGTGGTTTCTCAGAGAATAACACTTATTGTGGTGGTATGAACCTTGTGGTGGGAAGCCATTACTGTTTTTGTGTATTCAAAAGGGGCTAAAAGGCGGAACATGCAATAGCCTTTGCAAAATGCTCTGTGGCAATCGACTCATCTCAAACAAGGTGGATGATGCATACTCCGAGTAGACATTCCATTTTAAGATTATGGGTTTCACTCAATATGTGTTGTTCTTGGTAGCTGTGAGTTTGCTTACGTATGTGATGGATCCTAGGCGTGAAAAGCAGTGTCTGGCCACATCGAAGGCCCAAGAAAAGAATAAGGCAAGTGTGAACATTTCATGTACAGTGTCTCTCGCCGACTCAAAGAGTAGGGAGAAAATGTTAAAGTACAGGCAGTGTACTTTCTTGCCTGTGCAGCTCCACCTCTTGAATAAACTAAACAGGCTGCAGCTCTGATCACAGGCAGGAGTGTGACATGTTTTAAACACATGGTGAACATAATCCTTTTATTCAAGAAATTGAAGCCTTTAAAATTTCCTTTTGTTCATTCATAGCGAGGGTCTCGTTCCTGTAGACCTGATGCCTTCAGGTAGTGTAGGAGGGCTTATTGTCAGCTACTAAAACGTAGAAAGATTCCGTGCTACGAACTGTGCCCACTAACACTCCTTGGTTTACGTGCTCGCAAACACTCGGTAATGTCGACAAGAGAACAGCCGCCACTTTAGCTAATTGATAGGAACAACGAATACAATATTCGTAGGTTGACGGTTCAGTTCATGATTACAAATAAGCAGCGCACGACGTTTACAAAAGAGAGACGATAGGGACACCGCTGCACTCTCAACTAGTTTATTCCGTAAAAGAACTTGGTTATTATACAACAAGACGGTGTACCACGTACGAGCTACAATGACAACGTATTTTCTAAAAAACCAACTTCGCATAAATACAAGGTTAAATGCATAAATACAAGGTTAACGGAGCACAAGAGAGCATTAGCTAATAATGCTTACTCGCACTTAAGACGGCATTGCTTGGAATGTGGATGCTCCCCGCTGTTCTCTGAGACTAAAATTCTTTCCAGCCACAGAGATAAGATGACAAGGGAAGTGATCGAGGCCTTCCACATCGCAAAAAGAAAAGATTACTGTATAAGCCAAGCATCGATTACTTTGAGCGATTGCGAAGTTGGTTTTTTAGAAAATACGTTGTCATTGTAGCTCGTACGTGGTACACCGTCTTGTTGTATAATAACCAAGTTCTTTTACGGAATAAACTAGTTGAGAGTGCAGCGGTGTCCCTATCGTCTCTCTTTTGTAAAACGTCGTGCGCTGCTTATTTGTAATCATGAACTATCACCAACTCGCCCAACTTTCGGTTTTACTGACGGTTCAGTCTTTGCCGGTGGAAAGTTGTGTGTTTGTTCCCCTTTATTGCTGAACATTTTTGTCGTAATTGCAATACTATAGGCCGAAAGCTGCTAATAACGTCTCCCTATATTTTTCATAGGCTGATTGTCTGTTTTCTTTGAAGGTATGTATATACATCTGCACTGCTTTGTTATAAATTTCACTTGGAAGATGGTGCTGCATTTCTGTATATTTTGGCCCTTTATTGCATTTCCTTGAAGCAGCCTTTGCATTAGAGTTAACTTGTCGGATAGATAGGCAGAGCATGGTTGCTGTCTTCAAAATATCAAGTGATATATGCTGGAACACACCTAAAATACACTTTACAGTGCTTGTCATACCATTACTTGCACAACACCCCTTTGGTTTCTGTCTAAATGACCCACTTTCTTCTACGTCATAAGTTCCTGTTGGCTTCCTTAACCCTTGCGATTGCTCTCCTAGCAGACTTCTTCAAATGAAGAGGGGGCAGACTTGCATGGGAGCACAAAGGCTGATGTCCTTGCTTTGGCTGCGCATTTTATGGGTCATGCATATTGTAGGCATTCATTAGGCACATCATCTATTTTTACACATATTCATCATCATGAGTGGTCGTCATCTTCTGCTGTGGGGACTTGGCTTGTCTGAGTTCTGTGCCTTGGGAGTGGTCGCTTCATCGTGTCTTCTGGGCCTAATAAAGGTTGCCTTCACCGTTACATCACAAGTGGTGGAGTGTGCTCTTCAATCTTCCGTCCTCTCCCAGTCTGATCTGCCTCCTGGAGTTGCGCTCAGGTCGTCGTTTGTACCAGGTGTCCGGTAACATGCCTCAGGACGAGCCAACCGGCGCTTCTGCGTCTACCTCCACGGCCCCGGCTACCACGGCCTATCCATCGTGGATTATCACCGCGCACCAGTGTGAGCCGCCCGCGTTCGCCGGACTTCGAGGTGAAGCTGTGGAGGATTGGTTGGACCAGTTCAATCGAGCGAGTTTCACTAACAACTGGGATGATCTTACCAAGCTTCGCCGTGTTTCTTTCTATCTCACAGGCGTAGCGAAAACATGGTTTTTCAATCATGAAACGAACATCACGGACTGGACATGTTTCAAGCAACAGCTTCGCCAAATTTTCGGCACCCCGGGGGTTCGTTCAGCTCTCACGAAGAAGACACTGGATTCTTGCAAGCAACAATGCGGTGAGTCCTACACATCGTACATAGAGGATGTGCTTGCTCTCTGTCACCGTTTCCGCACGTCCATGTCTGAATCAGAAAGAGTTCGTCATCTATTGAAAGGGATAGGCACGGTCACGTTCAATGCCTTGGTCATTCAAAACCCGACTACAGTCGCTGACGTTGTTGCCACGTATCAACGCCTAGAGGAACTTGAATCTTAACGGTTACTGCCGGACAGCTCTGAAAACAATACCATGACCGATGCCTCATTGCGTGCCAAGATCCGGGCGATTATACGGGGAGAGCTGCAATCTTTCGGCCTCTCATTGACACTGAGTCCACCTCCCCCCTCCAACACTGTTTTGCGGGATGTTATCAAAGAGAAGTTGGCGTCCATGACCGGGCCAGCGTATGTAGACTCTTTAGTACCTCGACTCCAGCCGACGTACGCACAAGTCCTCGCTGGCTCACCAGCCGTGGTACAACCGATGCCCGCACACTCGACGCCTGTCCCGCTGGCTTCGTTGATTCCGAGTGTGACTAGCCAGCCCTGTCACCCACCGTGGCAGCCGAATCGTCCGATATGTTATTACTGCGGCTATCGGGGCCACATTGCACGCGTCTGTCGGAAGCGTCAGCAGGACGAGCGTCGTGGACTCGACACCTACGAACGGGATGATGGGACAATCTGGTACGCTTTCCAACGTTTGCCTTATGATCCACCGTTACGCCGCTCACCGTCTCCAACTGCGACATCTGAGCCAACCAGTTCCTACCGCTCTACTAGACGCCGCTCACCCTCACCCCTCCGCCATTCCACGTCTCCATTGCGACCTGTCTCGCAATTCACCAACCAACGCCCGAAAAACTAACCTCTGCAGCTTTTGGAGGAAAAGCTGCATCGAACGAAAAGACAGAAATTCTCCCAGTGCGTCCATATAATACGATAGCTGTTTTAATAGAAGGTGTGTACGTGGACGCTTTAATAGACACTGGTGCTTCTTTGTCTGTGATTGATCGTTCTTTGTGCTCACGTCTACGAAAAGTCACCACCCCTTATGATGAACTTACACTGCACGCTGCTCAAGGGGACGCCATTAGACCTGCCGCTATGTGCACCGCTCGTGTTTTCATAGCTGGTATTCTTCAGTTTGTACAATTTGCTGTGCTTAATTCGTGTGCCCACCAGATTGTATTAGGCAGGGATTTTCTGTCTATGGCGAACGCTTCCATCTGCTGTCGAGAAAATGTTGTTCATATGATGGAAACTGACTATGCCCTGTATGCGGATGACAAGCCCGTTCGCTTGCTCGCTGCTGAAGAGACCGAGCTACCACCTGGTCATCAGCGGATAGTTGCCATCACTTCTAATGCGATCGACCCTGGTGACGTGTTTGTCCAACCATCTGCACGCTAGCACACTAGCTAGCACGCTAGGTCTAGCACAATTCCACAATGGATCCGGACTTCTCTACGCTACAAACCAGACTTCTGAGAAAATTCTCATTCCTAAAGGCACCACAATGGCTTGCGTTTCTGAATCTCAACATGTCTCTGTTGTCCCGCTTATGCCACCGTGTTCTGACCTTCCTTCTATTGGACGTTCATCAAGCGTTTCTGTTCTTGCTGCCACTATTAGTCCAGAATGGACCTCTTCACAGACAGATGAGTTGCTTGCCTTGCTACAAAAGCATAGAACATTGTTTGATGCCTATTCCTCATCTCTGGGACAGACGTTCATTATTAGGCATCGTATCCAGACCGACGGCACTTCCATCCTACGCCGTCGACCATATCGCGTCTCTTCATCCGAGCGTGAGATCGTTGAAGAAAATGTAGCCGATATGCTGCAACGGAACAATATGCGTCCCTCCGCGAGTCCTTGGTCATCCCCTGTTGTATTAATAAGGAAAAAAGATGGCTCCGTGCGATTTTGCGTGGACTACAGAGCACTTAATAAGATTACCCACAAGGATGTTTACCCCATGCCGCGCATAGACGATGCTTTGGATTCACTGCAGGGTGCTGAGTACTTCTCAAGCCTGGACCTGCGTTCAGGTTACTGGCAAATACCCATGCACGAGGATGACAAAGAAAAGACAGCGTTTTCAACACCAGACGGGCTGTATGAATTCAACGTCATGCCATTCGGCCTTAGCAATGCTCCAGCAACATTCGAGCGGATGATCGACACAGTTTTACGAGGCTTGAAGTAGAAGACTTGCTTGTGTTATTTAGACGATATCGTTATTTTCTCGTCAACCTTCCCTCAGCACTTGCAACGACTGCACGAAGTTTTTACGAGCCTTGCAAACGCAGGCTTTCAGCTGAACACCAAGAAGTGACGTTTTGCGAGCAAGACGATTAAAGTGTTAGGCCACATCGTAAGCAAAGACGGTATTCGTCCCGATCCTGACAAGATTTCCGCTGTCCAACGCTTCCCACGTCCTGAAAAAGCCAAAGACTTGCGCAGTTTCCTCGGCCTCGCTTCTTATTTTTGCCGATTTATTCGAGACTTCGCCTCAATAGCTTCACCATTGCATAAGTTGCTCGGATCAGGCGTCGCCTTTGTGTGGTCTCCTGAATGTGATGTGGCGCTTGCCTAACTGAAGTGTGCACTCACATCCGAACCAGTCCTGTGCCATTTCGAAGAAAACCGCGCCTACACTCCTGCATACAGACGCTAGTGGTCGAGGCATTGGTGGAATTCTCCTACAGCGAGACAAATCTTCACGTGAGAAAGTCGTCGCATACGCGAGCCGTGCACTGACCCCTGCTGAAAAGAATTATACCATCACTGAACAGGAGTGCCTAGCGGTCGTATGGTCGATACAAAAGTTTCGACCTTATCTCTACGGGCGCCACTTTACTGTGATTACGGACCATCACGCCTTGTGCTTGCTCTCGACAATCAAGAACTTGCCCAGCCGCCTTGGTCACTGGATTCTTCGCTTACAAGAATACGACTTCACTATCACATACAAGTCGGTAAACAAGCATCAAGACGCCGACGCACTTTCTCGTTGCCCGCTCTCTTCGGAGTCGCCTAACAAACCCGCCACTGCCGCACACGAGAAGCTTTCGGCCGTCTCTTCCCTACATGTTTCGTCATTACCTACTTTGAACCCAACTTCTCCAAGCGAGTGTGGTTTGTTCTTTCTAACCAACGTGCTGACCCTTACTGTCGCCGCATCATGGACCGTCTTGACGGGACTTGCCGGCCCCCTAACGCCCGTCTTCGCCGACAGCTGACGCAATTCAAGCTCAACAACCACGTCCTGTTCCATCATATGTACCACCCTGATGGTCAAAGCTGGGTGCCCGTTCTACCTCGCTCTCTTCGGGCTCAAGTCCTCAAGACATATCACGACGACATGTCTGCTGGGCACAGCGTATGACCGCATAAGATGTCACTACTACTGGCCGGGCTTGCCAACCTGTGTCGCGAAGTACGTTGCCTCATGCGCCCTTTGTCAGCGTCACAAGCTACCAACATCAACTCAAAGTGGACAATTACAACCGCTCCTGTGTCCCCTGCCACCATTCGAGGTAGTTGGCATTGACCTGTATGGTCCGCTTCCTATGACTGTCACGGGCAATCGATGGATAGTTACAGCTGTCGACCACCTGACCCGCTACGCCGAAACAGCTCCCGTGCCTTAGTTACAGCTGTCCACCACCTGACCCGCTACGCCAAAAAAGCTCCCGTGCCTTCTGCATCAGCTTCGGAAGTGGCCGACTTTATCCTTCGAGCAATTATTTTTCGACACGGAGCTCCTCGTGTAATCCTGAGAGACCGTGGAAAAGTATTTCTTTCAGAACTCGTCGAAGAAGTGATCAAGGCAGCCGGCACTACACACAAAACAAGCTCCAGTTACCATCCTCAGACGAACGGCCTGACTGAGCGCTTTCATCGTACACTGTCAGATATGATTGCGATGTATATCGAACCCGACCACAGAAACTGGGACACCATTTTGCCATTTGTCACTTTTTCGTATATTACCTCCGTACAGCGCACAACTGGTTACTCGCCGTTCTACCTCGTCCACGGTCGCTTCCCGTCTTCTTTCCTCGATGTTTCGTTCTTCTATGCGTCTGTCAAACCATGATCATCTTCAAGTGAAGAATACGTGTCTCGTCTACTTCATTGCCGCCAGCTGGCTCGCGTCAAAACTGAAGCCAAGCAACAGGATCGCAAGGTTGGATATGATGCCTCTCATCGTGCCGTGTCTTTCAGCCCTGGCGACAAAGTCCTCCTTCTTACACCCATTCGCACTCCCGGACTGTGCGAGAAGTTTCAATTACGTTTTATTGGCCCCTACACTGTCTTGGAGCAAACGTCTCCTGTGAATTATTGCGTGGCACCCGTTTTTCTTCCGACGGACCGCCGCTACAGGGCAGCAGAAATAGTCCATGTATCCCGCATGAAGCCTTTCATACGGCGTTCATCTTCGCTTTAAAATGCGGCCAAGAACTGCGGTCGGGATGACCGCTTTAACGTGGGGGGGGGAAGTTAGTGTAGGCATTCATTAAGCACATCATCTATTTTTACACATATTCATCATCATGGGTGGTCGTCCTCTTCTTCTGCTGTGGGGACTTGGCTTGTCTGAGTTCTGTGCCTTGGGCGTGGTCGCTTCATCGTGTCTTCTGGGCCTAATAAAGGTTGCCTTCACCGTTACATCACAATATTTACATCTCAGAGGCAATCATCGCTGCGCCCAGAAAGCCTTCATTGAAGAAAGTTGTCTGTGCGGTGACCACGTCCATGCGGTTTTGTGTACATGTAGCCAGCTATTTTCGCATGAAAACCACTGTACGTCCCACCTCACTTGTTTAGCGCCCTGTGAAACTGAAATCGTGAATGAGCTCTGTAAAACCTTTTTTTTAGGTAACTAACTGTCCCATCGACGATGAGTGTGTCATCAACTACTTATTGCAACAGAAAAAATGCTATGTAAATATTCTGTGTGAGTGCTCAGGCGGTGTCTAAGAAAGATAATTGAGCCCTTGAATGCTCCTTTTGTCCTGTGACATGCAGGAGGGTCAGTGGCTCAGACAGGAACCTTACATAATGATATTCTCTGTGAGCACCATTGCAGTCTATAAACAGCAGTTTAAAGGTTTCTCGGAATCCTTGCGTGAGCTGATGGGTTAGGCCCATTTTTGAAGGCAGTGTGTTTCTTGCACTTAGTTCAGGTAAAAGGGTTTCAGAGATAGTAGAAATTGAGGAGATTTCAAGGTCAACTGACGCATGTGTAAGCATTCTATGGTTGCACCTTTGAGAGAAACTGCATTCTCTTTTGGTGGAATTCAGATATGCGAGCAGCCAGGCTGCATCTTTTTCGTTTCGCTTATCCTAGTATATTTATTCTGGTGCATGGTTTGATGCTTTTATTTCTTGTACTTTTTTTATACAGCTAACCCTTGCTGTAACTAGATGTACAGGTGAATAGAAAAATTTTGGTGTTGCAAGTGTTTCATTATTGAAAAATAACAGAGTAGTTACTGAGATACTCAAAGATGCATACCGCGCCCCGCCGTGGTGGTCTAGTGGCTAAGGTACTCGGCTGCTGACCCGCAGGGCGCGGGTTCGAATCCCGGCTGCGGCGGCTGCATTTCCGATGGAGGCGGAAATGTTGTAGGCCCGTGTGCTCAGATTTGGGTGCACGTTAAAGAACCCCAGGTGGTCTAAATTTCCGGAGCCCTCCACTACGGCGTCTCTCATAATCATATAGTGGTTTTGGGACGTTAAACCCCACATATCAATCAATCAAACATGCATACCATCGGAAAACGAAATTGAGGACTGAACAGAAGAGGCATCACTCGGAACTAACTTTATTCTTGGAAAATCGGCAAATTGTATAAGCGTAGCAACCATGCGCGTGCACATTGCCTCACGTGCTAGTAAAAAACATGCAATAAGATGTACAACAAAAGAATGATGACAAAAAAGGCAATAAACCAAAAAAATATTCTAAGAAACAAAAATTTGCCACCACGCAGAGCCACAGAAGTTACACTAATATGCGTATCTACCTTCTTTTAAACGTAGAATGCTTGCATAATTTCACGTGCCAAGCTATCATGATTCTTTCCAAGGGCGGATACACTGAAAACCCTAGCCTCACATTTGCAGAAACCACTATGTGCTGACAAATATGCTGAAAGTTTATTTTTCACAAAGACTTCTTGCTCCCTGATTCTGTCCTTATGCACCGGCACATTTTCCTGCACATTGTGGTTCCTGCAAATGTGAGGCTAGGTTTATCAGTGTATCCTTCCTTGGAAAGAGTTTTCATACTTTAGGACGCCAAATTATGGAAGCATACTACATTAAAAAGAAGAGAGATACGCATGTTAGTATTACAACAATTGCTCTGCGTGGTGGGGAATTTCGTTCTTCCGAATCTTTTTTCGTTTTGAGGCTTTTTTGTCATAAGCATTTTGTTGTCAATCTTATCTCGATTTTTCACTAGCATGTGAGGCAATGTGCGTGCGCAAGGTTGCTACGCTTATATATTTCAGTGATTTTCTCAGAATCAAGTTATTTCTGAATGACGCGCTTTCTGTTCTGTCCTCAAGTTTCTTTCCGGAAGGTATGCATTTTTTTAAAATTAAGTAAGCATGTACCAAGTAGCGCAAAAAATGATTTATTAATGTGGTGAACCCACTCCGATAGTACATGCTATGCATTTTATTCAGTGTTTGCTGACGTTCTACGCTCAGCCTATTGATGTGAATTGTATTGCATTATAAAGCTGACATTCTCCACTTTCCAATGACAGCCAGTGTTGTCGCCTAGTCTGAAGCGGTTTTGCATAGCACTCAGAACAGTGCGAGCAAAGACCAGTGCATTTGCAGTACAAGCCTCGATTGCACTTGAAGTGTGGCAGAACTATTCAACTTAATTAAATGAAATTTCCTGAGCCTCTTCATAAAGCATTATGCAGGGTTTCTATGACAAAATGTAGCCAGTGAAGTAATCCAAAAATCATGCAGGCTTCAATCAAAGTGAGCAGAACAATGTAGGTATATGAGTGAATAACTTTTTTTCTTGTTTATGTAGAACAATACTTAATGAGTTGTCAGGCTAGAATGTACCTAATGTCTATGCGAAGTTGTTTCGCGTTCTGACTAATAGCTCATGAAGATTGACTGCTTGAATTCACAAATTTATGGATCCACTTGTTCAGGCATTACCGACAAGGTGAAAAAACAGTGCAAGATGAAAATCTGAAATTTCCAATAGTGAAGCAGCAAGCCTTTCTATGCAGAAAAAATTGTCATAACTTAATAAAAATGTAGGACAGAGTATATTTAGCTCAATTTTCTGCTTGCCAGGTTTGGGCAGATTTACTTTTTTGCTTTTATTGCTAATTCACAATTATCGCACATTTTGTGATTACAAGTGCTCAATAACTCTACGTAGCAGCGCTTGACTCAAAAGATTTTAAACAAATAATAAATATTGCAAACATTTTTCTGGTGGTGGCGTTATTCTTCTGTAAAAAGAACCATGAAGTTGTCTTGCGTCAGTTCTGGCGTTTCTCAAAAGTGATGCCTTAAACATGACTATGCCGCGAAAACACGTAAGGGTTATTTCTCCAGATTTTAGGCTCAGATATCTAGCCCAGTGGGTAAATTTAGTCGCTATGTTACCAATACACTATGTAACCTCAAGAGGCTGCGGAAAAAAGAAAGAGACGGAGTGACAGAAAGAAAGAAGAGAACAAAGCATGCGACATTCCTGACCAAGTGGTTTGGCAGTTGTGCCGAGGATTCCAGGACCTGCTTGGCTGCTCGCCTTTGTAGCCAGGGGACTGCTGAAGCGTTTCTGAGCTACACAGAGAACTTGACATTGCATTATAATCTTGAGGCTCGTAGGACATTACCTGGTGGTCTTACCTTCGCGGGGAGGTGAGGAATGTCTGGCAGTGTGTGTTCCTTGTGACACTGGTAGAAAAGTAGTATAACATTAGGCCTTTTCCGATAGACTAGTTTGCATGTGTGAAGAAGTGGCAACATGACGCGCGTCGCATTTTTTTTTTCTTAGGTGAGAGGGGGAGGTCGCCAGGCCAAGCAGCCTCTATAAAGGTTGCACAGAGTGGCAATGGTTCCTAACCGGGAGGAAGCTTGAATGGTCTGCAAATCATTCCGGAAAAATACTAAGCCTTCGAGGTTTTTTGCCAGTGCATGGCAAATAACTTCAGAGGAAACGGATCCCCAGTTGTGATTTCGGTGACCTTCATGGAGGTGCTTTTCAGACTTGAAAAAGGCCCATTGACAAGTTTGTGGATAGCTTGCGGGCAAGTTGGTGGACAACAAACTTGCATGTGGGCAATAATTATATTATAAACCATGAGTTAATGAGCCCTAGTTCTTTCACTGCGGCAAAAAGTGCGGATGACTGCGTGAGCTCTATAACGTTCTAAGCCAGGCACAGCAAAAATGAACGTCAAGTGTCTTGACGCCTTGTGAAGTTTGGAAACCTTATTTTCAGTGTGCCAAGTTCTTGATAAAAAATGTGTTTGCTAGCGTAATACTCTCAAATTACGGTGACATATGTATTGTGATTGATCATTGTGTCCTCGTAGATCATTGATGTGATGCCATTTACTTGTTGTAGTGGGCCGTGACTAGTCTAGCAGAGAGGTAGCAGAAATAAAGCTTGAACTGCACAAAATAGACAAGATTGTCACCATTCACCTCGAGCAAAGCTTATCTTTGGCAAATAATCTGTTGGCTCATGTAGGTCATGTTTTATCTTACTTTCTAGGCAGCCGGCCTTCACTGATCATAGCGGGACCTAACGCATTTACTCTCAGCATCGGCCACCATCGACACCTAGACAATGAGACGTTCGCAGAAAACGTAGACACACTCAAGCGTATATCTCCAATGAACTTCTTTGAGTGCTCACTGGGTGTAGCCACAATTGTGTGAGCCACCTATTGGCCTGCATCTCTCAAATGACAAATGCAATACTCGGACTGGTTTTGCAGCTTCCACTCGCTAAGCCAAGGGTCCCAATCAGCAAGCGTGCTGTTTAGACACTCAAGATAATAAAACCACAAAGGGGGTGGGAGAGGGGGAGGCAATTTTAAGTTTGAAACAAAAGAATTGGAACCCTGAACGAAAAAGTCTGTGCGTGAGTTTTCGCAATGACCACATCACATGCTCGTGCTGAGTACTCACACAAGTGAGCACTAATGAAGCAATCGATTCATAAGATCACTTAGTTTACCACACCACTGTGCTGCTGTTCTAAACCTGGAATGAAAATATCTTCAGTACCATATGCACGAACTGATCGGATTCTGACAGGTCTACCGTAGCATTCGTGAAAGCCAAGTAAGTGCGCAGGTGGGGTACGAAATTTTTGTCTCAAAAATACTCTCAAGATTCCATATGCGTTTGCCTTGGAGGATTCGAACGCTGAAGCAGCCATCCTTTTCTGCTTCTTAGTCGACTGTATTCCGTCGCCAAAAGCTTTCTGCACCTATGCGGTTTGTCAGTTTCTCGGGGATCTGCGCAATTTAGACCAAGCGGCGATGTCACTTGATGACGTCATGATCTCAAAAATTTCAGTGATCTTTGATGTCAAGCAATGATTTTATTTAGCCCTTGTATAGACAGTGTCAGGCACTTTTCACGCTTGATAAGGCCTCTAAACTTTCCCAATCATGTGTACTGTGCTGTTTATTTTGTAGGATCACGCGAATATTATTAACTTTTCACACTCAATTGACTATTGCTAAAACATATAAATAAATACCCACTTTTTGGATTAGAAATCTGCGTGAATATGATATCAATACATTCTTTGTTCAAAGATCAGCGGGTGCGATTTGCATTTGTCTTACACATTATTTGCGGTGCGAGCGGAACTCATTTTATAGCTGAAATAATTGACTCTCATATGTTTCACTAAATCAGAACACTGCATTCGTGTATGTAAGCGTGAGACCGCCCTCTAAAGTATGAATGTTGTGCTGCTTGACCTCATCTTTCCCTCTGTTGGCTCACCACGCTTGCACCACATCATGACCGATGTCACCCCGATCCCCATTCGTATTCTAGAAGGTTTCAAGTAGTTATGCGGAAAGAAAAAGAAAGTGGCAACCAATACACCTGTTTAGCAATGCATGATGCTAGTAATGTTTTGGCTGGCAAATTCCTTTCGCCGTTCATGCCCATGATATCACCATTTTTCGCTTACTGCAAGGCAAAAAAAAGGGTTTTCGTGTAATGATAGCCGGGAAGTAGTAAAAATAGTTTTCCGGGTAGCTTCTGTATGTAGCGACGCAAATATCAAGCGGACCATTCGCAACACATGCAGTATATGTGCAGAGGGATCCATTGTTAAAGGTAACACTGAAGCACGTGTGATCTGCTCTGGTGTTTTTTTTTACAAACTGCCACATCTAGTGGCCACGTGAACAAGTAGAGGAGGTGATAATTAACATCCCCTGAAACGGGTTCCCAAACCTCGCCAGCTGTCGCTTGTGTCTCTCAACTCACTACATTCCCCCCGGAAGGGTTCCTGGAACGAATATGAATAGCCCAGGCAGTGAATATTGCTACCGGCTGCAGAGTTACGCCCCGAAAAGGGGCCATCTTAGCACTTCTGTTGAAGGAAGAGTGCACGATGTAAAGCAGTAGTGGAGAAAGGGAAGTAGCAGGACAGGAAGCTTACATGGGCCGCAGGCACGTCTGACATCATGGCCATCAAGGTGCTGCCTCACAAAGACTGGTGAGCAGCTGCGGCCTGCTAGCAATGTTTCCAAAAAAACAAGCAGATCTTCAGAAAGACTGAAATTAATTGGTTTACCGGAACAGAAGCTGCTCTCAAGTGCAACTTTGATGCTTTTGTCTTTTTTTGCTGTTTTTGTTCAGTGTGCTTTAAGCTCCGACAGAGGCTTGTAGAGTGATGCATATTACAGTAATTTCAGTGTCAGAAAGACGGTATGTTGTAAATGAAATGTCGTAAAATGCAGCTATTCTGTTGCTTTGCATGAGGCAAATGTTGCTAACATACGTTATACCAGTATAATGAAAGCTAGGCATTGTACACGTGTCAGCCATGTTTTGTTGTGATTTTTTAGCTTAACATGATATTCAAGAGAATGCCTCTGCCAAGCCACTGACACAGTGCCTTCATGACGAGGAAGTACATAAATTTTTAATCTAATAAGACAAAATGTTGAGCAAAAAACTAACCTTGTCATATTTTAAAAACGGGAAATTTTTCTTAGGGCAAATGCATGAAATTGAGTCAAGTTTCTTTTGATGCTTTAAACTTAGAAGGAGCCATCTGATAGAGTGAGCAGCACTCGTTGAGTTAACTACTAACCACAAATTTGGTAGTCAACTTTTGCAGTTCTTGATTGAACACAAGTGGTGTAGCCAAATAGAAGAGATGCATAGAAAACGCTTTCCAAGAAAACAGTTTACTGGCAATAGCATAATTATGGGATGGTAGATTATTGGTAGTCAACGCATGGCATGATTGCTGAGTAGCAATGTTTATTTTGCCTCAGGAGGGAATTATGTACACAAACATAGTGAAACGAAGATGCGCGAGCCTACGGGGCGCGGAAGAAGAAGAAGAGTAGTGGAGCGGCGCCTGGACTGTGTGGTTGGGTTGAAGCGTTCTTGGCCTGTCTCAGAAGTACGCTGCTATTTCACAACGTCTTTTCACCTCATCTGTAAATAAACACAGTCACTCGTAACAGTTTGGTGGAAGGTGCCAGGTACATCGATCTGGACGACCCAGCTCTACCGATTTTGCGACGGAGCAGACGCTTGGCAGGCTTGCCACCGCAGCTACCAGACATGAAGGACGTGGGAGCAGGCCATAACAACCTCGTTGCTGATGAGCAACATGCTCACCCGCCAGAACAAGATCGCTGCGGCATGCCGGAACGTCAGCCGAGGACCTTTTCGGGGCAGCCTGATGACGATGTTGACGATTGGCTCAAGCACTATCAAAGAGTGAGTCGCAGCAACCGCTAGAGCACTGCTAAGCAGCTCGAGAACGTGGTGTTTTTCTCGTCGACACCGCGTCTCTTTGCTTCGACAACCATGAGAGTGCATTGACCACATGGGACATTTTCGTGGACGAGCTGAAGAGGTGTTTTGGTGACTCAACAGCTAAGGTCAAGCAGGCGGAGCAAACGTTTTCACGCAGAGCTCAGTTACGTGGCAAAACATGCACCACCTACATCGAGGCCGTCTTGAAGCTTTGCGGAATCGTGAGTGCGACCATGTGTGACGACGATAAGGTAGGTCATCTGCTCAAGGGAATCGCGGAAGACGTGTACAGTTTCCTTATCACTAAGGAAGACTTACACACACCTTCCGACCTAAGGAGACACTGCCGAGCGTTTGAAGCGCTAAAGAGGAGGAGAGTCCTACCGAAATTCGCACGTCTTGATAATGTGCCCACGATTGCAAGTGTCAACCTTCCATCGCAGGACGACTTCTCTTCTCTTATAAGACGATTAGTTAAGGAAGAACTTGCTCAACTGCAAGCTGTGGACACCGCTGGTGTCTGCCATCAGTGTGCATTCGACCAACGGCCCCGTGAACCACTGGTACCTCGGATGCGACAGAGCTACTTTAAGCCTCGCCCTAACTACACCGATCGGTTCGAACGAAGCAGTGAACGGCCACTCGGAAACCAGGAACGCAGGCAAGCTGCATCACAGCGATTTACTCCTCGACCACCATCGCCCGGCTTTTATCAACCGACGAGGTTTACTTCGCCGGGGACGACTAGGCGCGACACCCGTACTTGCTACAACTGCGGGCTACCTGGACACATCACTAGGTACTGCTACCCTCGCCAGCAGCGAGCTCCACGATTCAACGTGTACACGCCCTATGTACCTGTTGGCGAGTCTTGACCATTTCAGGGCTTTTTCCAACAGCAACACGCAGCACGTGCTGGCTCACCTTGCTCCGACCGCAGCGTTACCCCACCACCCGCACGCCAACAGTGACCCCATCTCCGCGTCGCCGCTCGGGGACGCCACCACCACTGGGAAACTAACTGGTGCGACCAATGGGGGTGAGGCCGCAAAATCATCTTCCGCAAGACCCCCTTGTGTTGTAATGGTTGAGAACAAAGTGAGTGTTTTTGTAGACAATGTGAGTACTGTTGCACTAGTTGATACCGGTGCTGCCGTTTCCATAATGAGCATGTCTTTTAAAAATCGCCTTGGGACGAAAGTAATGTTTGCTTGGAATCAGAGTGCTACGTTCCGCGGCGTAGGGGGAGAAACGTTGATCCCGGTTGGAGTTTGCTCTGTTTTACTTTCTATAGGAAATCAAACGTTTCGTGCTGAACTAACGGTGCTTGCACAAGCGACCCATGACGTCATTCTAGGTATAGATTTTTTGCGGGAATGTGGTGCAACTCTAGATTGTGGTAGTGGTGGGATTATTTTTCGTCCCGTGTTGCCGCCTCTATTGACAAAAGATACCGTTGATGACTGCTTGGAAGTGTTTTCCGTGTCTGAAGACGTCTGCTTGGCCTCACATACCGCAATGTTTGTGCGTGTAAACTCTTCGCGTTCTTGTGCGGGTTCTTACTATGGCTTAGCCGAGCCGAACTTCAGTAACGCCCTTAAGAAAAACGTTATTGTGCCTCGTTGCCTCGTGCTCACCGTCGATGGTTGTGCCGATTTGTGGACTCTGAACGTTTCCGCGCAGTCCATATATCTGCCTGCAGGACTTAAATTGGCAAGCTTTCAAGAGCAAAGTACCTTTACCATACGATCACTCCAACTGTCGGTGGATGTAAAGAAACCCCACGCCAACTCGCACCGCGACTATTCTGCCAGCATTGACCGTATGATTAACAAGTCACTTCCATCAACTGAACGGTCGCTGCAGCAGGAGGTGATCGCACGCTACGCCTCTGTCTTTGACTTTGCCCAAGACGAGACGTCTACCGTTACGCCACCGTCTTCACGTACGGAACACCGCATCTATACAGGCCAAGCACCACCAATACGCCAGAAGCCGTATCGTGTCTCGCCTTCCGAAAGGAAAGTCATCGCTGAGCAAGTTGACGACATGCTAAAGAAGGGCGTCATACAAGAATCATGTAGTCCATGGGCAGCTCCTGTCATTCTAGTGAGGAAAAAAGATAATCCATGGAGATTCTGTGTAGACTATCGTCGCCTAAATGCCATCACAAAAAAGACGTCTACCCTTTGCCCCGTATAGATGGCGCCGTGGACTGCCTGCATTCTGCCTCCTATTTTTCTTCCTTTGACTTGCGTTCTGGGTATAGGCAAATTCCTATGCATCCCTCAGATAAAGAGAAGACGGCCTTCGTAACACCAGACGGTCTCTATGAGTTCAACGTTATGCCCTTTGGTTTGTGCAATGCTCCAGGGACATTCGAGAGATTTATGGATACAGTACTCCGTGGACTAAAATGGGAAATTTGCACGTGCTATTTAGATGACGTGATTATCTACGGCAAGACTTTTCAAGAGCATAACCACCGCTTGTCGCTTGTGTTTGAATGCTTACGCGAAGCTGGCCTTGTTTTAAACTCAAAGAAGTGTCATTTTGGAGAACGTCAAGCCCTTGTATTAGGCTTTCTCGTGGATAAAGAAGGCGTGCGACCAGACCCACAGAAGACCGCAGTGGTTCACAACTTTGAACCACCACGAACAGTGAAGGACCTGCGAAATTTTCTGGGTCTGTGCTCACATTTCCGCCGATTTATCAAGAACTTCACACAACGTGCCTCCCCACTGACGTCCCTTCTTCATAAAAACACACCGTACTTGTGGGATGATAAATGTGAGGCTGCATTTCAACAGCTGAAGTTTTTATTGACTTCAGGACCCATCCTAAAGCATTTTGATTCTGATGCTCTGACTGAACTTCATACTGATGCTAGTGGGCTAGGTGTTGGTGCTGTGCTGATCCAACTCTGCAACAGTCGCCAGCACGTCGTAGCATATGCCAGTCGGACACTGACCAGAGCAGAGACGAACTACACCGTCACCGAGCTCGAGTGCTTATCAGTCGTCTTCGCCGTTCAGAAGTTCCGACCGTATCTACATGACCGCGAGTTCACAATAGTGACCGATCACCACTCACTATGCTGGCTTGTGGGACTTCGTGACCCGTCTGGCCGGCTGGCTCGTTGGGCGTTGCGCCTCCAAGAGTACAGCTTTTTTGTTACCTATAAGAGCGGACGATGTCACACAGATGCCGACTGCTTATCCCGCCTTCCTTCAGTACACACCAATGCTGACGACAATGACAATGATGACTATTTAGTTTCTGTCTCGTCCGACTTCCCAGAAACCAGCAGCTTCAAACGTGAGCAGCAGCGCGACCCTACTCTGAAACCTTTGCTCGAAGCTGCACATAACTCCGTCGACAAGCACTTTAATATTTGAAATGGCTTGCTGATAAAAAAAATATTCAGCCGATGGCCTCTTATTGCTTCTAGTGGTGCTGGAAAGCGTGCGCCAGGTCGTCCTTCGTTCTGCGCACGATGACATAACATCCGGTCATCTCGGTTTCACACGTACGCTACATCGACTACGTGAGAGGTTCTACTGGCCGAAAATGTGGAAGAACAAAACAGTACGTCACCAGCTGCACTATATGTCAGCGCCACAAGCGATCCACCACTGCCCCGGCAGGTTATTTGCAGCCCATCCCTCCACCGACATCCCCTTTTTAAAAAGTTGGCATTGACTTGCTCGGACCCCTTCCTAAGACCCCATCGGGCCACCGATATGTTATAGTGTGCGTGGATTATTTAACGCGTTATACGGAAACGGACGCACTGACATCGGCCACAGCAGCCGCTGTTTCTTCTTTTCTGTTACAACGCGTCACGGTGCTCCACGGGTTGTCATCAGTGACCATGGACGACAATTTATGGCCGATGTGGTTGAAGAAGTTTTGCGCCTCTATGGCTCCTCTTATCGCCACTCCTCCCCTTACCATCCGCAAACTAACGGTCTCACTGAGAGAACAAATCGAACTCTCACGAATATGTTATCGATGTACGTTGATGCTGACCACAGGAACTGGGACGCCGTCTTACCGTTTGTTACTTACGCGTACAACACCGCCAAGCATGAAGTGACTAAACATTCGCCCTTCTTTCTGCTTTACGCACAGAATCCACAGAGTTTTGTGGACACTCTATTACCTTTCTCGCATCAGGAAGATCTGTTCATCGCTCAGACGTTGTGTCGCGCTGAAGAAGCACGTCAACTAGCGCGCCTTCGAACATTGTCTTCTCAAGGACACAGCAAGAGTCGCTACGATGCCAAGCATATCCCCGTAGAGTTTTCTCCTGGTGACTACGTGTGGCTGTGGACTCCTGTTCGTAGAAAAGGATTGTACCGGAAGTTTCTAGCAAACTTTTCCGGCCCATTCGTAATTGTCACTCGTCTCAGTGACTTGAACTACGTTGTCGCCCGAGTCACAGCCAATAACCGGCGTTCGCGCACTACGCAAATTGTTCATGTAGCCCGCCTCAAAACAGTACCATCATAGGCCTATTTAACTCGCTCGGCGAGCTTCGTCTGCCGCCGGGGGAAATGAAACGAAGATGCGCGAGCCTACGGGGCGCGGAAGAAGAAGAAGAGTAGTGGAGCGGCGCCTGGACTGTGTGGTTAGGTGGAAGCGTTCTTGGCCTGTCTCAGAAGTACGCTGCTATTTCACAACGTCTTTTCACCTCATCTCTAAATAAACACAGTCACTCGTAACAATAGAAAGCAAGCCCATATATATTAGTTTTTTTGTTTGAATAAACTTTTTTTCTTCTGGAAATACTTGAACATATGCCAAATTAACATGGAAATGAAACTCTGCTCATTAGTGATTATAATATGTACTCCGACTTTACAAAGCAAAATATAACGAATCTACACAGACATTTCGCCTCCTAAGTGAGTGGCATCCTCAGTGTGAACTGGCACCAAACGTGTGGTGGTGACCGAATTAACTGATTGTCTCGTATGTGTCTACTCATCCGGATGAAGGCCGTGTTTGTTGTTGCACGCTGGCTGGTCAGATGGTCTAACCACGACTCGAAAAGCTTTCTCTTTTCACTCTTTTGTTCGCGAGCCGGCGTCATCGAAATACGAAAGTCGAAGGCATGCCCCATTTTAAAGCAGTGTTTGATGAGTTTTTTCTCAGATTGCGTGGTTTTTGTGATGTCTCCTTTGTGTTCAATAAAACTCATTGACCACTTCTTGGCAGTTTTGCTCATTTAAGTGGTGTCTGAGCCACCGCACAGGAAGTTGTAAACAACCCTGTTTCGATGAATCGCAGGAGTGCTGTCTTTGGGCTTAGAGAGCACGTTTACTAAGGTACATTGAGGCTTGAAAATTGTTTTCATTCCCAGTGGACGAAGTGCTATTTGAACATAGTCTGAAAAATCTTCAACGTAAAGTACAGAAACAGTGGGTTTTGTGTTTACTTGCAGCACACTCCTTGTTACTTTTTACATGTGTTTCTAGGTGTCGTTGATAAACCTGCTCAGATAATGACTTCGTTACAATTCACCGACCACGTTTTTCGTCTATATGACTGCAAATGCTGATCAGTGATGTATGTGGCGCCACACGCAAGAGTGAAATAGGCAGGAAGCAACCAACAGGGCTCAAAGAGCACAAAGGACATATTGCAAAAGCCACCTATGCCACACAATATAAGACAAAACTCATCGAACACTGCTCGACGACGGGACATGCCTTCGACTTCAGTAATGAGACAACGCTAGCTCGGGAACAAAACTGGGGCAAGAGAAATCTTCTCGAGTTGTGATTCAATAGTGTGACAAGTTGGTGCGCAACAACCGCGGCCGCCCACTGAGCGACATACGAGACAAGCAGCAAACTGTGTAACCTCGTCTCATTTGGTGCCAGGGAATACTGAGGATGCCAGCTGCATATTTGGCGAAACGTCTCTGTAGTTTATGCTATATTTTGCTGTGTTAAGTACGAGTCAATACTTTTATTTATGAACTGGTCAATCTTTTGGAACATTTTTTCACCTGCTCCTTAGTTATAACTCTGTTGCATACTAATTGTATCAAAAAACATGCTGATAATTTAGTTTTGATGTTTTAGATGAAATAGCTTTGTTTTGTTTTAAATAGGTGTGCACGTGCCGGAAGAAGAAAAAGAGCAGAAGAATTTCATCTTTGCCACCAATGCAGCCCATGAGGAGTGACAAAAAGGAATACTACGCTGTGAGTGCCATCTGTTTGGTAAGCACCATATTACGTGGCAATTTCAAACTACTAACAACTTTCTTTGTGCATCATTTTTATTAATTAACTCAATGAATATTGCCACTCTGAAAATAAATTGGTAGACTGAATATGTTAGAGCTGAAGAACTGAAATAAGACTGTTAATAAGCTCGAAGTGTTGATTCTTTCCCATCAATATTGAGTAAGGAGCCAATCATTCAGCTCAATAAAGCTTCACAAATTCATCTCTTCACTACTTACGTTTCCTCACTGCTGTGTTTTTTTACTGCTGGATTGTTACATAGCTTTCTGTCAGTCCTGGCACAGCTTTCATGACATGTTGCAGACAGATTTTGTCAGCCAATTCTCTGAAATATTTAGAAAAGTCACCCATTTAATTACTTTGTTTGCTTGATAAGCTACTAGTATGGGTATAATCACTTCCTCTTCATAATGCAGACCCTCATCGCCAACCGATTGCCTCGCTCCATGGATTGTTCCACGGCCGTCACAGCCATAACCCTGATATCCCTGTGGGCCGACATCGCCGACAGTGTACCCCATTTGAACGTACCCTTACCTGGCGAGCTTGTTCACTCAAGTCGAACCACATTGGCAGTCTCGAGCAAAGACTGGCAACTTCAACATGCTGCTCAGTTTGCATGTGCGAACTCCACTGGGCATGTGAACCGTTGTGGCGGTATGGCTGTTAGTTTGTTCTCTGGTGGCGATGCAGGTTCATGTCCATTTGTCATTCTACTCTAAAAGATTGCATTTCCTGTGCCTGCTGCTGTTCCTGTGCCCACAAGTATGGTTGTATGTGTATCCGTAGTTGACATTTATGGTGTTATATTTTTGTCAGTAATAGGATACTCGGTCATAATAGTCGTTGTGAATACCTTCGAAAAATCAATTCCTTCCTAACTACTTCTGCAAAGAAGTGAGTGTACTTTTAAACTTTTCCAAAGATGCTCATAACCACATGCTCAATGTATAGACTTAGAAGTTGCGTTCACTGCAATTGCAATAAAGTTGAATGGCTATAATTAGTGGCTCACACAACACAAGAAATGCATAAATGAAAAATACTTGACAGTTACGCAGAGCAGTGCCTAACAATCAAAAGATAACTTGAGTTCACCTCTATATACAAATTAATAAATTCTGGACTGAATGAACAAGAATAATTGTGTCAAGGCAGTTTATTCATCCAATAGAAGCAAAGGACAACAACTTGGTAATCAACTGAACAAAAAATAGTTGCATGCTTTGAGCATTCGTTTTGTGCTCAATATTTCTCGCTTGGTTGTGGCTGGGAAGCCACTGTTTTGCGCGAATTACACTGAGAAGTTGCTCCACCGATCGCGTTTTGCTTTTCCTGACACGATGTCAGCTACCTTAGCTTTCAAAGGCGTAATTTTTATGTAATCAGCCGGCCACATTTATTGAGCCGCTTTTCATTGAATGCGTGTAGGGCAGTAATCATGAAGTTTAGTTGCTTTCAAACTGAAAAGCTTCTTTTGATGTGCAGCATGTTTTGCTACACAGATATTGGCAGGTTTTTCTGTTTTGGTAAAAAAAGTTCTTGTTTTGAACCTTTTGAGCTCCGTTGAAACAAGCTATACCTGAATGGGATGTGCCAGTTTTTCGATGCTGCTATATTGCGTCTGTTCTTGAAATGATGACATAGACAGTCAACAGAAGTGGCAACCATTATTGTATACAACGCATGCATCACTGTTGGAAAATCACCGACAGGCATTGGCTGTCAATGGTATTCGTGTACTCCTACGTATTTAACACATAGCAGTTTCACCAGTGTCTTCTTCCTTGCCTATTCACTTTCCCACTAATATCGTTAATGCTATAGATAAATTCTTTTTTCGTCAAACTTTTGCTAAGATTGTATAGGCGAGTTGTGTTTTCATTTTGCAGCTGTATTTGTTTTTTACGACACAGAAGTTGACATAGTATAAAAGAAACTTGCAACGTGCCTTGCCTATATTCATTACTAATTGCTTAAAATGTGCTTTGTAACACTCACATTTATGTCTTGCTCTGTGAAAACGACAAATAAATAAGAAGTAAGTATTCTTGATAAATAATTGTCTTCTTTTTTTATTCATAAGACATTCAGGCACTTCGGATTGTTTTTTCCTGCCTAAGCTGTGCTGCATATCCTCATGGTTGCTGCAATACCGCATATAAAAATACTGCTCCCTCAACACATATTCACTCATTGTAGTTATTGCTTAAACATAGCAAAACCGCATTTTTCAAAGCTCTAAAAATGCAGTATTATATCACATGTGTTAGAGGCTTTGGTATTTGAAAAGTGTGTTTTTGGTCTTGCGGACATGCACAAGTGTGTTTTGACATTTTCGTAGCTTGGCTGCTCCAGCACCACTTGTTTATGCATGTACGAATGCGTTGATAAAGAGCTGTTAAGAAACAGTTTTTGTGCGTGGACAATATTAATGCAAACTTTCACACCATACCAGAGCTTTTTTTCCTAGCCACAAACTTCGGGGTGGTTCCCGTAACAAGTCAACATGCCTTTTATTAATAGCGCACACCCAGTAGTATATATTTTCTGCGCAGGTCGCATGAAAGTTAGCACGTCACACAGCAATGTTGACATCACGTTACTGGTATGCTGCCATCACGTTGCTCGTATGTTGGCATCACGTTGCTCGAATGATGACTCTACATTGCTGCTATGTTGCGAAAACATTGCCGTGATGTTGAAAATGTGATCCTGGACGTCATCATATCGTCCTCAATGTTACAAGCAACGTTATTGTGTGATCAGGAAAAAAGACGTTAAGTGCGTTTAGGCATCGTTGCTGACTGACATTTGGGCGCTTTCATTCAACGTTGGGATAACATTCTGCGTTACTTGGATTGGCAATACTGTCTTTTAGATAATTAACGCTGTCATCTTTTCTGTCTAAGCAACTAGATTAATCATCTGCACTGAACACACAGTTAAAATCACCAAGAACAACAAGTAGCCTATTAGTTTCAAAATACGGACACAGTTCTTGAAAAAAAGATAAGCGATCACAAGGGTCTGTTGGTGTATACACACAATTTATTCTGGATTTTGCCTCTTCGTAGGCAAAATCACACAAAACAAACCTTCCATACAAAGATATAACCACTGTTTCTTCAACAATGCCCAGCATTCCTTAAGGAATATTGCACACCCGGCAGCAATGTCTATTATATGGCTAACACACACGTAATAAGGCGTGCTGAAAGAAGCAACCATATGTTCGGTTCCACTCTCGCTTTCGACCTTTGCCTCTTGGACAGCAAGTATGTCCAAGTCTCTTTCTTCAATCAGATGCCTAACCTGACACAGTTTACGCCTTGCAGACAATCCATGCACGTTAACTGTGCCTACGCTTATTGTTGCAATCAGACTCGTCATTTTCAACAAGTGCGAACAGACTTACACGGTTAGCTTAACACCACCAGTGCGCGTCCAGGCTCAAGGCCAGAGTGCCCACTTTCTGCGCCGTTTGCCATGCGCAGGCGACGAGGACGCCGATCGAGACATTGCAGATGTATTGCCCTTTTGACCACCTGCCTTGGGCGACGGACGCTCGCGGCGTTGCTGATTGTAGTCGGATGCCTTCTCGCTTGGCAAGGTTGCGATCATCCTCAAACGCTTTGTCGGTGCTGCGCTATCCTTCGACAAGCCACAGCCGCGGTGGTCACCACATTCCTGTTGCTCCACTGCGTTCTAGTTTTCAGTCGTCCCCTCGTCGGTGACCTTAGGCTCTGTCACCGAACTCCCACAACACTTAGGTTGTCCGCTTGGTCCGCGTTGAGGAGAACCATCTTCCTCCCTTTCAGCCCTGGATTTTTTATTTTGTTTGGATACACTTTTTGTGCGCGTTTTTCTCGTAGTTAGGACCTCAGAAGAACACAAACAAAAAATTGAGCCACTGGTACAAGCATTTTCCGAATAATTAACGTGGCATCAAATTAGGTGATTAAAACCAGTGATTGGAAAATGGAAAAATGGCTTCTTTTTTCCTGCCAATCATTGGTGTGCACAAAATGGCAACCAACGTCTTACTTTTCAGCCTAATTGTCACTGAAACAGCTTCGGTACGCCGTCCCGAAAATGGCGCTTACCCTCCTCAACTTACGCGCCTCGGCTTCACGGAAGACCAAGGTCGCGCTTCTACATCTTTGTGGCTGATACCTCCACAAATGTGCCACAATATTGGTGTCAATTGCAGTGGGGATCATTGAAGAGCTATGCCTCCAAAAATGAGTAGTATTGGTTACGTTTCCGAGATACTAGGAAAAATGTTGTGTGGTGGTGTCAATTGACACCGCCAAGGCCAAAGAGTGCCGCAGTCTCTGCCTTGTGGGCGTCCATAATATTCTCCTGGCTGTCGGTCACAGCAGGAGGCGTGCCGATTACGTTACGTTCTAGCACAGTCCTTTCTGACGTGCCCAAAGGCACGACACCCCGTCCAGCGTGGCGTCTGACAATCACGTCTGAGGTGCCCATGCCTTCGGCACCTCAGGCAAACTGGTGCTCGTCCAGGCAAAACGACAAGTACAGAGCTGTTGTAAAACTTGAACAGTCATGGTAGTTCCTCGACGGACACGCCTTCATTGAGGACCATCCGTGCTGTATTTCTTTCTCCTGCAAATAAACACTGTTGAATGTTGAACTCGCGTTGTCAATTCTGTAAACTCAAATTTAAGAACACGTCACTCGTCACGACGCACGTCCTTTACTTCACGAGACTCACTCAGAGCTTTTCGAAGAGCCTCTCGTGGGATGTGGGAAGGCACCCAGTGAACCTTCACCGTAGTTTTCTGCTTACAAGGATCAATAATTGCACAATATCCACCTTTCACCCATAAGCCACTTTTGCCAACCACAGTGTCCTATGTCTGTCGCGTGCGAAATTTGACAAGCCAGACATGGCTGATCTGGAACGCGCCTATACCACTCGCAGCATTGAGCACGACGGTTCCTTCAAGAGGTTGTTGAAAATCTTCGATTCAATAGGGCCTCTTCGAAGGGTCTCCGTGGAAAAAAAAATGGCAGCATATCCACGGAGTGAATCATGAAGAGTGGGGTGAAGCATCCGTCCGTCCATTCGTTCTTGCTTCCTTCCGTCCATGCATGCATCTGGGTGGCCGCCCGTGCGTCCATCCGCCGGTCCGTGCGTGCGTCTGTTCGTGCGTCCACACGTCCATCTGTGCAGCCGTCCGTGCGCTCGTCCTTGCATCTGCTCCTGCATCTGTTCATGCGCCTATCCGTCCATTCAGCCATCCGTGCGTCCGTTCATTCATCTGTCTGTGTGTCTGTTCATCCACCTATTCAACACTGCAAGTACCACCATTTCGCATCTTTTCATCATATATTCCTCATATATAAGCACCACCGTCCAGCGGACATTCCAAGGACGGAACGAGAGAAAGTGCACGCACACTTTCTTACGGCTTGTGCTTCGTGTCTACTTCTCACCTTTAACCACCTCGAGTTCATGGTATATACTAGTTCACTGTAATCATGGCACTGTGGCCCAACGCTCGCTAAACCTTTCTAAAATCAAGAAGGTTACGCCCAGCGAGTATAACGTAGCAACCTTTTCTTGTCAGGTAGTGCTCAATGTACATGCCAATGGCTGCTAAGGGGGAATGAGAGACAGGAAAATTTGGCTTTCGTTAACGTGCACGCTGCGAATTTTTTATTGTTCAACAACGCACAGAAGAAATCTTCCACCGGAACTGCCTTCGAGGTCAAAATGTAATACTGGTTACACACTACGACGACGACTACGAGGGACGAACTAGTCCCGCAATAAGGAGCTTCACCCCTAAAACACAATGTGTCATTCCTTCACCAGTCGGCAAAGTCGGCAGGAAAAAGCGGTAGCCCGATGGAGGGCCCGAAACACCTTCATCCCGGCCAGCGTCGGCCGTTTGTTCACCTCGCAAAGAGCGAGCCATCCCGCGTCTTGTCATGTCGAGCGCCCGAAGTGGATTGACTACGCTACTCACCCATGCTTCCAGGAACGGAATGCATGAACAGCACATTTACACCACATGAGTGTGTGCCTCTTTGTGCAAAACAAATGCAGAAAAACAGCAGTTTCCGGAAAAGTCATACTTTACTGTTTTATGTTGTGATGCACTAGATATCCTCGGCGGGACTTGATGTAGAGCGGGTAAAAATTTGCATAGGTTAATAAAATTTTGTTTTTGCAAAAAAATGATGCCGAAATTTGGCAATAGTTGTCCTCTTAAAGAGGCTATTACGTGGTTTATTACGGTAGTAAAAGCGAGGATGGATACATTGTCTATCGGATAATCAGACCCGTTCTTGCTGGGCTGCGCCACTCTCAATATACTATATTTCTCTATGGGAAAGACGCGTCACACTTCGCCTTGATGAGAGCGAAATCGGCGAAACTCGCCCGGAACTGGCTCGTGTCGCCACCAAAGTGGCCCGAAAACCATGCCGCACGGCCGGCGCGCAAAAATCGGTCCGAGCGTGATTTCCCGCCACTCGAAACCGGATCCTGCTTCTGCTTCACGGCCTTGGCGGCGCTAGATCAAACCACGTGACCTACCAGCCGGCCGCAGATTCAACATGGCGGCACAGGCGTCGGCGGTTGCTAGCATCGACTCAAATTGAGAACTACCCGTGCAGCACGGCGAAGCTTGATGACCTCAACGAGGACGCGTTCATCAAGAGCCTGACTTGGATTACGATCACCGAGAACTCTGAAAGTACATGGTGCAGCGGCAGCAGTCGGCATGCCCCAACGTGTCTCGCGTTTGTGTACAGCCAGCTGAATGCATCGCCGTCGCTGCCAGAGCGTTCGCTCGTGTCGTTTCTGAGGGCTTATCTCTCAAAACAACGCTTGTAAATGTGCGAGCTGTTTCTTCTCACTACTTTGCGTGAATAACTAAAATCCGGTACGACGTTTAGTGCTCAAAAAAATTGCCCACAGCTTCCCTCGGGGGAACACTGAGGAGGATGCGGAGCATATAATTGGTTAACGGGGTGTTAAAGTGCGACTTACTTGGGTCGATGGCTAAATTGGTTAACGTGGTTGTGAAATGGGGTGTTAAATTGCGACTTACTTGGGTCGATGGCTAAATTGGTTAACGTGGTTGTAGGAGGGGGTGTTAAATGAATGAACACGTACACACGTATGCGAAAGGGCGGCGCTGGTCGAAGGGACGTCGAGTATTGTGTTTGTGGATTCGTTGGAATTCATTTCACCGCGACCTTGGATGTCGACGCGCCGTAAAAACCAACCGACGAGCGGCAACTGAGCGAGCGAGCGCCGACCTTGAGTATATATACAGCGCGACGGCGCATGCACTGTCAGCTGTCGAATGTTCGAGAAGGGGGAGAAGCGCAACGGCGCATGCGCGCGCGTCAGCTGCCGATGTTCTCGAAGCGTGACGGCGCATGCGCGCTACATTATACAGCTAGCGAATGGTCGTGAAGAGGAGAAGCGCACGCGGTGTGTAGAGGAGGAAGGGTGCACAGATGGTGGAGGAGTGAAGCGCGCGCGGTGTGTAGAGGAGGAAGGGATGCACAGATGGTGGAAGAAGGAGGAGGAAGCTTGTGGACGGCGCCGCACTACAAGCCTCGAGTATTAGATGCTCCGCATCTAAAAGCAGGCGAAATCAAATTAATTGTCAAGGTATTGATGGCAGCGGTGGCAGGATGAGGCAGAAATGGTGTTAACATCTTCTACGAGCGCGGTCGGGGTTTTCCGGCCACTCTGGCGTTTTCGTTTTAAATGCGAAGCATTTCTTACCGAACTTCGGCGACTTTGAGCGTATCTATCTATCTATCTATCTATCTATCTATCTATCTATCTATCTATCTATTTATCTATCTATCTATCTATCTATCTATCTATCTGTCTGTCTATTGATCTATCTATATATCTATCCACCTATGACTTTAAGCTCTCCTGACCGTTCGGATAATGGTATCGATACCAAACTTGGTATGGCATAACATGACTGTATGATGAGCCTATTTACCTCGTCATAACATAAAAATCATGATATGTATGTTATTATTGTCATGGTTTACATTTCCTGGTCTTGCGGCTCTTGCGGTGGTCTCGTTCACATGACATGTTGCAGAACTGGCATGGTATGACATGATGGAATGGCAAACACAAACGACAGACCCTAACATTAAATATATGGCATAAGTTTCATGTAACAACACAACTACATGCCACGCTCTTGATGCGCTCTTGGCCATTTCGCTAAGGTCATATATAGAAAATTTGGTATTACGAGACGCGAATGGATGATGAAGGTATGAAAATCGTGCGAACATGATAAAAATGAGATACGTGTCATGCAACAACATGACTACATGCTACGCTCATCATGCACTCGCTGTCGTTTCACTATCTTCACATGTACCAAATTCAGTACTACGTGACGCGAACGTATGACGTAGGTATTTGACACATCCAAACGTGATAATTACGACATGCGCGTCACGTAACTACACGACTACATGCCGCACTGATGATGCGCTTGCAGTCATTTCGCTAGCTTCACATATGCCAAATTTGATATGAAGTGGCGCCAATAACTGACGACGGTATGTGACTGGTGCAAACATGATAATCATGAGATGCGTGTCATGTGAGAACATGACTACATGCCACATTCAAGGCGCCAATACATCTCGAATTGATGCAGTGCGCGTGCTCGCCGACGTTCGTTTCGTTGCTTCAACTGGAGTTGCCACGCCAGGCGCCGGTACTGCCGTATACTCGCAGGTGCGGCCGCAATGTGTTGCTTCGACGCACGTTTTAGCGCGTCAGGCGTCCCTCCCTCACGAAAAGAAGCAGGCACAGTGCTGTTTGGGTTAAGCATTGGCGCGAAATGCAGCATGTCGCATTTCGCGCTGTTGCCACAGGCCGCTCTGATGGACGCTGGTCGCGTCGGTCACGCCTGGTGTGAGAATAGAGTTCTCGCGTTTTGCTAACGTATAGCGTCGCTGTACCCAGTGTGCACGCGCGTCAACGTCACGTGGGAGTATAGTATGTCCTTCATGATGCACTCGCGCCTGTTTCGCCAACTCTACGTATATCAAATTTTGTAGCACGTGACGTCAATGGAGGAGTGGTGCAAACATAATAATCAAGACACGCCTGTCATGCAAAAACATGACAACATACAACGTTCATAATGTACTCGCGGCTGTTTCGCTAGCTTCACATATACTAAATTTGGCATTATGTGACATGAATAGTAGACGAATGTAAACGACACACCCAAACATGATAATCATGACACGGAAGTCCTGTAAGGCATAATTTACCTCCACCTCGTAGCGTTATGGTGATTTTAAAGTGGCATATCATTGTTCCTCATACATGTTTCACATATCATCGATTCCCACTGTGCGTACGATCTGCCAATTTTTTTCTTCAGCTTTCAAGTGTGAACGCGGCATCAGGGTGAACGCGTGAGCGCGTGGCTGCGCTCTGCGGAGCGCTACTGCCACGAGCACGCCTGCGCAACGAACAAAAAGCCTGCGCAGGCGCGAAGTTCCTGCAGGAGTGGCTTCGCGTTGTCTGCTACGATGCTCGCGCTCTTGTGCGCACCGAGCTTGCACTGCCGTGAAACAAACTTTAGTTACAATGTCACGTATTTTTGCAGCCCATGCAACCTGTAGTTTCTCATTATAAAGACGTGCCAGACCCAAAACCATCTTTGACTAAACTACAATTGTCCTTTCGTGTAACCGCACATTCATTGCTTTTAGAGCTGCTGAACTTAACGAACACTGAAGGCTTTTTCTCATATTTTCGAGCTATCTGGCACTGTAGATGGCAATAAATTGCTTGATTTTCTTGCTTCTCTTGTGGTGAGAAGAGAAGTAGTGCTAAGTTGCACCCAGAATATTGCTGATGCCGAATCTCATTTGCTGCAAAATGAAAAAAAACGAAAATAAATGGGTGCATTTTCACGTCCTCTTGTATCGTTTCATTAGCACAGCAACGGCTTCCATAAAATTCATGCTCTCCCAGACAGCTTATTGTAGTCTCATTTCTGCAAGGATGTTGGCATGGAAATTTTGTAAGATGGTGTCACACTGTGATCTCACACGCACTTGTTGATTCATATGTAGAGTTTAACGTTCCAAAACCCCCATATGATTATGAGGGACGCCGTAGTGGAGGATCCCGGAAATTTCGACTACCCGGGGTTCTTTAACGTGCACCCAAACCTGAACACATGGGCCTACAACATTTCCGCCTCCGTCGGAAATGCAGCTGCTGCAGCCGGGGTTTGATCCCGTGACTTGCGCGTCAGCAGCCCAGTATTTTAAACACTAAACCACCGCGTCGGGGCCCCACGCACTTGTTGAAATAATGGGTTTTACGCTCTGAACGTGTGTAACAATGTGATTACGAGAAACTTCTTCGTGGAGGGCTCGGGATTTTCATCATTGCCCCATTGAAAATCCTGGGTTGGTGGATGCTGGAATTGTTGGTTCATATGGCGGAAAGAATACTGGATATAGTGGAAACTTTAGTGGATATGGTATAAACAGAAGTGGTAATAATGGCTAATGATGGCAAGAGTGGAAAAAATTGATGGCAGATCGTGGTGGTGTTGGCGAGCCAATGGTGACGATGGCGGAAAATGCCGGCTGATGATGGCTAGAGTGAAAAAAATGGTGACAGTTGGTGGTGGTAATGACCACCAATGATGGTGATGGTGGAAAATGCCGGCTCATGGTGGCGAGGCAAAACGTGTTTGTTAGAGGCTTGGTGTGTAAGGTGGATGATGGTGGCATAATGGAAAGTTGGTGGATGATGGTTGCATGACGAAAAGCACATGACTGTAAGTGAAGTCACTTATTTGCAGTGTTTCATTCTGCAATGAACAGAGATATATGTTTACGGTCAAAAGAAATCTACGCTGCTCATTACGCCTTGAAGTACATTTGTTTTTTTTTATTCCTGTGGAGTCAACAACGCTTCAATTTTTGCGGAGCATAGAATATGCGGCCGGAAATATGTTTACATTTCGCGTATGTACTTATATCAGTTTGACATCCGCGATGTGTTTCTTTGTTGTGGTGTTTAGAAGACCAGAGGTGTCACTGTGAACGTGACAATGAATGTTTTACATCGGTGGGCAGTTGACGACAAATAATTGGGCTCCAGTTCACAATTGCCTCTTTCAATGTTAGAGCAGAACACAGCGGTCACTTGATGTCGCTACGCTAGAAACGATCCTCTCGTAATTCTTGCACTCTTTTGTTTGAGCCGTACCTTTAAGTTGCCAAAGTGCGTGCGAATATGGATAAACATTCACTTTCGATATGCGTCAAGATGAGCCCCTGCGAATTTGATTTTCACCAATCTGTTCTACGGCCATGATTTCCACCAAAGGTTAGTCATACCGACGGAGCCCGTACAAGTGTTATCGGCGCTTCTGGTTTTCAGAATACGCAATTTAGACGAGTAAAAATGACAATAAAGCACAGCTGCGGCATCATTCCACCTAAATGAAGCCGCTTTTTTTTTCTGTATGGTGTCCGCGCAAGAAGCGACAAACATCAATGCGACGCACTTGCAGCACTTCCACCAAAGGTATGGCTCTCCTCACCGACAGCCACCGGTCACATTCGCAGGCACTTCACTGACTCCTATGCGAGAACATAGACACGTCGGTTCGTATGCTTACTGAACCAATATAATTGCATAATGTTTCTGGCGCACGGCATTTGTTTTGGCCAAGGCGTTATGTAGTTGTTCTTAACGACAGAGCAAAAGCGGTGCGCTGGCACGACTGCGCTGTGCGTTGCGCCGAAAACATTAAAATCAAATTTGTGAGCGTACCTATCGAATGAGCATAGAAGCGTTTTAAAGCCTGAACTCATATCGCCCTTTGGAAGGAGCGAAAAACGGATAATAGACTTGGGAGTAACCACCGATAAACTGTATCTGCTCCTCAGTCTAATGAGTTGTTTTTTTCCTTGCGGTTGTAAATTATAAGAAAAAACATAGCACTGTTGCCATTGTCGCAGTGGCAATCGTTACAAGCAGCAGTTGTTCGTGTTTATCAAATGTGCAAATGTTAGTAGCAGGTGCAGATCCCGTCCTTCCCGAGTAAACGACAAATAGAACTGAATTTTAACAATGACTTTGTGAGTTGACTACTTCTTTTACAACGTAGTCACCGTCTGTTGGCGTGGCGCAGTGGTTAGTGTTCTAAAACCTAAATTCGGAGGTGGCATGTTCGATTCCACGCTGTCACACCTTTTTTTACGGGTGCTCTCTACCTCATTTTTATACAATTATTTTTTATTAATTCTATAGTTGAAGCTCGTCACGGTGGTTCTGACGCTGCTTCGCGCTGCAGCGTTGCCGGCTGGAGTGTGCCATCCACCATCCACTCCACCATGTGCCACACACATTGCTGCCGCAATAATCCACCAATATGGTGGATATGGTGAATCACCAATATGGTGATCCACAATTCCCATTGTTGAAGCTTTTTTTCAATAGGGTGGCATTTGAATCTAAATACACGGACCTCTAGCATTTCACTTTCACCAAAATGTGGTCAACATGGCTATGGGGCATTCGATCCAAATGATGGCTTTTCTGAGTTGACCTTCAGAGAACTTAGGGCAAATTCCGGGGCTGTCAGCCGCATGCATAGAATACAATGGTGAAATGTCGCGAGCATTCAGCGGCCTCAAAAACAGAAGAGCCTTCCATGAACCGGTAGTGAGAACGTTCAACAAAGAGAGGCGCCGAGTGTTTGCCCAAGAACATGAGCACTGGACTGACGGATAGCAAAATGGTGTCTCAGCCAACGAGTTGAAATTTATCACAAGGTACGAATAAAGGCAGCGTGTGTAGCACTCGGACCACTACCGGTGAGAAACAGCTCACATGAGCCGATAAATTAGTACGTAGTACATTTAGACCGAACTTGCATACGCCATAATGATCATGTTCACTGCCTACCTTAAGGCGCAATATCTTATCTTTCATTTATTTTAAACTCTAGTCATAATAAATATAACCGAAATTTAAAATGCAATGCTTCCACAGCCAGACCAGTCATCGTTTTTCGAAGCAAGCGTGGAGTACGACATTACAACCAATGCTTTTACGAAATTGCATCTTTAGGTTTTATCTTCGGCCAAAACTCAATTTTGCACATTATTCCAACATTTCTCAATGTGAAAAAAGGTGTTAAGAGCCCGCAGATAAAAGATAATACCAATTGTGCTCCAAAAGCTGAAATACACTTCTTAAAATTTCAAAAAGTTTATTAAGTGTGGTAATTCATATCAGGAAGTCCAAACAGTTGCGCAATTTTGTAATATTTTGTTTGTTTAAGAAAGCTAAACTCCGCAAAGCACTTAAGAAAGAAAGAGATAGAGAAAAGGAAGGCCACGTGGTTAACCAGATATGGGCATCCGGTTTGGTACCCAGCGCTGGGAGTGGGGAAATAGGGGCGCGAAAGAAGGGGTCGATAGAAAAGAAAAAAAAACGCACGTGCACTCATAAGAAAACGAAAACGCACACACGAAAAGCGTTCTGGTTACATTCGCTCAAAAAGGCCGACTGATCGTGAAAATTGTCTAGAACTTTTAAGGCCTTCTTCTGTGAAGTTGCATCTTCTCGATATTGTAACTTTTTTTTCCTTTGACAGAGGTTGATTATCCAATATACTGAGTTCCTTGTGAAGGCATAGTCGTTGTCTACTATACTTTAGGCATTCACAAAGGATATGTTGGATGGTTTCTTCTTTGCCACAGTGGCCACATGCTGTGGTGTCGGCAATCCCAATACGGAATGCGTAGGTGTGTGGAAATGCAACGCCCAACCACCGCCTACTTGAAAGGTTCTGGTCTGCTCGGCAAAGCCTCGATGAGACATGAGGACTTAACGCCGAGTCAAGGGAGTACAGTCAGGCATGCTTGAAATGTGGCTGATGCCATTGTGGTGTGGTTTGCTGGCAAGCAAGCCACACCACAATGGCATCAGCTTCGTGCAGCATCTGTCCTGGAAAATGGTAGTAGCAGTTCATGGTCTTGGCAGAGTGGACAGCTTGATCGACCCATTGCCGATGATTCCGCAGTGACTGGGTAACCACTGAAATGTAATTTGGTGCCCTTCCTCAGTCAGATGGTGTATAACCTCTGCCATCTTTAGTACCAGCTGCTCTTGTGGTCCACGGCGTAAGGCTGATAGTAGAGCCTGCTGTGCTGCCTTCGAGTTGCAAAAAATAGTCGATTTGCGTGTAGGTTGATCATTGAGAAATTGTAGTGAGGTAAGAAGAGCTGTCCATTCTGCTGCCGTTGATTTTGTTGCATGGAAGGTCTTCAATTTAATTGTTGTGACCAACCTTGGTATCACGACTGCTCCGGTTGA
Organism: Rhipicephalus annulatus; assembly: GCA_013436015.1. NCBI lineage: Eukaryota > Metazoa > Arthropoda > Arachnida > Ixodida > Ixodidae > Rhipicephalus > Rhipicephalus annulatus. The sequence continues at coordinate 529,427 of WOVY01014702.1, read as the reverse complement.
GTCGTTCGGCTGACCCGATCCGTCCGTTTATATATGTATGGAGTCTTGGTATTTTGCATACAAGGTAAGTAGTGTGAGCTGCTTAAAAGATCCCCGAAACGGTCGTTTCACATTCCGTTTTGATTAGACCCCTCCCTACTGGAGGAAATCATTGCCACCACAATGCAATCGAAACACCCAATATTAACGGAGCTACGAGTACTGAATAGGTACCCTTCTCCTCCGCTCCGCCTTTCACCCTCAACTTTTCCTTCGAGCGCTTGGGGCTAAGCTCCGCCTTCACAGAGTCTGCGTCACGATGTGACGTGGTAGAACGCGTGCGTGACGTTGTGTCGTCTGCTTCCGGCAACTCAAAGCCAGAGTAGAGCCACCTGCAGTCAGGCCAGGTGTTCTTTAGTCAGGTGCTTGACCGCGGCTGGGCCAGCTGAGTGACCGTCTGTTTGTGCACTCAACGCGAGCAGCCTATGTTTCGCTTCACGGCGCTTTGGACCATTGCTCATCATGGGCCCAGGACTTGAGCGTTTGCGCCGAATGAGTGAGTAAATGGTTTTTGAAACATAGAGTGACACACCGTTTCGTTATTCTGTGCTTCGTGCTGAGGATGACACCAGTGATCCGCCGCTACCTGACTCACCGGACGCTCATGACGGTGTCAACGATCATGGGTAAGTCTAAATGATTGAAGTAGCCCTTTTTGCTCGATACTTATTCGTCCGTGCGTCCGCGTTTGCTATGTTGCGCGTGTAACTTGTACGTTGTGCTGCATAATCACGAGCGTAGAAACAATTTTGTCATTGTCTTTCATTTCACGGTGTTTGTGCGTGTCCACGATAACGATTATTTATGCCAATTTTCGCGAGTGCAGGTGTGAAAGTGCGCTTTTTGGAGCAGTGCCAACGGCCCTTGAACAACTCTTCTGTCGCGACATACCGCAGATTGTTCGGGAAAGTGCGGACTGCTGCATAACTCGGCACGAAGACTTCCGAAGCGTGTGTTTGCACTCCGCGGTGCTGCGTGTCGGGGAACAGCGTCGCGGTTGAAAGAGAAGGGCACGGGTAATAGTGTATCAAGCAAACAAAAAACATTTTGAAGTTGCAGTTCCAGCAACGTCGTCTTATGCCTTCTTCAAGGAAATATCACTTTCTAGAGAAGCGCTGTTTCACGCGATGGATTTGGCAGAGGCTTAGGTGACGACGTGGACTTCTGATATACTACTGCGCGCACGTAAAAGCTTTTATACATTAACTTGAAATTAAATGGCAAGATGTCCGTGCTTTCAACTACACATCAGAGGTATCCGCGCATAAATGATTTCCGCATTCATGTCCTTTTAGGTTGACCTGTTTTGCACAGGTCAACCTAAAGACAAGTATCACAAGTAGACAAGTAGACAAGTTTCTTTTTTCCAAAGGGCTTGTTATGCAATCTTTTGCTCCAAAATAGTTGTGCTTCGTGCACAATTTTTCAAGAGAATAATATGTAGAATTGCTTATCGCATCGCTTATGATAATCGCAGACTATTTGATTAGTCAACAGTTAAAAAGTAGGTGCACAGTTGCCAAACAGAAGCAACTGCCAAACAGAAGACACCCAAACAAGAAACGAGGGGCATTTCTCAAATACGCCCATATAGTCAATCTGTCAAACTTGTGATGTCATCTCAAGTAGATCTAGCTCTGTTTGGGCTGCCTCCCGTAGGACACAGATGCGAAAATATGATGTAGCTCTCTCGCACAATTCACACAGTGGCTTTTGTGTTCTGATAGCTGTAGCACACATGTAAAAATAACATTTCACGCACTTCACAAAAAGCAACTATGGCTGCAGGCAACTATGGCTGCCTCCCTGTGACTGCCAGGGAGGCAGTTTTTTTAGTCAATTATGGCTCTCTCGCTCGATTCACTAAGTGGCTCTCTGTGTGCTGCCGGCCGTATAGCACACACCTTAAAATAACATTTGACAGCACTTTACACAACTCAGTCATGGTTGCATGGTTGCCCATCTGCCAAGAAGGTTTGTTCCATCGCACTTGTGTCAGCAGACTTCAGCTGCGTCATCACTGTGGTTGCAATGCCTCTGCTTAGCCGCCCTTTTGACGTTCCCCATTCACAAGTGTGAGAAGCCTTAAGCTGTGTCATCTCTACGGTTGCATTTTCTCTGTTTCACTGAGCTTTCGACGTTACTTCAATCTAGTGAAGCTCTCTCGTTCAATACACACAGTGGCTGTCTGTGTGCTGCCAGCCAGAACACACACACGTGAAAATAGATTTGATGCCAGTTTGATTGAAAACGTTTATGCCGTGCTAAGTATTGGTGAGCGCCCGCCATGGTGGTCTAGTTGTGGTACTGAACTGATAACCCGAAGGATGCTGTATCAAATCTCGGCCGTCGCGGCTGCATTTTCAGTGGAGGCGAAAATGATTGAGGCCTTGTGCATAGATTAAGGTGCATGTTGAACAACATCGTGTGACCAGAATTCTTGGCACCCTTCACTTTACCGTACCTCATTATTATTGCATCACTGTTTTGGCGCATGAACCCAAACCAACATCATCACAATGTATGCATGTCACTGATTCAAGGTCGATAATGTTGGAAAGTGTGTGTGCCGCTGAGCAATGAGCTCCTTTTCAGATGGCCATAATTAGGTGAGGGATATATGCCATGGCTTTGCTGCTTCATTGCTTGTAGGCTCTCCTTATATGATGAGAGTTCACGGAGGTCCATGGCATGTTCCAACAGCTCTTAACAAAGCCTTCATGGTGAAGAGAGACAAAGTCACCATCGGGGAAGGACACATTAGAAAATAAAAGTAATTTCATATTTACTTAATGGTAGGTCAACCTACCTCATGAATGATATAAATCCTCGTTTTGAGGGGATGGGGCAGCGGTTAATGTGACAATAAAAAAACTTTATCTGGTGCAGCTGGTGACGACCATGAACATGACAAGCACGCATGCTGTGACATAGTTACAATCTTATATTTCCCTTCAGGTTGTGCTTTTAGCATATATTTATGCACGCTTGTTCAGAAGAATTTTTTCGTTTAACTATTACCTTGTCATTGCTTGTCATCTGAAGTGCCACAGTTTGTTAGAAGCGCATCAGTTTAGTTAACAGCCAACGCTCTTTACCAAATGCGCACCCCTTTTTTTAACCGTTATTACTAGCTGCACCAGCTGAAAGCTCCTTTACAGTGGTGACATTACAAAAAGTAGAGGGTCACCTTGAAGCCTCCTTATATGGAATTATTGAAAACTAGCTGATTCAGAAACCAAGGAATGTATAGAGTATGTTAATTGTGGTCTTTTATTGGTACTGTAGTAGTAATAGTGAGAAATGTGTGAAAAAAGACACCTTTGTACCTTCAGTAACCAAACATACAACCCACAGATTACATGCACGATCATTTACCTTATTTAAACTACACATATAGGTATCGAATTTTCATGAAGAGTACAGGGCTTTAAATGTGATAGCATAACAGAGCTCAGATGACAGAAATTTCGGCGTCAGCTCCGTTTGTTATAGTGAACTATAAAACAGTTAAGTTTTTTACTGGGAGCAATGTCTACAAAATGTATTTGAGGATTCGCTTGCCTGTAATGTCAACACATGTTTGAGCAGCCAAAGTGGTGGTGGGGGCTACTTGTTTTGAGTCAGTTGTGTTCATATTCGTAAAAAAAGACAGATGCAGACATAAGAAACACATAAGTAGGACCAGTGCTCGTACTGTATATGAGTTTATTGATTGTGTCTGCACATGCTTTTTTCGCTACAAATATGAAGAATAAAATGCAGATGTTTCAGCAACTTTTCGTTCAAGTTTATTCAAAGTTAAACTAGTGCCAGGATTTCTTATAAGCAAGTATGTTATTGCTGGTTGTCTTCAATTTTGTAATTAGATCATGCATGCAAGAGGAAACTTGCAAGTTGCAACTGCGTCTACCATGATTACAAGTTAAAAAGCCAGTTTTCAAGATGTTACGCAAGTGTAAATATCAGCCTTTGTAGGCGATTTATCACAGTGGGCAAAATTACTGTACATGTGCCACACTAACTTGATAAACAGTGTACATGCTTACTTTTACCAACGCGTCAAACATCAAACCAGTGTGGCATGTTTGCCTTGTGCTTGCGGAAGTGTAGCTTAACACTACGATGTTGATCTGGGAAAAATTATGCCTAATAAGTCCCTTGAATCTGCTGTCATGGGCACACGCAGTGCTTTCTACAAGAGTGATAAAACTCCCATCCCCCCTTGCATCCTGCATTCCTTCTCGAAACAGTAATTTATCAATTTCACATAAAGATATACATTTATTAGCCTAATAATTTTTAGATTCACTTGCAAATTTAGCACAAACATATTGCCACGACAGGTTGGCCACGTTCAAGTAGCCCGCCGCAATCATCATGGCAAGAGCACCAGCAAGACCCGGCTGGCATGCGCCACGCGTTTGTGCGTTTGACCTACGAGGAAGAGGAAGATAATTGAATCTGTGCCTCTCGGCTACTCGGACTCGACGACCATAGTCATTAGACTCGTGGGCACAAGTTCGCCCTAATAAAGACGCTTGTTTTTTAGCCTGTCTGCCTCAGCATCGCGACATTTCTGGTGGAGGTGCTGGGTAATGAATCGAAGCCCCGCGAGCTCAAGACAGCGTAGCCCCGACGACCAGCCTGTCAACCCCGTGGAAGTGACTCCAGTACACCAGAGGGCAAGTCACCGTCTTCGAGATGACTCACCTGAGTTCAGTCCTCTCCACTTCACACCAATGCGAAGTCAAACGATGGACGCCATCACTATCACTAGCAAGGTAACACCGCACAAGTGTTCATCAGGCAACCGCACCAGCCGCCAGTTTTCCACGGCGACTCGTGCGAGGACGTGGAAGATTGGTTGGACCTGTTCGAGAGAGTGGCGAGCTTGAATGAATGGGACGAAAGAGAGAAGCTTCGTCGCGTATACTTCGCCCTGGAAGACTTCGCAGAGACATAGTTTGAGAACCATGAAACCTCGTTGTCTACCTGGGAGGTATTTCGACGACAAGTGGCGGCTACGTTCACGAACATAGACCGAAAAGAAAAAGCGGAAGCTGCTCTTCAATCCAGGAACCAGCTCACAAACAAGAGTGTTTCCATGTAAATTGTGGACATGGTCCGTCTGTTCAAGCGTGTGGATTACAACATAGCTGAGGATAAGAAGGTGAGCCATCTGATGCGCGGAGTGAAGCAAGAGCTGTTCGCCGTTTTCGTCCGCAACCCTTCAAGCAGAGTTGCTGAGTTTTATTCAGAAGCGACGGCCATCAAAAAAACACTGGAACAGTGGGCTCAGCAGTACAACCGGAATCTTAACTGCTCATCTGCACAGGTATTCTCTGGAGGCATGCGAAACGACATTGAAGCCCTGCGAGAGCTCATTATATCAGTTATTTGAGAAGAACTGAGCCGACTGCAAATGTACCAGACTCCAACTGCACTATCTGTTACAGACGTTGTTCGTAATGAAATGAGGCAGGTCATACGAGAACCAGAGCGTGAGTGGCAGCCGGTTTGACCTATCCGGACGTACTCTGAAGTTCTCAGACAACCCACAGTACACAGCAATGCAGCAGTTGCGATGGCGGCGACTCCTCTCCCATCTACAGCACGCAGCGCACCTCGACTACGGGAACCAACGGCTACATATCTGCGCCCATGAGCACGCAGCACACATCGCTATGTGGAGCCTAGGCCCGCGAAAAGTGACGTCTGGCGTGATTACGAGCGCAGGCCTCTATGTTTCCATTGTGGCGAAGCGGGTCATTTGTACAGATTCTGCCCTTACCGACAGGCTGAATTAAGAAGATTCCCATCGTATGCACTGTGCCCCCGAAACGGCGAACGACCAGCGGAGATAGAGGAGTACTTGTCCACACGACAGAACTCGCCACCTCTACGCCAACATCGGTCACGGTCACCATCGCCTATGCACTACCGGTCATCCAGCCCACAAGCACCTTCAAGGCAGCCTGGTCATCGCTCTCCAAGTCCACGCCCGGAAAACTGAAGCAAGCAACCTGTGAAGGTGAGGCCGTGGATAACATCTGTTACGAAGATACTCCAAAATGGCTTGAGGGCGACGACGGTGTATTTCTGGTAAATGGGTGCAGCAACGAAAGCGTTACATTCAGATTTGCGGTTGAGAATGGAAGAATGGGAGCTGAATGCCTTAGTCGACACCGGTGCTGAATATTCAGTGATAAGTCACAAGTTTGTGAAGAAGCTAAACAAACACTGTCGAAATTTGGGCTTGTTGGTTCATTGTGATGACTGAAAATAGCGCTAAGAAACGGGGACACAAGAAGAGGACACACGGCACAGGCGCTAACTTCCAACATAATCTTTATTACCACCGCACGCTCGCATATATCACCAAGAAAAATAACATCACATGACATGAATGATGCGCACAAAAGATTAATTTCTTAGAATATACAATTCTTTATCACTGAGTGTAAGAGAGGCAGTGCTGACGCACTTAGACCCCAGTGAAGCGATAGCCTCAGCCTCAATAATCTCTCTAGTAAGCTTGTCAAAAATTCCCTTGATAACTGTGCATGCATTGAATATCGGCGCGCAACCGCAGGATTTACAATGTATGGCCAACCAACTCCCCTGGCCGTTTTTCACATTATTACATTGTTCTCTTAATCGATCATTAAGGCAACGGCCCGTCTGTCCAATATACTCTTTACCACAAGAAAGCGGGATACGATAAACAACGCATATGATGCAGGGAACATAAACAGTTCGATGCTTCTTACCACAACCTTTGGGTTTTCCGTCACGGTAATGAAGGCCACAAAGGCTGACCAACTTCTTGGGAGCCGAAAAGACAACCCTAATTTCAGAGCGCATAGCTAATTTCTTTAGGTTGTGCGATACCTTGTGATAGTATGGTATGACGACTAGGTGCTTCGGTTTCTCGGTATCACGACTCGCTGTAAGTCCTGGGTTGCCAAGCGTACGAAGCAAGCCTTCCGCAACTGAAGTTTGGACGTGCATAGGATAACCTGCTTTCAACAAACGGTCTGACTGATTAAGAAAACTATTGGCGATTTCGTGCTCACAAGATTTGCCTAAAGCATGACGAAAACAATGACTGATGATGCCTCTTTTCACTAGTTTGGAGTGAGCTGATTGGTAAGGAAGGACCGGTTTGTTCTTACGTGGTTGGTATGCCCAACATATGCGGTTAGGATGAAAGGGGAAATGGAAGGGGAGTTGGCCAGGGGAGTTGGTTGGCCATACATTGTAAATCCTGCGGCTGCGCGCCGATACTCAATGCATGCACAGTTATCAGAAGATTGTTTGACAAGCTTACTAGAGAGATTATTGAGGCTGAGGCTATCGCTTCACTGGCGTCTAAGTGCGTCAGCACTCCCTCTCTTACACTCAGTAATAAAGAATTGTATTTTCTAAGAAATTAATCTTTTGTGCGCATCATTCATGTCATGTGATGTTATTTTTCTTGGTGAATTGTATGCCCGTCGTCATAACGTTTGTTATGACGACGGGCATACAAATCGAGTACCAAATGAGACTGAAGTTCAGAGGCACGAAAAGGCTTGAAGCGATCAGAAGTTCTCCGAGAAAGAACGTCACTGGAAACAGTGTTTTGGAAAGTTCACTTGTCCTCGTGAGGGCAACAACGTTGCCTTGACGAAGAAAAGTTCACTTGTCAATACGCTGCTTCCATCAACATTCTCTGTAATAGTATATAGAAGCGTTTAGTCCATCACGTGTATTCGAGTGACAATATTAGAAGTAAGGACTCGCAAAATTTGCAACCATGGCTACAAGAACTTCATAAGCAGGTAGTGGCCTTTAATTATTTCACATCATTTAACTAGTTGCCAAATGTAAAAGTAGCTAAAACAATGTAGCCGAGCCAACTCATATTCAAGCCTTTAAATAAACGCATTTTTTTTTTCGACAGGAGCTGGGCTGCCGTCTTCACCAATTAGTCAAGCGACAGTGCACTTCTCCCAGTTCAGTCTGGCTTTCGGAGAACTGGGTTTGCTCATATGTACTAATGCAAAATCAAAACTTGCTCCAATAATTGGTCCGAGTTCTTGGGCTCACGTGTTGCTTTTGGGAAACGCTGAAAAAGCTTCGCGGAACTGGAAATTCCTGAGTTAACACACCACAAAGCAAAAAAAACAAAAAAACATGTTTTGCCCAAATAAGCCATCTTCGACAAATGCATGGCTTGCTTTTTGACTTATTAGCTCACTGTGGTTCATTCTCTGTCCGCCACAAGTTGCCGTCTTTTTCTTTCTCGTAGTTGACATGGTAACCAACCGATATAACTGAGCGGGATCCAGCTTCTAATATCGCTGAGGGAGAGGCAAGAAGGAGCGGAGGTAAGCGCTACGAACGCAAGTAGATCACTCTTTGCGCTTCATCTGATTTAAAATTTACGAAATAAGGAAGAAAAACATATAAACGAAAGAAAAGTTCTTCACGGGACGTAGACTTTTTTGTTAGTAAAAACTTCTGATGGCCATTAAATGAACATTCACATAACACCATTCCGTTCAACCGAATCTTAGGATGCCCAGCAACTTCTACGAGCGTGCATGTTCCTTGAAACTGAAACTAGTGCTGAGTTTCCATGGCCTGGTATAATAACGATGATGTTTCATGCCGACATGCCCCTGAGTATTCCCCCTCTGCTACATTTTTACCACTGTACAAGTTCATGATCTCAAACTTAGTTCTATCATGAGTATTCATATCACACTGTAAAATAATGAGGGCAGTTTGCTTAAACTGTTTGTAAAATTATTATTTTTCCAGATGACTGGTTTCTAATTTTTGATATTAGCATGCAAAATAAGTGGGCTTCTCTTTCGCATTGTAACCATGAAATCAGATGGGCTAGTTTTGTACAAGCTTTATACAAAATCATTTCATGTTCTGAATATAAATAACATTGACAAAGATATACAAATGGAACCGATTGCGTCGCAATTTATGGCAAAATTAAGCTAAAACAAGTAAGATTCACTTTAAAGCAAGAGAAGTAGAACCATTTGTGTTCACGCTGGGTAATATGTCTACAAGTCTTGCTATAGTTATATTTAGTTGTTGATCAATAAGTGCACCTGTTTTACTGCAGGGAGCAAGTAGGCCCTCTGGTAGTTATAGAAGGCACACTCCGTGATGACTTGAGCACCAAGGCATTGGATGGTTGCAGCCACCACGCAGCCCTAGTAAAGCATGCTAGCGGCCACGAGAAAGTTGCCGCTCCAGCTCCGCAACCTCGAACTCTGGCTGGCTTCTCCATCGGAACTTGTGCAGTTGCTTGCACACCCCCTCTACAACGACCAGAGTTCCCATGACGCTAACGTTCAGATTGCCAACTACTTGGCCACATATGAAGCAGTTCATGAAGGGAGCTCTCAAACACAATGAACTTTCATTCCGTGTGGAGAGGCTCTTCCATTGTTAGAACTCTAGTGCTGTTGTCTTGATGGATACTGCAGATGAATGGTCGCACAAGACATGTTAGTGCTTGTGTTTTACTCAGTATTGCACAATTGACAAGTCACATGGCTTGGTTGACAGAAAGAAATAAAAATTTTAAAGCTTCGTTTTTCTTTGCTAGGCATATTATTATTGAGAACTAACCCACCATAATGTCACAAAAAGTATAGGGGACACTAAATATAGTAAAAGTTATGTAAATGAAAAGAAATTAAAGTGGACGAAAAAATTGCTTGCCACAAGCTGGGGCTGATCCTGCGACCGTCACATAACGCTTCCGATATTCTACCAAATAAGCTAACACGGCGGCCATTCCCTCATCCTCTTTATCCAGTATATATGTGAATTTACAAGTGCCAGCATGAGTCAGCGCCACTTGCAACCTTGACGGTGAGTGTGAAACACTTTTTCTGCCTGTTGGTGTCGCGTAGCACGTGGTGGCGCTCATTGACGCGCTCGCGCTTGAGTGCACATATGTCCCCCATGAACTGGACAAGAGAAGGGCCGTCGCGATAGTTCAGTTAGTAGAGCATCGGATGTGTAATTCGAAGTTCACAACTTCCCTCCCAGCTCACGTAAGCAATTTTTTATACACCTTTATTTTTCCACATTTACATTAGATTCACATATAATAACGTCCCCTATACTTTCTTTGGCACTATTGTTCATTAGTTCTCTTTAATACGGCTCGGTCAGTTTCGTGGTAACTGGAACGCAACTATGCCAAAAAAGTATAGGAGATGTTATTATAAAGTAATTTTATTGTAACTGTGAAGAGAAGTGGATGAAAAAATAACTTAGCCTCGGCAGGGACTGAACCTGCGACCTTCGAATAACGCATCCGACACTCTACCAACTGAGCTACCATGCCGGCCATCCCTCTGTCCACTTTATGAAATATGTATGTGCATTTTAATGTGGTAGTGTCAGTCAGCGCTGCAAGTTGCCATTGCAGCGAGTATGGGACACTCATTTTTTGCTTATAGGCATCATACAACAGGTGATGTTCTTACGGCTGGCAGCTAACTAGTATTCCCTGGCATCCTACCCGATGGCATTAAGTCTGCCAGAACGAAACCCTCGCTATGAAAGAAAAAGTTTAGGGTTTATTTAGGGTGTGTTTTCTGTGTTAGACAATATAATAAGAAATGAGTGACAATTATGCCAAGGAAAGTATAGGGGATGTTATTAAAGTAATTGTAATGTAACTGTGAAGAAGGTTTTAGCCGCAATCATTATGTTGCCTGTATCATGTGTTGTGTTGCTTAGCGTGTCATAGGATTGCACAATGCGACAAAAAGTATATAAAAAGCCAGACCCACTAAAGCAAGGCTTCCTTTGACCCCTATTTATAAATATGAGATAGCCTCCTAACTTGTTTAGACTGACACAAATAAAGTAAGACTTTTCAGTGTCCTTGAACCACATGGTCTGCCGTTCTTGCCATTCATCTTGCAACAAATCTAGTGATCAGTGCTGATGCCACGCAACCTTCGAGTGGAGTTGCCAAAGTCGATCTGTAGAGTTAGAACTGGGATGTCTACTTGGTGTCAGCATCCACTCACCTGAAGCCATTACTTCACCTCCAAAAATATTATTACAATTTTTATTGCTGATGGTCTCGATTACTTTCATTTCTCCAAATACATTTTAGTGTTTACTGATTATAGGTGCACTGGACAAAAATTAAGCGGCCGATATACGTAGTGGAGTTCTAGTGAAAGATTCAAGTATAATGTTGACAAATATCTACAGCTTATTCGTGCACTAGTGACAGTTGCATTGTCGTTAGTATCAGGAGGAAAATCACTGCTAAAAAGCTTGTAGCGTCTAGTAGTCTTGATGCAACGTGAATACCTGAATTCACGGTGCTTATTATTACATTGTGCTGTAGCAGAAATGCTAACGCAGCTTCAGTAAACCAATGCAGAAACCTTTCAGGTGCATCTCTTCACAACCAAGAAAGCGCAATTGGCACGCTGCAGTTTAATAATAGCCGGAAACGTTGCACAAGTATACCATCACAAATCAATCACTCTATAAGCTAAGTGTAGCATTGTTTGGAAGTCTCATATAAAGTAACTGAAAATGTCTTATACAAAAGAATTTGGTGTATTAGCACATAAATTATGTGTACATAGTGTCACAATAAATCATTTTACTGTTTCTTTGTGTCCACTGTAAAACTGCTTCGGTAGGTGGCAGCCCGTTGTAGATGCTGCGAAAAATGTAGTTGTACGCATGTGTCAGTGTGTTTCTTCTTATTTGGTGAAATTCGGAAAACACGTGCTTTTAATAAAATAAGGTGTTCATGAACCACAGTGTGCCTTCGTGTGCAATAAGTATTATGCTTTCGGCTAGGCTGTGTTCTAGTCAGGCTTAGGTTTCAGCATAAGTGCTGTACTAATCTTACCGCTGAGTCTAAGCGTACTCACTGCAGGGAATCGTGGTCTCCTATGCTCTTTGTTATCTCATTAGAGGATGTGGCAACATCTAAAAACACTGCTGTATTATAGAGCACCATGAATCGCGAATGAGTACCAACATTCTTGGTTGCCAATGTCACGAAAATCCTCTCGTCTAGCTCTAGTCAATAAAGAGGCTTTATATGTGCTGCTTATATAGTTAAACTCCTATATAAAATAAACTATATAATAAAATAAGACAAAGTGCCATAAGAGAAACCAGTCTGCCTACTTTTAAATAAATTTGATAATAAAATTCACATGATTCTTCAATTGCTTCCCAGTGCATGCCTCTTATACAGGTGCTCAACGAGGCCCATTGCCATAATTCAGGGTGCCCTAAGGGCCTGCCCTACCCTCTTTGAAATTTGGACGGAGGGATTTGTTCTACCGAACATGAATAATGAAAATGTGGGTTTTTAAAGGCCCTGAGCAGGTGGACCACTCCTGAAAATTTTCTGGCAACGGGCCTGCATTTATTTGGACAAGCTCCTATGTGCATCAATATAAAATCTGCAGGTCGCCCCGTAATGCATGAAAGTGTCTCGGCAGGCTTTTCACAGGAATGGAACTGCCTTGTCACATTCGTATAACTTTAAAACACACCGGTGGCCAAAATAAGCATGCACCGCAGAATGAACCATTTGTGTTCTGGCAAAGATACGTGAATTGTCATGAACTACTCTACAGCGAACTAGCTCAGGCTGACTTATCTGCCTTCTAATAAATTCTCACAACTACTCTGAGGTGAAATGTTTCAGGGAACTAAGGGGCTTAACTTCCTTTGTTGCAAAAATGAAAGTGCACACACAACCCCAGAGAATACCTGTCTCACGTGGTGGTTTCAGTAGGCGAACTAGTTTGTGACTACATGCCCATTGTCACAGGCCCCGTTAATCGGAAGGCGATAGCCGGGCTAATTACAAGGGCCGAACTGTCGGCCCCCCGAACCGCACCACGAAAGCGTGGACAATTTAGAAGTGGTCCTATTTGGCGCGCCAGCGGATGCCGGCTGTGGCCCAAAGAACAAGTCAGAGCCGAGAGTTGATAAACAAAACAAAATTATATTCTCAGTTAAGGCAGATCAAAACGATACACAAGTATGCACAATTGACAGTAGCTAAATACAGTATGTCACCAATCAAACAATGTACTAGACAGTACAATCAGCCACACTCGAAACAACGGACACAGACAACAACACGCTCTACAATGCAGTCGCATGCATCGAACAACCAAGACACTTAAAGACTAAAAAGATAGAAAACTTATTCAGTCGAAAGTTCTTGGAACAAAACTCTTAATGATACTGCCGCGAACGCATATCCAAGGTCTTCTCGATCATCGAGGCCTCGGTTACGAACTCAGCGACGGTCTTAGGGGGGTTGCGGATGAGTCCAGCGAAGAGCTCTTGTTTGAATCCCCGCATCATAAAGCCACCTTCTTGTCTTCTGCCATTTCGGGGTCAGCTCTCCGGAACAGCATCTTCATCTCCTCAGCGAACAGTACAACACCTTCGTTAGGGTGTTGCATTGGCGTCTCCAACAAAAGGGCGGCTCGTTCTTTCCGCACAACCGTAGTGAGTGTTTTGAGGAGTTCGCTCTTAAAGACAGTCCAGTTGGTTAGGGAGCCTTCATGGTTCTCAAACCACGTTTGAGCTGCATCCTCTAAATAGGAGAAGACATGACGAAACGTTTCTTTGTCATCCCATTTGTTAAATATGCGTATGCGCTCCAGCTTCTCCAGCCACTCTTCCAGGTCTTCACCAGGAGATCTTCGGAATGATGGGGGCTCACGAGGTTGTTGCAGAACGACGGGAGGGTTGGTAGCGCTGGTCATGGTGCCTGCGTCGATCATCGTGATTTTTACGTCTTCTTTCCTCCTTTTATCCGGGAGCAGTCCAAACTCTGGCTGAAGGCCTTGCTGTCGGCGGCTGACACGAGTTGGGCGTGCTTGTCGTGTTGGGCTTGCTTGTCGGCTTGGCAATGGCTTAGGGTTCATGTACCCCGCACCTCCACCAGATGTCGCGCAGCAAAGGACGACGCAGTTGTCTATAAGGAAAACAAGTTTATTGGAGCGAACTTGTGCTCCCTTAACAACTGAAAGAATACACAGGCGGCGAAGCAGTGGTCGGCAAAAGGACGTGCACGCTAGTGAGCGTCGGCGATCGAATGTCGTGGCATCGGCTGTGCGGGAATATATATCCCTCGGCGCGAGGGTTTCTCGAATGGTCTAATTGTATCGAGAACGCTGATTAGCGTTTGTTCAAAACGCTGTTTGTTCGGAACGCTCGAAGCGCTGTTCGATAGCGTTTGTTCGAAACGCTGTGATAGCGTTTGTTCGAAACACTGTGATAGCGTTTGTTCAAAACGCTGTGAAAACAGTGATAGCACAGGCCGGCGCAGTCAGGCCGAAAAAACAAAACACAGACAAACAAACGCAATGCATGGTTCGTGGCAATACGTAGCACGGACACACATAATTTCGGGTCACAAAGAAAATGGATGTCGACATCGGGAGGACCAACGGCACGCTCCCATTTTGTTTCTTCGGTTGTTCTTAAGCAACGAGAACCCTCGAAAGTTCGGTCACTTTGCTGCGACTATTCACCTTGCAGGATCGCCCAACCATTCGTTTTTGTAGTCGTACAGATTACAAATATCCAGTGCAAAAACGCGTCACATATCCAGGCGGCATTTCACGAACAAAGAAAAAGATTGTCATCTCGAGTCACAACAAGCACAGCGGCACGGCATGAAAACGTTCGTCAGGCTAAGCAATTCATGTCTGTCGAGCGACGAGAGCAAGCGTGGACACGTCTTTGCAGCGAAACACACGAGTCAGAACGGAGTGACGCTAGAGTCTGCGGAAGACACAGTGAAGAGGCCTGAATGTATCTAGGTGGCATTGTCTTGGCACGAAGACGATGCAGAGCGAGTGATAGCGTTGATAAAAAGGTGTACAAGAAAGAGCATGGCATCAAAAGCGCGTGTGAGGAATTTTCCTGCAGTTACCAATAAAACAAGACGTGCGAACACGTCAGCGCCGCCTCATGTTGCACAGCGGCATTGCACAGCGGCGTCTCAAGCACACATTTTCAAATGCTCTTCAGAGGCGCCCAGCCAGCGAATGGTCCAGAGTGAAGTGCGAGTGCTGGGAGCAGAGAAATAGATCGGCGAGAGAAGGTGGTGGTGGTTAAGAGAGGAAGAAGGCGCCTAATTTCTGCAGCCCGGTAGGGAGCACGACGTAGCGCCTTAATAGAGATGGAATGGCGAAACACTGAACATACTTTCTCCAAAATTCTCTCACACTATATTCTGTAGTTACTAGGGGCAAAAATAACCGCGCTCGCCCGGAGCTGTAGCTATGAGAGAGGCAGTGAGAGTAGAGAGATAACACCTGCCAACACCCGAACACCACCGTGGACAAGGCCAGATGCCTGACATAACCCGACTAAAATTGTATTCAAATTAAAAAAATGGCAGCATATCCACGGAGTGAATGATGGATAGTGGGGATACTCGGATATGATGCCTCGTTGAAAGCAAAGAGATCCTGAATGCCAAACACATCACTTGTTGTGGCGTGCGATGTCCATGAATGCAAGTTGCCCTCCACTAAAGTCTTGCTTCACGATCATTACGTGATTTGTCACTCAAAACCCCAAATAGTGTTATAATGTTCTGTATTGCCTTTCCCGTCCTCAGTTTTTAACGAATACTTACCGATGTAAGAATTCACTAATTTATCACATTGCCGATATTTTTAACACGTTTTTGAAAAAAAAGTCCTAACTTTGCCGAAAAGGCGAAGCAACGAACTCCAGAAACAATAAAACGGAAGGTCACACGCTGAATGGCAAGCAGATCTGTACGTGTCCCGCGTCTATTATGCATAGCTGACGCGCGAAACGTACCCTCAGGTGCAGATAAACGCGAAATAAACGTCTCAGTTGTTACTTCGCTGTGTCTGAAAAGCCCACCTTTAACGCAAACGGAGACTGTGGAACGATTTCAGTGACCTTTGTGCGCCCGGTAACTACAACAGAAACGTTCTAGTGAAAGCCCAGTGTCAGCCTAGACGTATGTACATACATGCACGTGCTATGAGCGCCACTGCCCCACCGCTACTCCAACACTCTTTGAGAAAGTACGCTAACGTTCGCCGCGTAGCGTGACAGTGTGCGGAACTTGCGAATACCACCTAGCTAATTATCTAATCAGCCAACAGCTCAGGCTCGGAGCTTAGATGACGACGATGGCGACTGCGCACGCCAACCAAGCATCGCCCTAAAGTTGGCTTAAATGTAAAAGCCGACCATGATTAAAGACGTGGCGCAGCGCTTAGCTACGCTAACAATGTTGTGAAGTGCTCGGCCGGAATAATCTCACCAGGCCTAAGGGTTTCTTGTTCTAAGGAATTCCCAGTGCAGGTAAGAAAAGGTAAAAATGAGTTGATACAACTCGTACACTAAAAACGTAACTGCAATAAATGTTTCACACACATTTATTGCATGGCTGCATTACTGCAGTGAAACGAGAAGCAAGTGAAAGAAGATGCATCTGGCTCATAAACACCACCCAACTTTGTCCACCACCTTTGATGTGATGACACATTCCTTCGTAACAAATTTACCCTGAAAAGCTGAATGGTGGATTTCACTTTTTTGTATGTTGACTCGTTCAAAAAAGAGTGTCAGAATACCTCGAAAAGATCCCGACTTTCGCAAAGTTTTGGCCATTCCGCATAGCGCCACAGAATGAAAATTGCCTTTGAAAAACAAAATTTGCGGATTCCGTACAGTGGGAATCAGTGATTCGCAAATCACGAATGAGGAAATTTTATATGTCACTTTAAAGTCAGCACAACGATACAAGGTGGACGTAAATGATGAAATGCATGACTTCTATGCCGTGATTATAATATTTAGACGTTTTATTTACCTTCGCCATCTATTCACGTCAGGTGATACCAAATTCGGTATTTCTGGAGCTAGCAAAATGGCCGCAAGCAAGACATGATCGTAGCATGTAGTCATATTTTACATAACACGCATATTATGACAATCATAATTCGAGGAGTCATTTACTTTCGTCGTCCATTCGCGTCATGTAATACCAAATTTGGTATATGTTGAGCTGGCAAAACAGCCATGAGCACGCTGTGAGCGTAGCATCTAGATATCTTTTACATGACACACACAATCTTATAATGTTTAGACGTTCCATTTACCTTTCTCGTCTATTCACGTTATGCGATATCGAATTAGGTAAATGTGTAGCCAGCAAAACGGCTGCCAGCACGCTACAAGCTTAGCATGTAGTCTTGTTTTACATCACACGCATATCATGATCATCATATTTAGACGTGTCATTTACGATCATCATCTATTCCCTTCACGTAATACCAAAGTTGGTTTATATTTAGCTAGGAAAACGGCTGCGAATACGCTATGACCGTAGCATGTTGTCATGTTTTACATGACTTGAATATCAGGATTGTTAGGTTTACACGTTTTATTTACTTTCGTCATTGTCTCACGTTACGTAATACTAAACTTGGCAAGTGTAGAGCTAATGAAACGGCCGCGAACACGTTATGAGCGTATCGTGTAGTCATGTATCACACGACACACATATTATGATCATCATGTTCAGACATGTCAATTGCCTTCGTCCTACATCCATGTCACGTAAAATCAAATTTGCTTTATGTTTAGCTATTGAAACGGCTGCGAGCACGCTATGAGCGTAGCATGTATTCTTGTTCTACATCGCAGCATATCTTGATTTTCATGTTTAGACGTGCCATTTATCTTTGTCGTCTATTCACGGCACGTAACGCCAAATTTGGTATATGTCAAGCTAGTGAAACTGACGCGAGAATGCTACGAGCGTAGCATGTAGTCATGTTTTACATTACACACATATCATATTTATCCTGTTTAGACTTGTCATTTACCTTCATCGTTCATTCGCATCACCTAATACCGAATTCGGTATATGTTGAGCAAGTGAAACAGCCGCAAGCACGTTGTGAACATAACATGTTGTTATGCATTACATAACACGCATATAATGATTATCAGTATTGGACGTGTTATTTATCTTCGTCCTCCATTCACGTGTGCATTCACTCACGTAATATCAAATTTGGTATATGTGAAGCTAGCGGAATGACCACACGCACGCTATGAGCATAGCATGTAGTCA
Source organism: Rhipicephalus annulatus (assembly GCA_013436015.1). Taxonomy (NCBI): domain Eukaryota; kingdom Metazoa; phylum Arthropoda; class Arachnida; order Ixodida; family Ixodidae; genus Rhipicephalus; species Rhipicephalus annulatus. The sequence goes on along the minus strand of WOVY01014702.1, from coordinate 511,210 downwards.
TGTTTTTGTATCACACGGATGTCATGATATGTTCAGATGTGTCATTTACCTTCGTCGTCTATTCACGTCATGTAATACCAAGTTTTGTATATGTGGAGCTAGCGTAAGGGCCACGAGGACGTTATGAGCGTTGCAGGTTTTCATGTCTTACACGTCAAGCATGTCAATAATATCATGTTTCGACGAGTGATTTACTTTATTTGTTCATTCACGTAACGTAATATCAAATTTTGTATGTGTGAAGCTAATGGAACGGCTGCGAGTGCATCATAAGTGTGGTATGTTGTCCTGTTCTTATATGACACGCATGTCTAGATGTTCACGTTAGGGTCTGTCGCTTATGTTCACTATGCAGTCATGTCATACAGTGCCAGTTTTGCAATATGTCACGTGGTCGAAATCACCCCAAGAGCAGCAGGACCATGAAATGTAAATTATTACGTTGATGATACGCATGTCATAATTTTCATGTTATGACACATCACTCGTGTTTGTCAGGCTGTCACCTTATGCCATACAACATTTCGTAACAACACCATAACCGAAAAAGCCAAGAGAGAAAGTTGTAGGCGCATAGATAGATAGATAGATAGATAGATAGATAGATAGATAGATAGATAGATAGATAGATAGATAGATTAATGGATTGATTGATACGCCCAAAGTCGCCAAAGTTTGCTAAGGAGTGCCCCGCAATTAAAAGAACGCCTACTATAGCGTACCCTTCGCGCAATGATTCTGTGCGCTTTTCGGTACGCAACGTTCACAGTTGGTGGCGCCACCTGTGCAGCTCAAAGCACCAGTGGACGAGGAGGATTGTGCGCTGTTTACAAACGTGTCTATTCTTTCTCCAATGTGACCATTCCCTATTACGTTGAGTCCGAAGAGTCAAGTATTGTGGAGCACGGGTATTCCTCTGCTACTTGCAGAAAGCTTAATGTCTACTCTTGAATATGAAGCATTTCCTAGCGAACTTAGGCGACTTTGAGCGTATCTATCTATCTATCTATCTATCTATCTATCTATCTATCTATCTATCTATCTATCTATCTATCTATCTATCTATCTATCTATCTATCTATCTATCTATCTATTATCTATCTATATCTATCTATCTATCTATCTGTCTATCTATCTGTCTATCTATCTATCTATCTATCTATCTATCTATCTATATATCTATCTATCTATCTATCTATCTATCTATCTATCTATCTAGCCGCCTAGGACTTTTGGCTCTCCTGGCCATTTGATAATGGTATTGATATCACACTTAGTATGACATACCACGACTGTATGAAGAACATATTTGACTAGCCATAGCTATAAAATCATTATATGTATGTCATGAGTGTCAAGATTTACTTCCACCACCTACTTCCACCACCTATCACTTACCACCACCTAGTAACATAGTGCTGATTTTATAGCGACATAGCGACATTTCTCATTCGTTCTTCGCATATCATCGATTCCCGCTGTACGTGGGATCTGCAAAAGTTTTTCTGTAGAGTCTTTACAACCCCTGCATGTTGTTCAGTATGGATCTATTTCTGCTTTTGACGGTGCGCCTATGAGCGCTTATCTACGAGGTATCTTGCAGTCATGTTCATTTTTTGGAAACTTTTTCCATGTGTGTGTTACCTGCACCTATTGCCTGTATCAATTTATGTGTATATTGTCTGTGGTCTACAAACAGCCAATATAAGGTACCGAATACGACGTCTGCTGCATTTGAGCAATGCCTCTTTTTGCGTGTTTCTGTTTACTCTGTTGGTGGCGAGGAGGAGAATGTGCTATTATTCTCTGTTCGAAAACTGATGCCCCAACTGAATTTGTTTCCTGCAACAAAATAAATTGCTGCTTGTTTAGCGAAAGCAAGCACGTGTGAATTCATATAATAAAGATTTATTGAGCGTACAGCAGGTCGCTGGTCATGCCATGCATAAGCCACAGTTCACTAGCTACAGATTCTACTGCATGCTCGTTGCAGCTACCTTGGTGTTGTACTTCTTCGTTACAATGTCACGCAGGAAGGAAAATGAAGCCATCGTGACGATGCAGGCACCATATCACCATAGTAAGGCTTGTGTTTTTGAACGTGTAAATCCTCGAGGTTACGACGTCCCAGGTCAGATGGCCTAAGAAACTCAATAAGATAGTTCACAGGAATAGGCCATACAGGAACATTTTAAGCCTGCGGTAATTTGAAAGACGTTCAGAAGAGAGCCTATATGTGCGATGCGGCACTGACAATCACAAAAATGCACAAGGAAGAAAAAACCAGAATCGAGCTCTGGGCATCGCGAATGCTTCCGTGCAGTTATAGTGATAGGGAGTAAATTGGCGGGCCAGTTGGCGACATTCTGCGTGTCTGGCAGCGTTCGGAAGGCACTCGAACGCGACCGGTTACTAAAGCAGAATGGTGTCAGTGGTGTGGGAAGGGCGACGACCATATATAGGGTAGAAAGGGGAGAAACCTGGTCTAGGTTGAGTAACCGTATTGTAGGTGCAGGTTACAAATCGAAGATCTAGGTCACAGCGAGTGATCAGGTGTGACGTATATAGCAAGCATATGCCCGAGAAATTATTCGAAGTGCTCGGTAGCCCCATTCGTTTGTGGGTGATAAACGGTGCATGTGCGATATACAATGGAACATTCAGTAGAGAATGGCTCAACAATATCTGATAAGAAGGTGCGGCCATGGTTGCTGAGGAGTTCTAGAAGACATCTATGATGCAGTACAACATGGTGCGATATGAAAGTGGCGACCTCATAGGCTATAGCTATTTGAAGAGCAGCGGTCTCAGCATAATGTGTAAGGTGGGCTATCGCAACAATTATCTACATTTTGCCAATAGGGATCAAGGTGAAGGGCCCATAACGTTCTATACAAACTCGTTGAAATGGCCGGGAAGAGCATAGCAAATACTGTAGTTCACCGACGAGATGTGTGGCGAAGATATTCTGTACGGACATTCACGGCAAGAACAGGCGAAGTTGCGGATAAAGGTATACGTGCAACGCCAGTAGCAACGGTATATGAAATTGACTTATCGGCAAAGTTCTAGTTTTAGGACGCGCCCGCTGGTTCACCAACGCATCACCTTCAATCTCACCATGCCCTATAGCACCCAGTACACTACGACGTGCTCTGTGTATGATTAGACTGTGCATAAAAACAAGGAAAAGAGCTCAAGTACCAGGTTGTCGCGTTTTAAGTTTTCGGAGTGTTTTTAACACACTTCTATATTCCACGTAAAAAAACTGTATTTGTCTTTCCAATAACGTATTGCGTTTAACCGCCTCATCTATCACTCAAGCTTGGGCAGTGAGGATGCTTCTATGAGAATGCAAAACACCGCCAACCGACACAGAAATGTGAAACTTCGAAGCATCAGTAAAGAGATCATAACAAGAGTATTGTGTTGCCGTTCCGGAAAGTACGTGTGGATATGTGCAATGAGTGCACCCTTCGTAACCTATAAAAAGACACATCGCAATACACAATCTGCCACTGCCACGGCGGCTGATATGCTGCTGGAGCCATCAAACAGTGTTCACGTGGCACAATGGCTTCATCAACTAGGCCCCTCATACGAGGTGAGTAGGGCTGTCTCAACGAAGGCTGGTTTCCAACCACAGCAAAACGTGCCCTATCAATATTTCTAGAACGAGAGGAGGAGTGATATTTCTCTGGATTCACTTTGAGGTAATATAGAAAGGACGTGTGAGCATTTCTTCCTGATAACTGTAGACAGCACCCAACTAGTCCGTGGAAGTAGAATGGCACCCGCTATGCGCATTTCAGTGTCGCTGCTAAGCGGCTAGTTGCGTATAGCGAACGCACAGGCTGCAAAGACTACATGTACCGTGTACCTAACAGTGCTCTAGCTAGAAGGCGGCACATCGTGTGAATAAAAACTATAGAAATAAATAAGATGGCAAACTACTCTTCGGTGTTCGCGTGTTGAAACAGCACTGTGTCACGAAAGGATGGCAACTTTGACACAAATTAGACTCGTTTTAGCTTATGCGTGGAACAGGAGACCACAGCGTAAGTTCAACAAGAGTGACCTCTCTTACTTCAAACAGCAGACTGGCAGCTGCCTACACCCTCTTCAAAACAGTAGAGTTTTCCCGGAACAGATAGCGCCATGGTGCAACCATTGCTAATATCCGGCGACACTCATAAATATAGTGTGGACGTTCACGCATCACAACACAGACAACACAAACACCCCAGAGTCGTAGGAGTCCTTCTTGCGTGCCTCCGAGCCAGAAGACAACACCGGTTCATTCAGAGTTTGGCGAAGGCTGCGGTAACCCACGAGATCCCCGCTGAACTTCTCTGAAACAGCGCAACTAGTCTCTGTACTGCTCCCCTCAACTTTTAAAGTATCTTTTTCTTGGAGAAATAAAGATATTACCACAATCTCCACGTCTCTTACCTTACAAGAGGTAAGATTCAAAGTAGTGAAGAGGCAAGGTCTTTTTTGCCGGCCAGTGACCCCAAATGAGCATGCAATCGTGAAAAAATTCGAGTGAGCCAGCCGTGCAAAAACAGAACCCTTATGAGCAAGAGTTGTATATGCGAAAGCCACCATAAGAGTATATCAACGTTTTCCCCACTTAGCCTTTCGTAAATAAACTCTACGTGTACGCAGCCCCCTTGCTCTATCGTCAAGTGAAACGGTGTCAGCGAAAAACACGAAAACATTTTCGGTGTTAAATAAACGATGCAGGGCTTCAGTGCGGTAGCACAAAACTGCAAACAGGATGTTGCTATTTTGCTTAAAAGAACAAGCACAAAAATACAAACGTACACTACACTACGTGACAAAATCAAGGCTATGGCGGCACCGCACTTGTTGCACACATGTCATCGGATATTATTTGTAAACACGCTGCCGGCCAAGGCGTTCCGCAGCAGGTAGACAAGCATTGCAGAAAAACTTAGTGCCGGTACAATGAAATTTTTTAGGCAACAAATATCGTGTAACTGCTAAAAAAGAAGTGACAGCTTTGCCGCGAAGGTGAAGCAATGAACGCGATAGCAACAAATTGGAAGGACACGAGCAATATGACAAGCAGACCTAACCGTGCCCCACGTTCGACATGTACAAACGGCGCACAAAACTTACTCACAGCTACAGATGAACGTGAATAGGGCGTCACAGCTGTTAAATGCTGGGTTTGAAAAGAGCGCTACTTTTGCAAATGGGGACTGTGCAACGATTGAGCGGATCTTATTGCGCACGGTTACTACAACAGAATCATTCCGGTGAAAGCCCAAGGCCAGCCAAGGCGTACGATTGTCCCCACTGCGAGATAAGCAAGCGAAAGCGGGAGCATTCACCATACCCCATCCCTGCGGGGGAACGTACGCGTGGGAGACGAGAGCACACGCTACCGCGTCGTGACGATGTCGGGACTTGCGCTCAAAGCACCATCTTGTTGGTAATGTTTAAAAGGCGATAGTTTCCTTCAAGATGCCCATTGCCAGCGGCAAGTGGCAGATATAAATAGCTTGCCGTGCTAATTTGAAGAAGGTGCTCCTTCGTGGCTCTAAAGCGAACGTCTCGCACTCACAGTTCAGAGGTCCGACGTTCAAATCCGCATGCTGGAGTCTTTTTTTAGATTATTTTACTTAGCCTGGCATATATATATATATATATATATATATATATATATATATATATATATATATATATATATACGGCCAGTGACGGCGATGCTGTCGGCTCTGTGCGTATCCTGTCGCTAATAATTATAGTCGTACAATTGTCTTATCATTTTCTACGTGAGATTTCAAAATTGCTGCCTTCATTTTTTTATGTAGCTCACTGACACAGGATGCAGCGAACACCCGCATATATTCGTATTTTGTTTACTTTGTTCGGTGTGACTTAGGTTTTAAAATTATTAAAAAGCCGCTTTTTTAGATGTGCCTCAAACACCAAGTGGCATAGACTTTCTTACAATAACACTGAGAGAGGAATCTGGCGCTTCGATTGTGTACCTGCACATGAATTATGGGAAGTGCAGGCTTCGAATAGAATAGGGTTATACCCGTGACACACGGGCAAAAGTAAAGTACTTTGAAGTAAACCCCTTTTGTCGCCTAAGGGGACCATTTGCAGAAAGGAGTGGCGCTCATGACACACGGCACCGGACTACTGCTTTAGGCAGTGCCTCAGATGAACGCTGCAGAAAAAATGGCGCTGTTTGTGGAAGGAGCAAGATTAGAAATATTAAAAAGAATCTGCGCATGTACATCACATTCAGTGACGCCGGAGCATAAAACCGTATTTTGTTATTGTCTGGTGGCTTATAATGCGCATACCTGTAATTTTCTTTCGCTTTTTTGCGTTTTTAGCAGCAACCTAAGTTTGTCTGGCAACTATGAACAGTCGGTGTTTTGCTGTTTTTGTTTTTTGTCGTGCTGTTTACATGGCTGCGTCCAGCTGGGTCAGTGACGGCGTGCCTCGTTTCATCGTGGTCTTGCGATGTCTCAGCGCAGAGACAGAGATAAAGCGACAGTTGAGGTGGGCCTGACTCTTGTCGCCCTCGGCTCCATCGAAGATGAGCTAAACGCTGCGAAGGCAAGAGTGATGAGCCTCAAACAAAGACTCGTCATGAACAGCTTCATTTTGACTGCTTCCGCACTGTCCCCCCGAGCCATCAACCGCGAAAGGTGGGCCTATGTGCGCAACGAACGCTGGTTCGAAGACACATTGCCGTTATTAGGTTACGGCCACTTTAAGCAGTGTTTTCGAGTGAGCCCAGCCACCTTCCGTTTCATTGTGGACAGCCTACGCCCTTCGCTAGAGAGGGTCACAACTAATATGCGCGAGTGCATTGCGGTTGAAAAGGTGGTGGCCATCGGCTTATTCAAACTGTGCTCCGTGGCAGAGGACCGAGTCGTGGCCAGTGTCTTTGGTGTCGGGCGATCGACGGTGAACGGCATTTACAAGGAGTTTTGCGAAGCCACCGTTTCTGTCTTGGAAAGCGACTGGATCAAGATGCTGAGTCCATCTGAGATGGCTGAACACATTCGGGAATTCATGGCCGTCAGTGACTTTCCCCAAGCTGTAGGAGCCCTCGACGGCTGCCACTTCCCAGTTTCGCCACCACAAGAACATGCCACTGATTACTATAACTACAAGGGGTGGTAAGTTGATTTGGCTATTTTGGCAATTAACGTTCGCGTGTAAGGCATCGCACCTAAATATTCGAGAAATCCGCATGTGAACATGTGAAACATCCGCATGTGAACCATTCCTTGTGTGCGAATTATAAGTTACAAGCTACCTATATGACTCACAAATTGGTCTCCAGCAACGTCAGTTTCTCCCTAGAGTGTGCAGCCGCGCATGTTTCTTGCAATTACAGGGATCCAATGAAGAAATCCTAGCTACAAGATTTCAAGAAAACAACAGTCTACTCAGAAAAAAAAAGTCTGCTCGGAAAAAAAACTTACTTGTGCACGCAAGTAAGTGTCGTCAAACGAGAAGCTTGTTGCAAATCTCATTTGAGACCTTGAAGCCGCTGAAAAACTTTCTCATAATTAGAAACATCAAATAGGAATTGGCAATAGTACCTTGCAAAAGCCATAAAATGCTGCGAAGCGTTATAGTAACCAAGACGAGCATAAGTTGTGATCGAGATAGTTTACCCGATGTATGTACTGCTATCTAGACGTATGCATGTATACGACTTCCACCTCTGAATGGTTTAAGCTAACGTGCCCATTTTTTCACCCTTGTGCCTTAGCAATCTGTTCATTATTTGTTCTCACCACATTGATATATTTATGTCAATATCGCTGGCATTTTTTAAACCAGAGAAGTGTTCTTACCGACTTTGACTTGTGTTAATGACTCTTGTGTTAATTTTTACAGGTACAGCATTATTCTCCTGGCGCTTGTAGACCACAAGTACCGTTTCAGGTTTATAAATGTTGGTGCCCCTGGAAGATGCCATGACTCTCATGTGTATCAAATGTTGAGCCTCTCCGGCATGGCTGAGGGACCACTTTTCAAGGCTCCAGTTGTTACAATAGGAGGCGTTGCCGTGCCACCTCTGGTGCTCTGTGACCAGGCCTTCCCACTTACACCTAACCTCATCAAGCCATTTGGACACAACACCCCACTTAGTGCAGAGCAGAAAAATTTCAATTACCACATCAGCAGAGTGAGACGTGTGGTAGAAAACGCCTTTGGAAGGCTTAAGGCAAGATTTCGCTTCACATCGAAGAGAATGGAATGCGACATTGCAAACGCTCGCCTCGTGATTTGCGCATGCTGCGTGCTCAACAACATTTGCGAGCATTTCAGCGATGCTGTTCAGCTTCAATGGCTCCAGGAAGTGAAGCAGTCTGACTCCCAACTGCCCCAACCAGAACGTGGCAGCGATTTACAGATTGGGAATGCAGTCAGTGTGCGTTCTGCACTTGTGGACCACTTCAGCCAGAGGATGCAGACCCAGGCAGCCCGCTCCTAGAATCTTTTTGCGCTGGAATTTGTAAATAAAAGAGTGACAGTTTTTTCTGCCTCATTTTTATTGATGAAATCAACGAGGGCATTACAAGCTTTTCTTGAAGCTGGAGGTGTTTAGATATCAGCTCTACCTCGGCTTGCTGAGCTCGCTCCAGCTGCTCTCGTAGCATTTTTTGTTCAGCCAGCATAGCCTCCTGGAATTCACGCGCTGCGCTCAGTGGCCGCCGTCGCTTCCTTGCTGCCCGTGCTGCCGTACTTGTTGCAGGGCTCGGAGTCGACTGCGTGGTGGGTGCAGGTGGTGGCATCTGTTCATTTGGTGTTCCTGGCACTGGCGTGCTGTTAGTTTCAGTAGCCTCGGAACTGACTCCGCTCTCCATTTCGTAGATCAGCTGCGAAGATTTAAGAGAAAACAGCTACAAAGATCATACAAAAAAAGAAAATTGATCTGAGAGGCAGCACACCACAATTGTAACTCTTGATAATTACATTGATGAAATGAACAGCACAATTGAGGATAAACTCTCATGATGCTGGTCAACATTGACCGATGCTGCATATTCAGGCTGAGGTCATACAAATGGTATGCAGGCTAGTTTAGAATATCATTAGCAGAATTATGCGACTTGCAGCGCATGTAACCAAATGATCTGGAAGCATTGGTGCATATGCATTCAATGTGAGTGGATCACGAAACGGTAGAAGTTAGGTAAACACCAAGATATTTTTATCGTGTATCATGTTTATATTAGTGTTGTTTATATGGTACAAAAAGGTAGATGCAGTACGTTTGCGGCTAAAACAGACAATTTTACAATCAAAAACGTTAAGCTTCATTAGACAATTACACACCAAACAGAAACAAGTTCTAGATGTCGGTGGAGGACTTGGTGATCATCGTTAGCCTTATAGAACGATAGAGAATGCAGTGACATGCGAAAATGCTCATGTGTGAGTAAATATTGCTCGGTAAGACATTAATGTACATAAGCCATGATACAGATGGTATACTTTCAGGTAAATAGAAAACTTCTGCGAGTCCAATTAGTTCAAAACATCAGCTTATACAATAATACCGGTGTAAGTGCACTAGTACTTGTATTGATTGCAGCGAAAGTGCACAATGGTGATTTGTTCGTTACACACCTTCTCAACAGTGTCGCTACTGGTGTCGCAGCAGCTTTCCTCCATGAGGGACAGATCATTTATTGGCAGGCAGCCAATGAACCTCTTCAGTTCTTTATAGTATGGCCACGTTGGTGGTGAGGAGCCTGTCGTGAGCTCTCGCTCAATTTTTCTAAGCAAAAAAGATCACAGTCGCTTTCAGTTATTAAGCAACATAGGAAAGCCCCATCATATTATGACTAGCACAGAAATATATAAATACAACCTATGCAAGCTTTTCATAATTTTGTTGCTACCTTCGCTTACAGGTGATACAATACAGCTGGCACCTAGCAACATGCTTCGTACACGACTCAGGGCACCGATCTTGAAAATTAGGCCTTAGCGGTACAATGTTTGGTTACTTCTCAAGCATAAACACTCATGTGACTCGAGGCGGGGTAAAGGCTGGAACCCAGTTTCCGGCGCAGAAAAACACTTGTACCGCTTCTTACGAAGTGAACACGTTTAATTAACATATATGTTTTCTTTTTTCAAACAAAGAGCGCAGAGACGCGCCTTCACATGACAAGAGTGTACCAGCAAAGGTCAGAGACAGCCGAGCGCACACCCGATGCGCTTATCACCAAGGGTTTTTGTGGGACGCGGACCGCGCATGGTAGGGACGCCATTATCTGTTGCCACGCACTCGCAGGTACCGTGGACTCCCGCGTTCCTCGATATGCGAGGTGCCCATGCATGTCGGGTTTTACAGGCCCGATCTTAACACACACTAAACAAGCAAGCAGGACGCGCGCGACAACGCGTAGCGTGAGTGACCGTCTTACCTGAATGTCTGTGTCAAGTTTTCGATTTTACTGTGAACTTGCGCCCGTGTACGGGGAATACCGGCATCGGTGAGGCTCTCAGCAATCGCCTGGTACACACCACCGTTGTGCTTTTGCCCTCGCAAAGCGTCCAAATGGTCCTCCCATAGCTTTATCAGCGCCCAGGTCTCCTTTTCAGTCCACTGGACACGCGGTTTTTTCTTCACCGACTGAGCCGACTCCATTGTACAAAATACTACGTCCCCGACACAGCAACTGCCACTGCCAACCCTACCATGATCGCGCTAGTGACGTATTGCAGGTGTTTGAGAGTATGGACAGACTATAGGTCTTCACTTTTCAACAAATCGCACTGCTGTTGAAAATGAATACATTTTCTCAGCGCAAAAAAAATACTGACAGGGCACCGCAGTGTTGCGGCACGTTTTCTTTTATTGATAAATTAGGTACACTGTATGCGAGAGTACTCCCTTCCTGTCAGGAAAGTAGATGCGGGATCTGCTTTTGCGAAAAGGATCTTTGCCGGAGAGGAGTTACTCCTTTGTCATGTGTCACTGCGCCCGAACGCCTTTCCGAAAGATGTCCCCTTGTCTAAAGGACTTTAGGGTGCCCGTGTGTCAGGGGCATTAGCTATCGAACTGTCTACAGACCTTTTTCTACAGTTTAAGTTTCATTTTTCGGGCAGCCCGGGTAGTGGTGCAATGAAAAAGGCTCAAACAGTGCCTTTGTTGTTCGAAGAGGCTGATGACCACTAAATCTCCTGTCTTGTTGTGACGTTGGAGCTTTACGAGTCATATTTGACAGTTTAAACGCAGCGTCATTCACTCACCGATGTGCATAGATGTAGCGTCGTATGCTGATTGATATGTGGGGTTTAACGTCCCAAAACCACTATATGATTATGAGACGCCGTAGTGGAGGGCTCCGGAAATTTAGACCACCTGGGGTTCTTTAACGTGCACCCAAATCTGAGCACACGGGCCTACAACATTTCCGCCTCCATCGGAAATGCAGCCGCCGCAGCCGGGATTCGAACCCGCGCCCTGCGGGTCAGCAGCCGAGTGCCTTAGCCACTAGACCACCGCGGCGGGGCAGCGTCGTATGCTAAAGCAGGATGTTGCCTCGAGTTCTTGATTTCCACGAGCGCGTCTTGCCTAAATTTATTTTAAATCGACTGCAAAACAATGGAAAAGCTAAGTAGACGCACTGTCAAGCTCTGGCTATTTGGCTTTACGAAAAAAACTAGAGGTGAGTTGGGATAGCGGGGAGGGGGAGGGGAAGACCACTGGGACCACTTGGGCACAAGCACTCAGCATCGCAGAAGACGAAACGATAAGTGTTTCTCAATTGATACCGCACTGTTATTTTCCTGTATATGTAATGCATAATTCCGAGAGAAAAACAAGCATGTTTGTTGTCAAGTGTTGGGAAGAATAATTTATTAAGTCTTGATGTCAAATCTTGAATGCAATGGCAGAGTAATTTGCAATGCCCAATGCCCATAGGTGGCACGCCGTGCAATCCAAGATGGCTGCGGAGGCATGATCAACTCGTGAACTCGCATAAGAATAGATAGAACGCACGCACGTACTCCCCCAGCCGCTTTCACCGGATGAACTCTTGATCGTCGAATGAATGTATATCGGACCAACGTACTTTCCCAAACTATAGGAACTACTGAACGTTCGCTACCTCATTTCTTGTCACGGTGCGTAGGGTGGTGATGTCAGCTGATAGTCCTTAAATCAACGATGCTTTGCGTAATCCTGTGCGTGCTACAAACAACGGCACAAACTAGAATTCACGTATGATCTGAACGGCACTTCGGGATGATTTGTACCGAGCCTGCCTGGCGAATTTGCCGCAGAAGTTGGCATATATAGCGAGTAGCGCGCCGTCGCGGCTGCACATCACCGAATGTTTACCATAGTGATGGTTTGCAAACATAATACGCCGTCGTCATTGCTTTTGCTGTAAGCATCATGCAACTGCTTCTTCAACGAAACACAAGTAATTCCTTTCCCATTACGTAGCGCTTGTGTGACAGCTATGATCAGACTCAAACAGTGCGCAATTCGCTGCACTCAGATGTTACAGCTTCTACCAGCGCGATTGAAAGAAGAATATTGAACCAAATACACGCGTACGCTTTTCGCAACGTTGAAACTGTGAAAATTTGTCGAACAAGAACGTCCTTTAGGTGGCACCGGTGAAGTGCAGGAGAAGATAGCTTGGACTGTAGTCGTCACTGCATATTTCATTGCTTCAAGCTTTGCGCTTCGCTGGTCCAGCTCGAACGTGTTGGTGGCATTCAGCACTTTGTATTATTCACTTTAATTGGGCTACATGCAATGCACGGAAAAAAACTATGCCTCTATTTTGAGCTCCCTGAAGGATATTATACAATAAATACAATAAAAAATGACTTACCAGCGTGAAAAAAGAACATTAACGCATGAAGGAACCGAAGTTCAACTCGCTGCTCGTGAGCTAGAAGCTGATATTTTATCGTCGCTGTCACTCTCAGCGCGTTGACAACCATTTACTTCCAGTGAAAAATCCTTGACATCAAGACGGTTTCTTTGAACATCACTGCTGAAAGTAATCTGAGGAATTCTCTCCGTCGAACGGCTTTGATAGCCCCAACAATGCGTCATTGCACATCCACAACACGGCGTCACTCACTACGTTTATCTGGGGGTGCGGATAACAATAGATCGATATCAATATCGTGGCTCACGCCAAAAATTGTGGCCTACGGCGTCCGTCTGCATTCATTTCCGGTTGGATATGCTCTGCCACCGTACGGGCATTCTTGCTAGTGCCGTCCCTTTCTGCGTGTTCCAACCCGCTCTCATGGTGTCTTTTTCTCACAAATCGCTGCATCATACTTTGGAGAGCGATGTAGTTTACTTCAATAACCAATGCACTCACTACGAAATAGTTATAATTGTGCGAAGAGTCATTTCTTAATTCAAGCGGCATGCACCTCTGGACACATACTTTCTTTTGCTGCGGATGTTGTTTTGTCCCATGCAATGATTTTCTGAATATCGTAGTGCCACGAAATATCCATTCATTTGTTTTTGTGTTGCTAACCCGTAAAATTATTCATTTGCTTTTGTGCTTCAAAGACACTATCCCGGGTTCAATATAGTCAACTCTTTTTTTCCACTCTGATATTGCAATCAATTTTAAGTTTTGTGGCTCGTCTTACGCCTTTCCAACTTCCTATACGTTTGATTTCGTTCTATTACGCACTTACACATAGGTTTCATTATATGCAAAATTTTCTGCACACAACACATAACACAGCCTATCGGAAGGTCGCGCTTGCAGTAAAGGCACTATACCATGCTACTCGTTGCTTAAAAAGCTACTTCAATCGTTTTACGTCCCACGATACCATTAACAGAGTGGCCGTTTTGTCCCGTGGGCTTTTAAACCGCTGAGCAGTTTCTATAAATCTGACAAAGTACGCGTACTCATGTTGCCATCTTACGTATGTTGACATTCGGCAGCATGTACTCATAAGCACGTGTGAGTCATTTTGAAGTGGTCATCGTTTGCGCACGGAAATATTAAATCAAGGTGGTTCTGGAGAAGAATACTGCATGAATCAAAGGATAATAACATGGTGCTTTCTGAACCCACCTCTTATTGTTATTTGCATTTGCATAATGCCATAATTCTCGCTTCGTTCTCCGAGATGTGCGAAATTTTGTTTATTCATGCGCAAATAAAAAAGAACATATGTACTGAACAAGTGGTTACAGACGCGTCACAGATTTGCGCATGTCTCCTCCCCTGTTGCACTGCGCAGCAGGCACCTTGCAGCGGCCAAGGAATATGCCTTGAACAGGAAGTACCTTAGCAGACGATGCACCATTTTGCTATCTACCTATTTTTGCGATACCATGCAAGAAACGATGTGCTTGCAGTGTGCTGCCATTTATCGACGAACGTAAAAAAAACAAGCGGCGCACCGTAGGCCAAGGTTTGGAAGCGGAAATCGTGAGCCTGTGCTACTTTCCGCTTGCAATGATTGTTATAGGATTCATGCACTACAAAACCACTAACGAGTGCTATACGCACGTAAAGCTAGCTGAGTTTCAAGGACTCGCTCTCTGGAATTCCTGCTGATCGGTTGTGCCCTCGTGATCTTTGATGTCACCGTAGCTCTGGCCGACTGGGCTGGCCTTTCGTCATCTCCTGACGCCGATCTTCGACGACAGCGTAGCTCTGACCTACTGGACTTGCCCTACGACATCTCCTGACGCCAACAAGAGCTCTCGCCAGTGGTGCTCCGTCCTCGTTCTCCTGCAACCGTGTCCATCTTTCCTGTCTTCTCCTTACTTCCGTCGTTCGCTGTCCCTGCACCTTGGTCTCTTTTTTCTCTCTCTATCTACCTTTTAATTCTATTTCTTTAATCCCTTCTTTACCCCCATCCCTCGTGAGCTACTGTTGAGATGTCCTTTCCCTGGGAGACAGTTACGAGGCTCACTTTTCTCTTCTTTTCAATTAAAATCACTTCACTTCCCCCAAAGTGAGTTTCAACTGCTAAAGTTAGACAACAACATTTACTTATCCAACGTGGTTGCAGAAAATCGCGCGAAGCTGATATGTGTACTCTGTGGGCTATAATCAAATGCGTGAGTTGCCACGTATTTTCAAGAAAGCTTCGCCTCTCGCAAGAACTAATCGGATTTATCTTGTCACGGACAGTCTGGTATATTCACTGATGCACGCAGAATACAAAGTGGTTTGTTTCATTTCTTGCTAAGGTGTTAAAACTGAGGCTAGCACCGCCGAACAAGGAAGCGTTGGGAGCGTCTGCCTACTGATCGTTCTTGAGAGGATGCTCCTGAATTCGGCTACGTGGCGCGGCAGTCTATGAATATTGTGAATACCCTGGTGGTTGAATTTGCCGACGTTTCACTTTTGCCACCTGGTAACTAAAACTTTTTGCAATAAAGTTTGCGTACAAATAAATGAAGCAAGTTTCAAAGCTCATATCACTTAGTTTCACACTCGAAAAAGAAGCGTCGTGAATCCCAAGAACGTAATTCATCCAAAACAGATCCGAAGCCAGCACTTCCATAATTTCTAGAGGATACAAACGTCGCTGAAGGAGCCCACGTAGATACTGTACTCAGCGACAACTTTCTTGGCGTCGGAGCGAAGGCATCAGTGCCAAATAACGCGCATTCTACTGCCAGTGAATGCAGTTAGCGACTACATTTTCAAAGTGAAATACGTAAGTCACTTCTCTATTTTTTGTGTAGAGCTATTTCAGACAAAACGCAGCTTACACAAGGCCGATACTCGTATTTATGTTTATGTATTCGATGCATCTTGGTGTTTTTGTATGCGCGAGAAAGTTCCACCATTTTACGTGTGTACCTTAAACGCCGAGCAGCGTCTGCGTCTACATGAAACGCTGATGGTGCTCCCCCGTCATTGTTCATATCATTACGAAACACGAGCCACATTGGACTACTACGCGGGCTACATGAGCAGAAGCCAAGCCCCCGCAGTTTTCCATTTAGTGCCAAAAAATGGCAGCATATCCATGGAGTGAATGATGGAGCGCGGGGCGAAGTATTCGTCCGTCCATTTGTTCTTGCTTTCGTCCGTCCATGCGTCCGTCAGTGTGACCGTCCATGCATCCACCCCTGCGTCCGTTCATGCGTCCATCCATGCATCTGGCTGTGTGTTCGTTCGTCCATCTATTCAACACTCCAAGTACCACCATCTCGCATCTTTTCGTCATATATTCCCCATATAGAAGCACCGCCATCTAACGGACATTCCAAGGACTAAACGAGAGGTGGCACACGCACACTTTCTCACGCCTTGCGCTTCGGGTCCACTTCCCACATTTAACCACCTCGAGTTCATGGTGTATACTAGTTCACTGTATTCATGGCACTGTGGCCGAACGCTCGCTAAACCTTTCGAAAACCAAGGAGGTTACGCCCACAGAGTATGACGTAGCAAACTTTTTCAGTCAGATAGCACTCAATGTACATGCCAATGGCTGCTAATGGGAAATGAGAGGCAGAGAATTCGGCTTTTACTTTCTTACGGCTTGCGCTTCGTATCTACTTCCCACCTTATACCACCTCGAGTTCATGGTATATAGTAGTTAATTGTATTCATGGCACTGTGACTCAACGCTCGCTAAACCTTTATAAAACTAAGGAGGTTACACCGAGCGAGTATAGTGTAGCGACCTTTGCTTGTCCGATAGTGTTCAATGTACATGCCAATGGCTGCTAATGGGGATCGCAGCGTGCGCGTTCACTAAAAGCCGAATGCTCCTGTCTCTCATTTTCCATTAGCAGCCATTGACATGTACAATGAGCACTATTTTTTATTGTTCAACAACGCACAGAAGAAGTCTCTCACCGGCATTACCTTGGAGGTCGAAATGTTATACTTGTTACATACTAAGAGGGACGAACGGGTGCCGCTATAAGGAGCTTCGCCCCTAAAAATATGACGCCGAGTATAGCGTCAGGTTCCTTTCTAGGTATTATATGCGAAGCATTTTTTAGTCGATTTCTGCGACTCTCAGCGTATCTATCTATCTATCTATCTATCTATCTATCTATCTATCTATCTATCTATCTACAACACATAGCATGTTGCAAAGGTGGTATGGCATGAATGGTTGCATGCCAAACACAAGCGACCAACCCTGACATGAAAATCATTACATGCATATCATGTAACAACATGACTACATGCTACGCTCATGATGCGCTGGTGGCTGTTTTGCTAGCGTCACATATACCAAATTCGGTATTATGGTACGTGGATGGATAACGAAGGTATATGGCTGGTGCAGACATGATAATGTTGAGTTGCGCGTCATGTGAGAACATGACTACATGCCACAGTCAAGGCGCCAATGCATTTCGACGTGACCCGGTGTGCCTGCTCGCCAGCGCTCATTTCGTCGCGTCACGCCGGCGTTGCCACCCCAGGCGCCGGTCTTACCTCATAATCGCAGGAGCGTGCCACGTGGCGTTGCTTTGACGCTTGCGCATTTCTGTGCTTCTGGCGTCCTTTCGTCACGAAAAGAGGTAGACATAGTGCTGCCTAGGTAACGCATCGGCGTGAAATGCAGCATGCCGCTTTTCGCGCCGGATGCCCTCGGGCCGCGCCGATGAACTATGGTCGCACGGTCACGCCTGGCGTCAGACTAAAGAGTGCTCGCGTTTTGCTAACGTAGCGTCACTATGACCAGCGTGCGCGTGCATCCTTCGTGGCCGTTTTGCTAACTACACATATACCAAAATTTGTGTTACGTGACGTCAATGAATGACGAAAGTATATGACTGGTTCAAACATGATAATGCTGAGAATCGTGCCATTTAAAAAAATAACAACTCACCCCGCTCATCACGTGCCCGTGGCCGTTTTACTGGCTCCACAAATACTAAATTTGATATCACGTGACGTGAATAGTTGACAACGGTAAACGGCAAATCCAAACCTGATAATCACGACACAAAATGATGTACGCAATATTTACCTCCACGTCATGACATTGTGCTGAATTTAGAGTCACATATAAACCTTCCTCATTCGTGCTTGGCATATAATCGATTCCCACTGTACGTGGGATCTGCCAGTTTTTATTGTACGAAACTCTATGCCAAGTGGCGTCTCTGTCAATATGAAACACTGGTCGTACACAGGCATCACTTTCCACAACGGAACGCATGACATACCGGAACACTTCGCACAGTACCTGAGCAGAGCCTTATCCCAGCAGTTTTAACTTCATTTCCAATAAAAGCCTATGCACGAGTATAAACTCAGTTTCTCAAGCTGTTACCAGCGTAGTGGAAGGCATGGGCGCTCTCAGCCAATATTTACAGAGCGCACTTCATAAGTGTGTTCTTACGCACTTGTCGCATCCGTTTATTGTACAGGTGATTGATTGATATGTGGGGTTTAACGTCCCAAAACCACCATATGAATATGAGAGACGCCGTAGTGGAGGGCTCCGGAAATTTCGACCACCTGGGGTTCTTTAACGTGCACCCAAATCTGAGCACACGGGCCTACAACATTTCCGCCTCCATCGGAAGTAATTGTACAGGTGGCGCATTAGGGTGGCAAAACGTGTGCTTCACTAATTATTTTTTTATTTTTGTAGAAGATGGCGCTTCGCACCTTTTTTAATTGTTTTGCTAACTTTTGAACGGGACGATCAGCGATGCAGTGAAACTGGCCTGCCCTTTTTATTGTTATCACCACTGGATCCAATGAGTTATTGGCAAGTTCAAACTTTAAAATTGTTTCTGCAACGTGTAAATATATATTTTTAGTCAATGAACCAAATAACTAACTAAGCAATGAATCTGTCAATAAGAAGCTTTATTTTAACTTCTCAGTGGTCACTTGCTTGAACCCTTGCGATAGGAGGATCTCAACGTCTCGACGCTTAAACGACGTGCCTGACGCTGCTGTGAAGCCCGTCACGTCTCTACAAACGATAGTTTAGCTGGTAGTGGTTGAGGGGTTGGCGTACTACGAATTGACTAGCTTCCTCGGCGCATACAGTCCGCATGATATAAGGCATCGCTTGCGTGAACATTGTGGACAGGCTTCATGAGCTTTGCCATAGCCCTGTCACTGCTCCATGCAACTGTTTTGAATGGGCACGGCGGACCTTGCGGGAGCATGGCTCGTTTTAAGCTGTTTTTCTACCTCATGCAGGGCTTGTTAAGCTGCTTTGCTGCGCTGGCCGACCCGTTGGCCGCGCAGTTCTCCTCCCCCTCGGACACTTTCCCGCCGCCCTTGCAACAGCGACTATCCGTCAAAGAGCCACATCGCCCACACGTGCCACATCTGGGTGACGTCATCGTCTCCCTGCTGCCACCTATGCAACTCGGGGCCGTGACGTCTACCGATGCGCTGCCTATAAAAGATCGTCTCCAACACTTTGTCTTCAATGGGCACGGCGGACCTTGCGGGAGCATGGCTCGTTTTAAGCCGTTTTTCTACCTCATGCAGGGCTTGTTAAGCTGCTTTGCTGCGCTGGCCAGCCAGTTGGCCGCGCAGTTCTCCTCGCCCTCGGAAACTTTCCCGCTGCCCTTGCACCAGCGACTATCCGTCAAAGAGCCACATCGCCCACACGTGCCACATCTGGGTGACGTCATCGTCTCCCTGCTGCCACCTATGCAACTCGGGGCCGTGACGTCTACCGATGCGCTGCCTATAAAAGATCGTCTCCAACACTTTGTCTTCAATGGGTACGGCGGACCTTGCGGGAGCATGGCTCGTTTTAAGCCGTTTTTCTACCTCATGCAGGGCTTGTTAAGCTGCTTTGCTGCGCTGGCCAGCCAGTTGGCCGCGCAGTTCTCCTCGCCCTCGGACACTTTCCCGCTGCCCTTGCACCAGCGACTATCCGTCAAAGAGCCACATCGCCCACACGTGCCACATCTGCGTGACGTCATCGTCTCCATGCTGCCACCTATGCAACTCGGGGCCGTGACGTCTACCGATGCGGTGCCTATAAAAGGTCGTCTCCAACACTTTTTCTTCCATGGGCACGGCGGACCTTGCGGGAGCATGGCTCATTTTAAGCCGTTTTTCTACCTCATGTCGGTTGGTTCAGTTTACAGCAGTCCTAAAAGCAACAATCCTTTTCTGCTGGTCATGCCGTGCGCCGATCAGTGCTGCAAATGTGCTTATGAATGCTTTCTTGTTCTCGAATTACTTCTCTGTGGAGATGTTGAAACCAATCCTGGTCCTAAAACCCAAGAATTATTGTTACAAATTTTGGAAGGGCAAGAGGCTCTGCGAGGTGAAGTGGCATATCTGAAAGCGATAACTGAAAGCCTTTTAGGAGACATGAAGAGCCGTTTTTTAGAATTGGGTATTCACATTAACGAGCTTAAATCTAAAACTGCAAGATTAAACAACATCGACAACGCCATAAGATCCTTTTCTACTTCGGTGGAATCCCAGAAACGCAAACTTGTCGACCTTGAAGACCGAAGCAGACGGTCGAATTTGGTGGTTGTTGGAACAACTGAAGACCGTAACGAAACAGAAGACAATCTTAAGCAAAAAGTCATTAGGAAAACTTTTCAACAAAAACTGGGAGTTAAGTGCGAATCCGTAGGTCGAATCCACAGGCTAGGCAAAGGTCCAGTCAAAAGGCCAGTTATTTTGTTTTTACAGGACTTTAATGAAAAAGTTGCTGTCCTCAAGAATGCAAAAAATCTAAAGGGCTCTAAAATTTACATACAGAATGACTACTCAGCACATACCCTAAAAAAACGAAAAATGCTCTTGGAAAGTGCCAAAAGTGAGAAAGCTGCTGGTAAAAAAGTTTACCTCGTACATGATAAACTGCACGTTGACGGTGATACTTTAATCTGGAACGCAAACTCTAATCAGCGGCAAATAATCTCCACTCATTCTGATCAACGGCACGCACCTTCACAATCCAGTGGGGTGTTTAGCATTGAAACTCTCCCGGTTGACGTTGTAGACACGTCCTCCGATGGTAACGGCAACAATCCCAACCCGTCCGCTCTGTGACAGTCATCTGAACTTGCCATCAGGGTCGTTAACTTAAATGCCCGAAGTCTCGTTAACAAAACGGCACAGCTTGAAGCCCTTTTGTTATGTCATCGCCAACACTTGACCGTCATTACGGAAACATGGCTTCACAGGGAAATACCTAATGACAACTTAGTTCCGCCAGGTTACAAAATATTTCGGAGAGATCGGCCAACTAGAGGGGGGGGTGTTGCAGTGATTTTAAAAAACCAGTATCGAAGCATCCCCTCTAGCGCAATCGCCAGATACTGTAAGCCTATGTTTAAGGGTTTCTTTCTAAAAAAAATAATCATTGTTATCGCTGTGTACATACCGCCTCATTCTGGACCCAATTTTCTTGTAAATTTGCGATCTCATTTGGCCTCATTCAGTAAATATAAGCTTTTCGTCCTAGGGGATTTTAATCTGCCCAACTTTGATTGGGACCGCTTGAAAACAAGACCCGATTCTTGTCACAGTGACGACATTCTCGACATTATGTTTTCACACAACCTTGTCCAAATAGTTCAGCAACCGACCCGAGTTTGTGGCAACTCATCCTCTCTACTTGACCTTGTTTTCCTGCCCAGATCATTCGAAAAGTACCACGTGTCTGTGAAACACGGTTTCTCAGATTACAAAATTTTTTGCATCTATTTCTCTTTATTACAAAAATGCAAAAAGTTGCCCAGCTCTCAAAAATGTGAAAGACCTTGCGAAAGCTAATGACACTGCAATTACTATTTCAAAAATATCTGGCCAAATTTCACTGATCACGACGTTGAAGTCCTTTGGAATAAATTTAAAAATATGTCTTTATTTTGTTTGCGAAACTTTGTACCCGATAAAGTTAAGAAGACCGCTAAATATACGCCCTGAATATTTAGATCTAGAATTCACCTTAAACGCAAAGCCAAGCGCTTGCGAAAAAAACGTACAGCGCCTCAACAACTCGCCGAAATTTGTACTACCCTTTACAATGATAATATTCGTTCCAAAAATTTCTACTTTAACACTATTTTGCCAAACTTCCTAAGAGAGGAACTCCCGAAATTCTGGAACTTGATTACACAGCGCAATAAAAACATAACTGAAATTTCAGTCGACGACTCTAAATTGACTAATCTTCGAGCAATCGCGAATCACTTCAATTTGTTTTTCCATAGCGTATTTTCGCAGTCTCAGTTGAAACAGAGTAATTCAGTAGCTTCATACCCTGATGTCAATATTGTTTCGCACAATGGTGTCTTAAATATGTTACTTCGATTAAAAAACAAATCGACGCCAGGGCCCGATTGCATTCCGAACGCATTTCTTCGTCGTTATGCTGGAACTTTGACGAAATTTCTTGTACTTATTTTTGAATCTTCTCTTCATGCGGCCACGCTACCTTCTGATTTTAAAAAAGCCCGTATCGTACCTATTCCCAAAAAAGGCGACCCACTCTTAATTTCCAGCTACAGAGCCATATCTATGTTATCATCTACCTGTAACTTACTTGAACACGTTGTTGCTACGTTCATTACACAATTTTTAGATACCCATGAAATCATTTCTCCATTTCAACACGGGTTTCGCAAGGGCTTCTCGACCGTCACACAACTACTTACAGATGTTTACCACGCTTCTTCTGTTCTTGATAAGGGGGGACAGGTTGACCTCATACTCTTAGATTTTAGTAAGGCCTTCGATCGCGTATTGCACGACTATTTAATCAATAAATTAGTTCAAATCGCGCTTCCAGCGTTCATTGTCTCTTGGCAAACTGCCTATTTAAGTAACCGTAGACAGTACGTCGACATTAAAGGAAGCACTTCTGACACTCTCCCTGTCACGTCTGGCGTACCGCAGGGAAGTGTGCTGTGCCCTTTACTTTTCTTTGGCTTGATTGGCTTGATTGCCTTACTGCCTGTACCACTCCTGCTTGGGCTCCATGCCTGCAGTATCTTCTAAATAAAAATATATAAAATGCGTAACTTTTCCTAGAGAACTTCGCCGACTTTGAGCGTATCTATCTATCTATCTATCTATCTATCTATCTATCTATCTATCTATCTATCTATCTATCTATCTAGCCACCTATGACTTTTAGCTATCCTGGCCGTTTCGATTATGGCGTTGATACCAAACTTGGTATGGCACAACATGACTGTAGGAAGAAACTATTTGATAGACATAACATTAAATCATGACATGTATGTCATGAATGTCATAATGGGCATTTCATGGCTCTGCAGCTCTTGCGGTGGTTTCGTTCACATGACATGTTGCAAAAATGGTATGGTCTGGCATAATCGCATGGCGAACAAAAGCGACAGACCCTAACATGAACATCATTACGTGCTTGTCATTTACCAACATGACTACGTGCCACGCTCATGATGCACTCGCGGGCATTCCGCTAGCTTCACCTATACGAAACTTGGTATTACGGGACGTGAATGGTCGACAAAGGCATGATACTGGTGCCAACATGGTAAATATGTGTTGCGTGTCATGTAACAACACGACTACATGCTACGCTTATGATGCGCTGGCGGCCGTTTCGCTGGCTTTACAGTGTACCAAACTCGGTATTACATGACGCGAACAGAGTACATAGGTCAATGACATCCAAACATGATAATCACGTCATGCGTGTCATGTAACACCATGACTTCATGCCACACTAATCATGCGCTCGCGGCCGTTTCGCTAGCTTCAAATATGCCAAATTTCGTATTCCGTGATGTCAAGCCCCGCCGCGGTGGTCTAGTGGCTAAGGTACTCGGCTGCTGACCCGCAGGTCGCGGGTTCGATTTCCGGCTGCGGCGGCTGCATTTCCGATGGAGGCGGAAATGTTGTAGGCCCGTGTACTCAGATTTGGGTGCACGTTAAAGAACCCCAGGTGGTCAAAATTTCCGGAGTCCTCCACTACGGCGTCTCTCATAATCAAATGGTGGTTTTGGGACGTTAAACCCCACAAATCAATCAATCCGTGATGTCAATGGACGACGAAAGTATGTTACTGCGGCAAATATGATAGTCATGAGATGCGTGGCATGTGGCAACATGAACAAATGCCACAGTAAAAGCGCCAATAGAATTCGACGTGACGCGGTACGCGTGCTCGTCGGTGTTCATTTCGCCGCGTCACGCTGTCGTTGCCACGCCAAACAAGTGCGCGTGGCGCTGCGTTGCTTTTACGCACTGTGCGTCAAAGCAACGCAGTGCTCAAGCAACGCAGCGCACGGCGCTGTGTTGCTTGAGCGCGTACGGCGTCCCTCCATCACGTAAAGAGGGAGACAACGCGTTGTCTTGGTAACGCGTCGGCGTGAAATGCAGCATGTCGCATTTCACGCCGGTTGCCATCGGGCCCCGCCGACGGACGCTGGTCACGCCTGGCGTCAGACTACAGAGTGCTCTTGTTTTGCTTACGTAACGTCGCTGCACTCGTCGTGTGCGCGCGTCAACGTTACCTTGGAGTATATTGGGCCCTGCATGATGCGCTCGTGGCCGTTTTACATGCTCCACATACACCACATTTGGTGTTACGTGACATCTATGGATGACGAAATATACAACTTGTGCAAACATGGTAAACCTGACACGCGTGTCATGTGAGAAAATGACAACATGCGACGCTCGTAGTGTGATACCGGCCGTTTCACTTGCGCTACATATACTAAATTTTTTATCACGTGACGTGGAAAGATGACGAAGGTAAACGACACATACAAACATGATAATCATGACACGAACGTCATGTACGGCATCATTTACCTCCACCCAGTAACGGTGTGCTGACTGTAAAGTGACATATCAACATTTCCCATTCGTACTTCACATATCATCGATTGCCACTGTACGTGAAATATGCCAAGTTTTTTCGAAAAGGCAAGCCTGTGAGTTCTTTTTGAGACTATGCATGCGCAGCACATTTTCATGTTCCTCAGATAGATATTAAATGTTATCGATAATCATAACACTGCCAGGTGGTACTAGTAAAAGAAGATTGTGGGCCTTGCACAGGGGTTTTGAAGTTAGTCGAAAACTATATCGATGGGATTTGTGCATGGAATAGGCAGAGCAGGCAATCCACACCCGAGTATGGGCACAACTAGCGTTGGCCCACGTTTCGTGGGTAAAAAAAATGGCGGCATATCCATGGAGTGAACGATGGAGAGTGGGGTGAAGCATTCGTCCGTCCACTCGTTCTTGCTTCTGTCCGTCCATGCGTCCGTCCGTCCATGCGTCCGTCTGTGTGACCTTCCGTGCTTCCATCCGTCCGTCCGTGCGTGCGTCTGTTCGTGCGTTCGTCCCTGCGTTCGTCCATGCATCCGCCTCTGCGTCTGTTCATGCATCCATCTATGCATCTGTCTGTGTGTCCGTTCGTCCGTGTATTCAACACTCCAAGTACCGCCATCTCGCATCTTTTCATCATATATTGAGTTCATGGTATATACTAGTTCACTGTATTCATTTTAGGTTAATTTTTTGTTTTTTATGACACAAGAGCAGCTAAGGCTATGCTGTGCCAGACACAAGACTTTCAGGAATGGACACTGAAAAGATGACATTTTAAAGCTTATTCAACTGATTACATTCTTTCAGAAAGTTTAGCACGTCATGCAGAGGTACTAGAGGGTCGTCTCCTAGGAATAAAGCAGGGTGTAAAGGCACGTGTTGTTTGTTTAGCTTGCTGAAATGTTTTTTTACCTGCGTTTCAATGGTAGGAGACGTGATTAGGATGTGCATAAGTGTTAACGCTTCTTGGCATTTTTCACACGTTGGTTGTTCTTCCTTTGCGACTAAGAAGTTGGATGTCAATATGTGTGTCCGATGCGAAGTCGGCATAATACAACTTCAATAAACCGTTGCTGGTGACGGCGGGTCTTCCATTCCCCGAGTGTGGTCTTCACTAGGTGGAGCTTGTTGCTCGTGTAGGTGTCGCATTGCTTTTGCCATTTTGCTAGTAGAGTCAGGCGAATTGTTCTCTTTAAGGGGCACTTTCACTTTGGTTACTGTTTTATCGGCTGCCCGGGAAGCATACGTATCTGCTTTTTTGTTTCCGGGTATCCCAACATGACTTGGTACCCAGCAGAAACAATTGGAGGCTGTCTGGCTGTTTAAGTATACCAAGTTTAAAATGTCAACCACTATTGGCTCACATTCGGATTTTATGTGTAGTGCTTTTAGTGTGCTTAGTGAGTCGGTGTATATGATTGCTTTCTTGTATTTTTCAGCAATGATTTTCTGAACTGCTTTACTCAAGGCATAAGCTTCAGCTGAAAAATTGGAAAAACTACCAGGTACTTCCACAGAAATTGTGTTTTTCGTCGTCGCAATCCCAATACCCACTTGTTTTTTCCGTTTTTGAGCCATCTGTGTTAAATTTCGTAATTCCTCTATTCATGCTGAAGTGTATAAAATTCTTGGATTATGTGTTCTGGTGGGGTGCTTTTTTGTTAAAACGGCTTAGTGAAAATTTGCATAGCTTTAACAGGTTGAACCATGGCGGCAGTCTTGGTGGTTTAATAGCGACATCTAGTGATCCATCAGGGATGGCATAAAAGCGGCAGTAATCCTCGAAACGTAGGACAAGTGGTTTGATTAGGTTCGGTTTGTTGAAGTAGTTTGAGCGTGAGTCACATTTTTCGGCAATTTCGTAGCAAATGTGTTCAGGTGACGACCTTATTCTTAAGGTTAGTATTGTTCTTCGATCACATAAAGGGGGCTCATTGCATTTTATATATAAACTTTGCACAGGTGATGTTCTGTGCGCACCACTGGACAGACGGAGACCGAGGTTGTGTATAGGGTCAAGACGGCGGATGTAAGAGTTTCGCGCCGAGTCGTATACAACGCATCCGTAGTCTAAAATGCTGCGTACAAAAGATCGGTAAATACGTATAAGGCAGAGTCGATCGGAACTCCTGTGCTTATGGGAGAGTACTTTGAGCAGGTTGAGTGCTCTGTTTGCCTTAGTTTTCAGTGTGTTCATGTGTGGCAAAAAGTTTAGTTTTCGTTCGAATGTGATTCCTAGAAATTTGTGTTCTTGTTTTAACGGCATATTGATGTTGTGTAGTTTGAGCACGGGTTCTGGGAACAATCCTCTTTTTTGCGTAAAGAGAACAGCCTTGGTTTTTTGGGCTGAAAAGCGGAAACCATTTTGGTCGGCCAATTTCATAAGCCAATTTATCGTAATTTGGAGTTGCCTTTCGCAGGAAGATAGGCTGGAGGCCCGGCATTCAATTTGTAGATAGTCAACATAGATGGAGTGCATGACTGCACGGGGTATAGCCCTGTTGATGGAGTTCATTTTCACTATAAACAGGGTGGTGCTCAAAACGCAGCCCTGTGGTACACCATTTCCTTGGACAAATATTTGTGATAGAACCGTACCCAAACGTACTTGAAAAGTTCTATTCAATAAAAAATCGTGTAAGCAGTTCAGCATTCTTCCGCGAATCCAAAGTTAGCTAGATCTCCGAGAATTCCGTATCTCCTAGTTGTGTCATATGCTTTATCAAAGTCAAAGAAGACCAAGAGACAGAACTTCTTGTGTAGAAATGCTTGTCGTATTTCTTGTTCCAGCCTATCAATGTGATCAGTGGTGGAACAGCCAATTTTGCATCCGCACTGGTGTGCGTCTGTTAGGTGCTCCGTTTCCAGAGTGAAGGTAAGTCTAATATTTATGATGCTTTCGTAAGTTTTTGCAAGGCAACTTGTTGATGCAATGGGCCTGTAGCTAGTTGGTCTTGTTGGGGGTTTACCAGGTTTTAGGAATGGTATAACTATGGCTTTTTTCCAATCTTCAGGCATTATGCCAGAGTGCCATATTTTGTTGAAGGATTGGAGAAGTGCCTTCGCGGATGCTTGGGATAGGTGTGCCAACATTTCGTAGTGTATCTGCTCATACCTTGTTGCCGTTTTTTTACCGGCTGAAAGTACCCTGTTTAATTCGTGCAGCTTAAGCGGAAGGTTATAATTTTCATTTGAAGTACTGGTAGTAGGCCATCTTTGTCTTTCTGCAATTTCTTTATATTTCAGGAATGTATTGGTGTACTTTGCTGAGCATGATACCTTATAAAAGTGTTCTCCTAATAGGTTGGCCTGGTCTTCTAGTGTTGATTTTGTGTCTGGACTTGTGAGCAGTGGTATTGTGTAGGAGGAGTGCTCTCCCTTGAACTTCCTCACCTGGTCCCAGATGTGTTTAGATGTGACTGAACTGTTAATTGATGATATGTAATTTTTCTATGAATCCTTTTCAGCCTGTCTTTGAATAAATCGGGTTCTAGCTTTTGCCTGTTTGAAGTTGAGGAGGTTGGTGTAGGTGGGGTATCTTCGTAGAATTCCCCAGGCCATATTTTGTTGTTTTTTGGCATCAGTACACTGGTTTGTCCACCAAGGGTTGAGTTTCTTGCGTACGATGCCGGATGAATGCAGTATTGCCTTTTCTGCTGCTAAGATCAAAACTTTGACAAACTCTTCGTTTAGTTCCTCAACAGAAAGCTCCGATGAGAAAACTTTATCGAGCTTAGTGTTTTCTGTGAAAACTGGCCAGTTCGCGAGCTGTAGTTTCACCTGGCGTGGCCTGCTAGTTGAAGTTGGGTTGGAATGTATGAGTTTTATGATGCCGGGTGGATGATCCCTACCATAAGATGTGTTGACTACGTCCCATTTAAAATTGCTAAAAATACATGGTGAACACAAGGCAAGATCTAAGCAACTAAAAGTGCGTGAGGTTGGTGAGAAGTAGGTAAAAGCCCCGGAATCAAGAAGGCAGATGTCATTTGATAAAATGAAATCTTCCACGGCTTGCCCTCATGCATAGGTTTTGTCGCTACCCCAAAAAGTTGAATGAGCATCTGTCACAGAACGAGCGCTAAAAATGGGCGCGCCACCAAATTCTTGCGATAACGGGCGGGAGAAACGCCGCGAAGTCAAAAGAAAAAAAAAGGAAAAAAAAGAAAACAAACGGCCAAGGCTCCCCGGGCGCGCGCTCTCCCCGCAAAAGCGTGGCTTCACCGACGAACCTCCTCACCCCACAACGGCGGCCGAGCAAGCACTCGATTTTTCCAGAACGAAAGGGGCGTGGTCATACCGAGTTGACTCATCGGCCGCGGAGGGCTTTCCAACCGTCTTGCCCTCTTCCCAGCCTTCGCTGCGTATCGCGCCGACGAAATGACGAGAAGCGTCTGGAATGCCGCGCGCAACGTATTTAACCGAGCAGCCGAGATGCGAGATCAGGAGGAGACGGAAGTGAGCGCCAGAGCGCGTAGGGATTCCGCCGTGTAGTCGGCGAAGGTTTTGGTCCATAGGGACGAAGCCGGAGATGAAGAAGATTTCCACCTTTGGGGTGAAGGCTCGAGCTACAGGCAAGAGCGTGTGTTTACCGCTATTGAGCGAGGACGCGTGGCAACAGCTGCGTGTGTGAAGCCGACGTGTTTCCGGCGAAGAAGTTTGAAGCTTGGAGAGTGGCCTATTGAAGACGGGAGGTTTCCTGGAAGAGAAACTTCGTCGAGGTTTCCTGGAAAAGAAACTTCGAGGGGGCAGCGGAACGACAACAACGCTGGACTTTGAGTGAGTGATTCTCGGAAGAGTATCATCCAGACTTTTGTTCCAAGATCTTTGGACTGAATAGGTTTTCTATCTGTTTAGTCTTTAAGTGTTTTGGTCGTTCAATGCATGCGACTGCATTGTAGTGCGTATCGTTGTCTGTGTCTGTTGTTTTGAGTGTGGCTGATTGTACTGTGCAGTACGTTGTTTGATTGGTGACGTAATGTATGTAACTATTGTGGAGTGTGCATTCTTGTGTATTGTTTTCGATCTGCCAATTTTGAGAATATAATATTTGTTTTGGTTATCAACTCTCGGCTCTGACTTATTCTTTGGGCCACAGCCGGCGTCTGCTGGCGCGCCAATAAGGACCACTTCTAAATTGTCCGCGCTTTCGTGGTGCGGTTCGGGGGGCCGATACTTCGGCTCTTGGAATTAGCCCGGCGATCGCCTCCCTAATTAACGGGACCTGTGTGACAAATATTCTGGCGTCCGAGTGTCACAGAACGAGCGCTAAAAATGGGCGCTCCACCAAATTCTTGCGATAACGGGCGGGAGAAACGCCGCGAAGTCAAAAGAAAAAAAAGAAAAAAAGAAAACAAACAGCCAAGGCTCCTTGGGCGCGCGCTCTCCCCGCAGAAGCGTGGCTTCACCGACGAACCTCCTCACCCCACAACGGTGGCCGAGCAAGCACTCGATTTTTCCAGAACGAAAGGGGCGTGGTCATACCGAGTTGAGTCATCGGCCGCGGAGGGCTTTCCAGCCGTCTCGCCCTCTTCCCAGCCTTCGCTGCGTATCACGCCGACGAAATGACGAGAAGCGTCTGGAATGTCGCGCGCAAGGTATTTAACCGAGCAGCCGAGATGAGAGATCAGGAGGAGACGGAAGTGAGCGCCAGAGCGCGTAGGGATTCCGCCGTGTAGTCGGCGAAGGTTTTGGTCCGTATGGACGAAGCCGGAGATGAAGAGGATTTCCACCTGATGGGTGAAGGCTCGAGCTACAGGCAAGAGCGTGTGTTTACCGCTATCGAGCGAAGACGCGTGGCAACAGCTGCGTGTGTGAAGCCGACGTGTTTCCGGCGAAGAAGTTTGAAGCTTGGAGAGTGGCCTATTGAAGACGCGAGGTTTCCTGGAAGAGAAACTTCGAGGGCTGCGGAACGACAACGCTGGACTTTGAGTGAGTGATTCTCGGAAGGGTATCATCTAGACTTTGGTTCCAAGAACTTTGGACTAAATAGGTTTTCCATCTTTCTAGTCTTCAAGTGTCTTGGTTGTTCAATGCATGCGACTGCATTGTAGTGCGTATTGTTGTCCGTGTCCGTTGTTTCAAGTGTGGCTGATTGTATTGTGTAGTACGTTGATTGATTGGTTTGATTGGTGACATATTGTATGCAACTATTGTGGAGTGTGCATTTTTGTGTATTATTTTCGATCTGCCATTATTGAGAATATAATTTGTTTGTTTATCAACTCTCGGCTCTGACTTGTTCTTTGGGCCACAGCCGGCGTCCGCTGGCGCGCCAAAAAGGACCACTTCTAAATTGTCCACGCTTTCGTGGTGCGGTTCGGGGGGCCGATACTTCGGCCCTTGGAATTAGCCCGGCGATCGCCTCCCTAATAGACGGCACATGTGTGACAGCATCGAAATCCCCAACTAACATAAATGGTTTTCGCGACTGTTCGACTAGATTTTCTAGGTTTTTGGTGGTGAAAAGGGTGTGATGTGGGATATACAGTGAGCAGATAGTGATGGTTTTGTTTGATAGGATGGTGATGGCTATGGCCTCGAAAGATGTGTTTATTTGGACATCTCGCGTAGGAGTGCTGCCCTGCACGACTACAGCTACATCTCCTGAAAGACGGTTGCAATGTTCGCGGTCCTTTCGGGCAACTTTAAAGTCTTTAAGAAAATGACCATGTTTTGCACCAAGATTTGTCTCTGGGAGACAAAAGGCTACTGGTGAGAATTTGTTAATGATGTCCTTTATATCACCTAAGTCATGAATGAAGCCTCTACAGTTGCAATGTACGATAAAAGCCATGTCGGAATAAAGTTAAGTGAATATACTTCTGGGGATTGATCGGTATGACTAAAAGATGATAGGTGACAATACTAAGAAATAGAAATAGAGAGCAATACGATAACCATTACGGTTATCTCTTACTTATTGTGGTTACTGGGACTTTGTTCTTGTCCTGTTTGGCATGCTCGAGAGAGCGCTTGTTCTTCGGTGTCGATGACACCGGAGTTTTGTGGTCGATCTCCATTGCCTTGTCTGAGGCGCTGGCAGATCGAGAGTGAGGCGCTGAGAAACGGATCTCAGGCCTTGCCTTCTATTGAGTTTAGGGCCCAGGAAGACCGGAGTCTGTGGGCCCTTTGATGTGCATGGAGCAGTTGGCACAGCTTCTTTTACGTAGGCGGTTTGAGTCACCACAGGGCCACTGGGTGGTGTAGCAGTCGACTCCTGAGGCCTTCTTGACGCTGCCCCCGACTGCGTCACATCGACTTAACTTCTGTGGAAAAGGTATGATAGCCCTTTTCGCACTTCGCTGATTGATATTTTTTCTTTGACGGTCAGAGCGATCACTTCTTTTTTTGCAACATGGGCATGACCGGGAATACGCTGGGTGTTCCCCGTCACAGTTAACACAGTGGGTTGAGGATGAGCAGTTTTCTGATTTGTGGTCGTTTGTGCTGCATATTGCGCATGTTTCTTTGCCTCTGCATGAGTGCGAGGCGTGTCCGAATCTTTGGCATTTGAAATAGCGTCTGGGGTTGGGAATGTAGGATCTGACGTTTATTTTTATGTACCCAGCCTTAAGATAGGTGGGCATTTCACTTGTTCTAAATGTTAGTATTACGTGTTTGGTGGTCTTTTCTTGATTATTACGACGGATTACTATTCTTTGGACTTTTATGACATTTTGGTCTGGGAATCCTTCGAGGAGCTCTTCTTCACTAAGGCCTAAGAAATCTTCCTCAGAGATTACTCCCCTGCTGGTGTTTAGAGAGCGATGGACCGAAACGGTGACAGCTGTTTCCCCAATGCTGGTTAGTTGGGATAGCTTAGGCACTTGGTCTATTTCGGTTGGCTCTAAAAGGAGGTCACCGCTTGACATTTTGAATGCTTTGTATGTGGGCCTCATTTTTTTCTTTTAGGCCCTTGGCCACCAAAAATAAGGACAGTTTTCTTAGTGGTGTGCTGCCACTGTGGATAATGTGGTACTTTGCGAAAGTAACTTTATTTTCTGTCGAAAAGTAATAACTTGCTTCGGTGCGGCCTCTCTTACGAGGCCGATCAAGGTCGGCGGATGCTTGTGAAGCCATAGAAGTATGAATGTGTGTGGTAACAGCGGCGAACAGCAACCATGGAGCCCAACAAGGGGACGCGGTTGGACTTGTTGAAACAAGTCCTCCCGATGCCAGCCGTACGCTGTCACTATAACCCAATGTAATTATCCAAGGTGGGATACCTACACAAGGTTATCCCTTGCCGCCATGAATATCGGAAGTCAACAGAAGTGAGGAGAGGACAGGAAACATAATAGTGTGAGAAAAAGACGAAGATGTGAGAGGAGAGATACAGGAAAAGGCAACTGCCGATTTCCCCTGGATGGGCCAGCCCAGGGGTGCCGTATACGTGAAGCCGGGGCCAAAGGGGTGTGTTGCCTCTGCCGGAAGGCCTTAAAGGTCCAATCACCCAGCATCAGCTCAACCCCCAGCATCCCCTTTTCCCCGGACACGGCAAAGCCACGCACGTCTAGGCATGGGAGGGAGTCAAAACTCCCCCGTTAGCTCGGGTCCATGGTGTCGCTATACACTAACCGCCTACTTGCGCAGGCGACTCTGCAGGGACTGTATTCATGGCACTGTGGCCCAACACTCACTAACCCTTTCTAAAACCAAGAAGGTTACGCCCAGCGAGTATAACGTAGCAACCTTTTCCTGTCAGATAGTGCTCAATCTATATGCCAATGGCTGCTAATGGGAAATGAGAGACAGAACAATTCGGTTGTTACTTTCTTACGGCTTGCGCTTCGTATCTACTTCCCATCTTATACCACCTCGAGTTCATGGTATATACTAGTTCATTTTATTCATGGCACTGCGGCTTCATGGCACATGCCAATGGCTGCTAATGGGGATCGCAGTGTGCGCGTTAACTAAAAGGTGAATGTCCCTGTCTCTTAGGGGCAATGCCCTCAGCAGCCGTTGGCATGTGCATTGAGCACTATCTTTTATTGTTCAACAACGCACAGAAGAAATTCCTCACCGGCACCACCCTGGAGGTCAAAATCTTATACTTGTTACGCAGTACGACGGCTACGAGGGAAGAACGGGTGCCGCTATGAGGATCTTCGCCCCTGAAATATGGCCTACGCTGGAATCACAGCTCCGCGCTTTGGCTCAGGTACCAGCAGTGACTCAGGACAATGTGCGTTTCTGCTATGACAAGACCGTTCTGAGAGCGTTTCTTGAGCTTAAAGCCGAGCTTCCTAAATGTGGAGCACAATGTAGGCACCGTGCAGTCGAGTTTTCCCGTGTGACCGCAGTGCCAGAACACAATGCCTAGAGGAGGAAAAACGCTATAATAGGTTGGGGCCAGTCAAAATGGAACGTGATGCCTGTTTTTTTCCTGTCCGCACGAGGGGGCGGATTGCAGCAGGAATACACGGAGACGCGTGCGTGCTTCCGTTTTTTGCGTGCCCCTAACGGCCAACGTCAGCGAACTTAGAATGGGACAGTGCCAGCAACGGATCTCCCTCTCGTTAGCATACGAGGCCTACAGTCGCACCTACTCGCAAATCCGGCGTCAGCAGTGTCATCAACACCACTTGTTCGCGTCTCACGTCTCATGCCAATCGTCGCTCCCCCTCCCTCTTTTTTGGCTCTCAAGGCCAACTAGTAAATATTTGGCCTTGCATCGGCATGTTCAACTCCTAATTTTGCAGAAAGACGGCAATATTATGTTTGGAAAGAGTGAACAGAATGAAATCTTTATTTGGTGTTTTTCGCAATAAGATCGCTGATTAGAATTCTGGACGTGTAGCGTGAGACATGAGTGCCATCTGGCGGTAATTTAAAAAAACAGAGAATGGCCTCCCATAGAGAGCACTCAGCGTGCGCTCACAACTTCGGAGGCCATATTTTGAATATATCAACGTAGGTGGCTCTCCGTCATTCAATAAATCATAAAATTAAAGGCAAAATCATAAATAAACATTTCTAAATCATACCGAATTACGCACTATTCACAAGACCCCCATCGCCACTTTGCGGTGCAATTACTCGAGTTCTCTCCGTGCGAAGATGCGGGCTGCTTTTTAGGGACGAATCTCTTTAAGTCGTGTGTCGTGCGTCCTTGGTGTATGTAGTAGGTAGTCTTCTCTTCTTTTGTTTTTGGAATGTCTGCTAGATGGTGGTACTTGTTTACGATCAATATATCATGAAAATATGCGAGATGGTGGTAACGAGATTGTTCACTAGGTGGACGGATGGACGCATGGACAGGCAAACATACAGACAGACAGAGACGAACGGACGGACCGGAAATATACAGAGAGAAAGGCAGACAAATGGATAGACGGATGAACGAACAGACAGACAGACAGACAGACAGACAGACAGACAGACAGACCGACCGACCGACCGAGCAACGTACGGATGGATGGACGAATTGACAGGCAGACAGACAGGGAAACAGAGAAACAGACAGACGGATCGACAGACGAACGGACAATTCATAGTGTCCCGATAAAGCTCTTTAAAGCTTCGCAGCACTTAACACTCACTTCGTGGATATGCGGTAATTTTTTATATCAATCTCTGCATTGCCATCGTGGGCACATTTGGTAGCATCTCCCCTTTTTTCAAACGCTGCACCAACTCACATACTGTGGCACTGTCCACAGTACGGGTGGTCGCACAGCCATTGCAGAGCACCAAGAAAAAATACCTGTAAACCTACATTTTGTGACCCTGGGGGAGTGGCTCGCGAATTCCTAACACAAATCGCGAAGGCTTGTTTGATGGTTAGGCCTTTTTAGGAAAAGCTGCTGCTTATGGCGGGGTTTCTGCATTCACTGTTGTCGTAGTGTGTAAACTTTGGCACATACCCGCATACCAGTGGCACATACCTCCCCTCGCACACATATCGACATGTCAACATGTTACTAAAAACGTAGTACTGCGTTGTTAGCATGCTTTCGGTATTAACAAAGTGCTGGCAGAAGAAATGTGGTACATTTTCCGATGGAGGCGGAAATGTTGTAGGCCCGTGTGCTCAGATTTGGGGGCACGTTAAAGAACCCCAGGTGGTCAAAATTTCCGGAGCCCTCCACTACGGCGTCTCTCATAATCATATGGTGGTTTCGAGACGTTAAATCCCACATATCAATCAATCAATCAAGAAATGTGGTACATGCTCTCGTTTAGTCCTTGAATTGTCCGCTAGATGTCGGTACTTGATATGATGAATGTATGATAAAAGATGCGAGATGGCGGTACTTGTAATGTTCACTAGATAAACGGACGGGCGCATGGACGGACCCACGAATGAATTGACGGACACTTTGCCCCGCTCATCACCACTCCTTCCGTGGATATGCTGTGATTTTTCTATTGGACCCGGACTGGGGTTCATTTTTCTTCAATAATGTTGTTCTCTCGCTTTCCCTTCGCACGAATTTGGCGATAGCTAAAATTTCCCTTTGTGAAAAAGAAATATCGGCAGATCCTCCACACATGGGAATGGACGTTATGCGAAGCATGTGGAGGTAAGGTGACCGTGTTACAATTTTGTTATTGAGCGACAAGTCATAAAATGACGCTATATATATGCACAAATGTTGCACGCTGTAGACATATGCGAAAACTATCGCAGGTCAGAAAAGAAGCGATTGCTTTGATATGGCTGAACAAAAGAACTAACTTTATCTCGATAAGGATGCCTGTTGTTGAGCGATGCCGGAAGCTTACAAGGTTGCCAGTTAGCGAAAAGGAAAGGCTAACCTTGGCAGTTTCTTCATATTTCCACGGAAAGAGCCTTTGGTCATTCGTCCGTGTATTTCATGAGGTATAACAGTTGAACAAGTCTTCTCAACGTGGCTTCCTTCAGCATGCCCACCATGCAGGCTCCAATTTTTCCATCACGTCCCAGAAGAACTTCGGCCCTTCTCTGGTTTTCTAGAGCAGCGTCGGCAGATTATGTTCACGAACTAAGACGAGGGTTCCTTGCTTTAGTGCACTTGAGGAATTTGGCACAGCAAAATGCTCTGATCTGAGACTTATGAGGTGTTCTCCCCGCCACCGACGCCAAAACTTGTCCGTTATTTTTGTCGGTAGAGCCAGCGACGAGTGAATTGACCAGGTTTATGGGCGACTTCAGTGGTGGAGTGGCTGCCATGAAGAATTGTGAGTCTCTGACCTATGTGGGAATGAGACGGTGTTAGAGGTTTGTTTTCATTCACGTCTGTGTAGATGTAGGTCAGGGGTCGAGAGTTGAGGATAGCTTTGATTTCAATTGGTAGTGTCGTTAGCTCCTCAAAACTGCAGTAGATGTTTTCCCAAGACCTTCTTCAGGAATGCCTTTACGAAACGAACCATTTTCTCCCAAAATCTGCCCCACCAAGCCGTTTTTTCAATTATGAAAATTCAGCGGATCTCGTGGTTTGAGAAGAGATTCTGCATGTCTTCTCCTCGTATTGTGGTCCAGAGTCTCTGCAGATTCCTAAAAGCACGCTTTAATGTCTCAGCGTTGTCTGAAAGGGTGACCTCACAGGCCCTTTCCACGAGATGAATCTTCAGAAGGCCATAAGAAAGTTAGGGGTTATGTCCGTCATGAATTCAAGGTGTATTGCTCGTGTAACAGCACACGTTGTAATGACAATGTAAGACTTCATGTTGCCTCCTTGTTCTTTTGTGTTCAGTGGGCCAGTGAAGTCAACACCTGTTACATCGAAGGATGGCACTTCTGTCACCCTTTCACGAGGTAGAAAAGCGACTGGTTCTGTAGGCACACAGCTGTTGAAACGATTGTATGTCATATATTTTGTTAGCACCTTTCTTTCCATTTTGCTTCCTCGCATTGCACAATACCTCTTTCGTAGTTCTGGGAGAGTCTCAAGAGCACCACCATGCAGGAGGCGACAGTGAGCAGCGTTGATGACGAGTTCGGTGATGGGATGCCTCGACGGGAGGATAATCGAATCTTTAACAATGTAGGCAGCATTCAACCTTCCTCTTACGCTTAAAGCGCCCTCGTAGGAGCAGAAGACGCCTACATCTCATATCAAGGAATCACTTGGCAGGCGTGTTGAGCGACGAAGACATAGCAGTTCATTTTGAAAAGCCTCCAATTGCGTTTGAAAAATCAAACCAGTGTGTGCGTCTTGAACTTCTTTGGTGATAAGATGCCCATCACGTTTCTCGTAGGAGTTCTTGAAGTTGTGGACAAATCCCAGAGCACAGGCAATAACTGTAGCCAGCTTAGTGAGAGAGCTGTATTTTTGCAGAGGTAATGTGAATTCCCCCACTGTCATGTTGTGAACTCGGAAAGTCTTTTTTTTTCTCCTCAGCCAAGGTCACGTCAGTGGTGTATTCATAATTTTACTGGCGAGTAGATGGCAGTGGAAGCCAGGTGGGTCCATTCCACCACACCAAGCTTGCTTTAGGCACTGAAGGTGCAACTTCCCTTGTCAGGAGGTCAGCGAAAATTTCAGTCCCTGGACAGTAATTCCAGGGCTCGGGATCCGTTCTCTGCTGAATTTTCAAAACTCGGTTGGCGACAAAGAGCTTTTATTCTTGCATGGAAGCTCGTACTCAGTGGCGTGCAATAAATGAGTCTGTACATCTGTCTATAGGGAGACCCAGTGATTGTTCAAAGTATTCCTTCATTAGAGCGCCTATAATCATGCCCGTGAAATCTAGTGCAGGAAAAGACAGTTCCTTTATCAGTGCTATTCAAAATTTTGCAAGAACGAGAGTCACCATAGCTTTATTTATCCCATTTGTGCGTAAATACGCAACAGCACCGTATGCTTTGGGGTTCGCATTAGTGAAAATAAGCACTTCCTTCCAGCTGTCATTGGGCAAGCCGTCGTATTTTCTTGACACTGTTACGTCCGTTAGATAGTGTAGCTGATTGTACCACTGCGTCCAACAATTCTTGATGTTTTCAAGTAGAGGAGCATCCCACTCAATACACAGATCCCGCAGTGTTTGGAACTTGAGTTTGGTTGTCACTGTGACCGGAGAAATCTGATCAATCGGGTCATACATACGATTTGAAGCCTGTAGAATTAATCGTTTTGTGCTGCTGCTTTGATCCGGAGTGTCCAAGTTGGCCTCCAGAGAAAACGCCAGATGAACTCCACCCTTGCCTCATGAGAGTCCGAGGACCCGTGATACACTTGCTGTCGGACACTGAACGTAGCTAAGGGCACACCCAGTTCCATCATCGTAGAACAGTTGTTCTAGCATCTTGGTATTTGAATTCCACTTCACAGTGTCATGTTCGCTTGACTCATGACATCGAGTGCACATCAGTAGAAGATCAGAGCTTCCTCTTCCGTCTCCGTTCCTGTTATTACTTCGTCCACGTGCAGGTTCTGACTGATGGTTTTTGCAATGTATGAATCACCCTCAATTGTCGACAATTGATGACGCACTGTGGTTGCGAGAAGGAATGGGCTGCTTTTTACAACAAAGGGCTCTCGCGTCATTCTCCAAATTTCTATCAGAAGATTTGGGTCTCTCTTCGTAGGAAAGGGCTCATAACACAAGAATGAAAGGGCTTCGCGATCTACCGGTGTCACTAAAATTTGCAAGAATGATTTCTCAATGTCAGCCCTAAGACCAATATGATGATTTATGATGTTAAGTAACATCTTCAGTATGTCCGGGTTCAAGTTAGGCCCTGGCTTCGGGGCTTCGTTCACAGACATAAATGCCGTGTCATTAGACGATGCGTCAGCCCTAATCTTGGTAAACGGCTATCAGGTCTGAATAAAGCACGGTGAGGCTTGTAGTAAACTCTGCTTTCGTCGCTGGGGATTTCTTCCTGTGGAATTCGTTCTGCAAAGCCTTGATTCAGGTACTGACACAGAGCTGCATCATACTTGATGAGTGTCACCCCATCTTTCAGTAGCTTCTTCGTGAGGCTAGTAAACACTTTTTGGCATTCGTTTTGTTGTCAGAGGGACGAATGTTAACACGTTATTATAGTAAAGTCTTTTCATAGCGCTTTTCAGTTTTTTTAATCAATGCCAAAGATGTGTTGATGACTTCTTGACTTTTTTCTTTTGTTTGGGCACAATAATCAGTAATTTAAATTCTTTCGTGTTCCCAGAATCTATTCCGTTTATTGGAAAAATTTGTTGTGTCATCTGATAGTCCTGCACAAAGAACGGCAGCGGTTGAGCAGCAGGCTGCTGAGCTACTCTTCAAAAAGCGCTTTGAAGCGTCCACTAAAATTTGGATTTTGGCGCAACAAGTATCCCTTGAAGCTTCATCAAGTCACTGGACACTAATGATCGGTAATAGTTGGCACCGATGAAGATACAAAGGCCGCTTCTCGCAAGCTGTGCTGGTGCTACTTTGCCATCTGCCAATTCATCCATTTCCGCTTGCAGTTTTTGCATGATGTCTTCGGGTACTCATAGCTGATTAGAGCGAGTTTCTGGTATTTCGAGCGCCTCAACGAAGTGCTCTTCACGTTCATACTAACTTCTCAACCTCACTCCTCTGTGCTTTTTGAAATAACGCTGCCTGGTCCTCCAAACAGGTAGATAGTCATGTTCTCGTCCCGATCAACTCTAGCTGTAGTTCACGGTAAAGCTTGGTTGGGACAAAACTTTGTTGACAACCTCCATCGAACAGAAAGCATGTAAGAGATCTCCTTCGTCCTTTTTCTTTACTTGAGCCGTTTATAGCAGCACGGTAGGCACATTTCTTGATTTATTTTTCACCTAAAAGTGCAACTTAGTGGCTGTGTTCTCAGGTTGCTTGCAGCTCGAGTCACGCATTTGTGACATGTGTCTTCTGTGACAGTGCTTGCAACTTGACCCCTTGTTACGGCACTTTTTGGACATGTGGCCCTTTTTGCCGCACCAGAAGCAACGATTAGCTGCAGTAAGTTGTCTCTTTTTCTCATCAAGTGACATTTGTGCCTGACACTCGTGAGTTGGGTGGGTCTTGGTATCCCAGAATTCACATTACTCGATCTGCTTCAGTTTTCCCGCAAACAAGAGCTAAGGCGCTAATCTTTTCGTGTTTTGATGTTTTCTTTATCTTAATGTTTAGAGCGGGATCATTTCACTTTACTGCGACTAGTCTGCAGTGCCTTCTCTCGGCTATCTACTTTGGTCTTGAAAAAACTTGTAAACTCTCGATGCCGAATCCTTCTGCCTTGCTGTCAGTGGAGAGTCTCTTGTGGTAGTTTACGTCTAGTTCCGGTGGCAGCATTCGCAAGAGTGCGTAGCAGAGTAGGGCACCGTAGCCATCTGTTTTTATTTCCGAGGCTGTGAAAGCGGCTATAGTCCACTGTCGATGGTCATGGAGTCGACGTAGGCCGATAGCCTCATTCACGATTCGTAATGGTGGTAACTCCAGCAACTGAGTCAGATACTCTTGTATCAAAATGCCTCGTCGAACGAAACGTTGTTTAGGGAGCTCGGTGGCTGTGGTGTAATTGGCTCCTATTGCCTGGATGCCGTCTATGGCCGATGCAGCCTTTCCAGAAATTGAAGACCGCAAGTACAGTGTCGGAGAGAGTGTCGTTTTTGTGCACCACCTTCTCAAACTACTCACACAAGGACTGCCCCTCGGTAGAAGCGCCACTAAATTGCTGTAGCTCGAGCTTCGGCAGCTTAACGCCCTCGAAGGTCGTCGGTCAGCGCCCACGTCGCGGCCATTTCTGCTTGTTTACTTGCTTTTTGCTCTTCAGCTTCTTGGCTGAGCTTCCCGATGCATGTAACAGTTTGATTGTTGTGCTCTAACTTTCTCATTTATTTCGCTCCGCATCTTCGTCAACAACTAGTGGCTCAATGCCTGTGTTCAGTTCATTAAGCTGTATTTGTATTGCATTTAGCCTGGCCGACAAGACACTGAGAGCTCCATCGTTCGCTTGGCTCGCCGAAAATAATTCGGCTCCTGAAATGATTTTCCTCACCTCAGTTCTCAAGGAGCTCCTTCTTAGCCTGAGTCGGTCGATCCTCGCGTCTGTAGTGCCTGGTGTCTGCGATTCTGGATTGCCTTGCGTAACTTTTGCCTTGAGCAATGGCGTTGGTTTTGGTTGGGTGTGGCGTCTTCAAGCCTGGTCTGCTTGAAACGCCTTGTCGACCGTTCCTTGCCTGAGAATCATTACAATTTTATCTTAAGGTCATTGTTTTGTTGATGTCGGCTGACCCTGATGCCACGACGGTAAGTTCAATAACTTTTTTCCTGGGTTTCGTCACAAAATTATGAGGAAACTATCGCTGGTCAGAGAAGAGCCGACTGCTTTGTTATTGTTGAACAAAAGAACTAACTTTATTTAGATTGGGATGCCCATTGCCTAGTGATGTCGGGATAAAACAAGGTTGCCAGTTGGCGAGAAAAAAAGAATGAACTTGGCAGTTTCATCAACACATGTTGAAGATTTGCATATGCTTATATAATCAGTTCGCACTTGCGCAGCGATGCCTACCGAAACAAATGTATTAGCAACAGCAGAAGCTGATATGAAGCTCAGATGCTCGCGAGGATGCTGGCCCTGAACACTGCTATATAAATCAACCTCAGCACATGACAAAAAATCACAATTGACGTTAACCCAACATGACGGCTACAATAAAGG
Organism: Rhipicephalus annulatus; assembly: GCA_013436015.1. Taxonomy (NCBI): domain Eukaryota; kingdom Metazoa; phylum Arthropoda; class Arachnida; order Ixodida; family Ixodidae; genus Rhipicephalus; species Rhipicephalus annulatus. Next base: position 468,814 of record WOVY01014702.1, on the reverse strand, counting down.
AGTACAGAAAGAATGCTTATAAAATTGGGTATGCAGCACTGTAACCACTATTAGTGCTTCCCAAAGATTATCGTCTATACGAAAAGTAGTTCTGAGACATGGCATAAATCTGTGGTAAAATGCTTCGATTTCGCGCACAATGCTTGGGTTCAATTCCAGCGGGGCCCTGACATTAGATAGTTTCATAATTAGGGCCCCAAAGGGCTTGGCGACCCAAGAAGCTTGCGACAGGCCAGAGCGCATGCGCAGAAACCAAGCCAATCTTGGGCTCTTGCGTTCGTGCTGACCCATGCCCAAAACTTTTTGGTTCAGCACTACCAACGCTATGGGGGGTAAAAAAGCCACACAGTTGCGCAGACAAACACAGTGCCAGATATAACTAGTGCCTTAACATTGACCGGGCTGACTAAAATTGGTGTTTGTTCGGTGTGTGTTACGCGACATTATTATGTGATACGTTCACTTTAGATCGCACGCATGAAATTTTTTTCTCTCGTACTTTTGGTAACTGCGTTTGCAAGTGAACATTGCTGCATCCATGCAGAAACAACCGCCCACTTCAATCCCAACTTCCTCGTGCTACACGCGTATTGCACTGACAGCAACATAGCAATGGTGAAATGCATCATCGATTCGTTTCATCTTACTAAGAGAAAAAAGCATGAGGTACGCGTTGTTGTTATTAGCGAGATATGCTGCTTGCTTAGTAGCATGTGCTAACGCTAACACGCCGAGGCAGGGCTTGGGCTTCGTCGCCACATCGAAAACGCTGCATCTTCAAACATCAGACATGCAACATGGCACAGCGTTTCAAGTGCGTCAGATCAGATCCTCTTTCGACAGAAACAAAAAAGAGAGGAAAGAAACATTGCAGCGGGAGCGTCAGAGAGAAACGGGCACAAAGTGAAGTTATCCGCCGGCATGAGGCCTACCGATCTTCAGCGTGCAGAGTGAGTGAGCAAAGTTTAATTAAACAGCGGATTTAGGCGTGGGCCTAAGCGGCGCCAGGGGCAGTGGAGAGACCCTGTCTCTCAGCCGCCTCCCGTGCTCGCTGGAAGCCCATATTTGATCTGTTCGATCTGAGCTGATCAGGGCGGCTCTTCACCGCGCCCCAAGCTGTTCTGGGGAGACTGCATTGGCGTCCTGTATCTGTGTGCAATCCCATAACATATGCTCTAGGTTGGCGCGTCTCATGCTACATAGTTTACACGAGTCATCTTGGTATAGTTCGGGGTAGATGCGATTTAGGTGCTTCGGGTTAGGAAATGTTCTAGTTTGAAGTCGCCTTCAGTCAACCTCCTGAGATCTGTCTAATGTGGAGCTAGGTGGTGGAAATCTGCGCCTCAACTTTTGGTACAATTGGATGATGTCGCAGAACCTAAGCATTCTGTCCCTCTCCCACCACTCATCTCCTCCCAGTACCTCATGTGAAGCTCCATTGCGAGTGCGGTAAGTGAGACCTCGCGCTACGCGGTGAGCCTCCTCGTTGAGGTTGGGAATGAGGGACGCACACAGGGTGTGGGCTGGGATCCATATAATATACCTTTTTTCAAATTTTTGGATGATACGAGATTTGCCATGCGGACGAGTATGTTGGCTGCCTCGGGAGATATTCTTTCTCGTGCATAGTTACGGATTGCCGACTGCGAGTCACTACTGACATACCTACACTTTGGGGAAATTATGGCCTGTGCAATACCCACCTCTTCCGCGATTTCTGAATTATCCGAGCGTATGGAGCACGCGTTTACGCATTTGCGGTCGGTGTTTATTACTGCCGCAACATAGGATTTGTGATTAGGGTACTCCGCTGCGTCTACGAACAATGCCTCCTTGTCTCTGCCGTCGGCCTTAAGTAGAGTTGTAGCGCGGCTTTCTCTTCTGCCCTGATTAAATTCGGGGTGCATGTTTTTGGGCAGATTGGGGACCTGGATCTTTTTCCTGATCACATTTAGAACCGACACTTTACTTCCTTGTTGCCTATGGTAATTGATCCCCAACTTGTCAAGGATACACCGTCCTGTGCGCGTGCTGGCTAGTCTCTCCAACTGGGCAATCTGTTGCGCTTCTATCAATTCCTCTAAAGTGTTATGTAAGCACAGTTGAAACAGTTTTTCGTTGCTGGTGCTATCTGAAAGGCCCAAAGCTTGTTTGCACGCCTTTCGTATGAGTGCGTTGATTTTGAGTTTTTTGGCTGTATATCAGTTTAGATATGCCGCTACGTATATAATGTGACTTATGGCGAATGAATAATCAAGCCTGATGACGTTTGCCTCTTTCATGCCTTGGTGTTTGTTGGTGACTCTCTTGATTAGCCGTATTGCGTTGGTGACTTTAGTTACTAACCTCTTGACGGTTTCCCCGTTTGTACCCTTAGACTCGATGATGAGTCCAAGGACTCTGGTTTGTTGCACTATATAAATAGTCTTGCCGTTTTTGGTGTGAATTTGGATCTCTTCGTAAGCACGGTCCCGGTTGTATCCCTTGGGTGGTCTGCCTTTAAGCGTGGGGCGATTGAGGAGGAGTTTGGATTTATCTGGCGAGCACTCGAGGCCAGTACCTTCAAGATACTCCTCAGTAGTGGTGACAGCCTCCTGTAGTCTCTGCTCTATCTCTCCGTCACTACCTTCACACGCCCAGATGGTGATATCATCTGCATATACAGAATGATGTATTCCGTATATTGAGTTCAGCCGCGCCGGGAGTCCTATCATTATGAGATTAAACAGTATTGGCGATATGACCAAACCCTGCGGGGTACCAGCACTGCCCATAAGCCTTTCCTCAGATCTCAGTTCTCCCATTACGATGGATGTTGTTCTGTCTGTTAGGAAGTCCTTGACATAGTTATACGCTCTTGATGTTAAGCTTAATTGGCAGATCTGATGTAAGATAGCCGTATGCGATGCTTTGTCGAAGGCTTTTTTAAGGTATAATCCTAAGATCGCCCGGGTAGCTCTTGTTTTGTTGTCTTGAATATGCTGCTTAATTTGCAGCATGGCGTCTTGCGTGGAGAGCCGTGTGCGGAACCCCAACATGGAATCTGGATATATTTTGTTCTCCGCAAGATAAGTGTTGATTCTGTCTAAAAAGCGTGTTCCATCAGCTTCCCAGCACAAGACGTTGGTGATATAGGGCGCAAATTCGATAGATCGGGGGGTTTCCCGGGCTTGGGGTTGAGAATTATTTTAGCTTTTTTTCCACTGTTTTGGTATAGTGCCCTCGGTCCAGCACTCGTTAATATATTGCGTGATGTTCTCTATGGCTTGGTCGTCAAGGTTCCGTAGTGTTCTGTTAGTGATCCCGTCTGGTCCCGGTGCAGATTTGGTGTTTATTTCTGTAGCGCAGCCTTGATTTCAGCCACAGTAAACTCCTCATCTAAGAGCTCGTTCGGGCCTCCGGAATATGGTCCGTGCTCTATGAGAAGCATGGCGGGAATGTACGTGTTGCTAGCCTCAGCGATAAAGTCCTCCTCAATGCCGTTATACCAGTGCACCAGTTTGCGCAAGGTTCGCTTGTGTGCTGATTTGGTGTTATCTGCGTCTAGCAGGTGTTTGAGCATGTGCCATGTCTGACCAGCATTCATTTGACCATCGAGACTATTACAAACTTGGTCCCATTGCTGTTTGCTTAGCTGCTTACAATGTTCTGCGATCTGTTTGTTCAGCTTCGCTATGCGCTTGCGCAAGGGCCTGCTGTGCCTTTGTCCCTGCCATCTATTCTGCAGTGATTGCTTGGCCTCCCACATGTGTGCAAAACGGCTACCAATCTGCTCTAGGGGTGGGCTTGAAGTGATACTTCTAGTTGCCTCACTGACGTCGTTATTGACATCTTTGATCTAATCTTGTATATTGCTGATAGGGTCTTGTTTTTTCGCGTTTCTGACTTTTCGAAACTTATCACAGTCAGTCCGTCTAATCTGTCTCTGAATTTTTGCGGCAGCCTTGGTTTCTATCCTGATTTCTAATATTCGATGATCACTCCCCAGATCATCGAATGTGTTTTTCTATTTAGCGGTTCCCGTGTTACGAACTAACGTTAAGTCTGGAGTGGTGTCTCTTGCAAGCCCAGTTCCCATACGCGTAGGGGAGTGGGGGTCAGTGATGAGAGTTAAACCTATTTCTTGAATATCCTGTCATAGCGTTTTTCCTTTGGCTCTTGTGTATCCGTATCTCCAAGCACTGTGTGGAGCGTTGAAGTTTCCACCTATGACGAGTGGATTGGGTCCCGCTATATCTACGGCCTTCTTAAAGAGAAGAAGGAAGCGTTGTCGTATGCGTGCGGGATTGCTGTACAAATTCAGAATAAATATGCTCGGAGATTTTTCTCTTGTAGGGGCAAATTGTACGAGTATATGCTCAATTTCTGTGATGCGGGTGTCGTGGCAGATTGCTACGAGTTTCTTCCTTACTAGAGTGGTTAGTGTTCTATTATTCCCTGTTGAGGGGCCGATCGCCTGATATCCCGGTAGCTTAGCTAAACCATGGTTTCCTGCAAAATTAGAACATCCGGTTTGGTCTTGTCTCTAAGGTATTGTTGCAGGACTGCTCTCTTCCCCTCATAGCTCCTGCAATTCCACTGCCAAATAATTAAGTCCATTTTTCTGGGCTTCCCTATTTTGAGTTGGCTATCGAAGAGGAAGGAGGGTGAAAGGAGGCAGGCCTCATAAAATTTGTTGATATAGCCACTGCTGTGGTGCCCAAAGATAAGTGTGTATTGCCTTCAATGCTCATGGGAAGTTTGGTAGCTGGAAGTACCGGAGGTGTCCTAGTGTTGAGATTGGCTACGGCAGCTTCGAGTTTATCTAGTCTATTCATGATCATGGACATTGCAGGCGAGAGGTTTTTGGTTGCCTCTGCCTGTTCCTTGACTGCTTCCTGTATTTCGGACAATGTTCGAATAATGTTCGAGATTTGCGCCGTAGTTTTGTCATTAGATACAGGAGGTTTTCTTTTAAGAGGTGGCGGGGCACTGTCCTCGTTCATTCGGTTATCTGGCATTTCTTCGAGGCGCTCTTGGGCCGCGGAATGCATTTGACTAGAAGTTCTATTTGCGCAGTTTTTAAGAGTTTGAATTTCCCGAGTAAGTTGTGATATCAATTCTCTAAGCTCAGCGTTTTCTTTTTTCAGCTCCGCTATTACGCTGACATTATGCGCAGTCTCCCCCGAAGGCTCTGGGCGCGTCCCTTTAGCCACGTCTGACCCGCTTACTGTGAATGCCGGGTTCCCTTGATGGCCATTGCCACCCTTCGGCTTAGACCGGGATCTGGAACGCGATGTAGTGCGTCTTCTCGGTCCCGGAGACTGGGTGGTGTGGCCGCGGGGCGTTGCGCAGCACCAGGACCTTGATCTAGACCCAGGCGTTGCCCTCGTCCGGCATTTGGACCTCCCGCATTCAGTTGGCTTGGTGGTACGAGGGTAGTTATCCTCGAGCGTCTCTTGAAGTTGTCGGAATCACTGGCGTTGTTTAACAATGTACGGTGTCTTGAACTTGGCCTTGCAGAGTTGTCAGCCGTGGGATGATCCTTGCCGCACAGCTGACATCATGGCTGACAGTGGCGGTCCTCACTCGGATCAGGCGTTCGACAACCAGCACATAGCTAGTTGTTCGGCCTCCAACACACGTCACTCCTGTGCCCAAGCCTGTTGCATTGTTTGCAAAAGTCAACTTATTTCCTGTATAGTGAACAGCGTGTGAGCACTCCTCTGTACATAACGTGCGTGGGGACTCTGCTGTCGTCAAAAAGGACTATCACTGTCGTGGTGTTGGCAAGACGTTTGGCTGCGATCGCCGTACGATTTCGGACTGTAATAATAGCTGCGGTGATGTCCCGTGAGGTTTCATTCAAAGGAACTCCTTTGATTACACCTTTGGCAGTGAGTTCCGGGGCCGTCTCGTATGCTCCCACCTCATACAACTTGTCGTTGGCTTTAATGTGCTTGATGCCTTGGTACTTGTCTGCATGATCTTGGTTTGGGGTTCTAACGACCAAGATGTTCTGAAAATTATTCGGACAAATCGTGTCCGACTCTCCTTCTTCATAAGGAATCTCAGCCGCTTCATACACAGCTTTGTCTTGCTCCGTTAAGCTGAGCTTGGATAGCTGCAGTCCTCCTATTGGTCTTATAACTATGTTGAAGTCGCCTGTCGGCAGTCTTGGCATTTTGCTGGCTCTGGTTATCCGGGATATCAGATTTGCACCGCACGTTCCAGGCGTTCGGGTAGGGCTGGGGCTACCATGGCGCTCCTGGCTACCTTTCTTAGTACATTTTCTGTTTCGAACTTCTGTCCACCAGTTGCCTGTGTAATCTTCCCGTTGGGTGACGTCTTTGTCTTCCCGTTGGGTGGCTTCTTTATTCTGCTGCGATACCTCCATTATTGATAATTACGACTTGTATGGCGCGAACGCCGAGGCCTGGCTATTGTGAGGCCGCCCCAGTCGACGCGGAGCGCCGGTCGTAGGAATAGTAGACGCTGCTTGGTGGGGGCTGGTTTTCGGTCGTAAAATCTCGAAAAATGATCACCCACCTTAGAATATGGTCTCTTTGGATTCTCGGTGACAAGAAGAATCAGATGGTATATAAATCCGAGCGGTGCCTGGCTGTATTCGCTGCGAAATCATTCTATGAGAACGGAGCTGACGTGAAGAGCGTCCATTCACCTCGGTGACCGCAGCGCCTCCTCAGCGTGCAGAGCAACAAACACATGTTATGCTTCAAGTTCAGGCGTGACTGATTGTTTCACGGTTTACCATATTTTTAAGTTAATAAACCAGCCTTATCTGCAATGAGTGTGTATAGACAATTCGGCGAGCGGATGATGTGAAGACGGTGAGCAGACGACATGGCGCGAATGAATACACGTGGAGAAGCTAATTGCCCTTTCTATTGGCTTAAGGGCTCTGTAGCCCCCCCCCCCACCAGCGCTGAAGGGTGGGGCACCAAGGCGTCTTCAATCGCCAGCGAGACCCAGTTTTCAAACTCTTCTGATCCTGCGAACACAAGAACAACATATACAACGAAGCTTGGGGACCCAAAGTCTCGAGCCCCCAATTCTCAAACTCTATTTTTACTCTTTGCATTCGGCGGGTCAACGTTTTTAACGTTGCGTCGCGTCGACGCTATTGATGTCGCGAATTTCCATACGCTTGGGCGTCGAAATTTCTCATGCGTGTTCTCGTCGTTCCTGGGTAGATACTAATTGTTAATCACCTGTGGCATATACCTGCATACCAGCGGCACATACCAATCCATCGGTATGTGCCACTGTCTGGTGAGAAGTGTTTGAGGACGTACGCAATGGGATTGCGACATTATTCATGTCTTGAGCAGTGTGTCATATTCATCAAATTATCTTACTCTTCCATGCTAATTATGGTTAAAGGTTCACTCACCAGGCCCCATACCGAGTTTTAGTTAGACAGTGGAAGTTGTTGGGTGTGCGATGAGGAACATTTTGCCACAAAAGTTTTTCGACTCGGTTCATTACGAGCGGAGAAAACAGAATTTCCGAAGCAGCGCGACACGAGGGTGAGAGTAGGCGAGCTCGAAACCCTTCCCGCTCCTCCGCGTAGCCTTCGCTAGCCAAACTTCTCCCCCACCTTCTTCAGCATCCGACCAAGAGGTGACGTGCGCATGACGTGCCGAACAATGTACTCATTGTGCTCATGAGTACATGAGCACAATGAGTGCGTGAACGCGTAGGAGCGTTCCACGGCGGTGGTCTGCTCAATGCGCTGACCGCGGGGACACGAACGCATGCGAAACTCTGGCACATTAGCCCTGCATCTCGTAGCATTTCAAGGGGAAAATGAAAGAAAAACGCGCACAATTTTTTATTGCGTCTCATTATTTATTTCAGGTTTTACTCATCCCTTAAAGCAACAAATACATAAATTACGCATGTTGTGTTAAATAATTTTCGCCATGTCACGTGGTATAGTGTTGACAACGTCAGAACAGACTTGTCTACGTAGAGGACCAATGTCACTGCATTGCCGTGTACATAGGGCCATTCCTACGCCTACGTCATGTCCTCATTCTCTACGTGTGGGCCGGCAGAGGGGAGGGGGAGCAGATTTTATCTTGAAATTTGACCCATTTTCGCACTGCGTAGCATTGCAAAGTTTCGCAGACGTGATCATGAACGCCTCGTCTACGTATTGCGCATGTCAGCTTGAAATTGTCAAACCTGGTGAGTGGCCCTTTTACGCCAAGTAAAGGGGGTGACGAGAGCACGCAAACGTAAGCGGCTAGATAGACAGCGAGATACTCTGAAAGTCGCCCAAGTTCACTAAGAAATGTTTCGGAATTAAAAAGCAATGCGCTACTATTCCAAAGACCCTGTGGTCTAAATAGTCCAGCTTTATTGTCCGATCAGTGCCGTTAAAGTACAATTCTTCGGTGGTAGAATTTATCCGGCGTCTTCTTACTCAGTTTTTCAGCAATACTGCGTTTGCTCGCGCACCTAGGTCATTTTTGCATTCGTTTCCTAAAAGCATGTATACATGCAGTGCCCCCGCACTCAATTCAAAGCCGTTGAAGATTGATTGAAGCTCTCCGCTTTGAAATCTTGGGAAAACCACTCACAATAATAAGGCTAGCATACAAGTCACACAGCACCGTCTCTTAGGAAGCCTCTGAAGAGATGCATCCAGGCAGGCTTTTAGGGTTGAGGATCCCTAGGTCGTGGATCGTTATCCACGATGTGTGTAGTAGTAGTAGTAGTAGTAGTAGTAGTAGTAGTAGTAGTAGTAGTAGTAGTAGTAGAAGTAGTAGTAGTAGTATTCATCGTAGTAGTGTGTAGCCACCTCTCGTTTACTCCTTGAAATATCCACTCGACGGTGGTACTTCCAAAAATATGAGATGAAAAGATGCCAGATGGCGGCACTTGAAGTGTTCACTAGATCAATAGATGGACGGATACACGGATGAACGGACAGACAGACAGAGAGACAGACAGACAGACAGACAGACAGACAGACAGACAGACAGACAGACAGACAGAGAGACTAGCAGACGCACGGATGAATGGCCACGTGGATGGACGGATGGACAGAGAGACAGATGCACGGACGGCCTAACTGACGCACGGACGGACGAAAGCATGAACAGACGCATGGACGGACGCAGGGACGAATACACGGATGGATGCACGGATGGGCACACGGACAGGCAGACGGGCTCACACAGGAACGGACACACGAATGGGCTCACGGACGGTTTCACGAATGGATGCACGGATGAACGGAAGCAAGAACGAAAGGGTGAACGGAAGTTCAGACGGACGGATCAATGCTTCGCCCCAATCATTATCATTCGCTCCGCGGATATGCTGTGATATCTATGTCTTAATTTGATCATTGATTAAAGGACTCTGCACACTTTGGAATAGTCAGCCATTACAATGTTTCTAATTTCTCAGGGCGGAAGCTTGCAACACAAAACCGGTTTACTAAAAACTTACATCTGCCCAAAGGAAACCCTGACGGAATGCGAAGCAGCAGCGTTGCGCACGGTGACTTGGCGGGCGATTTTGTGGAGGGCGCGTGGTGTTTCTGACATGTTGCCGGCGACGACGACGTCGAGAATTCACCGGCGTTGACCTTTTGCTGTCGGATTTTCCGCTCGGCGTCCTTGGCTCATGTCTCGTCGGTGTTGTCGACGCGTTCAAGGCGCTTGCGCTCGGTTTCGTAGGCTCGCGTCTATTCGATATTACCCGTGGGCCGTCTTCGTTCTCGAACGCGATCAGCGTGCCTGACTCGCACCTGGTGAGTGTTCGAAGTCTTTTACTGCCGATGCTTGCGTTCAGCTTATCTAGCTCACGCTTCGCCGAACGCGCTCACGTCGCATGCGGTGAGGGGAGCGTGTGCAGCGCGTCGGCACGGAGACACGGAGGGACAGCGTTACACAGGCTAGTCAAAGAGCTGCTTTGCATTAAAAAATATTCCAGAAACTATTTTGTGTTCTCTAACGCCCTGATTGGACGAGAGTAATTTACAAAAGACTGCACTGCGAGCAGCTTATGAAACGGAGCATTGTTCCACATTGCTCGCGCTGAGTTGGTAAAGAGTAAGTATGAACATAAAATGCTGGCGTTCAGGTCATTGATCAGCGTTCTGGCTTCCTGTAGCAGCCTAATACTCTGGGAGCATCTAGCCACTCGCTCGATTCATTATTCTAGCCTTTAGGCTGTGAGTAGGAAGGCCAGAGATTACCCAATTATTCTGTATTCCTCTGTGATTGATATCTTACATGTCTTTTGTCATTCTATATTGGGGTAGAAATAGTCGGGGTGTCAGGGTGCTAAATATATTAAATCATGATGGCTTCAAATATTTCGTCATGCTTAAAAGATCATTTACGCGTGATTTCAGCCTCATTAGGTAAGTTTAGAACCGTTTTCTAGGCACTGCAGTTTCCGACTGAAACCTCGTAGATCATGTGTACTCAAAATATGAGACATTTTCAAGCGAACACTTATGTTGGCCCTGAAGGGACCACTTCATATCATACGTAACTAAATTCATTTGATTTATGATGGCTAGTAGCAGACACGAAACACTTCCTTGATACTACAATTGAACTTTTAACAAATGATATGTCAAAACGCATCCATAGAGATCTTTATATTGGATCCTTAGATCAATTTATTTGCAGTTGATGACCATAACTTCAGTGAGGTAGGATTTTATAGCACCGAACAATTAACTTTAAAACGTTCAATCTGGAAAATTATATAGAGAGGAAGACAGAAGTGTTGATAGGGTGAGCCTTAAAATTTACGTTGTCTGTGAACTTTTATGATGTTTCCTGAAAAGCAACAAACTGAAAATGACAGGCTATACCTATAAATTAGATTGACAGATTTTTACATCTTGACTAAGAATGAAGTTCGTTTTCCATGGCAGGCACTATGCATAGGCCTCTGAAAAAAATGAAATAATGCAAGCGAATCGTTCATTCGAACAGTATTACATCATAAAATGTTTTCTTAAAAAATATTTGAACTCACTGGAGCATTCATCTAGATCTCTCAAAATATATTCGGGATTTTTGCAGTTTGCTTCGAATATGAAGTCACAGTCATACGGGATACGCCCGACAAGATCTTTTCTAGTCCAAAAGGTGCAGTCACGTTTTCCTGGAAAAATGATCACAAGGTAAAACTTCTGATACATGTTGACGCGTTCGCAGCCTAAAGTCCTATTTCTTTTAACTCAAAAGCCTGCCCCTAGACATATTAATTTTTATTAAAAAATACACATGGAAGTTCTGTTCATGCATAAAGTCTAGTAGAGAATGATGGTGTGGTTCGCAAAGCCAGCGGTCAAAGTCGGGTGGTCAGCCAGGCCTGAGACCCGTTACACGGAGGGGATGGCGACGACTTGACTATAGACCAGTGCAAATTCACAGAAAGTGTTAGGCAGTTACATCTCGGATTGGGGTGTCACAGAATGGGCATAATGTGCTATACGGGCATCGGTACTTTTGCACCGAAAGGGTAATCACGGATGGGGTAAGCGCAACCCCAACACGAAGTCTCCGCAACGTAAACTCCTCTCAGCGGGTTAAACCACCAGGAAGGTCTGATGTTCACGGACGTATAAGAGCTCGTGTGGCACGTCGGAGGCTTTCTCTTTCCCGGAGCATCTGTCCGTGAATGCCCTCAGGAATATGCGGTAGTGGGTACGGTGTAATTTGAAGGTGGGTTGCCAAAAAAGCTTTGACAAGGTCCGGCAATGTGGCCCATTGGACCCACTGAACACGTATTGGCACAGATGTGGAGGCAGCAAGAACGTGAATAATATTCGAGAGTGATGTAGAGCGATACTATTGTCGTATATCATAAATAACCTGCGTCGAGTTTGTACGAATGATGAGCTGAGAGCATCTGCCGGGTTGTAGAAAAGGTAGAAGCGCTGCCATTCGATCACGTATTGCGGCAAGCTTAGCAAGGTGAGCCGGTGGTGCAGAATCCGCAAAGTATGAGCATGTCTGGCCAGCCTCAGGTAATAATCGACATATAAGGGCAAAATGAATTGCTGTGCCGCTTATACTGGCATATCTATTAGCGACGACAGTAGAGGCATTTCGGTTATCGGCACGAAGCAGGAAGGATACTTGGGCGTTCGCTTGGCATAGAACCGGGCTCCTGCAATAAATTTTCCGTAGAATTCATTTATCCTTTCAGATTACGCGTTTCAGATTATGGTAAACAACGTATTCTTAGTGACTTGTCATTGAATAGCGCCCTTGAAAATTATGCGTAAATACTCTGACATAAAGCCTTCAAGCTAAGAAGGTTAGCGTTCATAGGTTTCATAGAACACACTGTTGGCAGGAGAATGTCATCTTATTTATACTTATCCCTAATATTCTCAGTTACTTCCATTGATCTTTCACCCCATATTCAAAATTCTGCCCCTCACACGCTGCGTGAATTTGCGATCAGAATTGACAGATTGTTGACGAAATCAGGATGTGGTGAATTTACGGTATGACAAAATATGAGGGCGTGGAAAATCAACCGACAATAACAATATGAGCTAATGCGAATTATCAGCAAAGATACGTGTTTGGGAAAGCTAGCTGCGTGTGAAGTTTTGACTCTCCACAAGGTGTCAACTCCGAAAAAAACTTTTGAAAATTAAATAACACCCACCACACAATTATTCATCTTTCTGCTGATAATCAAGGCTTGTATACTTGTGACACATCCGTAATATATCATTTGAGTGACACATCCGTAACATACACTTTGTTGATACTGCATATTACTTATATTGTTTAATTAAGGCTGAGGACTTTAAAATGATTGGGAAGCCTTAAAGCCGTCATGTGTTGAGCAATTAAAATTATATGATAGCTGTTTGTAAATTTTTGTTCTGCTACGCTATAATACGTACGTTAACGCGATGTCCGAAACCATGCTCCAGTGTGCTCTCTTCTAATTAGTTTTGAGCACCTGTACAGCCCTATTGTATGAAGTCCTAGTGCCAGGCAGAGGCCCGTCTTGAAATTCTGTTCGGTGACGTGCCTTGTTTCAGTTAATCTTTTTACAATTAACGATAAGTCACTGTCAGCAACGGTTACAGCGATGACACTAAATGTGAAGGCTGGCGTGTAGAAGGTTAAATCTAAAACTTCTGAGACCGATTGTCCCATTTTCATCATACGTATCACATTTTTCAAAAACGTGAGAATAAAGGTGGAAAGATAATTTATATCAACCAGAGTATGTTTGTCTGGTTGGTTGGCGAACCGTTCCAAAAATCGAGCTGCTTGCATCAAGGGGATGATGTTCATCTTTAGTAGAATAATTGTTCATCTTAAATTATGGGGTGTCGCGTCTCGCTGTTCGTAATTGTTGTCGGCGTTGTATCACCTTCCTGTGGCTACTCAGAACGTCAGGAAAGGGATGAGGTGTCCGAGTGCTTCGGGCTTGTCATTGCATTATCTTGTGCAGTTAGTGGCGCTCTCCCTTTTCATTCACTAGGAACGGCGACCCCATGGATTGCATTTACAAATACTGCTGTCTGAAATATTCGGACATAGCGGGGGTGAATAGAAATGTTCAATACAGAAAAAAAGCAGAATGTAACAAAATGCCTAACTACGCAACACTTTTTTTTTAAAAATGCTGAGCATGGAAACTAGCAGTCAAGCTTAATTCAAAGATCCACAATCCGCAGAAAGAGAAAAACTTGAAACAATGAAGACTAGCTCTAAATGGCGTTAAATAAAAGGTATGAAATTATCATGTACGGAGTGCAGATAGTGCAACAAAAGAAACTGATGGTCGAACATTCAAGCTGATGTGAACTTGTCAAGAGGTGACACTTGGGGAAGTTGGTAAGACATCACTGAATATACAAACTGTACAACTTCGTAGAAGTCACAAAGAAACTACGGATGCAAGAAATAAGCAGGAAACTATAAAAGCAAGAAAATTTCTTGTTTCCGTAGTTACAATGTAACTACTGCTAGGTTGCGCTTTTGGTATATTTAGCGATGTGAACTATTTTAGGCAGTAGGATGACACGAATCCAAGTGCGCTGATGTTCGAGAGACTGCAGCGATAAAACGTTAGCATGCGAAGAAAGCGAAAATTGTCCGTCATAGCGGCAGAATATAAACCTTATAGGTTTATCTTGGACAGGATCTAACTAAGCTTGTCTTGTTCATGGCGATGTAGTCAAAAAAGCGACATATATTCGAGTATGGAACTGACCAAGGTTTTGTACGTTATCAGTATGCATTTTTTGTGGAGTTGAATAACGTGCGTTAGAGATAAGTTTTTTCAAAAGCCTTAATGCGGAATGTTTTGAAGTGCGTGTGTCTATTTAAATTTGCTGTGGAAGTTAGACTAAGATATTTGAACTCAATGACACGAGCTAGGCTGACACTGTTAGTATTTGAACATATAGATGTTGCTTTTGATTTCAAAACGTCATGAATACAGTCTTTCTGAAGTTTATAAACATTTGCCAAGTTTTATTGCCGTTACAAAACAATGAAAAAACTATATTCAGTGCTTCCTGATTTTCAACATTAGAGATAGTGTTATATATAACGCAGTCGTCTGCATACATACAAAGTTTAATTGAAGGTTCACCGACAATTTATGCTACAGAATTTATACAGATATTGAACAAGAGCGGCTCGAGCACTTAGCCAAGAGGCACCTGTGACAATACTTGCACGACAGATGACTTCACGCATTTACAGGTTAAGAATTGTGAGTGTGACTTGAAGCAATCTGTGATCCACTCAACTTGCTTGTTTTCACCAATTATGCCCGGTATTAAATAAAAGCCGAGCATGACAAAAGAAGACAATGACCTTAGTATAGTGAATAAATATCGCATTTACCTGCCCTCGGTCATTAGGAAAAACATCGATGTCATGCGATGTTTTTCCGTCAGCAACTTTTTGACGGTAGAATAGCCATTACGAAAGCCTGGCTGTGACCGGGAAAATTTGTTGTATGCATTTAGGTACTCAGCAATGAATTTTTAAATGCTATGCTTCAAAGTTTTAGAGATGGTAGAAAGTAAAAATAGAGGACTATAATTTTTTCTTATGTTCTCGTTTCAACACCTAAACGAAGACACGACGTTTGCTAATTTCCACAGCTGGGAAACTGTTGCAGAGGATATTGATTCTTTATATATTACATTGAGATTATTAGCACATCACTCTGAATACCTCTTTAGATACATTTCGGGTATACATGGTTTCGGCGAAAGCTTTTCGGTAAGATCATGATTTTAAAGGAGGCTATGTACACCAGAGGAGTTTACTTCAAGATCAGGAAGAGCAGGAAATTTGCTGCATGCAAAAAAAGAAGGATTGATGCAGGTATCAGTAGAAATCACAGAATTCAAGTAATTAATAAAAACATTTGTTATACTTCCAGGATTTGAGCAGAATTAGTCATGGACAATAAAGGATTAGGGTATAGATGATACAGGACTTAGTAATCTCCAGAATCTGAATGAATTTTTTCATTAGTGTAGCCAAAGTTTTGGCAAAGAAGTAGTTCCTAACGTCTTTCATTTTAGCACCTAGTTTTCTTTTCAATGTGTTGAATGAAGAAAGATTTTCCTTACAGCTGCAATAACGATTCGTACGTAAGCGTTTTCGCGACGACTGAGCTGAATTATTTCTCTATTGTACCACGGGTGTCTTGGGTTCTATTTATTATAATTTTGTGGTTCGTACTTTGATAGGCATTCACGCACAATATGAAAACATTTAGGCAGCGTATCTACACTGAAAGATTTGCTGCAACTTACGATTTCTTCAGAAAGTGAATCTAAAGTTCAATACTGAAGCGCCGTCAGCTACAGAAACGCTCAGAACAGTTTTGATCTGGGGTCTTTGAGTGCGACACACTAAGTTCAAGACGACTTCAACAGAATTATGGTCAGATCACCCTTGATTGATTGATTGATCGATATGTGGTGTTTAACGTCCCAAAACCACCATATGACTATGAGAGATGCCGTAGTGGAGGGTTCCGGAAATTTCGACCACCTCGGGTTCTTTCATAATCATCACCATCATCATCATCAACATCATCAGCCTGACTACGTCCACTGCAGGACAAAGGCCTCTCCCATGTTCCGCCAGTTAACCCGGTCCTGTGCTTGCTGCTGCCAATTTATACCCGCAAACTTCGTAATCTCATCTGCCCACCGAACCTTCTGCCCACCGAAACTATATTCTGTAGCAGCGATGGTGCAGTGGGGTATTTAACGTGCACTCAAATCTGAGCACATGTGCCTACAACATTTCCGCCTCCATCGGAAATGCAGCCGCCGCAGCCGGGATATGGAGGCGTGACTTGTGGGTCAGCAGCCGAGTATCTTAGCCACTAGACCACCGCGGCGGGGCGTCAGATCACCCTTCGATGAATTCACATTTTATACCATGCGAGAAACGTCACTGCTTTACAAATACAACGTCAAGTAATGCGTCCTCCTGGGTAACAGTATTTGCAAGTTGAATTAACCGAAAATAAACAGTCAGGTTGATCAGGGGAGTGCAAGGCGTCCTGTCGCGCCTAATTGAAGTAAGTTCCAGAAAACGTGCGCGGGAAGTTGAATTCTACCGCTAAAGATAAGGTACAATCATACGATTTGTTGCTGACCAGGCAATCATTAATAGTAGGAACAACATCGTAGGGACACAAGGGCGATAAAAGACACGAACAACTATTACGAAATCTTTAATGTATATTTTACACCAAATAGTTAATCCACATGGAAAGGCAGGTAAGAAAGAAAACTGAAGATGTTATATATTAAATGTGCCACATTCCATCCACGGCCAACGGGCCTGTCTTTTTAAAGAAGTGCATAACGAGCAGGCAAAATTTTGCTCCTACTAACAGTGTCACTTAGCCAATTCACAGTAAGGCAAATAATTGATGAGTTGAGGCACTGAACTGATGAGTTCAAAGCTTCAATATTGTGTAGTGTAGTCCTTGCATTTCCATGGTTGACAATTATGTTATGAAAACAACGTCAACCAGCCTTCCAGAAAACAGAATCGTACAAAACGAAATTCATACCAAGGGCTTGCGCATGAGCCGATTTCACAAAAGCTGACTCCATTGAAAGTGAATGTGTAGAGTCCTCGACAGTGATATTGTGGTATGTAACGAACACCGTACACTACGAGTGTGGTATGTTTAAGAGTCACTTTTCCAGTATTCTTGCACTTATATATCTAATTCTGTCACAGGTTTTACAACATGTCTATCTAACTCGAGCAGAGTAGTCTTCGTTTATATAAATTTAGGTTCCTTTCAGTTTTTGCGCGTAGCTCAACATGGCAATGTTTGACCTGAAATTCATTAGTTTAATAATTTCGGGCCGTGGTTTATCTTTTCTTGCTGGTCTAAGCCTGTGGAAACGCTCTATATTGTCACATTTTACACTGAGTTTAGATGATAATATATTTATTACAGACTCAAGCAGAGGTTTAGTCGTCTCGAAAGGTATTCTAAGCAAAACATCAACTATGAAGTAGTTTTCACGAAGTTTTTTTCCAGCTCATAATTATGACGGTGAAGTTTCCAACTAGATTTGAAGCGTACAGACGGTCTGCTGCAGTTAACTTACACGTGGTGAAAAATTGACCCAGATGCTGCCATTACGTCAACATTAATTAGATGACCTTCAAATAATGCAACTGTTAGAGACAGGCTAGCTATTTCCTGCCTGATGCGGGCAGCCCCGCCAGTAGTTGCGGAAGCTTTTCATCAACGTTGAGACCAGAATTGCCCTATACGTTGCGGCAAAGTAACAACAATGACAACAATGACAGCGCATACTTTGGCTTCTAAGACACCGACTTCAGCACTGTACAAGCAAAACGAAGACCATTGCGTACACTGCACTGGTTGGCCCCTTGCTCTAATATGCCGACGTTGTTTGGAACCCACATTCAAAGACAGATTTAGCGATGCTCGAATGGGTACAAAAGAAGGCGCTGCAATTTATTCACAACGCATGCAGCAGGCGAGTATCCGTGACAGAACTGCGCAGGCGTTCTGATCTACCAACACTAGAGTCCCGCCGTAAACTACATCGTCTCAAAATATTACACAGCATAGTCAATGGTTATTCAAAGCTTCATTTCCATACTTGTATTGAATTCAACATTTCACGCCCCATCCGGAACAAGCACAACAAAACAATCATAATTCCTTTCACGAGAACAAACGCTCACCGTTTATCCTTTTTTCTGAGAACTATAACAGAATGGAACACTTTGCCACGTGACGTTACTAACTTAACTAATAAAAATGAGTTTTTAACGGCTATTCAAAATTGTGTATGATTGAAAGTGGTGGCTGTTCCCCTGTTCTACTGTACTAATGTATTTCACGTGTTATCTTGCTACCATGCCACTAAAGCACACTGATTTTTTTCTCACGCTTCTTGGTGAATGTGCGTAGTGCACTTTGTGTGTTTTTGCACTAGACTAGCATTGCCGGTTTTATTGTATCTTGTAGCTATTTGTAACAAGAATTACTACTGCTTTTCGAGTCGTGGGCCGTGCTACTGATTGTGCGCGCTTGTGTGTGTGTCGTGCCAATCTGAAAGCTTACTCCATTATTGCTTCCCTGTGTACCGCGGACCGTGTTACTGGTTGCGTGTAAACTTTGTATTCAAACTCTGCACTGTACCACTTCTGCCCTGGCTACCGAATGGTGGCTTGCAGTATTGAATATATAAAAAAAATTAGGCAATGCATCAGTTGCATCACAATGATCGTACAGTTTATGGGGTCCAGCAGTAGCTACAAACAACAGTTATCACTCCTGTAGTATTTCTTTAATTCTTTGTTACGTGCAAGATGAAACAGACGTGCTTGAAACGGTTGTTTGCCGTGCCACCACCGGGCCCACTGAAGTGATGGTTCCACATTGCCACTATTATGACATTCGGCGTCGTCGCTGTACCATGCAGAGATTAGTACAGATAATTGATCGGAGGCACGTCAATAGACAGAAAGTCATTCACATAGGCAGCGGACACACATCCACGTCCCGCCGAAGATAAGAGGCATCACCGCCAGTTTGTGCCCCACTGAATTGTGGTAGGAACCAGCGCAGTGTATCGCTTGTAGAATCATGGATCGGAAAATCGGGACAGCCAGCGATAACGGCAATCTACAAGATAAAACAGACGTACATGAAAGAGGTGTACACCATGCTGCCAGCGGGATGACTCTTATGCGAGACACGATGCCTCAGATTCACCGAGAGCAGACTGTACATAAAAGCTTGAATGACACATCCAAAGGCCCGGTCAACTAAAAGCGCAAATAAGTGAATTTGTATCACCCGCAAATGACGAGTTCTAGGATGGTCATGGCAGTCCTGAGTATTGTTATGCCTGCGAGTCCACACCGGATGTCCATGCCTCAGAAAAAGGCAATCCGTGTCAAGGCCAGCACGCGAGCCCGCCTGACGCGAACAACTCAACGGCGTCTTCACGCGGCGGTGCCTTTCTGCCGCGCACGCACAGTGAGTCACCTCAGCCAGGGAGCCCGTCGAAGCAATCGGCGCCTTCCTGTCTGGCATGTCTGACGCAATGCGTGGCGACGTTACTCGTCCTTGGGTGCAGCCACGTGCAGCGCAGTGGCTCAAGATTCGATGACATTGATGCGGCCCAGCGGCAACCCCATTGGAGGATTCTGACCTCACGGCCAGCGGCGCTTCTGGTTGGACATTTGGTTACTCAAAGAATCCTCCCGGTGCATATAAAAAAAGCCCTGGGGCGCGTCGCGAGGAGTAGACCTATGTGTCAAAGGAGAGAGCTCGGCTGTCCTAGCCTCTAAGCTGTCGGCGCCAGTGCCAAATTTGTAACGCCTCGGTATATATGCTGTACGTGAACCTTGTTTAACTCACCGTCGTCTCCTCCGCTCGTCTATCAGCTCTCCGCAGAAGCAGTCGCGAGCTGAAAAACCTACGCTACCAAATTGCTGGTGACCTTCCCGGTGGAGATTGAAGCAGAGGCGCCTTCGGGACCGTGTTGGCGTCACCGGCTTTTGTACCAGTGGAGTCAGCGGTGAGATTCGTGGCGCCCTTCGTAACGTCGTCGGAGGTTCGCTTCGTAACAGTGGTTGGCAGCTGCAGGATCGGCCGGCGTCAGCGACATCGATGCGGTGAGTGCCTGATGTTTTTTCCTCTGTTCACCAGACTACTCTAGCTCAGCTGATAGTAGTTTTGAGAAGCACTGTGTGAAGCATTGGAGTGAGCTTTGATCGTTTCAAGCAAAGTAGAAGTGCTTTGAAACCAAGGTAATGCAGAGAGGGTAAACACGGGAGTGTTAAAAATTGCTTGCACGTCTTGCTAGTAGATTTATAGTGGGTACGATAAGTATATCCTTAACAGGGGCAAACATGAAGAGGCTAGTGTGAACGATGCAGACCCTTAAAGTGAAGGAACTTATCGAAATTTGTGAGGAACTCGGCATTACTTAGGGCCTTGCGGAACGAAAGCAAGCGATCCTTGGGATCCTGAAGGATGAAGAAGTGTCGGCTGAGGAAGTCGATGAGGCCTGGCCGGATATCAAAGCACGCCGCGAAGAGGCGGAAAGGCGAGAAGTAGAAGCTCGCGAACGTGAAGAAGCTGAAAGGCGAGAAGTTCGTGAACGTGAAGAGGCTCGTCGTGAGCGTGAGGAGGCCGAGAGACAGGAGTGCCTCGAGTTGAAACGAATAGAATAGGCAATCCTACAGTGTTCGCAGGCGCCTAGCGTAGCTTTTCCGACAGTTCAGGTGAGCGGTTATAGAATTCGGGACCAACTGCCACTGTTTGTAGTTGGCGAGGACATGGCGAAGTATCTCGTCAAGTTTGAACACGTCTGTGAGCGAAATGCTTTAGAGCAGTCTCTTTGGGCGCGTAACCTGTTAGCTCTTCTTCCCGGCGAAATGTCCGACGTGATAACTTGCTTGTCGAGGGAAGCGTTTGAGAGCTATGATGAGGTTAAGGAAGTGCTCTTGAGACGTTAGAAGTTGTCACCCGAGGCTTTCAGGCAAAGGTTCCGGTATGCTAAAAAGGGGAATGAGTCACACTTGACTTCGCGTTTCGTCTTAAAGCCGATTTAATTGAATGGCTCAAGAGCGAAGGTGTTTATGACGATCGCGATAAAGTGGTAGAATGCATTGCATTGGAGCAATTGTACCGCTGCATTGAGGAGGATGTCAAGCTTTGGCTGCAGGACAAACTTGGTGAAGTACAGCTAAACAAGGCAGCAGAGTTAGCTGAGGAGTATTATACTCGGCGAAAGTTGCATAGCAGGGCAGTGCGTGTCGAAAAGAATGAAAGAAAAGTGGGCTTTTCAAGGAAACATGATCAACGGAAGCCGCGAATGTGCTAAAACTGCAGAAAGGAAGGGCACATCATGATGAACTGTAAGCAAAACTTTGCAACTATCTGAGAATCGGAAAACAAACGGAAGCCGCGAATCTGCTACAACTGCAAAAAGGAATGGCACATCATGATGAACTGTAAGCAAAAGTTTGCTTTTGCAACAATCCAAAAATTGGAAAAGAACATGTGGTTTTAGACCCGTATCTCCAAGAAATTAGTGTGAATGCGAAAACGTGTCGAGCACTTCGAGACTCAGTGGCAACCATGAACGTTGTCCATCCTTCATAGGTGTCTCCGGATGACTTTACGGGAGAATGCGCGTGGATCAGGCAAGTCGCCGAGGAGCCGAGTGCTTGCTTACCAATCGCTACTGTTGTCATTGAAGGCCCGTTCGGTAAGCATCGCACCGAAGCGGCTGTGTCTTCGGCGCTTCCCGATCGTTTTCCTGATCTTTTCTCTAACAACTCAGAGCAGCTTCTCAAAAAGCAGGGTAAATCGTTCATCTCCAACCTAGAGTACATGGCCCTCAAGCGATCGCAAGCGCGGAAGCTTTCGCGGGAGCTTGATCTTGTTCAATGTGGTGAAACAAGTTCAAAAGCAGCAGATCTGTGTGACCTTGGTGGCGAGTCGACGGAACCTCAACCTCAGACACAGAATTCTCCGTGTGAGTAATTTGAGCAGTCACTCGAGCAGCCCATTGCCGAAGCGACTGGCGCGGTTTTCGTAGCAGGAGGAGACGACATGCCGCCATTAAGTAAGAGCGAAAGGGGTGCAACGCTCTCGCCTGTAGCGCAAAGTTGGAGTAAGCTGCCGAGGGTTGATTGAGAGACGCTCATTTGAGAGCAGCGTGAGGACCTTTTGAATAAAGCGCTAAAAGAAAGCGTAAACTTGTAAAAAAAGAAAAAGAACGTTTCTTTTTTTGAGAAAGCAGGGCTCCTCTATCGGAGCTACAAAATTGCGCAAGGTCGCAAGTATGAGCACCTCTTGGTGCCACAAAAGTATCGTCGCCAACTATTGGAACTGGCACAAGAAACGCATGGGCAGGGCATCTCGGCATAAAAAAAGACCAAGGCTAGAGTTTCTCTTGAGTTTTATTGGCCGAAATGCTAGAAGGATATCGAAGACTTTGTACGCTCATGCAACACTTGTCAAAGAGCGGGGAAATCCGTGGACAAGTGGAAGGCACGCATGGAGCTTTCTGATATCAAATATGAAGTGATATTAGAAAGGCGGCCGAACAAAATTTACCACAGTACTTGATGAAACCTTACGTTCAACGTCAAGCGGTCGTAAATCTGCTGTCGAATGCTTCAGAGGAAGAGGGAGCATAAATTTTGACCACTAGTGATGTAATTGAAAGGGGATCGGAGGTAATCTTGGAGCAGTTGAACCTAGAGCCTAGGTTAAGTGAAGTCCAGAAGGAGGACCTGAAAGGATTGTTTCCGAGTTTGGAGACGTGTTTTCTAACCGCCCCGAAAACACGACAGTGATCGAACACGACATCGAGCTAACTTGTGAGGAGCCAATCCCTAGCAAGCCGTATCGTTGTTCCCCCTTGCAACGTCGCAAGTATGAGCAGCTGTTTGTACAGCATAGGTATCGTCGCCTAAAAGTAGCTGGTTACTGAGGTGGAGCATGGTACTCCAACAGCACAACTTTGACGTTCGCTACAAAAAAAGGAAAGCTAAACGCTAATGCAGACGCATTGAGCCGTGCGTTTAGTTAATACCTTCACCTTTAGGCTTCTCGCTGGCAATTCAGGGCAAAATTTTGTCCTCATCACGAACTTAGCTGAGCGCTGTGTTCTAGAATGAGCTCAAGGAACCAACTTTATGTTTTATTCTGTCCCGTTACGTTGTTGTACATGTAAAAAATTTGAGCTCTCATTTTAGGAGTCTTGTGTCCCTCATGTGCCTCTTGATGTAGAGGGAACGAAATTCCGATAGACACGTAGCTAGGTATATGTTGTAATATACTTTGTCTGGTGTTCTGTCGGGTGACCGAGGGCACTTGCTTGTGTGATGTGTTGTCTGTTGTCGAACCGTTCTTGACAAGTTGCAGAACCATCGACAAGTGCTGAGACCAAAGATCGTCAGAAGAGACGAGCGAAGCTGGCCGACAAGTTGTGGCGACAAGGCAGTGGAGCTGAGATCCGTCCTCAAGAATGGGAATGGTTCCCGGAAAAGAGTCTGGAGCTGCATTCTCCCCATGGCCCTGGAGGCAAACCTGGAGGGACCTGGCGAACGAGCATGCCTGACATTCGAGCCACGTGGAAGCAGCTCGTCTTTCCGGCGCATTGTCTGGCGGCGGGGGTGCTGTTATGCCTGCGAGTCCACACCGAACGTCCATGCCTCTGAAAAAGGCAATATGTGTCAAGGTCAGCACGCGAGCCCACCTGGCGCGAACAACTTAACGACGTCATCACGCGGCGGTGCCTTTCTGCCGCGCACGCACAGTGAGTCACCTCAGCCAGCGAGCCCGTCAAAGCAATCGGCGCCTTTCTGTCTGGCAAGTTTGACGCAATGCGTGGCGACGTCACTCGTCCTTGGGTGCAGCCACGTGCAGCGCAGTGGCTCCAGATTCGATGAGAATGACGCGGCCCAGCGGCGACCACATTGGAGGATTCTGACCTCACAGCCAAGGGTGCTTCTGGTTGGACATTTAGTTACTCAAAAATCCTCCCAGTGCATATAAAAAAAGCAGCGGCGCGTCGCGAGGAGTAGACCTATGTGTCAGAGGGGAGAGCTCGGCTGTCCGAGTCTCTAAGCTGTCGGCGCCAGTGCCGAATTTGTAACGCCTCTGTATATATGCTGTACATAAACCTTGTTTAACTCACTGTCGTCTCGTCCGCTTGTCTATCAGCTCTGCGCAGAAGCAGTCGCGAGCTGAGAAACCTATGCTACCAAACGGCTGGTGACCTTCCCGGCGGAGTTCAAAGCAGTGGCGCCTTCGGGACCGTGTTGGCGTCACCGGCTTTCATAACAGTGGAGTCAGCGGTGAGATTCGTGGCGCCTTTCGTAACGTCGTCGGAGGCGTGCTTCGTAACAGTATCTATTTATTGTCGCATTACTGCTGTGCCCTGCGCTGTTGGTAGCACTCTTCCCTCTGAAACACGTAACGTTGAATCACCCGGTGAGGCAATCATGTCGCGCATACGAGGTACGATGATTCCTTTAGAGATTCATTAGTACCTAGCACTATTTTAGAAGAGTCCTACGATGGTCATGGTAGGACCTAGTATTTATGACTTGTGGCTACTGTTACTTCAGTATCCTGCGTGGTTAATAGTTACATTCTTTTCATAAGCGGACCACGTAGAATTTACTGACGGGGAAATAACGTGCGTGGTGCTAGGTACGGCAATTTCTTCGCACATTTATTGACACCTCGCATTGTCCCAGCGAAATAATAAGATAGTCATGGGAACGCCAAGTTTTCCTGGCTTGTCGATGCATTTCATTCAGAATTCTGCCGGGTAATGGCGATCTTCTTTCTGTAGGTGCACGACGTTGAATCACCTTACGGGGCAATCACATCTGTGATGCCTGGTACGATGATTCCTGCGTATATTCACTAATATCTAGCATTGTCCTAGCAGAATTCTAGGATGGTCATAGTAAGACCGAGTATTTATGATTTGTTTGTGCTGCTTCCTAGGTATCCCGCGTGGTTAATGGCCATCTTATTTGCGTAGGTGCACGAAGTTGAATCAACTGACGTAGCTATCATGTATGTCATACCAGCTACTTCGAATCCTGCGCAGATTAACTCGTACCTAGCATTTTCCTAGCAGAATTATAGGATTGTCACGGTAGGACCAAGTATTTATGGCTAGGTGGTGTCGTTATTTTAGTATTCTGAGCTGTTAAGGGCGGGCTTCCGTAAGCGCACGGCGTCGAATCACCTGGTGAGGCAATCACATTGGTGAATACTGTTACAATTTTTTTTGCAGAATCATTGGTACACAGCATCTTCCTAGCAGAATCCTGGAATGGTCATATTAGGACAGAGTATTTATGGCTTGCTGGTGCCATTATTTCAGTATTTTACGCAGTTATTAGGAATCTTTCTTCCGTATGCCCGTGGCGCTGAATCACCTGGCGAGGCAATCACGACGGTGATGCCAGGTATGATGATTTTTGTGCAGAATCATTGGTACCTGGGACTGTCCTAGCCAAATCATAGGATCCTCATGGTTGACCGACCATTTATGTCTTGTAGGTGCAGTTTCTTCAATATCCCACGCTATAAATGGCGCTCTTCTGTGAGTGCAAGGCGTTGAATTACGAGACGTGGCGATCACGTCGGTGATGAAGGGTACGACGATTTCTGTGCAGATTCACTGGCACCCAAGATGCTCCTGGCATAATCTTAGGATGTTCATTGTAGGATAGAGAACTTATGGCTTGTCAGTGTAGTTACTTCAGTATCCTGCGCTGTTATTGGCCCTCTTCCTTTCGTTAAAGCACGAAGTTGAATCACTTGACGGATAAATCGTATCTATGATGCCAGGAGTGACGATTCCTGCCCAGGTTCATCAGCGACGGCCAGTGTCAAGATACTTCAACTGAACAACTTGAAGCACGGTAAACAAAAAGCGTAAATATGAAGTGGTAGCCCGTGCGAGTGCTGGCCTTGAGTCCTAGGGTGGTGATGATGGGACCGAGTATTGGTATCAGACGCTGCAGTTTCACAGACAAGCAGAACCATTTCTCGAAACAGTTCTGGTAGTAAAAATCCAACTTCCTAACACAGTTAGCTGTGCAACTAGTTGAAACTGTTCAACTAGTTGAGTTCGGCAGCAGTGCATTTTAAGCACACAAATAACGCTATCTGCTTTCGGAGCTGACGATCGCTTCATCGCTGGATTTGTCACGCACGTGGAACAGGACATAGTGATAGCTGCAGGACTGCGGAACCACTTCGTTTTCGGCCTTGCAACGCTCTCGTCAAACATACACGTGGTTCCTGTGCGCCTTCTCTACCACAAGAGGGCAGGAGGACAACACTGCTGGCTTTTAAAGGCGACGGATCGACGACCGGACTTGCAGTTCGGCAGCAGTGCACCTTAAGCACACAACTAACGCTGTCTGCTTTTGCAGGTAAGAACTACACGTTTGATTTCCTACACTCTTTACGCTGCTGCCGGACTGCATCAAACTGCATTTGTACCTTCTCTGTTTTTTACGCTAGTGGAGTATCGCTATGTCAAAAAAGGTTGTGGACGAACTGCATGCTGAGATAATTGTTGAATTGAAGGAGATAAAAGAGAGTCTAGTAGAACTGAAAGAGCTCAAACAGGAAATGAAAGACCCTGTAGCCTTAAGATAAGTGATCCACGCTGTTTTAACAGAAAACAAGAAACTTAAAGTGCAAAATGCTAAGTTGGCACGAAATCTTGAGGAGCTGGAAACGTACCAACACTCCAATAACTTAGAAATCAAGGGTGTTCCTGTTGATGAAGAGCCGATAGCTATCATTAACAAGATTGGCGAACTAGTTTCAGAAGAAGTACAAGAGTCTGACATTAATATGTGCCACATAGTGCGAGCAGCTAAGCATAATGAACATAACATACTTGTTCAATTTGTGCGCCGCATCAAGAGAAACGGTTTCCTTGCTAAAACACGAAAGAAAAAAATTGATACCAGAATGCTTGGTTTGGATGAAAATTGTTCAGTGTTCATCAATGAGCACTTGACAAGGCAAGGCAAACAGTTACTGAGTGCTGCGAAACAAAAGAGAAATGAGGCTGGTTGGAAATATGTGTGGACCACTGGAGGGAAAGTAAGGGCTAGACGTAATGAAACATCCCCTGTTCTGCATATTTTTAGCATTGATGACATCAACAAGATGGTTGCCTAATCTTATTCACTTAAAACATGTTTTTACTTTTTCAGTATAGCCATGACTTCAATTGATAAATACCTTTATCATTATTACATTTCCTTTAGAAGTATATCTGCCGCGCTTGAAAAACATATTTCAGTCCTTTATTTGAACGCCCAAATTTTAAAAAATAAGCAAGATAAAGTTGAAGACTTGCTTCAGCAGACCGAAACGAATCTAGATGTGCTTCGTTTTGCTGAAACGTGGTTTTCTGATAAGGATTATGCTTTCCGGCTCGATAATTACAGATATCACGGACTTCACCGCACCTACGCTCTGGAGGGGGGGCGGCGGCTTGGCTGTCTATGTGCGAAATGATCTGAATTCGGCGATAGTTTCGGATTTCTCGCTGAATAATCAAATCATTGAATGCCTCACTATTGGTCTTAAAACAGTAACACTTTCAGTACTCTACTGGCCACCTTGCGGAAACAAAAAAAAATTGCCAGCAGCTTCCCTCGGAGGAACACTGAGGAGGATGCGGAAGTGGTTCCGCCAACAGTTTGGCCGGCGCTAGTCGAAGGGACGTCGATCATTCTGTTTGTGAATTCGTTGGCATTCATTTCACGGCGACTTCGGACGTCGACGCGCCGTACAAACCAACGGACGAGCGGCAACTGAGCGAGCGAGAGCCGACCTTGAGTATATATACAGCGCGACGGCGCATGCGCTGTCAGCTGTCGAATGTTCTCGAAGGAGAAGCGCGCGCGCGGCACAGATGGCGACAGCGCGACGGCGCATGCGCTGTCAGCTGTCGAATGTTCTCGAAGGAGAAGCGCGCGCGGCACAGATGGTGGGCGACGGCGCGACGGCGCATGCGCGCGCGTATGCTGTCGAATGTTCGAGAAGCGGTGCGGACGGCGCGGACGGCGCACTACAAGGCGCGAGTATAAGATGCTTCCGCACCTAAAAGGGTTTCTTTTCCTATATGGATAAACTTCTATCTTACCTCAGCGAAACAGGCAAAATGTTCGCCGTACTAGGTGATACGAACATAGATATGATGGCTGAAAATGCAACAACTAGAGAATATAAGCAGTTGATGTACTTTTACGCATGCTCGAATAGGATTACCCTACCAACACGAGTGACCGCTTCTAGTGCCACCCTCTTGGATGTTTGTATCACCAATGTACATGCTCCTACTGTGAATGCTGGTGTCATGTTCGTCGACATAAGTGATCATCTTCCAATTTTCTGTTCTCTGCCCTGCTCTGATAAATTCAAGCGTACCACCTTTTCGTATCGTCTCATTGATGAAACGACAATAGCCCTGTTTCGCTCACTTATTAGTGAAATAAGCTGGGAATCTGAACTGCTTGAAAGTGACCCAAACAAGGCATACAATTCATTTTTCGATAAAATGATTGCTGAATACGATAAAGCCTTTCCGCAACATAGTGTTACAAAGCGATCTAAAAAAATTAGGAAACCATGGGTTAATGCTGCGCTTTTCACAAAAATTAGAAAAAAAAACAAACGTACCACACATTCATTAAAACACGGAATATTAATCAATTAGCCGAATTTAAGGCTTATCGTAATCAAGTAAATTCAGAGCTAAAAAAAGTGAAGGAAAATATTACGGAAGGGTTTTCTCGCGTATATATACAAATCCGAGAAAAATTTGGCAAGAAATTAAGAAGTTGTCCTGAGCGAATGCAACTTGTGAAAACGTACGAATATCTTCGGTAAATGGTGCTCTTACAGACGGTGAAGCTGTCAGCGCCCTAAATACTCACTTTGTTGAATGCTGTAACAGCAATTCTTTTGAAAATCCCGAGTATGTAAGACTCGCTGTAACGAAACAATCTGTGCCTAATTCTTTTGTAATATTTCCTACGACTGCAAGTGAAGTTGAAAAGGTAATCAGTAGTTTTAAATGCAATGCAGCTGCAGGATTGGACGGTATACTGGCATCTCCCATAAAATATGTATCGGATATCATATCTACAGTCCTAACCCATGTTATCAATAGAATGTTTGAATGCGGAATTTTTCTAAGCAAACTTAAAATAGCCCGTGTCTCTCCAATTCACAAAGGGGGTGCAGACAATTTTGTAAACAATTTCCGACCTATTTCAATTCTACCACTCTTCTCAAAACTTTTTGAGGCTGTCATTAGGTCACGAATGGAAGGTTTTTTTAAATTAGTATGCTATAATTAGTACATCTCAGTATGGATTTCAGAAAAATAAATCTTGTAAGGATGCACTCCTCAAAATAAAACATAAAATACTACAAAACATTGAAAATCGTTTATACACGGTTGGTTCATTCCTTGACCTCCGTAAAGCGTTCGACAGTGTGAATCATAAAATACTGTTATCTAAACTTCATAGCTATTGGATACGCGGTACAACGTTAGATCTGATGCGAAGCTACTCAACGGATCGTTTTCAGTATGTTTCATTTATTCAGGTGACCTCTCCATATCTTAGAGTACAGACTGGCGTACCGCAGGGATTAATACTTGGCCCGTTATTATTTAACATATATATCAATGACCTCCCAAGCATTTCACCTACACCGAACATAGTCATGTATGCGGATGACACTAACCTTTTCTTTTGAAATTCATCCCTACAACAGATTGAAAAACAAATTATTATTGTTCAGATTTATTATCTGACTGGCTGAAGTTAAACAACCTTCAAATAAATGTCAGCAAAACTAAGTATATATAATTTAAACCGATAAATAAGCCAATGCCTGTCAAGATTACTGTTTTATTTAAAGGAGAGCAGATAGAACAGGTATCAACGCAAAAGTTTTTTTGGGTATGGTTTCAAGAGAACCTCTCTTGGGACAATCATATCAATAAACTCAGCAGCGACCTCAGTAAAGTAATAGGCTCTATCTAAAAAATTAGTAGTCTTATACCACTAACGCTAAAGAAGGCAGTGTACTACGCCCTCTTGCATTCAAAACTTAGCTATTGTGCATTAATTAGGGGAACAACTGCAAAAAATTACAACATAATAATAAAACTAGAAAAAAGGGCAATGCGAATTTTCGAAAACTATCACGGTAGACAGTGAGATTTACGCACACACAATCTTTTTCAGAAACACTCATTATTCAGAGCAAATCAATTCTACTACTATAGATTACATTTGCACATAAAAAAGCACAGGCTCCTTGTTAGTAGCCTGCCCGTTTCTCTCCCTCAATATCAGTTACGCCACCAAACGAGAATGCCACCACTTATGCGAACTAACTACGGGCGTAAGGACCTTGAGTATCAAGTACTCCGGCTATTGAACATTGTTGAACATCATATAGATTTTCATGCACCCCGCTTTAAAAAAAATGTGAAGAACTTTCTGTTACATTCCATGATAACTTATATATAAAATATATCTGTCTAAATTTCTACGTGTACCGCATATACAGTTTGTGCCACAATTTGAAAGTTCACAATTTATTGCGTATAGGTATACAATCTCTGAGTGTCTGTATGATATGTTTGTTTTCATGAAGAGTTTTCATGTATGATGTCTATCTGTAATGCTTTATTTGCAGTGACAATTATGTGCATGCATGTTTTGATTTTTCTGGTTGCTCTATTGTTTGTACACTTGCATCGCATGCAAACATGTACACGCATGCTGAATGCGCATGGGAGTAGGAGCTTTTGTGAGGCAATACGGCCTTTAGCTCTTACTCCTCTTTCTGTATCAGAAAGAAATAAACTTCAATTCAATTCAATTCAACTGTCGAGTGTAAAGCGAAGATGGAGCAAAATATTTTGTGTTCTTGAGCATAGGACAAGCAGACAAATATATGGCAATTTCTCTCCGCTAATGCGAGAAATTGCTCCTAGCCATAGTGACTGCAAAAACAAGAGAATATAAAACAGTGCTGTAAATAAATAAAATAGTCAAATCCGCTGTTGCGTCGTGAATTGCCATGAACGTAACGGACTGAATAATAGGAGTTTTACGTTGCCATTTGAAAGCGCGGAGGGCGTTGGGGTGTTATGGGCGCCACATTAGTTTTAGAATAGCGTTTGCCCTGCTGCAAACTGCAACGCACGATCGCAAGGATACCGCAGCCTCGAAATCAGTGTTTTCGGTCCACACGCGGGCCGCGATCGCCATACGCTATTTCGGATTTTCTGCGCGTGGGTCGCGAACGCCGACGCGTGTTACGACGCATGCGCAGTGGCAGTGACCGCACCGCAAGGGCTTGCGGTGAGCTATTCTAAAACTCCCTAATGACACTCATTTTCAACGGTTATCGTTGCCGTCGTGTGAACGAGAATGCTCAAAGCGTTGGATATGGGACATTATGAAGCATTAGGTGAGTGAAAAGTCGCGTGCGCCACAACTGGTGTCATCAGAAAGGGTCGTAGTGTCACCCTGCTTTTATAGTGTTCCATAGCATTGACAGAAAATTGTGATACCCTTAATATTGAAACTCAGCAGATCATCTGACCGCAATGCGTGCCGTGAACGGCAGAGTGGTGACCGAGCACGCCACCATCTCCCATTATCTGAATTGATCGTCGCCACACAGCATTCCACAAACACGCTATGAAGGCTCAGTATTCTGGTTTTAACTAGCAAATGCTGTCACGTGCACCATACCATTGAATTGTAAACTGTTCGCCATCCGCGCCGTCCACACCGCTTCTCGAACATTCGACAGCTGACGCGCGCGCATGCGCCGTCGCGCCGTCGCCCAATCTTCCACCATCTGTGCATCCCTTCCTCCTCTACACACCGCGTGCGCTTCACTCCTCCACCATCTGTGCACCCTTCCTCCTCTACACACCGCGTTCGACATCTACAATTCTCCTGATTCTCCAGTGGACGCGCATGTGGCGTCGCGCTTCGAGAACATTCAACAGCTGACAGTGCATGCGCCGTCGTGCTGTATATATACTCAAGGTCGGCGCTCGCTCGCTCAGTTGCCGCTCGTCGGTTGGTTTGTACGGCGCGTCGACGTCCAAGGTCGCGGTGAAATGAATTCCAACGAATCCACAAACACAATGATCGACGTCCCTTCGACCAGCGCCACCCTTTCGCATACGTGTGTACGTATTCACTCATTTAACACCCCCTCCTACAACCACGTTAACCAATTTAGCCATCGACCCAAGTAAGTCGCAATTTAACACCCCATTTCACAACCACGTTAACCAATTTAGCCTTCGACCCAAGTAAGTCGCACTTTAACACCCCGTTAACCAATTATATGCTCCGCATCCTCCTCAGTGTTCCCCCGAGGGAAGCTGCGGGCAACTTTTTACCCGTGGTTTTGCTTCCACTATTTCGGGGGCCATCATATTGTTTTTGGTTGCAACCCGAGAAAGAACACGCACGCATGCTCATTTGCAATATTTTGAGTACACAGAAAACACAAAGACAGAGAAAATATGAAGGGAACAGGCTGAGAACTGCCATTTATAAGGACACAACACCCGCTTGCTCCTTCGGGAAGGAGAGACATAGAAGAAATGAGAGAAGAAAGAAGGAGAGAGAAGAAGAAAGTTGAAAGAAGAGAAAAAAAACACTCGAAAAATAAATATTCATATGAAAAATGTGTATAAACGTGACGCCAAGTCCATTTTGGTCAAGAAACTTAGAAGGGCTCTATGAGCCTGGTCACGCATAGAAGCACATTCTCCTGGGAACAATCGATCATCAAGGGTCGTACATCTTAGTGTATTCAGCTCATAGTCTTTTTTGAGTAGTGCTCGCTCTACAACAAATTTCGGGTACTCTGAAATGACGTGTTTTAGTGCCTGACAGCAGCCACACGACGAACATATCGGACTTTCAGCACGTCCTTGACGGTATATTCGTTCGCGCACTGACACAGAACCAACAATGAGCTTGTATAACAGGGCTGTGTCACGACGACCCGATCCACGACCGCGAATGCTAAGAAAAAACAATCCACTTGCGACATGCGAATAAGGATGCTGCTTTAAACGATGTCGGTGGTAACCCCATTTGGGCAGATTATGACGCCTACTTGTGGTCTGTCGTTGCAATGTACATAAATCCGGGCACTGTTTCTGGCGCTATTCCTTCCTGTGGCGCAAGATGTAGGCACACCGGGCAAGGAATCCCGATGGCACCAGTTACGGCGACTACTGCAAAGTTTACCGGCACCGGGTTCTATCTAGATGCTTTAGTGCCACACTTGGAAACATGGTCAAGAAAGTGTGCAAAAAAAGGAGAACTTGCAATTGGCAGCTTCAAACTCTAGGACAGCGATGAGGGTACTGTTGATATACGTATGGCTTGTCGGTGCATTATAACCTGTGCTGTTCGTGGCACTCGTCCTTCTGGAGGCGCAAAACATTTGATCTTAAGATAGGGTCACCACATCGGTAATGCCAAGTATGATAACTATTGTGCAGATGTGCAGATTCAACGACTGTGAATGGTATCTAGAAACTTGAACTACGAAACGTGAGGCCACTCTAACCAAATGTGAAAAAACTAAAAGAAAGGTCCTGAAGTTCGTTTTTTTTGTTGAGTAAGAAAGCTAACATGGCTACGCACATAGTGTAAGATTTTTGTGTGTGTGTGTGTGTCTGTGTTAGGAGTGCGAAAAAGTGGCAAACGACAGGGCTTTGTTCAGAATTTGTAATATCATGACTGTGAACAAGCTGCAAGCTGTACAATATACGGATGTGACAATATTTGCTTAAAGGAGCCCTGTGCGAGGCAGCTGCTGCGTGACAGAGTGGTGTCAAACCAATTCTATTTATAATTGGAGCATCTGTCGGCAAGAATATTTGAGCTGACTTCGGCTAACTGTCTCAAATATGTTTGTACCTTTGTGCTCACACGAACTAACACTTTTCTAAATTTTCCCAAAAACACATTTGTAGGAGGTCTCGCTGAGTCGAGTCCTGACTGAGTCTGCTGACTTTAGGCGGAAGAGAAAAAAAACAGTCCAGATTTTAGAAAATTGAAATTGCTCCAGCCACAGTTCAAAGAGAGCCCGACGTTTCGGGACCGACTCGGTCCCTTCCTCAGGCGGTGACTGTCTTGGTCATGGAAGTGTCGTCGCGTCGTGTTCTCTCACCACGGCTCCGGCTTTCCCTTTCCACCACGTTTCAGAGACCGTGAACGTACACCGAAGGCATTGTTCCCAGCGAGCGGTTCACGTTGGCAGGCGTATGCTGAATGTGCCAAGACTCGAGCAAGAGCCTCTTTCCCAAATTCCGTTCTGTTTCAATAACAGAAGCGCCGTCTAAGTCAATTTTATGGTCGTGCTTCTCGCAGTGCTCCGCCAGAGCGCTACGTTGCACTTCCATCTTCCTGACGTCGTTCTTGTGTTGGCGCATTCTTTCCGGGAAACACTTGCTCTCGCCTATGTAGCAGGCTGGACACCCAGAACACGACACTTTGTAGACAACGCCCGGGTGTAGCTCCCTCGGAGGTCGGTCTTTCGGCCGCGGTAGCAAGCGAGTGAGCGTCGAAACAGGTTTATGGATTACCGTGACCCCGGCTTTTCCTAGGACTCTCGAGAGCTGTTCACTTATGCCCGGCACATATGGAATGGCGACGCGGTTGTTTGGCGACTTCGTTTCTCTCGTGTGTGGTGGTGTGGCCAGGGCGGAAAGGGGGTCGGGCGGTGTGTCGCTTGCAGGTGTCTTTCCGCGGTGCGGTGGTTGTCGTCTCGACGAACGGCGTGACGCCCGGCGGATGAACGCTTTTGTGTAGCCATTCCTTCGTAGCTCGGCGACACGGCGTGACGCCCGGCGGATGAACGCTTTTGTGTAGCCATTCCTTCGTAGCTCGGCGACAATCCTCTTTTCTTCTTTCTTCCTCTCACCTTCCGACGTGCAGATTACTCGTGCACGTGAGAGGAGTGCCGAAACCACTGAAGCTTTGTGGGCAGTTGGATGACAGGACGAAAAATGCAAATACCTGCCGGTGTGAGTTGGCTTTCTATACACCGAAAAGGTCATGCGCTCGCCCTGTCGTCTGACTAAAACATCGAGAAACGGAAGCGCCCCGTCTCGCTCTCGTTCCACCGTGAACTGTATCGCTTGGTCGATGGAGTTTAGATGTTCGAGGAAGCTGTCTACTGCTGCCTTCTTTATTATGCAAAAACAGTCATCCACGTACCTCACAAATACTTTCGGCCAGTCAATAAAGGAGCCCAGTGCCGTCTCTTCTATGTGTTCCATTGTGAGGTTCGCAGCCGTAACTGAGATCGCCGCTCCCATCGCGGTCCCGCTGGCTTGTCCTTAGAAGCTCCCGTTGACGCTGAAATACGTCCCCTTGAGGCAGTATTCCAGTAGGCGACACAGTTCGTCGACGCCCAGGCAGGTTCTTTCATCCAAGAGCTCGTCTTGGTTCAACGCTGCTCGTGCGCTAGATACCGCTAGTGATACGGGCACACTGGTGAACAGGGATACGACGTCGAACGAGACGTCGTATCCCTGTTCGACGTCGGGATACGACGTCGTTCAACGTCGTATCCCTGTTCACCAGTGTGCCCGTAGCACTAGCGGTATCTAGCGCACGAGCAGCGTTGAACCAAGACGAGCTCTTGGATGAAAGAACCTGCCTGGGCGTCGACGAACTGTGTCGCCTACTGGAATACTGCCTCAAGGGGACCTATTTCCGCGTCAACGGGAGCTTCTACAGACAAGCCAGCGGGACCGCGATGGGAGCGGCGATCTCAGTTACGGCTGCGAACCTCACAATGGAACACATAGAAGAGACGGCACTGGGCTCCTTTATTGACAGGCCGAAAGTATTTGTGAGGTACGTGGATGACTGTTTTTGCATAATAAAGAAGGCAGCAGTAGACAGCTTCCTCGAACATCTAAACTCCATCGACCAAGCGATACAGTTCACGGTGGAACGAGAGCGAGACGGGGCGCTTCCGTTTCTCGATGTTTTAGTCAGACGACAGGGCGAGCGCATGACCTTTTCGGTGTATAGAAAGCCAACTCACACCGGCAGGTATTTGCATTTTTCGTCCTGTCATCCAACTGCCCACAAAGCTTCAGTGGTTTCGGCACTCCTCTCACGTGCACGAGTAATCTGCACGTCGGAAGGTGAGAGGAAGAAAGAAGAAAAGAGGATTGTCGCCGAGCTACGAAGGAATGGCTACACAAAAGCGTTCATCCGCCAGGCGTCACGCCGTGTCGCCGAGCTACGAAGGAATGGCTACACAAAAGCGTTCATCCGCCGGGCGTCACGCCGTTTGTCGAGACGACAACCACCGCACCGCGGAAAGACACCTGCAAGCGACACACCGCCCGACCCCCTTTCCGCCCTGGCCACACCACCGCACACGAGAGAAACGAAGTCGCCAAACAACCGCGTCACCATTCCATATGTGCCGGGCATAAGTGAACAGCTCTCGAGAGTCCTAAGAAAAGCCGGGGTCACGGTAATCCATAAACCTGTTTCGACGCTCACTCGCTTGCTACCGCGGCCGAAAGACCGACCTCCGAGGGAGCTACACCCGGGCGTTGTCTACAAAGTGTCGTGTTCTGGGTGTCCAGCCTGCTACATAGGCGAGAGCAAGTGTTTCCCGGAAAGAATGCGCCAACACAAGAACGACGTCAGGAAGATGGAAGTGCAACGTAGCGCTCTGGCGGAGCACTGCGAGAAGCACGACCATAAAATTGACTTAGACGGCGCTTCTGTTATTGAAACAGATCGGAATTTGGGAAAGAGGCTCTTGCTCGAGTCTTGGCACATTCAGCATACGCCTGCCAACGTGAACCGCTCGCTGGGAACAATGCCTTCGGTGTACGTTCACGGTCTCCGAAACGTGGTGGAAAGGGAAAGCCGGAGCCGTGGTGAGAGAACACGACGCGACGACACTTCCATGACCAAGACAGTCACCCCCTGAGGAAGGGACCGAGTCGGTCCCGAAACGTCGGGCTCTTTTTGAACTGTGGCTGGAGCAATTTCAATTTTCTAAACTTTTCTACCCAGCCAGACAGATTGCTGTCGAAATGTTTACGTTTAAGTCCAGATTTTGGAAATACACGTAGCTTTAGAACTAGAGCACTGCACAGGCTCGGGCCTACCCATAAACTCGGGTCTGGGTTGGAGGTGCCGGGCTTGTGTCGGGCCGTGCTTGAACATCACCTACTCCTTAAAGGGAAAATAAATTTAAATACTCGCTTACTTCAGATGGACAAAGTGTTCTGGGAAAACTCGCATGTGATTCTATTCACCATCGTCAGTTTATCTATAGAAGAGAAAATTGATTCTATTATCCTATTTAGAATTTCGCCTTAACTCTGCGCCTGAAGTTACAGTTTTCCACCTGTATTCGCCGTAATTAGGGGGCACTCGCTCTTGAAACTATCTTGAAACTTAGTAAGAGATATGTGCGGGTCACTGGGAGGTTAATTTAGTTGATTATTACCAATTAAAAGTACGTAGGCTCCTGTGAATGTTGTCAGAATCTTTAAGACTTCTACTGCGTGATATTCGAGGTGGCGTCACCACACGCATTTTTTTCTCGCATGTTTGGCCCTATGAAAAGTCTTGTTACAGTGAGCGTGGGTATTTTCTCATCAAAACAAAATATTTCACAAATAATGGGAAAATGATTCTCTTCAGTGTCTGTTTAGGTTCGTTCAAAAAACGTTACACATGAATATATGTTTCATATTTATTTTGAAAAGAAGGATTTCTTATGTGCGCAATATAGTTACAGCTATATGATAAAGAAGTACCAAACTTTTTCCGCGTCTGTTCTAAGAGGCTACTTGATTCATATGAAATGGGTGAGCTAATAGTAAAGAGACCTAATGCTTACACAGTTAACATTTAGCGATTTCTCGCTTTATATGAAAATGCTTATTATTTTGCATTCCAATTACAGTAATTACAGTTATGCAGTGAAATTGTGATTTGCCATCGCCAATGCTTCTAAGGTGGATCCACCAGATAGAAAGGACTGCACAAAACCTAGCCATACAGAACCCCCAGTAACACATTTATTCGCAGTTCGTTTCTTTTCACCGCTACCCCAGGTGATATGGACATGCACAGCCTTCTTTGTGCTGCCGCTATGTGGGCTTCGGAGCTTTCGTTCTGTTTCACTATAGTATGGGTTTCAAACTCGCTTGCGCTAATGATCTGCTATCACGAAAAGTTACTCCAGCAAGGGCGAGAATAATTGGCAAAAGGAATTGAGGTGGGGAATAGGTGGCAGGAAATTAAGTGAATTTTGTATTTTCAAGAACCTGCCCACATCAGGAAAATTTTAAGGCCTAAGGCATGTTCAGGTGAGCGCTTTGGGCTATTGTCCCAATCTCAATGCGAGAGACTGAGTATCTATAAATGGATAAAAGTTTGTGGCAAAACAGTAAGTCATACCTCATATATCGCCCATTTTTGAATAGTACATGGTGCCAACATTCGACAGCATACCTATACCTATCCCCAGAGCGTCTAAAAGTTTGATTCAGATTATGGTAAATGGATTTTACTTGCGCGTTTATGTATCCACGAATGCTGGATGCATCTGTTGCATCACTAGAAAATGCTTTAGACTGTTATGTCTATGTATTTTGAGGATGCACCTATCAACAAAATAAAACAGTTGGGACGAAGGTGCTATGTAGTGCGCTGATACATTACACTGCGTCAAACGTGATTGTATATGCATGAATAGCATAGGTCCACAAAACAAGGCGTCAGGCAAGGTGTATTCGCTAACTAAACGTCTGGTTTAAGAAAAAAAAATAATTACATATCCCACGCTATGTGATGTTCCTTTAACTTGCATATTTCGCACCGATAAAGTAAGTGTCTGAAAGATTATTTGCATCTTTATCGCCAAACTGGAATGAACGCCGAGAATAGTTCAAAATATCTTTGTTCACCTGGTGTCATTCGTATGCTCGCGTCACCCAAGGGCTACCTCATACCCGTACATTATCGTTAGGAAAACATAAAGTATAATATTATAAAAAAGTAAAAAAAGAAAAAGCACGATACAACACATGCATAATTGACACTGCTGAAAACTGCCAGGAGACGCCCTCAAAAAGGATTTGATCGGTGACATTGAAGAGTGGCACGAAATTTGGAAACGAGAGAATTGAACGAAGGAGGTACACAGCTATGGTAATTGTGCACAAGTTTGCATAGATCCCAAATTTTCTTCAACCTAAGAATAACGGGTAGTAACGCTTCACATCTCTCGAGGGTTATGTAGACTACAGCTCTGTGGCAGTGAAAGCAGTGCAAAAATATTGGCGTGATAGGATATGTAATGCAACAGTGCGTGGCCTGCTTAAATCTATCGTCTTTTGATAATTGAAGATTGTTTCACAATGTCATGTCATAAAAAAAAGATGTGAGATATGCCACTTAAAACTGCTACAATACATGCTATAGCATTGACGTCATAGATGGAAATATATCTACGGTATAACTTTTTTCTGTTTTTCAGATAACTGTATATGCATACAAAACTGCGCGTGATGTGCGTGGTTCATCACAGCTATTGTGTAGGTTAGTGTGGAATAACAACACAACTATTTGGCTTTTTTTCTGTTTCTCTTAGTCTGGAGAGATCTTACTATACTAAGTACAGGTGCTACATATTCGGAAGCTTGCACGATTAGTTTTGTCGTTAGAACATGATTCCGATTTCACTGGATCGCAATGTAAACAAAAAAGTGGTTGGTTCCTTGTGCCCTGTCCTTTTATTCTGGTCTGTGTTCAAGTTGAACTCATGCAGCAAATAATTTTCTCTGCAACAATATCCCCTGCGAAACGTTCTTGATGATCTTCGTTGTTGCTTCGGCACCTAATACGGGTGCCATTTTCGCTATCACCAGGAAGAAAGCCCCCATTCTGGGTGCAGCAGCCATCAAATCCTTTATTGCCTCACCATAGTATATGCAGAAAAGTAGGTACAGTGTACGACTGCCAAACAAACATTCATAGCATTCGATGTATCACCTCCGCTCTTTACACTGCGAGCCTCTTCTTCCAAGAGGTTTCCGCATGTTAAAGAGTAATTGTTGGCGAAATATTCATGACTTGTCGTCATGCATATATAGACACGTCGTTGTCGATTCCGCTCTCGGGCATATCTTCATCGGCTCCAGCCTATGTCGAGCATGCTCTGCAGTCAGTCCGAACCAGGGTAGGCGAACTTTTTTCTTCGTTACAACAGAGACCGAGATTCGCTTCGAATCACAAAGCCAAGATTAGGTGGTTAGGTCGAAATAAGGGCAGGGGCACGGGCTGTGCTTAGGTCACAAATCCAGTCCAGTGCAGTGTTCTATATTGGGTGGTACATTGTGCCATATTAGGCCATATAAAAGCGAGGTGATGCCGTCTAATAGACGGCGTTTACGTGATGCTGTGCCAAGTGTACAAAAGAGAGCCAGTATAGCCTTGAAAACTAGTAGAAGTATACATTTTTAAACATACAAAATGTACCCTTATATTCTTCTATAAATTGCAACTTGTCGTCTTGTGCTGACAGCCAAAATAATATTTTAAAAACGGCAATGATAAAAAAATGATTGAACTCACCGTTTTCGTAGGAGTGCGTGCCTGTAATAAGGCACTCTGGACTAGCATGGACTATTTGAAGGCTGCCCGGCATTTTTTGTGGGGATCTTGATCCTGTCGCAATAAAGTAGGTGATTAGGACGATGGCTTAAAAACATGTCCTTTCTTGCAGATGGATGAAGTAATATTTCAACCACTGATTACTTTCTTAACACAGGTCTATAAAGAAATTAGTACTCCTACCTAAATACTTCTTTGTCCGCAACGCACCCACTACCGCTATTTTAAGAATACCCAGTCAATTTGTTTTCATCTTTTTGTCCCTCATCATCATTTCCACTGTCAATAGACGGACTGCACCCGTTCCAAAGAAAAGGCCTCTCGGTTGTTCAACCAATCAACCCGGTCCTTTCTCACCGCGTCCTTGTGTACCCACGCAATACTTAAGTTTATCAAATCACCACATTTTCTGCATGCTCTCACGCGTTAGCCTTCCCATGAATTCAGGTATGGAACGTCTAATGACAAGCGGATGTGGTCTACGCTCCACATGCGTGCTTATGGGCCTCTCGCGTTAGAAGCCGCCACTCTCACGCGCGCAATTCATTCCGTAGGCAGCCAGGATGGTAAGCTTGACTGGATGTGTGAGCACATGACGCCACCAGCGGCAAGCCACTGTCACCTCTTCAGTGCTTCTGTTGAGGTATGTTTATTTTCGTTTCATTTGCTAACACGTAAATTGACGGAAGCAGTAGTGTAAACGCATGTCCTTCTTTTCGCTGGGCGTCGTGTGTCTTGAGACGCACGTTGCAGCACAAAAAGCATTAGCTGGGGGAAGGTAATAGACGTGACGAGCCCGCTGAGTGAAACTGCACGTGCACAGCGCGCCACATCATCTAATACAGCTTATCTCCAACAGTCTAACATGACAGCAAAATCAAATAACAGCAGCGTGGAACATCATCGACATACGGCTGCTTAATGAAGAAAGCGTTTTAGGGGCGAAGCTCCTTATGGCGTGGCTTGGGCGTCCATCGTATGTAACCACCAGTGGAACATACCCGAAATAGGTATAACACTTGACCTCCAAGGTGGTGCCAGTGAGAGATTTCTTCTGTGCGTTGTTTAACAATAAAAAATAGTGCTCAATGTACAGGCCAATGGCTGCTAATAGGGAATGAGAGACATGAGCATTCGGCTTTTAGTCAACGTGCACGCTGCGATCCCCATTAGCAGCCATTGGCATGTACACAGAACTATCGGACAAGAAAGGGATGCTACATTATACTCGCTGGGTGTAACCTCCTTAGCTTTAGAAAGGTTTAGCGAGCGTTGAGCCGCAGTGCCATGAATACAATGAACTTGTATATACCATGAATGAACTCAAGGTTGTTAAAAATGAGAAGTAGATACGAAGCGCAAGCCGTAAGAAAGTAAAAGCCGAATTCTCCTGTCTCTCATTTCTCATTAGCAGCCATTGGCATGTAAATTGAGCCCTATCTGACAGAAAAAGGTTGCTACGTTATACTCGCTGGGCGTAACCTCCTTGGTTTTCGAAAGGTTTAGCGAGCGTTTGGTCGCAGTGCCATGAATACAGTGAACTAGGATATACCATGAACTTGAGGTGGTTAAAGGTGGGAAGTGGACCCAAAGCGCAGGCCGTAAGAAAGTGTGCGTGTGCCACCTCTCGTTTAGTCCTTGGAATGTCCGCTAGATGGCGGTGCTTCTATATGGGGAATGTATGATAAAAAGATGCGAGATGGTGGGACTTGGAGTGTTGAATAGATGAACGAACGGACACACAAACAGATGCATGGATGGACGCATGAACGGACGCAGGGGCGGATGCATGAAAGAACGCAGGGACGGGCGCACAAACAGACGCATGGATGGTCACACAGACGGACGCATGGACGGACGAATGCTTCGCCCCACTCTCCATCATTCACTCCG
The DNA here is from genome assembly GCA_013436015.1 of Rhipicephalus annulatus. NCBI lineage: Eukaryota > Metazoa > Arthropoda > Arachnida > Ixodida > Ixodidae > Rhipicephalus > Rhipicephalus annulatus. The sequence goes on along the minus strand of WOVY01014702.1, from coordinate 426,092 downwards.
TGGATATGCTGCCATTTTTTATTTCTTCAAGCGGCTATGGCAGGGCACACACAGCGCCTCGTTCAACCAGGCCAACCGAGCATACTGTCATGGTGCGTAATGTTTCAGCTTTCAGTTGCAGTTTTATTCAACAATGATGTCAGCTTACAGAAAAGTGCGTACAGAACTGGTAATACTCACAAGGAGCCCTAAAGTTAGAAACTGTCATGAGGGCTCCCATACGTGATGTTAAAGGGAGAAGAAACAAAATATACAAGATTCAGTTGTTACGGTATCTTCAGTGAAAAAAAAGCACAGTGCAAAAAAAACAAAAATAGAACAAATACATATATATTTAGCAAGGCAAACAAGAAAACTCTGAAGAACAAACAAGCGCAAGTTATAATACAAAACGTAAGGGCAATATCATCATCAGCCTGACTACGTCCACTTAAGGACAAAGGCCTCTCCCATGTTCCGCCAGTTAACCCGGTCCTGTGCTTGCTGTTGCCAATTTATACCCGAAAACTTCCTAATCTCATCTGCCCACCTAACCTTCTGTCTCCCCCTAACCCGCTTCCCTTCTCTGGGAATCCAGTCCGTTACCCTTAATGACCAGCGGTTATTCTGTCTACGCGCTACATGCCCTGCCCATGTCCATTTCTTCTTGATTTCAGCTATGATATCCTTAACCCCCGTTTGTTCCCTAATCCACTCTGCTCTCTTCTTGTCTCTTAAGGTTACGCCCACCATTTTTCTTGCCATTGCTCGCTGCGTCGTCCTCAATTTAAGGTAAAGAGGGTTCAGCTTAAATTGAGGACGACGCAAGGGCAATGTAACATGTAGCAATTGTTATCGCTACAATAAAAAGCACTTGCTAAGATGAAGTATTGCAAAATATTTCTTTACTTAGTTTTTGAATTCATGTTCTGTGGTTGATGATTGTGTTACCTAAGGAAGGGATTCCCGTAAATGACGTAGTGAACTTGCCGTAGTTTGTGCGAACTTTAGGCAGAAGGCGGTTATCAAGCTCAGAAAACCTAGTATTATTATTCTTTACAAGGGATTCCACGACAATGCCATTTATATGCACCTAACTGCGAAAAAGCGTATACAGCACAACCGACACCTTCAGCTAAAAGCGGTGATAAAGAGGGTGTATATTTAAATTCTGCTGAAGAGGCGTTGCATTGTTTAAGAAATCGCTGAAAGTCATGAGTCGAAGTGCTTGATTCTGTAGGCGTTGTAGTTGGTTGAGGTGGGTCAAATGTGTGTTACCCCAGGCTGATATGCAATAAGACAAATGGCTGTGAATATGTGCGCGATAAAGGGAGTAGATTATGTGTGGCTGAAAATATGAACGAGTTTTGATTATGGCACGTATTCCAAAGGTTATCTTACGAATGAGTGATGGCGCATGAAGATTGAATTTTATATGCCGGTCAAGAGCTACAACGAGAAACGTTGTACTGTTGGACATGGGAATAAAATTATCGTTCAGACGCACATATATAGGTTTTGAAAGTACAGTCAAGAAAGAATAAAAACTATAAAAACGGTTCTTTATGGACTATTTGTTAACATGTTCATTCGACACCAGGAACTTATGTTATGTAGATCCACGTTTTTGTTTCGTTTTAGCTCATCGACAGTATTAGCATAAGTAAAATGGTCGTGTCATCTGCATATAAGATACAGTTTGTAGCGGTTAAAATATTAGATTATTATAAATAGCAAAAAGAGCAGCGCGCCGAGAATCTTGTCCTGCGGAACACCTTGATTTACTTTCTTAGCTGCTGAAACTTTACCGTCAATCTGTTCAACTTCAGTGTGCTTGCACAGATAACTAGATATAAATTAAAGTGCAGGGCCAACTAAGCCATACGATTCAACTTTATGTATAAGAACTTTGTAAATTATTGTGTCAAAAACTTTTGGTAAATATATGATTACGCCACGAACTACGGAGCCTTAGTCGATTGCCCCTTTTATTTTATCAGTGAGGGTTAGAAGCGCAAGCTCAGTGGAATCGCAATGTCTAAAGCCCTACTGTTTAGATGAATAGAATAACTTCGTCAGGTAGGATAATAATCTTGTATGCATAGGTTGCTCGATTATTTTCCTGGAAAATGAAAGATTACAAATAGGTCTATATATACCCAGAAGTTGGTAATCACCTTTTTTGAGAACAGGTGTTAGTGAAACAAGTTTTAGGGAATCGGGAAATATGCCAGTTTTAAACATCTTGTTAACAATATCTGCAATGACAGGGGATAGCTCACTGGAGACTAACTTGATGTGAGATGAATGAACAGAGTCAAGACCAGGTCCCGTGCACCTGAGCAAAGTTCTAACACGAAGAACTTCCTCTGCAATTGTAGGTCGCAAGAAGAAAGAATAAGGCTGGCGAGGTAATGTTTGTAAAGGGGGATTTTTTAGAGATTCATAGGTACTGCTCAAGTACTCACTGAACGCATTGGCGATATCAGTTTGATAGCTGTATGTTTCTGCTTCAGTTCTAATTTTCGTTATGTGCTCACGAAACTTATCATTTAGGCATTCGTTTATGACCTGCCAGTTGCGCCTGGAATCAATGCCATTATACGATTTTTGCTGAAAATATTTTCCTTTTGCAAATTTAAGTGCTGCTGCAAGCGTGTTGAAATATTTCTTGAAAAGAATTTTAAGTTCAGAGTTAAATGGCTCACAAGTTACTCGTTTTTGAAGCTGGTTTTTCTTCAAGATAATTTGAAGTAGCGCCCTTGTGACCCAAGGTTTTCTGGCATTATTAAATTGACGAGCTATGATATGCACGGTCACGCATTCGTTTATGCATTGTGTGAGTGTAGTCTAAAATAGTTGATGAGCATTTTCAGCGCAAGATTCGCTTATTACAAAAGTTCAGCCAATTATTTGTACCATAGATACGAATTTTTGAGAATCAAAAGATATCCTCTCTGTTTTCCTTACACTTGTAGTATTCTGTGCCAAAAGTCGAGGTTATAGGGCAATATTCTGTTATGCTGTGCCCAATGACTCCTTCTGTATTGTCTATAGCAAAATTGGTTATTATGTGGTCAATTAACCTATTAGACCCTGCTATGTCAAATCTGGTGGGAGTGGTTATTGAAGATTCAAAGCCGAGCCATGTAAACACCCGAAATAATCTGAACAGGACTGATTAGTAAGGTCGATAATGTTTAGGTTGACGTCTCCGCAGATGATGATATTTTTGGTCTCGATCGTAATATTGTGCAACAAGTTGTCAAACTGGAAACAGAACTCAGACTGTGAAGATGCTGGCGAAAGATGAATGCACACTAATACTGGGTTCCGGCCATTGACTGAGATAACCTTCTTGTTAAATTCCATCCATACGGATTCACAGAACATATTAGAAAACGCAAGGTCATTGCGCGTTTGTATGACAATGATCATTTAATAAAAACGGCGGATCCACCACTCTATGGAGTAGCAGGATAGCAGTACTTTGCCTTGTACCCCAATTGCACATACAAGTTTCTGTCGTTCGGACAAATAAAGGAGAAATCGTGATTAATAAAAAAAGAAATGCAATGAGATTGTTGTAATTATTACGTAGGCTGCGAATGTTCAAATATATCAGTGATTGTTTTTTTTGTTTTTATAACTGAAATGTTTTTTTTTTCTTTCAGAACTTGACAAGAAAACTTTGTTGTGTAGGTTTAAAATACGTAGCAGTAAATAGCAATACTGGTAGGCAAGGTGAACACAGCAAGGTCACCCGCACTAGAAATATGGTAGACGCAGCTGTCGTTCGTCTTTCTGGCCTTAGTCATGCAGTGGGCAGTCCAGAGATGTTTCCAGACTTTAGCTTTTTTCAGTTCAAGTGCCTGTGCGAACAGCCATTTCCTTTCTTGTGTGAAATGATCATTTGCATATAAGGGCTAGCCATGTCATGTCATGTATAATGGGCTAGCTATGTCACTGAATGTGCACCAATTATTACTTGTGGGTTTAGAGTTTCAGCCGAGCAGCAAATCTGAAGAAGGGCAGATAAATCTCAAAGCGGGGCACTATCTTGGCGTCGTGGAATACATGTTGCTTGACTAAGCATCAATCTTGGGCAAGTAAAAACTACATGCGTGTAGAAAAGATCCATGAAAATCAGGGTATCTCCTTACATTTTAACATATATTTTTTGGGGGGGGGGAGATAGTCCAAGTCATGTCTTCAGAACGATGTAAATGGGGGCATATATGTATCCAAGTATACCTGCCCTTCTGTGTATTAAGTATACCGAATTAGCCCTTCATCTTGTAAGATTTGCCAAATGATTAAGAAGATCAGTGTGAGAGAAAGTACGCTTTGTTAAGCTTTTTCGTTACTGCACGAAAATGGTTGTGTTGCTTATGTCTTGACAAAATTGTTTTTCCCAATTATAAAAGCACTCCAGCACGCATTTCAGTGTACTAAACTTTTCACAATGAAGTGTTCGCTGCGAAAAATATATGTTTACAGCAACAAAACCAGTTTAGAATGAATGAAAGTGTAAAACGTGTGAAATTTTTGGGTTCCGGTTGGTAAACAGTGCAATAAATTTTTATATTTGCAAAAACACTCATAACAAAGAGAATTCAGATTATGCATTTCGTAGATACTTGACACAACAGTGTAAAATTATTATTTTTGAACAAAATGTTTCTTTTCAGATTGATAAAAACGTCACTGCTAAGCCGCAAAGGCGAAGTGATGAACGCGATAGAAACAAGTTGGAAGGTCACGTGCAGAATTGCGAAAGGATTGAAACGTGCCCCGCCTTTGTCACGCTCAAATACTCTCAGGTACAGGTGAACGCGAATAAGCGTCTCAGTTGTTGCTTTGCCGTTTCTGAAAAGCGCGCTGCTTTGCAATTGGAGACTTTGCAATGATCGCAGTGATCAGCTATGCGCCCGGCAAGTAAAACAAAACCGTTCCGCTAAAAGCAGAAGGCCAGCCAAGACGTGCGATCCCTCCCACGGAAAAAGTGCCGCCATATCCACGAAGTGAATGATGATGAGTGGGCGAAGCTCCGAAGGTAAAGCTGGTAAACCTGGTAAACCATGAATCCTCCGTACATTTTGCCCACTCGATTTTATTACAACGCTCCCACTAGCGTACGTCGCCGCACTAAATCGAACGATTGCCTTCCACCAATGACACGCGCCATATGTGACATCATCCTTATTTTATAACATCTCGCATTTTTCGTCATCAGCTACAAGTACCGCCATCTAGTGAACACTGCAAGAATTAAACGAGAGGTGGCTACATGGATGGAAGGATGGATGCTATGAGCGTCCCCTTTATAACGGGGTGGTGACAAGTATGCCACCAGGCTCGAAAGACACATACTGGAGACGGTACATACTGGAGACGGTACATACTGGAGACGGTACCGCCATCTAGCGAACACTGCAAGAACTAAACGAGAAGTAGCCACGTACTGGAGACGGTACCGTCATCTAGTGAACACTGCAAGAACTAAACGAGAAGTGGCTACATACAGGGGACGCACAGCCCACGCCTTAAGGAGCTTCGCTCCTAAAAAGGGTGTTGGAGGTGCAACGACCAACGAGGATTAAAAAAAATTGCTGGAGTGGAAATTATTGCCTAGGAGTGAAGCCTTGCCTCTGGCAAGATAGAGACTGTGGTGGCCATCTTACTAGGGGCATAATAAAGTACAACCGTTCAGCAAATAATAATAGAGCGTTTCTTTCACACGCTCTACGAGCGTAATGAGAAAACTTTCGCGGGTTACATAGTGCTCTAAGAGCGTGCTAGTCTTGCTAGTTTTACTTAGTGAGCCTCTAACTGGAGGGAAAGTTCTTGGGAAGTCAAGTTACCCTTGCTTCGTTTCTCTGTGTTACTTCGTTGGAAACAGCTATCTTTTAATATATAACTAACGTAGAATCGATCCTACCATATCAAAGCCGCTTAATCCCTCATTGAGCGCTATCGGAAAAGAGCAGGTTTCCGACATCTTGTCAGTGGCAAAGGCTGGCTTCTTTTCTGCTTGCAAGCAATTGCGAGAGCTTCCACTCCAGGAATTTCATTTTTAGTACCCCTTGGTGACGACCCGCTGCTGTTCGTGGGGCAAAGTGCGCGTGGAAGTGGTAGTGTGCGCCGCCACGTCGTGACACAGTTGCTGCGTGCACTCATTGCACCATCCTGCTGGTGATGCTAAAAACACGCACTATAGCCCCCCTCCCCCCCACGCACCACGAGATCCCTGTCAGGAGCGGTAAATGGTAGATATAGGTAGCTTGCCATTCAGACGTTAAAGGACGTGTGCCTCGGTCGCTCAGTTGTTAACGCCTCACACTCACAATTCAGAGGACTCAAGTTTGATTCCGCGCGCTGAAGTCTTTTTCCGGATTTTTTTTCTTGCATTTTCATGTATGAAGATACGTATAGATATAGGAGGAGTGACGGCGACGCCTACGTCGATATCGACGCCAGCACCAAAATTCAGCCGAGAGTCTCTATAAAATTGCAATAAAAAATACCGAGGTGCAGTTTCATCGCTTGTGCGATGCGGTGAAGCAATGCATTGCTCTTCGTCAGACACAACTGTACTGTTACACATTTCTTACAACATATTTGTTGTCGTGTGTTAAAAGTCTCCAGGTGTTAAATTATAGACGGATACCCGTGATATCAGTAATACCTCTATAAATAAGATGTCCACTTAACTTCGCTATTTTATCTAGCGTCACCTCTCACTGTGAGCTACCTCACTCCGCATAGCTTGGCGTTGCAATATACGTATCCAAGCATATTTAATTTCACTTTTGTGTATTTCATAATAACAATATTGGCACCCAGTCTTACATTTTACACTGTAAATGTCTTCGAAAGACGATAGCCTTGCGTCTGGAGAGAGTGAACAAAAAGTCTATTTGATGTTCTGCGCAAGGAAATTGGTGAATGGTATTCTGCAGGCGCTGCGTTAGCGTGCCTCCAGCGTGTGGCGGAGGCGAACGAGCGCATATAGGCACGTTAGATGCAAGTGCCATCTGGCAGTTACCTTCGAAAACGAAGGCGTGAGCCCGCGGAGGAAGACGCGCACCAGTCTTGGAGGTGAGAAGGTGTAGAACGCAAAGCGACGGGCAGGTGCCACCACCGTGACGTCGTAGGAAATTGTTTGAAACACCTTTTTGAGCATCGCGTTGTACTGTCAGCGCAGCGCACTTAAACGCTACATTCCTTACATATACTTATGTGCACCTCTTCTAGTATAAAGGCAGACATAGAAAACATCGAAGTGTTGTTGTGGCGCCTCAGTTATGCGCAATAATTGCTTTTAATTGACAATCGCACAACTATGAACGCTAAAGCTTGAGCAATATTGGTGGGCGCTGCGGATGGAGTCGGCTATTTGATGCCGTTTGAGGTATCGTTATTGCGGACAAACAGACAGATGTACAGACAGACAGACAGACAGACAGACAGACAGACAGACAGACAGACAGACCAAAATTTTTCCGTCGAAGGTCTCGAAGAAAGGCTATCGTCTTTAAAAGAAGAATAATACCGCGCAAAGTTCTAAAATGGTTCGAACCGCTGCGTAGTCAGGGCCACAATATGCTCCCAGGGTCTTTTTGTCGTTACAAGTTCTGCAGCTAGCAACCAACACACCGCGCTCTAGCGATGGGTGGATCACGCAAATAACGAGAGTAGCTTTAAGATTATGCCCAAATGTCAGAAGCCATACGCATTTGCGGCGGGGGAGACAACTTGGGGATGTGAGCAAAACAAACCCATGAATGGCTGGGGATGTCTCAGGCTGACATAAAACATTGTCGCCATAACACTTGAAGTTGAGGTGCTGTCACCCTCGATCTCTGAGCTCATTCTCACCCCTTTTAGGTAAGGTTGAGATTCAGTTTCGAGCAGGGAATATATTTTACAGCGCTTCAGCACACCATGCGCACTTCATGACGACGTCAAGGGAGTGACTAGTGACAGTAATTGTGACCCTGTGCCTTATATATTGATGCAAGTAAAAACCTAAGCTGCCGGAAACTGTCTACAAAGGCCACCTCGACTCTTTAAACTTGCGGTGGACCTTCAAAAATATTTTTTTCTAGAACAAGCTTGCCTTGATTCCAGGGCATAGCTTTCTATGTTATGGCTGGCATAAATTTCTGGCAATTATTACTGCTCAACATTGTCACATTGCAAAGCTTACATTTTATATTCAACATTTACTCGAAGGGTGCTTTCCTTTTAACAGAAACTTGATGTTACTGTAGCATAATCATGAGGGGCACGCACTTCGGTCAAGTAGGCCAGCCTAGTGCATTTTTCCAAAACACGCAGATTGGTTCGGGAAATGGTGTGTCAAAGATCACTATGTATCAAGAATAAGCAAATTCATATTATTTCTGAACTTTCAAAAGGCTTTATAAACTACTAAAAAGCACTGGGTGCACGACAAACTGATTTAACATGCCACAACTTACGATCCAGGCACGTCAATCACTGGTGATCGTTCTGAATAGGTGTGGTAATAAAAGAGTTCAACTACCTTCTTGATAGCGTACTAGTAAGTCATTATTCTTGGTGGACTATAACAAGCAGGGGTGCCACTAACGCAAGAAGAGCACCCATGAATGTAAATTATTATTATGCTTGATATATTGCTCGCTTTGTGGTCTTTCGAATAAACAAATAGAAGCATTGGTGTTCAATGTGTTCAATATATTGTTTCGTATAAACATACCTGTGAAAGCCGCAGATCCGTTTTTATGTGAAAACATGCAAGTCGTCCTAGGGAGAGAGCACACCAGCTCCACCATAATAGATGGCTTCTATTTATTTTTGACGTAGATTATTGCAAGAGTACATAAAACCAATTATCTTGAAGCTATAGCTGAGCGTCGTTAGAAAAATCGCCAGCCTGCAGCCGCGAGCGTTTACATTGAAAAGGCGTATGATTCTCCATTTAAAAAAGAAGAGTATATAGCTTCAAGCGCTTTACATTTGCTCTCACCATTTGGAAGGTAGATAAAACTACCCTCTTATTGGCTTGTGCTAACGAGGGATCTTTTTCTGAGGAGAGACACATGAATTCCAAAAGCACATATTTGTATTTGTCATGCATTGAGCATCAATGTGCGCACCCTAGAAACGCCGCGTTCAACGTCAGCTTCTGCGACAATGCTTGGCTGTACCATAGTTACTAAACAGATTTTCGAATGTAGTGGACTGCGCCTGTACGGTAACTTGAATTGTGAGCGAAAAAACTATATCAGCTAGGATCGCATACTTAATGTGTCCCGGCGCTGATACACTGAATGTACGCCTAGTATTTGAGCATATTTTTAACTCAATCTATGTCTACAAGGGAAACACTTCTAGAATGAAAAACAACAAAGGTGCTGCCTAATTAAAACACTCGATATGAACCTAAAGCCACCAACCAGTTTCGATACTTTGCATATGTAGCAATGTTTTCGAACAATTCATATTTAGGCATCTCTTTATTTTGTTCTTAGAGGAGAACAGTTACCTTTAGAGTCTGCATGGCTTTCAACACAGCATTTCCCCTCGACGCAACTTTTTCACACTCTAATTTATCTAATGGTAATGCTTGAGAAGGGCTTCAGACGAGTCGACATAATGTTCTAACTCTGGAAAAGCCTTTGAACGTGTGTCACGTGGGCATTTAGAGTTAAAGATTAGATGTTTCTATAACAAATCTGAGATAACGAAGTGGCTTAGCTTGTACCTTACGAGGCGTACATAATGTTTTCCAACACGCAACTTGGTTCGGAGTTTGTATTTGTTCTTTAGGACGCTCTCCGAGGTTCCTTGCTTGGCCCAACAGATTTATTTATTTATAATAATCATTTACAGATTTTCTCAGCAGTGCGTTGCTGATTATTTGCAGACTAGTGCGTTTTATACACGCACATTGAGTCCGAGAAAGATGAGTAAATAGTAAACAACTTTTCAAGAAGGGTTAACTACTGGTGCTCGACCTGCCACATCCACTTAAACGTTTCCGAGTGTATTCAGATGAGAGTTACACGAAAGAATCCGCTAGTCTGCATAACATCAATAATCTTTTATTTGCGTGAGCCTTCTTTTTTAGCTCCATCGATAAAAACTTGGGATTTTATGTCACTTTTACGCCAACCTGGAGTAGCCATGTGCAATAAATATTTTCTAAGGCTTTGAGAAAACATCACTTGCTAAGAAATTTTTTGATGCCTTGCACTTCTAAGCAAAGCCTTTACCCCACAATAATTAGTTAAACCGTTAATAGAGCATGCGGACGTATATCGGCATTCGCACAACAAGTGTAATACTGATTGCACTGAACGTGTTGAAAAATGAAAAGGTCATTCTCAACGCTCACGCATGTGTTCATTACTAACCGTAGTCATTTCAGAAAATTCGAACTTTATAATCAAGCAAAAAGTGCTGCTGCAGCCAATGCTTTAAAATATCGTAAAATTAGCATTACAATTACAACACAACATTACAACACTGATTATATGCAGTATCACAGCGGAAGACCCAAAAAGAGAGAACCACACTAAGATGACTCAAGACGATGAGCTAACACAACATATAGAATTTTTTTTCTATAAATGAAACAAGCTTTCACGTGACATAGTAAATAAATCGTTAGTTCGTGCTCCGCAAATGCAGTGAAAGATTCTCTGTATTTATGACGCAGACTTTTTAATGGTTTCTTACTTTTTACTATACTAGCAGTGCATGCGGGTAACGATTACTTTGTTTTATTCTTCCGGTCACGGACGCTGTCATTCGGTGTACATCCTTTCATTTCATTTCGTAGACCATTTCGCTCAAGTTATGTACTGTTGTACAGTATGTTGTATGCGCTTCTCGGAACAGTTACTACCTGCTGTTTGCCGGGGGATAATCAGGCTGAACAGTGGAAATGCCTCCAAGAGGATGGCCAATGTTTCGATAGGAGAAACTATCTTTCTCAAAGATACCTTGCCATCCTTGGCATGCTTGTTTGAAGGGGGTTATTAGCCACGTCAATTCCTGGTGGTGGTGCCTGTCCCTCTTGGTAATCGCCATCTGAATAGAAACATTCTATAAAGCAGAGGACTGCCGTGATCCCTACATTTCAAGTTAGGTCGTGTTGATCCGAAAAGTTCTCGGAGTATGGAAAAGAAACACGCAAATTAGGAGCACTTTCCTACAGTGCAGTGGCAGATACAGACACAAACAAAGCGATAACCTCAAAACATTAAAGCCGGCAGACGGGTGCCGCGTCCTGCCAGCCCATAGGGTTGCCGACAATAGGAGCATACGTATATTCCCGAACACCTAGTGTTCGAAGAGAATGGGCGTACTTCGAAGTTTCATGATGTTTCTTTTGTTCGTGTTTGTAGCGGTCACCACTTATAGCACACCAATCTTTTAGGCATGTTTTTTTATTCTCCGAGTACATTTCGAATCAATACAACCTAACTTGAAATGAAGCAGTGAGGTACTCCTCTGCCTCATAGATTGTCCTTTTCAGACGGCGATTATGAACAGAGACAAGTGCCATCACGAGGAGAGGACGTAATATTAACACGCTTAAACCGAACACACAAAGGATGACAAGGCACCTTTGACAAAGATAGGCCCTCCTATCGAAACGTCTGCCTGCCTGTTTGAGGCCCTTTCACTGTTTACCCCGATTATCGCAGTACGTGTTTCTATCTGTAAGCTGCCATCTTGGTTTTGGATTACCTGCCATACGCGTTATTGTTAGTCTGTGAGCTACCTCGAAGTAATAGTGCAAATGGTATTGGTCTGTCTAGTTTTTCATGATCGCATGGTTAGTTTACCTTTCGCCGGTGTGTTTTTATTGTTGGTGAGTTCTGCTTTATATTTACGTCCATCATTTTTATTGAATATTGTAATTTAATGTTGGTAGACATGGCTGGAGTGAGTATATTAGGATTTAGGATGTTATAGGTTGCCGGTGGTGACATCCGCGGTCAACCTACAACATGCCAAATATTATTTTACTCACTCCTGCCATGGTTCTGAAAAGACAGCCGGCATTATCTCATACCTTAAAAATATTATAACTCAAAAAATATTCAGCCTTACCGCTGACATAATAACGAAGGTGCGTGTGATTCCTCTTTGCAATCCAGAAGGACAACAAAAGTTTGCTGTATAAAAAGCACAGAACGTGACATTAAGAGTGAAGTCAATGTTTTATGCGAAAACAATACACTGTGAAGAAGGGTGATCTTTGAAACACACCTATAGTGCAACATGTTTCACATGAAAAAAGTGCCGAATACATGAACATGCACATTCCGTCCTTGCTAGACTTTAAGCTGTATATGCGGTGCACATGTCGCGAATGAAAGCTTTGGTTGTCAAGATCTAGGAATAGGTTATCTGGGGGGTAATGGTATCTATGCCAGTTAATGATGAGTAGGGCTGCCATGTGGCGAACGAAAACTGTGGGTATCAAGGTGATAAACAAAGCGACGTGAGCAATCTAAATTGAAATATAATTTAGTTATTGTGGAATTGAATTGACCCGTCTATCCTTGAGTAAAATGAAAAAAAAGTAAAGCTGTAATAAAAAAATAGCATATAGTAAATTACTTTATAGATGGCATAATTAGAAATAAACTCTTCATATCTGGCACAACATCAGTACACCAAACTCATTATCTGCATTGGTTCTTGGTACCAGTGTAATAAGCGCGGGCTTTCTGACAAATATTAATCAATCCTAATGTGGCGTCCACTGTATCCCAAAGCAAATTGTTCAGCGTTTGGCATACAGCATGTTTTGGCACACAACAACAAGCCATATTTCACTGATATATACTGAGAACTTTCAATAAATAAGATGATTTCTTATGTAGATTTATTGAAGCAATGGGTAGCGTTGCAACAAGGCTAAACTTCTTCACTGTGGCTTCTAATTTACATGAATGTGATGCACTAAGACTGTAAAGATGCCTAGTAAACGACGTGAGAGCAGGCGTAAAACAAATATAGACTATGAAATTATTAGTCACACAAAAAGTGGCCAACGGCTGGTGAATGAATGTGAAAGAGGAATATGCTTAGATGTCACACGGATGATCATATGAATGCCTACTCTAGAGTTAGGATCCTGCAGGTTGAAGCCGCGTGTTCTGTAGTACAATTACCACAGCATTAGACTCTAAGGAAGTCTGCAACGCACTGCGTGTAATAGTCTGCAGCTGCGTACGCCTCTGAGAAAGTACACCACTTCTCGCTAAAGGGAACCACGTCTAGATGCGAATCAGCAGACAAATGGTTTGCTTCAGCGGGAGCTAGTGTACTTTATTGATACCTCGCACTAGCGCTGTAACTAACCAGATGGCAGCGTTGACGCAGACGCTCATCGCGGCGCTGTGCCGAAGCGAAATCTGCCGGAGCACAAAACAGGCTGTGATGAACCTGTATTTCCTACTGGAACATGCCAATCGTTGCTTATGTGCTAGGAGAGAAAGGAGATGCCGATAGGACACAGAGACCTGTAGTCCGTTTTAAATGCGAAAGCATTTTTTCGGGATATGTCAAGCATCCGGCGTCGTCTGCGGCAGAGTCCGCGCGCCGGCAGGTGTTACATCTCCACTCTCACTCTCTCTACCTATAGCAACAGAGGTGCGCGGTCCAGTTTATCCTCACCCCTAACAGCCGGAGCATGTGGTGCGAGAGAGTGTAGGAAAGCGTGGGTGCAGTGTTTTGATTCTCTATCTCTCGCCATTCGCTCTCTCTCCTCCCTGCGCCACTCTCTCCCGTCTACTGACGGGTCAATCTAGACCATTTGTAGACCCCGCGCCTCCTAACATTATGGGTATATGTGTTCTCGAGACGTCTCTCTGACACACGAACGCCAAAATGAGAACGATGACACCCAATTCTATCGTCCGCTAGGTCCTCACTCTCAACTGTTCGTGGCTCGACGCCTCGCAAGGCGATGTCAGAAGTCGGTGAAGGTGAATGTCCAACGCAATGGTATACCTATATCGGCGCGAGAAACGCATTCGCATTTGCTCACGGACCCCTTCGGGGTGGTGGGGGCATTTTTTTAGTTAACGCGCACGCTGTAAATTTTCATTGTTGAAGAACGCACAAGAGAAATATTCCACGGGCCCTACGTTGGAAATCGATAACCCTTGTCTATATATGAGGCGTGAAGATTCAACGGCGGTTAAGTGTGAGGAGTCGGTTTATCAAACCAAGAAACTTGCGAGCACACGCTGCCTACGTCGAAGTTGCGAAGTAAGTGAGAGAGTGAGAGTAGGGATAAAAAAAGAGATAGACAGGGAACGTGCCTGTGCAATGAGCGTGTAAACTCCGCCAGAGAGATGTCTAGTTGATAAAGAGGGGTAGTGATCGTAAGCTAGCAAATGCTGCTTGCTTCTGCCTGGAGAGGTGAGAAAGGGAGTACCTTAGGACAGGAAAGACAGGGGACGCGCATGCGCAGTGCTGAGATAGACTCCGCAGGACAAGTGACAAAGCTTCCGCTATAAGGTGCTTCTCACCTAAAATGCAAAGACACAGCAAGGCTAGAGGAGTGGCACGCGTCCGTAGGACTCGTCTCGCCCGGCTGTGGCACTGGCTGCCGTTTCATAACGCGGTCTTCACCGAAGAACATTGACGGGTGTTGTCAAATCTGCCTATATGGTATACTAAGGAGAAATGCCTATTTTACGGCATGTATTTTTCTTATGGTGATACAATTTCTTTCTACCGCATTGAATGCTTCACACTTTTGGCGAAACTGACTTTTTTTTGTAGTGAGCCGGGTTCACTTTGGACAAATGGTAGTAGCACTCATTTCTGACCTTGCTGTAAATTTAAACGCTTCGCATCTGTACGCGTGACAAACTGGCTACAGGAGCCTCCTTAATTCAAGCACCAGAGGGAGATCTGATAAGGCGATAAAAGTTGATGAATTCCGTTGATTACCACTTACCGACGGTCCATGTCTAGGCTTGCGACATCGACTACTAGACAAAAGTTCTATCAATAAGGTGCTTCGTTTTAAGAGGCTGTGTAATTATACTTCGTTGTAAGAACCTTTTGATATAATGAATAAAAGAATTCATGAATACAAGCATAAAGATTGTTATAGACGTTGTTGATAGCGTCTGATCGCTTTGTTTTGCAAGAATTTTTTGCGTTGCGGCTTCCTTGTACAGTTTCTCTCTATCGCCTAAGACACTACACTAATTCACCTGCTACCTGTTTTCCATCTCTCTGATAACACAAGAGATAATATTGGGGTAGGACCACCCTATGTCATTAGTTTGCGCAGTAGAAATTGTATTTTGAAGTGATTGCGGAGATCATTAGTATGTTCAACAGAACGAATGTTTCCTTGCGAAGGTACAGTTGACGTCTACATCTCGATTACTTTGGGCACGTTCATCTTATTGTATTATATACTCATAATAATGTACCAATATGTACTCACTTGCGCTTCCATTCGCAGTGGTCCTGTCACAAAAAAATGCAAATAGGGAATGTTAGTCGCATATAATAGAGCTTCTCTCCACCATTCGAAGAAGTGAATAAAGCATCAAAAATGAAGATTTTTGGCCGTCATTGAAATATGAGCCAGCATATTAGGTCCTTTGTGATGGTAGGGGGGTGGGCACCGGTGCCAAATTCAAGTTGACAAATTGTGAACATGAGTGTTTAGTTATGTGGGTTTATTTTATAGTTGACGAGGGAGTTTACTCCTAACAACCGCGTCAGTATCAGTAGTATTTTAAAGAGAGGCATAATGCAAAAACGACAAGCCTACGCGGAAGGCGCAGCACAGTCACAGCGAAAGCTAAAAGAGCGGCCTTTTAGAGCCAGTTCTAAACACTTAATGGGTAACTGTTGCAAGAACACTTCCTTAATACCCACTATGGCATTAACAATTAAATCCTTAGGGTAGTAGGCCAGCATTCTCTAGGCTATTTTTCATCACTCGTTTGAGAAGCGGGGTATCCGTAAACTATTGTGAAGGCTTTGTGCCAATTGTGCATGCAGAGGCTGACGACGATGGCTAATTATGCCTAAAAATAGTTTGCGCCATAGTTATTAGGTGAACAAGAACAAGCTGTTTTAGTGGTTTCGAGCATTGGATGACCCACTCGTTTCGCTGTTTGCATTCAGCGAAGACTGCTTGTTCTTTCGCTGTTTTGAAACGCTGTGGAAGTCCTATTAATGTAATTGGTTTTGCGACATGAAGCCAGCCTAAGGCAAATTGGCAACAAGACCCGCGCACCGGCGTCGCTAAGTGGCAGAATACTGGTATAGTACAGATCCTGGTGCTGCAAGACCAGTTACATCGGTTCTTACCACGGCTAAAAGCCCTGAACACGATACAAGAGTCCACGCCCACGTGCGAGGACGAGTGCGACGCTGGACAACCGCGAGAGCGCAAGAAGACCAAGGAGGCGAGCGAAGTGCTTGCCCTTCTGCAGTCTTTGTTGGCGCTGTGTGCACTCCGAGCCAGCGCCCTTCGCAAGGACCTACTCCAGTCCGAACTAATACCGGTGAGACGTCGCTGAACCGATAGACATCTGCGCTCCACTTCTGAACAACGGTCATGTCGTCGTTTTGCATAACTTGCCAGCTGTGGTGTCTTGCTTATGAACGCGAAGTTGCCGGTTCTATTCTGGGTTGCGATGCCCGCATTTCGACCAGGGTGAAGTGCGAGAACACTGATGCACTTGGGTAGATTAAGGTTTACACAAATAAATGTCGCTAGGTCAATGTTTTACTGGACCACCCTATAACCCTGACGCCTCTTGCGGACATCAAGCTTCGCGAACCGGCTCCAATATGTCAGTGGAGATGGCTGCCACTGCAGAGGAACGTATCCTTCGTAACTTTTTCCGTCTGCGTGCTAAGTGGTGTAGCATCGGCAAAGGAAGCTTGCAGCCAGTGCATTCCAAAACATGGCTTAGGTAGTGCCCGACCTCATTTTTTAAGGCTTGGCTTGAATCATTGCTTTTGCTCATTTGTATTTGTTTGTTGCTTTTTGAGCTGACACTTATAAGTTAGCATTTAATTACTTACTTACTGAATCGAACGTGCCGATTACTTCCTGAATCAGCAGCACAGGTGGTAAGGCTTCACTGACCTTCATTGTACGAACCTAGAGGATGGTTATTTAGTCCACACCGTTATAATGTCCATTCTTAGCAGTGCAGCTCTGAGTCATTTTTAAGGTAAACAAGAGCTAACCCCGTGCATTCTCAAGCACGACTGACATAGACTTTGCGACCTTGCAACAGGGTTGCGAGTCGGCATTGAAATACGATTCGAGTTGAGCACCGAGTTTTGTGCACATTTTGTGCTTTCCTGGAGAGTCGATTATTGCAGATGTAATTGAAGTCTAAAAGGTGGACGGGCACACCATTAGACGCTGTTGAATGAGTCCATGTCTTGTCGAGCAGCGCAGCTGAACCGCAAATAGGTTTCACAGCACATA
Source organism: Rhipicephalus annulatus (assembly GCA_013436015.1). Lineage (NCBI taxonomy): Eukaryota > Metazoa > Arthropoda > Arachnida > Ixodida > Ixodidae > Rhipicephalus > Rhipicephalus annulatus. The sequence continues at coordinate 408,613 of WOVY01014702.1, read as the reverse complement.
CAGGCGCGCAGCAGCCAATGGCGGTCCCCGATTCGTACCATGTGATAAGCCAGTCGCGGCGCTCGAAAAATGCGCAGAAGATTGCTTCTTTTTATTATTTTTTGCACTGCATCAGCGAGAAAAAACTGTTGTTATTTGAAGAGTGAGGCTCGACTCTTCGACTCATGCGATCAACAATGGCGAGTGGCGGCGCATTATCGGTGGCAAGGTGCTCGAAGACTGCACACTTTCGACCTTTTAACAAGCATCTTGTGATTTTTAGATGCAATTTTAAAGCATTTCCAATTAAGTCTCGACCTGTATTATTTTTTTCGTAACAGTAGAGGTACTAATCTTATCAAAACAGGCGAAAATAAAAAATCGGTAATATTGAAAAAAACTCGCGTTTTTCGACCCGCATCTCCCCTTAAGCGGGAATGTATTAACGAGGTTCTACTACTTAACACTAACCGCAGGGGCGCCTGCGCAAGTAGGCGTTTGGTGTGTAGCGACACCACGAACCCGAGCTAACGGGGGAGTTTCGACTCCCTCCCACGCCTAGCCGTGCGTGGCTTTGCCGTGTCCGAGGAAAAGGGGATCCTGGGGGTTGAGCCGACGCTGGGTGATTGGACCGTTAAGGCCCCCCGGCAGAGGCAACACACCCCTTTGGCCCCGGCTTCACGTAGACGGCACCCCTGAGCTGACCCACCCAGGGGAATCGGCAGTCGCCTTTTCCTATCTCTCTCTCCCTACATCTTCGTCTTTATCTCTTACTATTTATCTGTCCTGTCTTCTACTCTCTTCCGTTTACTTCCAAACTTCCTGGCGGCTAGGGTTAACCCTGTGCAAATAGCCTACCTTGGTCTAGGCGCATTGGGTTATAGTGGCGTTGTACGGCTGGCGTCTGCAGGTTTCAGCATTTGTAACCTTGTAGCGTCCCCTCGTTGGGCTCCGTGGTGGGTGGCCGCCAACGCTGCTGAACAACAATAAGGAAGACATGCATGGAGCATTCCCACTACTGTCTGATCGTACCGGCTTAAAGCCGGTACGCACCGATGATCTCACCAGAGAAGGATTGGCCACCCTGGTGCAGTATCTGGCCACCCCCTCCCGTAGGCATTCGTCAATTAACTCACGGCCCTCAGTCCCCACCAGCTGCGGAGCAACTGACCACGGCGGCGGTCAGATCTGCAAAGCAGCAGAGGGTGCTAGGAATCTCTGGATACGGACAGGCCACCATTCGAACTTGAACTTAGCAACGTTTAACGTTAGAACGTTATCTAGTGAGGGAAGTCTAGCTGTATTATTCGAGGAGCTAGAAGGCATTAAATGGGATATAATAGGGCTGAGTGAGGTTAGGAGGAGAGATGAGGCCTATACTGTCCTACAGAATGGGCACGTCATTTGCTATCGGGGCTTGGCAGACAGAAAAGAACTGGGAGTAGGGTTCCTAATTCACAGAAACATAGCTGGCAACATAGAAAATTACTATAGCATTAATGAAAGGGTGGTAGGCATTGTAATCAAACTGAATAAAAGATACAAAATGAAGGTAGTACAGGCTTACGCGCCTACATCCAGCCATGATGACGCTTCAGTTGAAAGCTTCTATGAAGACGTGGAATCGGCAATGAGTAAGGTGAAAACACAGTATACTATAGTAATGGGCGACTTTAATGCAAAGGTATGGAAGAAGCAGGCTGGAGACCAGGCAGTAGGAGATTATGGCATCGGCACTAGAAACGCCAGAGGAGAGCTACTAGTAGAATTCGCAGAACGCAATAATCTGCGTATTTTGAATACCTTCTACCGAAAACGAGAAAACCGCAAGTGGACATGGAGGAGCCCTAATGGCGTAAATAAGCACGAAATAGACGTTATAATGACTGCACACCCAGGAGTCGTGCAGGATGTGGAAGTGGTTGGCAAGGTAAGAGGCAGTGACCATAGAATGGTACGGGCTCGAATCCGCCTAGACTTGAAGAAGGAACGACAGAAACTGATACGCAAGAAGCAAATCAATGAGCTAGCACTGAGAGGGAAAGTACAGGAATTCAGAGTGTCACTGCAGAACAGGTACTCTGCTCTTAGCGAGGAAACCAACCTTAGTATAGATACAATGAATGATAATCTGACGAGTATCATCACGGAGTGTGCAGTGGAAGTTGGAGGCAGGGTAGCTAGACAGGACACCGGCAAGCTTTCCCAGGAAACGAAGAACCTAATTAAGAAGCGTCAAATCATGAAAGTGACAAGTACAACAGACAAAATAGAACTGGCAGAGCTTTCGAAGCTGATTAATAGACGTAAAGTATGCGATGTAAGAAGGTATAACATGGAGAGAATTGAGCACGCTCTGAAAAACGGAGGAAGCGTCAAAGCAGTGAAGAGGAAACTTGGGATAGGCAAAAGGCGGATGTATGCACTAAGGGACAAAGAAGGCAAATTAACTACCAATATGGATAGGATAGTTAAAATAGCGGAGGGGTTTTACAGAGATCTGTACAGTAGCCGAGACAACCACGACCTTAATACTATAAGAACTAGCAGTAACCCAGACGACACCCCACCGGTAATGATAGAAGAAGTCAGAAAAGCTTTGGAGAGCATGCACAGAGGCAAAGCTGCTGGTGAGGATCAAGTAACATCAGATCTGCTGAAAGATGGAGGACAGATTGTGTTAGAAAAACTAGCCACTCTATTTACGAGGTGTCGCCTGACGGGAAAAGTACCAGAGTCTTGGAAGAACGCTAACATCATCTTAATACATAAGAAAGGAGATGACAAGAACTTGAAGAATTACAGGCCGATCAGCTTGCTCTCTGTAGTATACAAGCTATTTACAAAGGTAATTGCTAGCAGAGTAAAGAAAACATTAGAATTCAATCAACCAAAGGAACAAGCAGGATTTAGAACAGGCTACTCAACAATTGACCACATTCATACTATCAATCAGGTAATAGAGAAATGCTCAGAGTATAACCAACCACTATACATAGCCTTCATAGATTACGAGAAGGCGTTTGATTCAGTAGAAATATCAGCCGTCATGCAGACACTGCGGAATCAGGGCGTAGATGAAATATATATAAACATTCTGGAAGAAATCTACAGGGGATCAACTGATACCATAGTGCTTCATAAAAAAAGCAACAGAATACCAATAAAGAAGGGTGTAAGGCAGGGGGACACAATCTCCCCAATGCTATTCACTGCGTGCTTACAGGACGTTTTCAGAAGCCTAGAATGGGAACAGTTAGGGATAAGAGTTAATGGAGAGTACCTCAGTAACCTGCGCTTCGCCGATGACATTGCATTGCTGAGTAACTCAGGGGACGAATTGCAACTCATGATTACGGAGTTAGACAAGGAGAGCAGAAAGGTGGGTCTTAAAATTAATCTGCAGAAAACGAAAGTAATGTACAACAACCTCGGAAAGGAGCAGCGCTTTGCGATAGGTAATAGTGCACTTGAAGTTGTAAAAGACTATGTCTATTTAGGGCAGGTAATAACCGCAGAGCCTAACCACGAGATTGAAGTAACTAGAAGAATAAGAATGGGGTGGAGCACATTCGGCAGGCACTCTCAAATTATGACAAGTAGATTGCCACTGTCCCTCAAGAGGAAGGTATATAACAGCTGTATCTTGCCGGTACTTAGCTACGGAGCAGAAACCTGGAGACTCACAAAGAGGGTTCAACTTAAATTGAGGACGACGCAGCGAGCAATGGAAAGAAAAATGGTAGGTGTAACCTTAAGAGACAAGAAGAGAGCAGAGTGGATTAGAGGACAAACGGGAGTTAAGGATATCATAGCTGCAATAAAGAAGAGGAAATGGACATGGGCCGGGCATGTAGCACGTAGACAGGATAACCGCTGGTCATTAAGGGTCACCAACTGGATTCCCAGAGAAGGGAAGCGGGGTAGGGGGAGACAGAAGGTTAGGTGGGCAGATGAGATTAAGAAGTTTGCGGGTATAAATTGGCAACAGCAAGCACATGACCGGGTTAACTGGCGGAACTTGGGAGAGGCCTTTGTCCTGCAGTGGACGTAGACAGGCTGATGATGATGATGATGATGATGACCAAGTGGACCCGGGCTCAAGCCTCACTGTGCCACTAGTACTAGGTTTTTTTTTCTCTAAATATGCGAGATGTGGTTACGGGCACCGGCGGCGGTGGCGGCGGACAACTACAGCGCTGAGTGAAACCCAAGTTGCGATCTCTTAACATCTTTCGCTGTAACAAAAATTGAGTTGTTTACTGCTTGTGTCATGCATTACGCCTTCAATACCTTACTCTATAGGAACAAGAACAGACCACTTCACTTTGCAAAGTTTAGGTATGTTTGTGCGCTCTGATATCAATCAAATGAAGATGAAATGTGAGCCAAAGCTGCATTAGATCTGCGTGAGCTGTCTTGCATTTTTGACACTTCAATATAATTTTACGCGAAGAAAGCTTTCAGAAAGTGGTTCAGCCGGATCAATACATCGAATAAAAAAAGAGAGGCGACGCCTTTGGCTTTGAAGTCGTGTTAAGGGCAGTGGCATGGGCTGACACTTCCATGTTTTACAGCGAAAGCTGTTATGAGTTCACAACTCTGGTTCAGCCTAGCACCGCAGTTGACCGCCGCCGCTGCCGCCACCATCACCGGTGTCCGTAATCGAATCGCACGAAATCAGCAAAAACAAACCTTATACCCGTGACAGTGGGCTTGAACCCGAGTCCACTGCATGCAACTCAATATTCTACCAAGGCGATGCGCCAGCGCTTGGGACTTCTTTGCAAACTTGCCCTAGGCAGGCTTGATGTCGGGAAAGCATTGGCGTTATTATGAGTAACAAATCCTTTTAGAAGAGCCAACGAACAACCAGGCGTCCATTAGTGTGACCAATTAGTGTGACGAGTGGGTCATTCTATGCTTCAACCCACTACAAAAGTTTGTTACAGATCACCTATTAACTGCGGTGCATACCCACTTCATTCATTATTCCTCATGGTCGTCAGCCACTGCATAAATAATTGCCTCAAAATTCCTCGTAATAGTTTCGCGGATACTACGCTTCACAGAAGAAAGACGAAAGATAGTGTAGGTAATGCCATCCTACTACCCTAAATTTTCACTATTAATGCTATAGTGGGTACCCAGCAAACGTGCTTGCAGGAGTTACCCAATGAGTGTCCAGAAAAAGCTCTGAAACTTGACCCTTCTACTTTTCTATGTGACTGTGCTCTGCCTTCCACGCAGGCCTGGCGTTTCTTGAGGCTTGTTTAAACCCAGTGAGAGTACTGAATGCTAAGCGTTCGTACTTCTTTCGTTTCATTCTTCCAAGACTCCCCTGGCAATGAACCTAAAAATATAATGGTATTTAGATGGTTGATGTTTTGGCATTTTTCAGAAAGAAAAGTTTTTCGGTATAAAATTTGCTCAATACCTATACCTGTTCCTAGGGCCTACACAGTTCTAGTTCCGCAGCTTCGTACTGATGTTTGACTCATTGTGGTGCTTGATTGACTAATTTTTCATTTTTCTGAAGAAGGCTTAAAATTGGTGGCGCAACATCAAGGCATTTTATTGTCTTCTGGTTGGTGTCCTCGCCTTTCATTACGTGATCATTCCCGACCGGACGGGTGCCTGTCTATTTCTCGATTTCATCTCTATGGTATATAGAGAAAAGTAGGTACAGGTTATCACTGCCAAGCAAACGTTCATTGCATCCGAAATATCAGTTCAAATTTTTTCTACGATAAATTTCTCTTTGCAAAAAATTTCTGCATCTTAATGTGTAATTGTGAGCAAAGCGTGCGCCATGAAAGTGTACACATTTACCACTTAAGATATATTGCTGTTCGTTCCGAGCTTGAGTTCCATATTTATCGGCTCGGGCATCTGTCCGACCTAATCTGCGACCGGGCCATACCGGGTCGAGTAGGCGAAATTTTGTTTTGTCGGGTACCGTTCAGGCCAGCACGTTGATTCGAGACGCCGGTATTGGCTCCAGTGGGTATGTTTAAACATTTTTTCCTAAAATAAATATACTTTATCAGTGCACAGACCAATTCAGAAAAAAAAAAACGCTAGGGCTGCGCGCAAGGCACAGCACAGTCACAGCGAAAACTAGATGAGCGGCCTGTCACAGCCTTTTCTGAACACTCAATGGGTAAACTACTGCAAGCACACTAGCTTCATACCCATTACGGCATTATCAAGAAAATTTTTTTCGTGATAAGCCAACATTCTCTATACTGTTTTGTCGTTTTTCTCAGAAATAGCATATCCGATACACACTTGCAAGAAATTTTACGCCAATTGTTCCTGCAGTGGCTCACGACGATCGGGAATGATGACTGAAGTGGGGTTATGCGCCTCAGTTCATAGGTGAACAAGAACAAGCTTTTATAATGGGTTGGAGCATTGAACAACCAACTCGTTACTCTATTCGCGATTTGCGACGACTGGTTTTTTTTCTGTTCTAAAACGATTTACAAGTCGTAATAATGTGAATGCTTTCCCTACACCAAGCCTTCCTAAGGCACGTTTGCGAGCAATTTCCAAGCACCGGCGTTGCCCAGTGGTAGATTATTGGGCTGGTACCTAGCAGACCCTAGTTCGAGCCCCACTGTGTCCTTGGCACTAGGTTTTTTACAGCAACTTGAGTCACGCTGAGTTGTCCGCCGCTACCACCACTGACGCCACCGGTGTCCGTAACCACATCACGCAAAATTAGAAAATGAAAACTTAGCCTCAAGGACACAGTGCAGCTCAAACCCGGGTCTACTGTGTTTTCTACCACTAAGCTACGCCAGTTTTCTTTCTTTATTTCCAGTTAAACTTCACACACAGGGGCTTAGATAGAGATATTACTATACACAACAAACATAACAAAAGTAACTACGGCCATCAAGCCTTACTGTAACACATCACGTCCTAAAATTCCATCATGATCAGTAGGGCTTCTACCTTTTTTAACAACAAAGGTGCACATTCATATGTTCTTACTACTTCGAGAAACCTTGAGATACTTTCTTTGTAATACTCTCTTGCTGGTCTCCTGTCAGGGTCACAGTGAAATCCAGCCATTCTAGAGTGCCATATACTGTACGACGCACTCTTCATATTAAAATTCAAAGGTAGTAGTTCATCATTTTTTGAGGATTGCATTCCAAACCCACTAACGATGCCGTTCTGAAGTATCGACCGACATAATGTTTCAATGTAGATGCAAAACAGCAGTGGACTAACAGGGCAACCTTGACGGACTGAGCACTCAATTCTAATGGGAGGGAGGGGCAATGTCTTGTTGATAATTAATCTCGTACTACCATTCCGATATGCCATGGATACTCCGTCAATAATTATCTTACCAACATTAATGTGCTTCAATACTGCAAACAAAAGAGCGTGGGCAACACAATCAAACAATTTCTCCAAATCCAGCTGGAGTATGTCAACACGAGTTTGACGGATGTCAACACATTCGAGAACAGACTGCATTTTATGAACATTTGTCCCTATGGAAAGACCTTTTATTCCACACGTTTGGTGTGCACCAACGATAATTTTTGTTACTGACCGAAGTCTAGCTGCCAAAATTTTTCTTACTAATTTGTAGTCTACGTTTGTTAGTAAGATTGACCTGTACGCTGTGACGTGCGTGAGCTTTTCAACCTCATCTATCTTCGAATCAGAACGGTACGTGATTCAACGAAGGGCGGTGGTAAATTAATTTCCTCATATGTCTCGTTAAAAACGCCTGCAAGTATGGGAGACAGTTCACTTTTAAAACATTTGTACCACTTGGCACAAAGACAATCTGGTCCTGGAGACTTGCCATCATTTAACTTATCAATCGCCCGTTTAACTTCCGATGCAGATATGGACAATTTTAGAGCGCTTGTCACTTCCTCACTAACTTGTGGCATGCGAACTTAATAATCTGCTTTAAATGTATCTAGGTTCTCCTGTCTGCTCGCAAAATGGTTTTTAAAATGCCTTGAAAATACACATAAATACACATAAAATTCTGTCGGTATCGTCTTCTTCGGACCATTCTTCTCTATTTTTTGATGCGATTCCATCGAACATTCGTTTTTTCCACCCCTAACGTTCTTTTGGTTGGCGTCAGTACCGCAGCTAAAGCCTCATCCCTAGCACAAACGAGTGCACCTCGGTAGCATTTCTAGAAATACAGTTCAAGTTTCTGCTTAGTATGGCGTGCGCTATTTTGATACTCTCCCGGTAGTTGGCACTTCCAGTAAGTTAGTCTTTCCGAGGTCATTCGGACTTCCTTTACTTTCTTTTTTCTTTCGTAACTCAAAGCGCTAGAATGATCAATAGCTTTTACTTTTATTCTCTGCTTGAACTCTTCCCAATGTTCTGCAAGAATAACTTCATCATTCATTTTATATCATTGGTGCAGTTCATTACCTGGTCTTAGAAATATTCTTCACTGATCAAACCAAAGGGAAATTCTTCAGCAGCTAACATAAAGAAGTTCCATCTTCTGTTTTATCTTCCGTATCACAATTAACTGAACAATGACCGCTGAAGTGTATTGGGTAGAGAGCATATGTCTTACAGTGGGCTAATAATTGACGTGACACGTAAATTCAATGAGGGCGTGCATGGCTAGACCCCTGAAAACGCGTTAAACGTGCTTCCCGCGTTCTCTCCATTCAGCCACCAACGTCTTCTAACTCGAATTCAGAAATATGTCTGCTGGCCTCCTACCACGTTTACTGCACCTGAAGCGTCCGTTTAATCAATCGCGCCCTTTGAGGACGCAGTTAAAATTACCAAGTAATGCAAATTTTCTTTCCAAAATGAAGTGCACTTTTAGCGTTCAATGAAAATTCGTCAGATCCCACGTACCTGAGAATCTACATTATGCGAAGCATGCGGAAGAAATATGACCATGTTGCAAGTGTCTTATTGAGAAAAACGTCAAGAAATGATGCTAAATTTATGTTCAAATGTTGCACACACAGACATAAGTTGAAGAGCTGCAGATGTTTATATTTCCAGTTGTTTGCACTTGCGCAACGACACCAACTAGAACATGCGTATTAGCAACACCAATAGCTGATATGAAGCGCTGGACACTGCTACAGAAATCAACTTCACTGCATGACAACTAACCACATCTGATGTTAACCTGACGTGACAGCTGCATCAACATAGAACATATGTAATGTTTATAGAATTGTATAGGCAGCACTGAAACCACTGTTAACGTTGCACGAAGATTAGCGTCTATTTGAAAAGGAGTTCTGAGACCTGGCGTAGCTCTCTGGTAAAATACCTTATTGGCACCCAGACTGCATGGGTTCGATTCCAGCTGGGACTCGTCGGGTTGACGCTACCGGCGTTGGGTATATCTTAACACTCACGCTTTAAATTGCCTATGTGTGTTCTTGTCGTTCCTGAGCAGGTACCAACTGTCAATCACCTGCGGTAAATACAGGCATACCAGAGACACGTACCGGCTCATGGGTATGTGCCACTGTCTGGCGGTAAGTGTTTGTTGACAACGTACGCGACGAGATTATGACATTATTCATTTCTTGATAAGTGCGTCATATTTGTCAGAGGATCTTACCCTCTCATGCTACCCTCAACACCAAATAAATGGGGTGACCACGAGAGAACCCTAGCGTAAGCGGCTAGATAGATAGATTGATAGATGATAGATAGATAGATAGATAGATAGATAGATAGATAGATACGCACAAAGTCGCCGAAGCTCGCTGAGAAATGCTTTAAATTTAAAAAGTAAGCGTCTCTTGCAAATAGTTGGTGCATAAATACACACTATACGCCACTGGCATTCATGAAATACAAAATCACAAGAAACTAATTTACCAGACAGGCAAGTGAAGGAATCTTGCACCACCAGACTAGGTATTTTCTTAATGAACAAGATCCAGTTTTGCATGACACACAGTTGCGTAGTAACGCGTTGTTAACCTCAGAACCATGCCCCAGGTCTCTTCATTCCCGTCTACTTGTGTTTCTTGTACAGCTAATACATCCAGATCATGGAGGACAAGAACAACAAGAGAGAAGGCAGAGAGGTTAACCCGGCACATGCCCGGTTTGCTTCCCTACGCTGTGAGAATGTGAAGAAAGACATAAAGATGAAAGACAGACGAAAAAGAAGAGAAAGAAATGTAAAAAGGATGGTCAGTCAATGGGCTGACGCGCATGCAGTGGTGGCACTACACAAAAGTTAAAGGTGTTCACGTAGGCCTGAAGTCCTCAAAAAGCACAAGACGGCTTTGACTGCTTTTTGAGCCAACGAAAGGCAAGGACAGTGTTCCAGTAGCATCTGCATAGAGAGTGGCCGATCGCCCAATTGTCGCAATGCGTTCGAAAGCTTCCGTTTTTCAGAGGCAAATGATGGGCAACGACATAACGGATGGTCGATGTCTTCTTCGGTGCAGCCGACGTCGCATTCTGCATTGTCGGTCAATTCGATTAGGGTTGTATATGTTTTTGTGAAGGGAACCCCTAACCAAAAGTGGCAAAGAATTGAAGCTTGGCGTCTACGAAGTCTAGATGGAGGTTGAAGTTCCAGTCGAGGGTTTATTTGGTAGAGTCTTGCATTTCTTACGCTTGGGGTGTTCCACTCCAGCAGACACACACTACGTGACAGGTGACGAAGTTGCTTTGCAGCGTCTGTCCTTGAAGAAATCGGAAAGATGTGCTCTTCTTGGTGCAATGTGTGAGCCGCGTTGTCTACGGAATCATTACCACTTATCCCAAAATAGCCAGGTAGCAACTGAAAATTGACCTCATGGCCTGTTTCTGTGACGTGGTGACAACGTCGTAAGGCAACTCTTCAAGACAACCTCGTCGGAGGACTGATTGCATACTCTGTAAGGCCAGTTTCGTGTCGGATAACACAGCCCATTTACTCGGTCTCTGGGATTTGGTGTACTCTAGGGCGCTACGGAAAGCCGCAAGTTCTGCCGTCGTAGACGTATAGACGTGTGACAATTTTATTCGCAAAGTGAGTCGTCTTGCTTGAATCACCACTGCAAAGGCAGAATCAGACGCTGTTGTTGAACCTTAGGTGTATATGTGCACGTGGTTATTTACATTTCATGCAGAAGGTGCAAGCTTCATTGTTTTAGGGCTGACAAAGATAACCTTAATAATTTCTGTACTCCTGTAATCGAAAGACGTACTTGCGTAAGTGTCAGGCACCACGGAGAATACACCAGTTTTTCGGCAGGCGTAAAACCTGACGTAAACGATGCACGATGTGCACAGACATTTGCACTAAACTTCGTGCGGAGCCTCTAAGTAGCGAGGCTTGCCAAGTGGTGGGAAGGATTCCTAGCACGTTGCCTAAGGTACGTCCGCATCGTTTCAATGGTGATGTGCGTTATGATCGAGTAACCCTGTGCAATGGCAATTGTTTCAGCGGTAGATGTGCAGCGGGGTAAACCAAGGCATATCCTAAGCGTTGGGCTTGAATATGATGGATTGTGCGCCGGTTCATTTTGCACGTGTTAGATATACCAGGTAGGCTGTACCGCAGGAATCCAACAAATTATACCTTGTACAGCTGTAACATAGACTCGACAGACACTCCCTAAGTTTTCCCGACAAGAAACCCGAACTTGTGACCAATGGCAATCAGCCGCGTTTTCACGTAGTTTACGTATGGGGTCCAAAACATGTTTCTTGAATTATGACTGCCAAGAACCGTCGAATCCGGCTGCACGACACCAACTGCCCGTTAATTGATATTCCGTATGCGGGTATTGCCTTTCTGGTGGAAGCCATGACTGCACACTTTCCTCTTGCGATTTCGAGCCCTTGTTTGTGTAGGTGGTGCGATGTCACTGTTGCTGCCTTCTGAAGTCTAGAACGAAGTTGAAGTTGAGTCACACCTGATGTCCATACACAGATGTGATCAGCATGCATGGAAAGTCGTACAGTGCTTGGTTGCTTACCAACTGGTCCAATGAGGGTTAGGTTGTACAGCGTCGGGCTCACCGGGACTCCTCGGCTACAGTAATACTCGGGTGTCGGGTCATTCTCTGTCGGCACGTGAAATGATCTAATCTGTAGGTAGCTCTGAATCCGCATGTATATCTTGCCACCGAATACCACTCCTTTTAATGCGCTGAGAATGACTTCGTGGGTGGCACTGTCGTATGCCCCTTTAACGTCAAGAAACAGAGCAGCAGATAACCGTTTGCCGGCGATCTGGTGCTCTACATATGTCACCAAGTCAACTACATTGTCAATTGATGAGGGCCTCGTCTGAGCCCGGACATGACATCTGGATATATATTGTAGAGCTCTAAGTACCATTCCAGACGCATTGAAATCATTCTTTCCATAACTTCCCCCCTCCCCCAGCTCGTGAGGGCAATCGGGCGGTAAGAGGAAATGTCGAAGGGTGACTTGCCGGCTTTGAGAAATGGAATCAGGCGACTTGGCTTCCATTCCTGAGAATCCTGCCAGTTTGCCAGGAGTCGTTGTATAGCAGCAACAGTGCCTTCCGAGCTTGATATGTAAGGTGACACAAAGCGGGGTAAGTGATGCCGTCAGGACCTGGCACTGAAGAACGTCTACACAAAGCAAACGCAGCCTTTAGTTCCTTCATTGAAAACGAACACTCCGTTCGGGGATCACATGAGAATACAGAGAAGTCAAGCGTTTCTGTTACATTTGAATTTGTCCCGCAGGCAATCCTTCGACGAAAAGAATCTGCGACATTAATCTCTTCACAGCGTAGGTGAAGTGCCAGAGATTTAAATGGGTAGCACTGAGTAATGGTTGTACGAAGGCCACGGACAGTTCTCATGAATAATCGCAGAGGCTTTTCGGGATCCGAAAATTCGCAAAAAGATACCCATTGTCGCTTATCCAACTTGTCATTGTAACGATGTATTTTCTTTGTGTGTGCATCTAGCCACTCTCACATCATCAAATGGCTTCGTGCGTCTGTAACGTTGTCCTGCAAGACGATGATTGGCTCGGATTTTTTCGAGATCAATGTCTATATCACTGCAAGATGAGCTCTCCAGAAGAGAACGCGTGGTGGACTGTAGGGAATTCTTTATTGCGTCCTCTAGGTTGAAGGGTGAGCTGCCAACATAGTCTTTCATGATTAACTTGTATAGTTGCCAATCGGTGCACTGGACGGCTCTGGAGAACTTGAGACTTGGAAAACCGTTAGTCTTCGGGTATGTTGGGTTGCGGTCACTACCCCTTGTTTCGAAATCCGAAAACCAGTGCACTCTGCTGGCGAACGAGCGTGAGACGAAAGTGAGGTCTGGGCCACTACTATAGGCCAATCCACGCAGATAAGTACGGCTGCCGTCATTCACGAGGATAAGTTCACATTCAGAAGTGAAAGACACTACCTGTCTACCTGTGTCGACCCTGGAGCTTCCCCATACGTAGTGGTGGGCATGGAAGTTGCCAGTTATCAAACATGGCTGGAGAGTTTTAATTCGAACTTACGCGAAAACGCTCCTGGTCTAGACGACCTAATGGAGGTAAGTAGGCTCCGATGATTGTGAATGTGGTCTTCTTGTTTTCTACAGTTGGGCAAACGTACTAGTTTTCTTCATCAGGGTGTACAGGGTGATGAACCTAAGTTAAGTCTCGCCGTATAAACACAACAACCTTGCTGCGCTCTCTGTGGGTAGAAGACATAAAGCACTTATATCCAGACAGTCTCATGTGAGCTGACATGTTCGGTTCACAAAACATCATTACGAAGTACTGGTTCGTGAATACATATCACCAGAACTTGGACATACGCGCCCAAAGCCCTCTGGCACTCCACTGAAGGACAGATGAATTGCGCTTATAAGGGTCTTGACCTCGTCTCGTAAGGATAACATGTCGCGGGCCATAGTTTTACCTTATAGCTGCAAGCACCAAACTTAAAGTGTTCAGCACCTGGAGTGCACTCTGCTCTGACGAGGTGTTCAAGTTGCTTAGGAGCATGTGCATTGCGCTTATAAGGGTCTTCAATATGTTAATGACCTGGCGATACTTAGTTGTTTTTGCATCAGTGGTTCCTGAGGGCATCGAGGTTGGCAGGATTCGATGCACCTCTGAATCAGGTGGTGTTCGTGGAAGGGATGGCCACTCTTCACGAAGGGGGAGTTTTAACCCTGCTTTCATTTTTGGTGTATTGATTTTCGCAGAGCTTGATGATCGGTGGCCAGTTGTTTTTGCGGGAGATGACGTGTCTCTATCGGCCGATGACACGTTTTGTGATGATCTTCTGCAATGATGCTGACGTCGCCCGACAGTAGTAGCAGCTTCTCTGTGCGTTGAATTGTCACACACCATGCGTTTCGGCACCGCACACTGATTTCGCACTCGTGAGCTATCTTTAGACGACGCTTCATGAGCACCGTGGCAGTTGGAGCATTTGGACGCAGTTGCGTGGCAGGTGTCGTCTGAGTGAGGTTCGGCACACCACAGGCAGAGAACATTGCTGGTACATACTCATTTTACATATCCAATATTGAAACATCTGTAGCATTGTAGAGGCTTTGGTATGTACGGACGGACCTGGTCGCAAACGTGGCGAATTTGACGTGTGGTGGAAGACTGTCTCCCTCAAAAACAATCTTCAGGCAGCTTGACTGACCGAGCCTCACGATGCGCTTGATGAGGATGTCGTCTGTAGTTGGCTTTATCGTGATAGGAAAACCGTCAGCGGGAACGAAAATGTCCACGTCATAAATGACGCCAACACTGCCCTTACAGTCAGTGGGGATCACTGACTCAACTGTGGCTCTGTTGATTTTCATGATGTTCTGTAGGCTTTGCAGTGCACTACGGTGTAGAACATCAACTGCCAAAACATTCTTCCGTATGTTGATCCTCAAGTCTTTTATCTCATTTGGAGCGAGACTTTCGAGGTATGCAGAGAGGACTTGCCTGTTAAGTCGTCGTAGGTTGGCTTAAGGGACCACAGCCATGAAAAGTATAGTGTGTGCCCAACGCTGCACAGTAGACTGTGCGGTGAATAAACTTGCCATTGACAATGTTTGTAGCAGTCTCCTTTTCGCATTGCGCCTCATGACGAATACGTAGTCGTGATCCGATGACCCGAAGCCATCTGAGTTGAGTTCCATTGCCTCGCTTTCTCTGCTGCTTGAGATGGTACCACGTTTTCAAGCCACTGCCAACGAAGTGGTTGTCCATTTCAAAAATCCCGAGAAGCTTCTTCATTTATTCTCGCACGGAGAGAGTGGTAGCTTCCAGAATTAGCGCAAAAACAAATAGAAAATTTGAGACAAGGGAACAAGCGTTCTATGAAAAAGACTCTTCGTTGTCATTCTACGAGCAGCCCAAAGACTTGGCTTAGTTTCCGCCTGTCGGCAAGACTTCGGACATTTAACGTTGCCACTATACGTTTCGGTGCAAAAGCCATGTCTACACAGTGAAGAAGTTAGCCCGGGGCATGATGGTCACCTTCAGCGTCTAGCACGGAGCTAGACATCCTCGGAGCTTCAATGTGAACCCGTGCCAGTTGACGACAAAGGTGGCCTGTGTTTGTTCGATATCATGTTGGAACACAGCCTTGTGTGACTGCGTCGGAATGAAGTCGCCTTCGCAGGTGGCCAATCTTTAATATTTTCACTGGACGCCTCGCTCCGTACTGCAGATTGTTCATCGGGTCTTTTGCTTGGCGCCCCAACACTGGTACTCTCGGTCGACTCTGTATGTGCTGTTCGGTTAATTCCACCGGCTCGGCCTCTTTCGATCGCGTACTTGTGTAGCCTTCCTCGTTTTGGCCGACTTGCTTTTGAGCAACCTCCTCAAGTGCCTTGTCAGCTTGTACTGTTGGTTCATCACCACCGACTGATGTGGCTGTACCTGTTGAAGCATCTGGCTTTATCATGTTACCTGCCCCTTTCGCCGCATCTTCGGCCTCGATCGCGTCCTTCACCAACTCTTCTGTGTCTTTCCTGTCAGCTGATTCGACAGACGATGAGTACGTACGCATGCACTCATCTTCCCAGTGGCTGAACCACTGACAGCGTGGGCATCGGGATACTTTACACTCTCTTCTAACATGGCCGGTACTTCGGCAGCGCAAACACTGCATTTCCCGACCAGGTGTACCCACAAGTGCCAGTTCACCAGCCATCCTAATTTGATGAAAGAGATCTTCAACCTCCTCGCCACTGATGAACTTAAGAAGCACAGACTGTGTGGTTGACAACTTATCACTGACTCTTTGGACGTGCCAATGCTCCCGGGTGACTTGTATAACCTTCCCAAAAACAACCAACGCCATTCACACGTCTTCATCGTTGACGCCATAGAGCAACCAATGCGGTGCAGCTGCACCTGCTGATCCTGGGGTCTATGATGATGCAGCGTCCTCCCTTGAGTTTCGGCTCCTTAACGTCTAGCAAGCGTTTCGTAGCGCCCGCGTTGCTCATGGTGACAGCGCAGACATGATTTATCTGTTAGGCCCCGAGTGTGTTAGGCCCCGAGTGCCAACACCTTCGAGAGTAGACCCGGGAAGCTGAGTGTGTCTCAGTAATCTTCAACTCTATCTTGTCTGCCTCGTACATCACCGTGTAAAAACAGAGTGTTTTGTGTGACGAGTTCCTTAATGACAAATTAACCTGGTACTCTGCGTCTTAATTTTCGTTCATCCTGTTACCGTGACTAGACTGTGCCACGGACGCCACTCGTACGGATCACATGATCCTTGCGTCTGACGCGCGTGAGTGCGAACAAAAGAGTGTCTGAGCTACGCCGGTGCTTGCGACTTCCCAGAAAACTTGCCTTAGGCAGCCTTGATGTCGCGAAAGCCATCGCGTTAATACGACTCATAAAGCGTTATAAAACAGCTAAAGAACAACCAGTCGTCGTACATTGCAAACCCACTTCAGCGGTCATTCCTCATTGTCGTCAGCCACTGCATGAACAATTCGAACAAAATTCTTTGCAAGTGTTTAGTGGATACCACGCACCTCAAAAGAATGACAAAAATAAGCGTAGCTACTGCCGGCCTACTACGAATAAAACTTTACTAATAATGCCATACTGGTATTAAGCAAGTGTGCTTGCACTAGTTACCCAATGAGTGTTTTTGAAAGGCTCTTAAAGGCTGCTCTTCTAGCTTTCGCTGTGATTGTGCATAGGCATTCTGTGTGGGCCTCGCGTTTTCTTCAAATTTTGCGCGATGTGGTTGCGGACATCGGTGGCGACGGCGGCTGCGGTGGACAACTACAGTCACGTGCGACCCGAGTTTTGATCTCATCACAGCTTTAGCGTAAAGATGTTAGATGAGACAGAGTGCACGCTTGTAACCGCTTTATTTCAGATAGCGGAAATATGTGTTCAATCAAGAGGATGAAAAAATGGCACATAGAAAAGAGAAAACGAGCGTGCATTTGTCTCAACAAGCTTTGCTTGTATGTGTTTGTCATAACGAGCTAATAACATATTACTCAGGACTGGAGCTAAATGTGACCCGATTCAAACGCCTTCTCCTTTAATGTAACGCCTGTCGTTCCTCTCACGTCGACTGCAAATAAATATTCAGAAGGGCAGAAAATTTTTCTACGTTATTTCACAAATACCGTTAAAGTATTCTGCTGTGTTGATGAATTTTTTTCACCTCTAATGCAGAGCAGTGTGACACGCGGCAGAATTCCAATGATATTTGCAGCATTTTCTTTCCGAAGGCGTGACTAACCTGCCCCTGAACCCAGAGTTCTCTGAAAATAATAAACTTACATTTTGAAACCTAGAGCTTATGTTACTTCCGGGGATGCCCCTTCGCGGTGGTTTAGTGGCTATATTACTCATCTGCTGACCCACAGTTCGCGGGATAAAATCCCGGCTGCGGCAGCTGCATTTCCGATGGAGGCGGAAATGTTGTTTGCCCATGTGCTCTGATTTAGGTGCACATTAAGAACCCTAGGTGGTCGAAATTTCTGGAGCCCTCCGCTACGGCGTCTCTCATAACCATATGGTGGTTTCGGGACGTTAAACCTATCATATCACTATGTTACTGCCGGGGCACGCGTGCTGGAAATACGCTCCCCACTCCCAGAAGGTGCTTCTACCTTTTAGTTTTGTGAACTTTAAGCTTTTTATGCTAGGAGTTGTGAAAGCATTCATGATGGCAGAAATGTCATGGTCCTCTCACCACCAGGTTGAGAGCAGTTTCGGACACAAGTTAGCGGACTCAAGAAAGCAGGCTTGCCCTGCTGTAGTGTTCTAGTGGCTAAGGTACTCGGCTGCTGATTCGCAAGACATAGAATTGAACCTCGCCTGCGGTGGCGGCATTTTCAATGAAGCGAAAATGATGTAGGCCCGCGTTCTCAGATTTGAATGCACGTTAAAGGACTCCAAATGATTGAAATTTCCGGAGCCTTCCACTGCCGCGTCTCTCATAATCTTATGGAGGTAATGCAATGTGAAACCTCACTTATAACTGGCAAAGTGCATTAATAATTATAATAGAGCTAATTTTGATGTGAATAACGCCGAGATGATGCGTTATTTCGACTATTTCATGATTGGTTTTGAAAACCAAAGCGTAATGTCAAATTGGAACCTTTTTCGGGGTGAAATTCATGAACTAACGCAGAAGCATATTCCACTGCGTAAATTTTCATGTAGTTCTGGCTCGCAATGGTACACCAACCATTTAAAAAGATTGTCTAACAAAAAAGCGACTCTATTGCCTTGCAAAGAATTCATCATCGAGCTCTGTGGAATAACTATGAAGATGCAAACATTGCCTACGTAACGGCCCTCAAAAAAGCGAAAGATAACTTCCAGCAACATATTTTACCATCCATGTTTACCGACAACCAAGAAACTTTTGCGCGTCATTAATTCTAACCATAACAGCATGTTGCATTTAATCGATCATAATGACAAGCCTATTGCCGAATCTCATTGCGCCGAAATATTCAGTCTTCTGTAATAACTTTACGAGGTATAATTACGTGACACCTATTTATCAACACGGTTATAGCTACTCAATCATGGATCCTATTATCATTTCTCCCTCTGGCATCTCTAAGCTTATTGATTCACTAAAGGCATCATCAAGCCCTGGCTAAGAATCAGTTACTCCCAAAATTTTAAAAAGTACCAGTGCCATCTCGTCATTGTTTTTTGCACAAATTTTTCAGCAAGTCATCGATAACGGCGCTCTCCCGCAGGACTGGCAGGTCTGGCAGGTGGTTCCGATACACAAGTCAGGTAGTAAAAGTGCCCTCTTAAACTACCGCCCCATATCATTAACCAGTATTCCTTACAAAATATTAGAACACATTGTTTACCATAGCGTCGCCTCATTTTTGGAAACACAATCTTTTTTTTTCAGACATGCAACACGGTTTCCTCAAAAATTGATCTTGCGAAACACAACTGGCATCCTTCATTCACCAACTTCATGTTACTTTAGATCGTAGGTGACTAACTGATTCTATTTTTCTCGACTTCTCTAAGGCTTTCCACAAAGTAAAACATACATTACTGCTCTTAAAGCTCAAACAACTAAACCTTAATAATAACGTCATCAGATGGATAGAACATTTCCTACTTAAACCGCACGAAGTTTGTAACTGCCAGCGTGTGCTATTTTTCATCTCGTGCCGTTCACTCTGGAGTACCACAGAGTTTTGTCTTAGGAACCGTTTTCTTTCTAGTTTACAATAACTGTTTGCTTTTTGTGTTTCTTCAAACTTAAAACTGTTTGCAGATGACTGCGTGGTGTTCCGTGAATTGAACGGCCCGAATGACATCACTGCCCTTCAAAATGACATTGACTAATTTTAACTGGTGCACGACTTGGCAAATGGAACTAAACATTTCCAAATGCAAGGTATTGCACATTTCCCGAATATCATCTTCTCTTGCTTCTTATTCACTTAACAGTATTCTACTCGAATCAGTCACATATTACAGTTATCTAGGCGTACACGTCACACCTTGTTTAAGCTTGTCGCTACATATTCGCTCCAAAGATTACGCAAACCGCATGCTTAGGTACATTCATCGCAACTTCTCTTTCGCACCTGTCTCTCTTAAACTACTAATGTACAAGACGCTGATTCGTAGCATGATAGAATACGCCTCTGCAGTATGGGATCCGAGTTGAACTAATTTAAGCAATGCTTTTGAGCTAATCTGAAACAATTGTTTGTTTCATTCTTCACAACTACAGTCGTCATTGTAGCATTTCTGTCATAAAATATTCACTCGAACTGCCGTCTCTTGCCCCTTGTCGTGTGCTTTTCCACCTCTCTCTATTTCACAAAATTTATGACAATATTCCAACTCTTCGCGAGGCACTTATTATTCAACCTTCTTACGTATCATCTAGAATTGATCATCCTAAGTAAGTTGGCGTCATGTCATGTCTAACCAAGGCATGCAGCGATTCATTTATTCCCAGAACATCAGTAGACTGGAACCACCTTCCCGGATCTGTGGCCATTTTGACCAATCATCGCTTGTTTCGTTCTGCGCTAACTAGCATTGTATAAACGCCCATACTTACTTACTTGCTCTGTTTGTAGAAAACACTTATATTTTGTTCTTTTTGTTTCTTCTATTATTAGCTAACATTGTATGAGTGAAAACTCGTGTTTCACTCCTCTCTAGAATGCCTTTGGCCCGGAGGGTATTACGAAATAATTAAATAAATATCAATTAGGAACAGGAATTCCTAATGAATTGCTTTCAGACGTCGTACACTCACTTCTGAGTGAATTGAAGCAGGCAACCAACGCAAAGCAGGCTACTGCGGAAGAGCCAGAGAAGAAAGGTTCAGCGATTTGCCCAGTCTGTGCCTAAGGGGGACGCAAGTCTGCGTGAAAGGACTCCTTTGGCGTTTGATGAGCTCTGTCGTCTACTGAAATTCCGCCTGTCCAGTTCGTACTCCTCCAACAAAGGAACTATTTTCGGGCAGAACAGTGGAACCGCGATGAGAGCTTTCATCGACGTAACAATGGAAAACCTGGCCATGGAGTATATATAAGAGAAAGCTTCTTTTCGCCACGATGCAGGCTTTTTCTTCGTTATATGGACGATTGCTTTTGCGCCGTGAACACGTCTGGAGTCAAAAAATTCAAACAGCACCTTAATGCCGTGCACCCAGCCATATAATTCACGACCGAATCTGAAAGCGACGGCTGCCTGCCCTTTCTCGACGTTCAGGTGGCAAAAAGTGCAATGGCCTGGAGTCCTCCGTTCACAGGAAGCCAGCGCAAACTGGCCGCTACCTTCAATTTCATTCTTCCCACCCCACCTGCCACAAAGACTCGGTGGTGACCACGCTACTCCAGAGAGCTAAGCACTTATGCTCCAGTGACATGGAGCGAAAAAAAGAAAAGGCCCACGAAATCGTGGACCTCAGGAAAAAACAGATACCCCCAAAACTTCCTTCGAGCCACCAGCCACCACGGAGAGCAACAAAGAATACGAAAACCCCAATCAATCTTAATTGGAAGCCCCCCGAAACGCGTACGTGTCCCATATGTCAGAAAACCAGCGAAATCTTGGCGCGGATCTTCAAGAAGGAAGGGGTTCGCATCGTGCAAGCGCTTTCATGTACGCTGGGCCGCCTCGTCCCCGGCCCGAAAGACCGGCCAACAATGCACAGGACCCCCGGTGTCGTTCACAAAATTCCGTGCGCCGAGCTCCTTTCCTCGTATAATGGCGCAGGCGAAAAATCTACCGGAATGACTCAAGCAACACGCCAACGATGTACGGAAGCTCTAGAAAAAGCGCAGCGCAGTCGCCGAACATGCTGATTTGTTGAATAACCGGATAAATTTCGGAGCAACGGCCATCTTTAAAAGTGAGCCGAACTGGAGGAGAAGGTTACTACTCGAGTCGTGGCACACAGAGAGAACAGCCCGTAACATCGATCGCTCTTTCAGAGCCCTTCCCGCTGTCTCTGGGATCCCCATCAGCAATACTTGATTGACGCATTTGAAAAAGTTCAAAACCAAGCACCCATATTTGTTAGCAACAACTATAATTCTTTTGCAAGCATCACAGAAATGAAACGGACATTGAAATGGGAGACACTGACGATAAGCAGGCAGAAACTGAGGCTTAAACTTCTTCATTGTATATATTATGATGGAAATGCCATTAACCCTCTTCATTATCTGGTCATACCAACGTACGTCTCTAACCGTCAAGACCATTCACGAAAAATATTAGAATACCGCGACAAAACCCACTCTTTCGGTAGTTCTTTTTTCGTAAAAACAATACAGGAATAGAACCGTCTATCGGATGATCTCGTCAACAAAATGATGATGACTCCTTTTTTTTCTTTCTTGTAACAACTCCTACAATATCATTGCCACTAAGAATGGTTTGCTGTCTCGAAGCGTGTGGGTGTTTACAATTGCATGACTGTGACGTTGTTTTCGCTCACCAATATTCGAGTGTTTTTTTTCTTCTCCTAAAATATTTTGAGTGCTGTTTTATTTGTTGAATCTATTGTTTCGATTGAAAACTATGTAGTCAAATTATTATGTGTACCTCCCCTACGTAATGCCTCACGGCGATGTAGGTGAAATGTAAATAAATAAATAAAGAATACACATGGACTGCACTTCATGGCAAAACGAGAGAGAGAGAGAGGAGATTCACTATCCGCCCCGCGAGTGCTTTGAAGACGCCGCTGCTACGTAGTCCTGCAATCAACCCTCAGGAAGGAACCACGTCGATTTCGAAACGTCTGGTTTCTTCAAAAACTTTTGGTTGAAGTCTAAATCATTTCCTAACTTCTGCGATAGCTTAGTGCAGAAAGTTTCGTACTGTTCAAAAATAATTGTGGAAAAACTGGCATGAAGCTTGTTTTCGTGGGAAAAAGTAAGCTAAGATCGCTATGCGGAAAAGTCCACTCCGAAGCATCTTCAAAAGTTGCGTGTAATAAGGCGCATGCAAAAATGACCTTTGAATGTAGTAATGGAGTTAAGTATCGCAATTTTTTATCATGTGGTCGACACTAAATTGACCAGGCGGGCCACTGTCTGAACGCCCACCTCTAGGAGAACGCAGATTTAAGGCGCGGACCAGTTCGTAGCCACTTTGTAAGTCACTGTGCCTATTATGGCTAACACATCGAATACCGTTGTTTGATGAATGCAACGTTACGGCAAAAACAATGACAACATACTACAACATACTTCAGGGCATGAAAGCACACGGCAGCCCTACCCCTTAAGTTCTTCGCACTTACAAAGCCGCCGATGTAGTGGTACCACCGGCACTGTGATTCACAAGTAATATTGTTTTGTGACCTGGGTTGATGCTTCTCTAGGAAAATCGACGATCACTTATGGCGGTGCTGTTTTGTATATACTGCGTTTAAATTTATGTTTCAGTTGTACAACTACTTCAAATAAGCCCTTGGAATCACCACGGTATGGATTCAAATTGTAGCGTCACGACGAAGAAACATCGTTTATTGACATGCCAGCAGATCACTCACTATAATATGAAACTTACAAGAGGAGTCATTTGATAACTGAATCCAATGATAGCAAGACACTTGCAGTGATAGAGGCGAACAGAGCGTCAGCTATCAATTACTTACAAGTTGCAAAGTGCGTCGGCATTTATACATGTGCCATCATTATTGCCAGTGTTATTATGGTCGTCGCGCAAGCTGTGGAATAATCTAGAGCGTTGGCGTCTTGCGAGAAATTTTAACAGAACAATCTACAATGATCGCGAAGCTTCTCGAACAATAAAGTGCAGTGCGCCGATCATTATTGACAGGTTTCTTAGGCTAAAATTGAATGAAGCAAAAGTCAAAATAAGAACCGTGCGTCACAGTATGTCATGCACCAAAAGCAGTTAACAGCCTGCAGACTTGTGTCACGATAAGCTTTTCGTTCGCCTACACGTAAACAGAATTGCAACTTCCGATAGTTTGTTTACAAATCTCTACTAAAGTAAGATTCTATGCTAGTCAAGCAAAAAAAACTTACGTCTGGGTTTTCATAGATTTTGTTGGACTCCTTTTCATAATCCTGTAGGAGCAACAAAATTGTCAGAATTTTCGCCATGAGTATTCATATGAACAGTAGCAAAATTCACTGAATGCTAAAAAAATTGATGCCAGAAACATTAAAAGTCCTCCTTCAACAACGTGTAAACTTCACTGGCTTTCATTAGCCGCTCCACTAGCACTGTCGGCAAACTTCCAACACACCCCTATCAGCACATTCTTTAGTTAGCGAGTATCATATTTTGATGAAGTCATGCTAATACGTAGCCACATATGGTTGTACTTACGATTCTCCAAAGCTTTCATCATTTTATCCTTTGTTTCAGGTGGGCATTGATCACCTAAAGTCAAGTCGCTGAAAACATCCCGATAAATCGAGCGTCGCACAATGGAGGTCAAGCCTGAAAGAAGTGTGGGGCTGTTTACTGAGTGAGGGGCGCGTTATCAAGAAGTGCGCGAACGTGATGAAGCATATTGGAAGATGAGGAGTACGACGGCAGAAACTAGAAGTGACAGCTCCATAGGTGGAAATCGCAGAAGACGATGATATGGATATTCGGTGCACGAGCACTTGCAAGGCACGCTCAGCCAATGGAAAACTGCCAAGCTAGTTGCGAACCGAAAGAAACGTTGGCGCAACGAGAGAGCGGCAGACGAGGCCGAGACTTGGTGGAGGAAAAGTATGCAGAGCGGGCAGTGGCGGCCAGTGGAGTATCCATGCTGCGTCCGCTGTGGGCTTCCATCTGGCCGAGTACCCAACCTTCCTCTGAGCTTCTGGCGTTGGCTGGACCAACGTTCCTCATCGCATGGCGTTGGCCAGGCGTCTCTTCGTTACCACTGCCCTCGGCTGGCGAACGACGACATGGTGTCTGGCCGCTGTCTTCGGCTCACCGGATGCGTCCATCTGACCCCTCCCCGACGGATGAGCCTCGCTACCACAACATATGCCACCGACTTCTGTGCGTGTTGCTTCGCCCACTTGACCGTACGCCTCATCACAAACGGTGACTTTTTCTTTTGACTTACGCGTTTGCTCTATGTCGCTTGCTAGGTACTAGTTATTCAGTTAGGGTTGTGTAGGTTGAGTGGTTTTTTTACATGTGTTTGTTTGTAAATATATTGAGTTTGTGTGTGGGCGTGTTTACAAGTGGTCTCTTTTATTTTTGATGGCCGTTGCGTCATCGTTTTATTAAAGAACCTATACAAGAACGTGTAAGAGTAAAAAGCTGCGGGACAGACTCATACGCTTTGTTTGTTTGTCTTCGCTTTCTTTGTTCTTTCATTCTTTTTCATTTCTTTTTATATTTTCCTGTATTTATTTCTATTTATTTCTTACTCTCTATCAATTTCCCTTTCTTTATCCTCCTGTTTTCTTCATAATTTAGCGTGTTTCTGTATTTTTGAGCTCGTTTCCTCTATTTTTCTATATTATACGTAGTCTTTGTTTTGCGTTCGGTCAAGCGCACTAACTGCTTTTTGATGGTACGTGATCTTCATCTCGGTACTCGAAGAACAAAACAAAGCAGACTTCTCCGAATGTGCACTTATTTATGAAAAAATTGCTCAAGGAACAAGAGGAAGTCAAGTTCTAAGCACGAGGACACGCTCAATATGCGGTACAAGAGTTACGGCAAAAACAATGACAGCATACTACAACATACTTCATAGCACCACAACACATGGCAGCCCAACCCCTTAAGTGCTTCGCCCTTACAAAGTCGCCGGTGTAGCGGTAACGACTCTGTGATTCACATTTAATAATATTTTATGACCTGGGTTAATGCTTCTTTTAGTACAGGAATGATCACATTTGGTGGTGCTGTTCTGTATACTGCGTTTAAAGTTATGTTTCAGTTGTACAACTGCTTCAAAGAAGCCCTTGAAATCACTGCCGTATAGACTCAAATTGTAGTATCATGAGAAAGAAACATTTTTTATTGACATGCCAGTGGATCAATATAACATGCGATCTACAAGAGGAGTGAATATGATTCACAAAATACTCATAGGGCGAAGTATCTACTGCAACTCAGCGCAGTGATTGAACTTCAACTCAATTAAGGGACCGCAATCACTAGCAGTGTAAAAATATATTTGCACCTAACACAATGTTACGAAAACTGATTGCGCTAAGAAAAAAATTCCGCCCTATCCACGAAGTGAATGATGATGAGTGGGCGAAGCTCCGGAGGTAAACCTGGTAAACCATGAATCCTCTGTACATTTTGCCCACTCGATTTTATTACATCGCTCCCCCTAGCGTACGTCGCCGCACTAAATCGAACGATTGCCTTCAACCAATGACACGCGCCATATGTGACATCATTCCTAGTTTATAAGATCTCGCGTCTTTCATCAACTACAAGTACCGCTTTCTAGTTTATAACATCTTGCATCTTTTCATCATCAGCTACAAGTACCACCATCTAGTAAACAAGTCAAGAAGTAAACGAGAGGTGGCTACATACAGGAGACGGTACGCCATCTAGTGAACACTGCAAGAACTAAACTAGAGGTGGCTACATACAGGCTACAGGGCACGCACAGCCCACGCCCTAAGGAGCTTCGCCCCTAAAAGATGTGATGGACCGAATTCCTGAAGGGAGCCCAGATGGTATGTGAAGCA
Organism: Rhipicephalus annulatus; assembly: GCA_013436015.1. Classification (NCBI taxonomy): domain Eukaryota; kingdom Metazoa; phylum Arthropoda; class Arachnida; order Ixodida; family Ixodidae; genus Rhipicephalus; species Rhipicephalus annulatus. The sequence continues at coordinate 381,995 of WOVY01014702.1, read as the reverse complement.
GCACCGCTGCGCATGGCGTTCACACGTTTGAAACGAGCGTCGACGCGGGTGCTGGAAAAATACTTTGAAGTGGAACTGGGTGTGGCGTTCATTTCAACAAAACTTTGTTTGAAACGTAAGAACAGGGCAGGTAGGTTGGGTTGGAGGTAAGTTCCATCGCAAATAAACGAGCCGAAATAGAGTTTCTACTAAAAGTGCGGTCGAGCTTTGTGAGCGACGGAAGGGACGAATTGAGAGAGAAAGATGTTGCGAACGGGAGGGGAAGGCGGTAGCTGCGGATGCTGCGGCGAGCGTGCTGTGGGTGAAGGAGAGTGATGTTAGTGCGCACCTTCGATAGAAGCATGCGAGAAGAGCATGGCGTCAACGCACAGCTGCGGCGTGACCTATTTGACACCCCTCCAACACCTACGGACGGACGCGCGTGGGTACCGCATTACACACGTGAGTCAAAGTTATGCTTCGCATCTGATAATACTTCGCCCGATAATATCTAACTCAAAAATTGGTTTTTAGACAATAAATATGACGCACGAGTTAGTGTTTTGGTTGCTCTGCTCATAACGGAAAGGTCAAGCGTTGCATGCTGGCCGCACCGGTCGCATTTTGATTCTAGGTGATAGGTAGAGGCATGTCTACTATCTTGATTCAGCACGTGTTAGATCCCAACGAATGGTTGAAGTTCCGTTGCGCTCCACTAAGGCGTCTAATACACAAGTCGTGGTTTCAGGGTGTAACACGTGAAGTGTTATTAGATGTAAGTGGACAGTTCATAGCTGCTAATGGTACCATTTTGAGGGCGTAACACTTCAGAAGTCCGGATTAGTGTTTATCGGCATCTCACTGTGGCGTGATCATGGTGTAAGTGAAGCGCTCAATAGTGGCTTAACCCAAAGAGAGAAATGCTGAACTGGATAAAAATTAAAAAAATGCTAGGAAAGAAACAACATATTTAACAGAAACAGCCTCATGTACCTGAAGTATTTTACTTAACATCACTAAAAACACTTCCAACCTTTTTGGTGCCGGTCGTGCTGAGGGAGAGGAGGTGCAACCAAGGGTTGCCTTGGCTGCTGATTTATCATTTATACCTACTAAATAAAGCTTACTGCTGATTCAGTGAGTATAAGTGACCTACTTAATATCTCTATTTTGTCGAGAAACAATAAAAAAGCTGGTACTTTTTGTGGGTCGAGTTTGATTTAGCGTGGTACCATGTGGTGACGTACAAAAGAAAAGCGTTCAGCTCCCTCAAATGACACCAGCAAATAAATGCTGAGAATGCGTTAGCGAGTGTACTTTCTAAACAAACAGCGTGTAAAACAATATAGCAAAAAAACTATTTTTAATCAGTTATAGTTTCTGTCTTTTCTTTTTTTTCTTTTCTTCCTTTATATACGCCATAGAGCCTAATTAAAGGCATGAATATTGCACAGAGCGCTAGCTTCGCTGTATTGTATCAAATGAGCAAACAAGTACTCAACAAGCATAGAGCATTAAACGAGCCTGTTAGCCATAATTTGGGCGTGGGAAACCCCATTACAGGAAAGCCATTTGCAAATTTTTGAAAAACCATGGGCATTTTACAAGAATTTAATTCCACATGTGTTAGCAATTGAACTCTCCCAACGACCAGCCTTCGACCTTAGCTAGACTACCAGAACAAAACATTTTTATCCATGCTCTACTCCTCTGCTTTTCACTTTTTCCACCTCTCACAAACAGGTGCCACATCCCAACAGTGGTTTGTTAAAGCCTTTATGTGTCCGAAGCAACCTCTGTGGATTGTGGAGGGCTAAATGCGCGGAAGGGCACAGAAAATCATTTTATGTATCGAAGCAATGGTAAAACGTTGCAGCACAATGGGGATGTTGACTACGTCATAAAGTACATCCAAGAGACATAGCACGCAATGGCGTGAGACGAAGAACTGGTGGTGGATTTATTAAATGTAGTAACTCTTGGCGCTTAACGCCCCAAAATCATGACATGACTGAGACACCGCAGTAGAGGTCTTTACAATTTTTGAGCAGCGGGAGTTCTACAGAGAGCTTTAATTCGCAGCACCGGAGATGTAGAACACTCTTGTGGGTTCATTTCCAGGGAGCGGGCTAAAATTTTCAGAACCACCTTACCTCCGCTTGGTATATACGACCCACTTTATGGTGGAGTTCAAACCCGTGGTCTGTGCTGCGTGACCACCCTTACTGCGCAACCACAACAACTGGCCTAACCACTTCTAGAACGCGCTCACACGCTAGCGCACTCCGTCTGTGTCAAGGGCTGGGTAAGACGCTGTTGCCCCCCCCCCTTACACTCTCAGAAATTATGTGATGGAATCAGAGAACGATATTCTACACACGCGCGATGAACCAAAACATCGTATCTTAGGGCGAACGCGCTGGCACACGCTAGCGAATTTGAGCCTGTGTAGGTGGCTGTTTAACAGAATGTGGCCTCTCCTTCTTACACTCTATGGACAATCACGTGATCGTATCGGGAAACAATACTCTGCAGACGCGTAATGAATCCACATGCTCTCGCTTGGTGTGAAAATGAGCCCATGCGCCATTCTCCAACAAGAGTTCGGGACGAGTAACAACAGCAGGAGCTATAGCGATTTCATGGTGTGTTCCATTTGCAAGGACGCGTTAACATCGGGCAAGGTGCCTGTGGTAAATGGAACTTTACGTCAACCGATGCACTGCACCGCATGCTACTTGTGGTTCTCTTGGTTGCGACATATTTTTATAATTGTATTGTGTACTTTCAAGATCCTCTTCCAAGGCGAGGATGTCTAGGATCTCCAATCTCTGAACACGCACTTCCCATGAGCTAATCCTCCCCTGAAAAAATAACATTCCCTCCCCTACTTAGAAACGACACTGCCAAACTTTCAATCTGCCCGTCTTCTACAGAAGGTGGCTGATCGTAAGTACCTGAAAAACTAAAGCATTGTATATTTATTCAGTGTTGAGTAGTGCCAGGTTAACACCTTTGGAACATGAGTAATCTCAGAAATAAAGCCCATATGGGCATTCCTCCGTTTTCAAGGTTGTTGATGTAGTACATTTGAGCTTCGCAATAAATGATGCAAATATTGAGCATAACATTAATATGATGCATACTTACTTTACGATATTCGTATGTCAGTCGACGATGGCTTTCGTAGGAATTTGCGTATTTATAAGAAAGTTTCATGCATTTGTACGGAAGTTTCGAATGTGGCGGATGTTTACTGACTCCCACCAAATAAACATACTGTTTTTCATTCAGCAGCTGCGTTAGAAAAAAATACATATATAAAGCAAAAGTGCAAGGGCAGATCATAGCCTATAGTACTTCAGAACCTATTGAACAGATATAGTTAAAATCCACTTTTAAATAACAGAATCAGTCAAGCTTAGATCTGAATAGCTGTCTGTAGAAGCGTTTTTATTAATGGCACTTAGCTTCTGTTATCCATGTCAATGAGGCTTTACATTTCTATATTTGCATTCATTAGTTAACAGTGGTGGACTAGTCTGTCGTACATATTCTCGAGAACAGCGGTCGGTTTTGCTTATAATTCCTCATTGTCAAGGGCGAAAATTCTCAATGACCCAATCTATTACGTTCTCTTCATTATTTACTCGTTTGTAAAGACGCTGTTTCTGCCAATTGTGATCTGCAGAAATGTCTTCAGATGTGCAAAGTAAGTAGCAGCAATCTGTTCATACATTAGTCAGTAATTATTGACAGAAGAAAAACGAGAGTGATGTGTGTGCGCGAGGTCCTTGTACAGTAGAATTTTTCATAGTACAGGTAGAATGAGACAGTTTGCCTGAAATGAGACAAGCGCCCATAGGCACGCCTATTGGAGGAAGAAAAGTTTGTTGCAAAAGAGATATTGCGACTGTTATGTGTTCTCTCAGCTGCGGTTCTGACGCGTTCGTATGCAGTGTCACTTACAAAGCCACCCAATACCGCACATGTATATGTCACACGACGCGCAATTTCATAGATGCTTTACACAACGCTGTTTCTACGCTATTCACCCCGATTTCCTATCATGGCCAGGTAGGGTGAGCTCTGAGCGAAGTCTTGCGCCTGAGAAGCTAGATCGATCCCGGATAGCACCCCAGAGTGAAGCTTTTGCGCTCCTGATCAGAAAACACCCTGCCGCGAGCAGAAAACACCCTGTTGCGATAACTTATGCAAATCAGATCACGTCGTTGTAGCGCCAGTGCAATGCCTATTACTTAACCACTAGAATGAGTGCGTACATTCGTTGGTGCTGAATGGCCCAGACAGGTAAGATGAGGGGTGTGAAGGGCTTCGAGCAGCATTAGGCATAACAGTGAGCTTCGAGAAAACTACTGCTTGTGCCAAAGTCAACTTTTGTGAGAGATACATCATATCTCTCAGGCGTCGAGCAATTTCTTCAAAACTTTTGGCATATCACCGAAAGCAGGAGCAGAGTTCCAGAAAATCATGTACATCTTTTGTGGCTTCCAGTTCCCTTCTCAAACTTAGTGTCTATCAAACTGCACGCCGAAAGCGTGAACACAACGAATAAAATTTCTAAAGCGGCTGTGACCGTTGCAAGAATTCGACAAATTCAGGTGAAGTATGGTGCGGCGTATGAATTCAATATTTGTCGAGCCTCTCAAAGTATGTTTCCTATGCAGCAGATTGCAGAATTACGTCTTCCAGTAACACAGACAAGTAGACCACTTAAATAACTAAAGCAGAGATTTTTTTCAGTGTGGCTGGTTCATTTTAAAAGCAGATGAGCATTCATTATGAAGTCTATTTTATTTTATTTCGCCATATGGACTCCTCTACGTCCACTTTCAGTTATCTTGTTTTTCATATACAGTATAATTTAACATCCGTAAATTACTAAGTTTTGTTATGTCTGCTTGTAACTCCTACGTGACATTTCTAAAGTCGATGCCCTGTTACTCTGCTGCATGTTCTCCAGCCTGTTTATTGCATACGCTGACATTAAAATCTATCATCAGTACAGCGTACTGTTTCTTCCCCTACTCATTATTCATCCCGCATTTTCGTAGAAGCGCTCAACCAAATAACCATAAGCGTTGGATGCAGGCGCGTAAGCCTATATCACCTCCATCGCACACATCTTATTAAACTTAATCACAATACTCGCCCCCCTCTCACTAGTGCAAACGTATTTCTCTATGTCGCCAACTACATTTTCATGGATAAGAAATCCAATGTCTAGCTCTCCTCTGTCAACTAAACTACATTAGCATAAGACGTGACCATCCTTCTGAAGTTGGCTATAAGCCTCATGTGTCCCCCCCAAATTCGCTCAGCCATATTACATACCTTTGAACACTTTCTGGTTCTTCAAATAGCACTGCTACCGACTCACCCCACGAGACAACGTTCGAGCGTTAAACCTAACCAAGTTCATATTCCAGTACAGGTCTCCCCTGACTCAGACATTCTTGGCACTCTCCGCTGCGTCGGAAATATGACCGCTTCCTGGGTCAGTTGCTTTGCAGCTACACGGGGCTGAGGATGAAGGCATAATTAGTGTATCCATGTAGCACGTATTGGTCAATTACTCTACATAGCGGCCTATAATAATCAGCAGAACAAGTGCATTTTAAATTTTTTTTCCATTTTTAATGTACTCGATAACAAAATTATCCTCTAAGGCCACTCAATGCAAATCGTTCTCTCATTTTGTATGAACCACCAGTTTCAAGCAGGCCGAAGGAGTGCCTAATTTCTGTATAATCGACACTTAGGCTGACCGAAAATTTTTAACAATCTTTTTAACTTCTTCATGCGTTGCTACACGCTAATAAATTTTTTGCTAAATTATTTTGAGACATAGCAATTTTAAGTTGGACATGTTACAAAGGTAACCTTACCGAAAGGCTGTCAAACTTCCGTTCAACTGAAATAGAAAAAAGACATTCAAATCACGTTGTGTGGTAAGTTATACCGATATGTGTATATTTGAAATAAAAAAGTGTAATGTTTCAGTAGAAAATTGATAACACGATTAAGATATTTGTGATAATCACATACGTTAAGTCACCCCAAAATAATCCCCAAGTTAAACAGTCATACTTGTAGTTGAAATTTGGAACTGAAAAGAAATTAGTGCGCTGCAATGCAAATACTTATTCTGAAAACCGGCCCATCAGGTACTCGAACAGCTGAGCGCCTACATAACCATGCTGCAATCTGCAGAGAACTACAAAACTGTGCTGCATAGCTGCAGGGAGCTATGCAGCTGCATAGCTGCATAGCTCCAGCGACAGTTTATGAACGAGCGAGAAAGCCACAGAGCCGCTGGGCTGCGTCGGCTCCTACATTAGGAAGATGTGGCTTTTCTACTTAACGTGGACATTACAGCGGGCAAGATGGCGAATCTATGTGCAACTCTGCTACATAAAAGTAGCATTTACAGTAACTCTAGCTAAGACGATATGGGGATGCCATTTACTCACGGCTTTGCTTTACACAAATACGGCTTCGGAGATGGCCCGTGCACCGTGCGCGTTTGCTATATAGGAGGTCATGTACGTATATACAGATCCTTTAGTTTTTCAAGATACTTTGCTCAAGTGTCATGCAGTGCTCCCAGAATGCCATACACCGAGTTTTTCACGCAAAGCACCGAATTAACTTTTTATTGACTCTGCAGACGCAGTACTAAGGTGTTTTGACGACATTTGATGTGGAACAAGCAGGTACAGGCCATTATTTTCTGCAGTGGTCTGGTTGAGCGTTCAACAGCGAACCGTCACACGGCAATAGAAAACGAAATGGAAAGCCCTTATGTAGGGTACAGTATTTCCTAACCTCCAGGTAGCTTACCACATGTAATGCTGCTACAACTGTTTTACAGTCGGACGTGACAACGTCCACCATGTCAGTGGGCTCACCGAAGGCGGTCCACTCGAACATCATTTCGACATCGGGCTTCTTGCCTTTGGCTCAATTCATTCAGAAGCCCCGAAGTCTATTTCGGGCTTTTGCTTTGGGAGTAGCACGCATACGTTCATTGCCAAATCGGGCGTTCGCGACAAGGCGTCCGCCAAGATATTCGAACTGTTTTAGTGGTTGCGCAGCAAAATTGCACCACTTCAAAGCCAACGCCCAGCATGTGAGGCGGCCGTAGCGTTCCCGCGAAAAGTTATACTCTTTTGAAGGATGGGGTCTGTTCGCACTAGGGATGGCACAGTGTCGACACACCAGTGGAACTAAGCACAAGCTATAGCCATATATTCTCTTTTAGTTAAACTGTAGTTACGCTCGGGAGGGCTAAGTGAGCGGCTCAAAAAGGCAACTGGCTAAAGAACGACACCGCACTGTTGAAGCAGTACCACTCCTAAATGAAGGTCGTTTTCATTCGCTTGAACATTGAAATTCTTGTTGAGGTTGGGCTGCTTCGCATCGTACGTGGCCGATAGCTTCGAATAGCGAATTGAAGGTTTTTCTTGCTCTGGCCCGCAGCTCTATCACGCTGAATTTTCCAAACCGCGTTAGGAGGTGTACGCATTTTGTGGACCTCGAACCAGCAGTATCAGCTCTTCGATGTAGTACACCATGTACAAGAGGCACATCATGTCCTGAATGTTCACTGGCATCAACTACTCCACAGTGGCTCATACCATCTTCTCGCTCGGGGTAAAGCGACCACGTTCGATCGTAGCGTTCGATAGCGAAAATTACGTCTCAGCCATTTGAACATGCTTCGGATTGAATGTTAACCCCGCGCTACCCAACCTCTCAATTACATTTGTGAACAGCTGGAGGTACTTCTCGAACATTCGAAAAAAACTTGGTAGATTCCTCGTACCTGGAAATTGACGTTATGCGAAGCATGCGGAGGGAAGCTGACCATGTTGCAATTTTTTATTGAGCGACATGTAATAAAATGAGGCTAAATATATGTACAAATGTTGCACGCTTAGACATATGTTGAAGAGTTGCAGGTGATTATAAAACCAGTTATTTTCACTTGTGCAACGATGCCAACTGGAACATGCACACTAGCAACACCAGAAGCTATGAAGCGCTGATGCTCCTGAAGATGCTGGCCCTAGATACTGCTACATAAATCAACTTCAACGCATGGCAGCTAACCACAATTGACGGTAATCCGACGTGACGGGTGTATCGCAGAAGCACATATGTAATGTTTATAAAACTAGTAGGCAGCGCTGCAACCACTATTGACAATTTACGAAGATTAGCGTCTATCTGAAAAGTAATTCTGAGACATGGCGTAGCTGCGTGGTAAAATGCTTCATTGCCACGCAGAATGCTTGAGTTCGATTTCTGCTGAGACCCTGACAATTATTTCTTTGTATTCCTCGGGTCGACGCTACCATGTTGGGTATTTCCTAACGTTCTTGCGTTCAAATTGTCCATGTGTGTTCTCGTCGTTCCTGGGTAGATACTAAGTGTCAATCACCTGGGGAACTTACCCGGATACCAGCGGCACATACCCGCCCGCGGGTTTGTGCAACTGTCTGGCGGGAAGTGTTTGACGACGTACGTGACGGGTAGTTACATTACTCATGTTTTGATTAGCGCGTCATATTCGTCAAACCATTTTACCCTGCCATGCTATTTTCAGTTCAAGCCGAGTTAAGGGGGAGACCACGAGAGCACGTAAACGTAAGTGGCTAGATAGATAGATAGATAGAAAGATAGATAGATAGATAGATAGATAAATAGATAGATAGATAGGTAGATAGATAGATCGATCGATAGATAGATAGATAGATAGATAGATAGATAGATAGATAGATAGATACGCTCAAAGTTGCCGAAGTTCGCAAAGAAATGCTTCGCATTTAAAAGATGACGGTGTGATTGAGGTATGCTGCGGCATATTTTCTTGCAACGACCACAACAGCCAAACACCATGCCCGTAAGCTAAGACCAAGCTATGCGAGAGGTGAATTCAGTTTTCTTCGTGTCTGTAAGCTCCATCTGAACTGTAGGTGACCGCGGTGGGCATCCCTTGTGTCATTGCGGTGCTTCGCCAGATAGGCAATTCCGGGCTTCCAAGTACCATACCGCTGTATCGAGTCGACAGCGGCGAAATGCACGTTTGCTCAATTTTTGACAAGCTGTAGCCCAAATAAGGCAGCGAGCTAACCGAGAAGGTGGTGGTACAGAAAGAGCGAAGCAAGAAGTTTTTTTAAGTGGGGTAGAATGGGGCGGGGGGATATCCACAGTACATGTGTACTCGCACGTGTGTTTGTATTTGTAAGTGCATATACATATACACAAGAAAAATTGCAAGATTTTGATGAAGAGGACTGAATTACCGCCAATACCACCATCAACCCACTCTTGGAAACGCTTCTGTCGTAGAAGGTGGTTGCCCGCTTACCCGTGACCACGTTCATCGTGGTAGCGGTATGCTCGAAAAAAAGCGGTAGGCAGGTCCTTTTTTGGTATTTAGCCTTTGAAGGGCAGGTCCTTTCTTTGTATGGTAATACATTACTCGTCTATTCAAAGTTTTTTTCAGTTTACAAACCCTTCCCGGGAAGATCGGATGGCATCCCGGCTCGGCTGCTCTGACCTGACGGCCCAATGGGCCTTGGGAGAGAATGCGCAGACCGAGGCCGACGACTATGAGCTAGCTCCCTTCAGAGGCCGCTCACCTAGTGTTCATACGGGGTGGCCCCTTAGAGCCCCTCTCCACTCTCTCTATTTATCTATCAATAATTGTTTTTCAAACAGTCATTAATAAATGTAGTGCGAAGATAATCAATTTTTCAATGGCTTATCGTAAATTTTCACGTTATATGCCCGCCATACTGTTGTAGCGTGCGAACGTTCGCAAACCCATGTTGCTCGTTCAAATGTAGCACTAACTTCCGACTTTTGTCTCTATATTATTCCAGAACATATGTGTAGGGATGCATGTACTGCACCTTACAACTCTAAATGCGAAGCATTTCTAAGCAAACTTCGGCGACCTTGAGCGTATCTATCTATCTATCTATCTATCTAGCCGCCAACGACTTTTATCTCTCCTGGCCGATTTGATAATGGTATCGATACCAAACTTGGTATGGCATAACATGACCATATGATGAGCCTACCTGACTAGTCATAACATAAAAATCATGAAATGTATGTCAAGAATTTCATGAATGTCATCAGTGTCATGATATACATTTTATAGTCTTGCGGCTCTTGCGGTGGTATTGTTCACATGACATGTTGCAAAACTGGTGTGGTATGACATCATTGCATGGCGAACACAAGCGACGGACCTTACCATGAAAATCATGATATGCGTGTCATGTAACAACATGACTACATGCCACGCTCATGATGCGCTCTCAGCCATTTCTCTATAGCGTCACATATACCAAATTTGCTATTACTGTACGTGAATGGATTACGAAGGTGTGTGACTGGTGCAAACATGATAATCATGAGATGCATGTCATGTAACAACATGACTACATCCCAAGCTTATGATGCGTTGGCGGCCTTTCTGCTAGCTTCATTTATATGAAATTTGGTAATACGGTACAGGAATTAACGACGAGGGTATGGACTGGTGCAAACGTGATAAACATGAGATGCGTTTCATGTAACAACATGACTACATGCTATGCTCACGATGCGCTCGCGGCCGTTTCTCGAGCTTCACATGTACGAAACTCGGTATTACGTGACGCGAACGGACGACATATGTGAATGTCATGACCGAACGGGATAATCGTCACATGCGTGTCAGGTAACAACATGACTACATGCCACACTCATGGTGCGCTCGCGGCCGTTTCGCTCGCTTTACATATGCCAACTTTGTTATTACGTGACTTCAATGAATGACGAAGGTATTTGACTGGTGCAAACATGATAATGATGACATGCGTGTCATGTGAGAACATGACTACATGCCACAGTAAAGGCTCCAATACGTTTCGACGTGACGCGGTGCGCGTGCTCACCGGCGTTGATTTTGTCGGGTCACGCCGGCGTTTTACGCAAGGCACCGGTCCTGCCATATACTCGCAGGCACGTGCTGCGTTGCTTTGACCATGCGACTGTCACAAACGAGCTCTCCGAAAAAGCGGGCGCAGCCAAATTATAGCGACAGTACCAATACCAAGCACAGAGAGGTGCCTTAAGGTCAACGATAAAGAAGAAAACAAACATCCAAAGACTCCCTGGGCGCGCCGTCTCTCCTCCCTTCGGAAGCGTAGTTTGCTGACTAACCTCCTTACATCGGCGGCCGAGTAAGCCCTGGAAGGTTCTCGAGGGAAAGGGGCGTGGTGATGCAGAGTTGCGTCATGTGTCGCGGACGGCCTCCGAAGCATCTCGCGCTTTCCCAAGCCTTCGCTGGGCATCGCACCGACGAAAACGATGAAAATTTTCTGGAATCTAGTGCGAAGGGTATTTAACCGAGCAGCAGAGATGGGAGGTCAGGAGAAGAAGGAAGTTAGCGCCATTGTGCGTGGGGTCATTGTGCTGTATCGTATCGTCGAAGGTTTCGCCCTTTTAACAAAGCAGGTAATGAAGAGGTTTTCCACCGGAGAGGTGATGAATCGTGCTACAAGCAGAAGAGTGTGAGACTGCCATTAGAGAACGAAGACGCGTCCTGCAATCGCAACGCGTGGGAAGCCGACGTGTTACCGGCGAAGTTGGTGCTTGGAGAGCAGCCAATTGAAGACGCGAGGTTTCTTGGAAGAGAAACTTCGCGGGCAGCGGATCGACAACAACGCTGGACTTTGAGTGAGTGATTTTCGTAAGAGTATCATTCAGACTTTTGTTCCAAGGACTTCAGACTCAATAAGTTTTTGAACTCTTTAGTCTGTAAGTGTCTTGGTTGTTCGATGCATGCGATTGCAATGTAGCGCCTATTGTTGTTTGTGTCCGTTGTTTCGAGTGTTGGTGATTGTACTTTGTAGTGCATTGTTTGATTTGTGACATATAGTATTCAACTACTGTCAAGTGTGCATATTTTTGTATCGATTTTATCTGCCAAACTTGAGAATATAATTTTGTTTTGTTTCTCATTTCTCGGCTCTGACTTGTTCTTTGGTCTACAGCCGGCGTCCGCTGGTGCGCCAAATAGGACCATATCTAAATTGTCCACATTTTGATGGAGCAGTTCGGGGGGCCGATATTTCGACCCTTGGAATTAGCCCGGCGATCACCTCCCTAATTAACGGGACCTGTGGCAATTATTCTGGCATTTGCGACAGGACCTTTCGCTGCACAGCTTGTCCAAAGTAGTGAGAAACAGTCTTGAGTCGTTGATTGAGCTATCTGAACATTTTTTCGTACGCTGCTCAGTGTTCTCGTGCTTCGATAGATTGCTTCGATAGACTGATTTTGACAGATACTTTTTGCACGCGGCAAGGTTTTATTTGCGAGACACCATGGATCTCGAAAAGTTAGTAGATCTTGTTGAGAAGATGAGCCTTTCTGCACCGAACTACGGAAGTGGGTCACCCAGAGGAAAAAGAAAAAAAAGAGAGGGCCAAAGAAGAAAAGGCAGCTGAGCTGGAAAAAGAAAGGTTGACGGTCGAAATAGCCAAAGGGGGAAAAGTAGCTGAGTTGGAGAGAGAGGTTGGCAGCTGAAAGGGCAAAAGAAGAAAGACAGGCAAAGGAGCGACAGCTGAAAGAAGAAAGAGAGGTTAAGGAGCGACCGCGGAAAGAAAAAAGAGAGGAAAGGGAACGGAAGCGGCAGCATGAGATGGAATTCGAGCGGCTCCGTTTGCAACAGCAAAGTGAAACTCCCGTCCAAGCTAAAGTTGAAAGCAGCGAATGGGAAGATCACGGCTTCCGCTTAAACCCAAGCAAGGTGCTCGTAGCGTTCGATGAAAGGAAGGACGAGATTGACGCGTACCTTCACATATTTGAGACGATTGCAAGGAGCCAGATTGGCCGGAACATCAATGGACAACTGCTTTCAGTACCTGCTTGAGTGGCGAAGCGCTGTGTGTACGGCAGGCTAACGCCGACTGATGCAGCCAACTATGCAAAGGTGAAACCTGTTTTGCTGAAGCGATTTATATTTATTGTGGAAGGTTTCCGGGACAGATTTCGGACAGGAAAGCCAGCTGATGGTAAGATGGCTACGCAGTACGCCGGCCAACTGAGTCATTGTTTTGACAGATGGATCGAATTTTCAGGGACAGCGTAGGAGTACGATGAGCTTAGAGAGCTTCTTATTAGAGAGTAATTTCTCACCAGTTGCCACCCAAGCCTGTCGCTGTACTTGAAAGAGATGAGAGATAAGTCACTTGAAGGCATGCTTGAATTGGCCGACCAATTCTTGGAAGCGCAAGGTGGCACAAATTTGGCCTAAGTCAAGAAAGAGTGTCCCGAAGATTCGAAGAAATCGGCACCCGTACAAAATAAGCATGCACGGGAGGGTGTTCCACAATGTTTTCTGTGCAACTGAGTGGGTCATCGGGCTAACAGCTGTTGAACTAACTTTACGAGGCCTATGGTTGTAAAATGTTTAGAGTGTGGTGAGACCGGGCACAAGGCAGACGCATGTCGTAACGGAGCGAGTCAAACTCACCACGTAGCCTGTGTGCACGTGGCACCGCCAGCCGATGATGATGACGTCACCAACGGGTTCGTAGAGCACAAAATTGGGGAGAAACTTCCTATTGCGGGGGCTGTAGTGAAAAAACAGCCAACCGGTGTTACAAAGCGAACGCCAACTCTGCCTGGAGAAGTTGCGGGCAAGAAGGTCACAGCGTTAAGGGATACCAATAGCTCCACTGTTATCGTGCGGTGAAATTCGGTACGGGAAAGTGAGTTAACAGGAAAAAGGAAACCGGTTTTTCTAATTGACAGCACGGTTCGGATGCTTCCCGAAGCAGAGATTGAGGTTGAAACCCCTTTCTTCAGCGGGAAGGTTACAGCTCTATGTATGACGACACCCCTGTACGATATCATCATTGGGAACATCGGCGGGGCGCGGGGCCGATTGATCAAGAACATTTGGGGGAAGACCCGAATATGGAACCATCGCCGACACAGGCACAACGAGATACAGTGGAACGAAAATCCCGTGAAGGATTTCAATCAAGCCCAAGGTGAAGCCTGGGTGCAAGGGACAGAGAATCAGGAGGTGATCGTGTTGAATGAGTTAACGTGCAGGGCTGCTGGACTTACGCTGCCACGACATCAGCCGACCGACACTGTAAAGGCGACGGAGTCGTCCAGCCAGGTCAAACGTCATGACATGAACAAGCTGGTGAATAACCAGACAAGATCATTTGAACGTTATGACCCGTTAACAGTGCCGGAAGTTACAACGATGGCTGAGACGCCGCGTCAGATACCGTCGTCGGAAAGGGCTCATCGAAACAGAAACAAAAACAATAAGAAGAGATCCAGCGAGCGCTGCAACAAAAGGCGCAAGCGCAGTTCGAAATGCACAGGATAGATGCTGAGGTGAAATCGGAGTGTGTTTGGTAGCGTTGAGCCTAAATGTGTTGTGTCGTTGTTATCCTGTGTCACAAGTGTATGTCGAGGGAGTCAAAGTGTTTGTTGCGATGATGTGATGTATAGAATTGTACAACGGCTGTAAAGACAGGTCTTTCTACATTTGTATTGTTTGGAATATGTTTTGGAGCGTTGTACTCATGTACCTGTGGTTATATTGCATGAGTTGTGAGCTTGAACTAAGACGTGCAATTGTATTGAGTGTTCTATAGTGATTGTGACACGCCATGAGTGATTGAATATGTTACGGTCTTTAAGTATGTGGGAACTGTTCGCACTAGTTTGTGTGGTTTTGAATACTATGTGATAATATTCCTAAAGTTGAGGGCAGTGTCACAAACGAGCACTCCGAAAAAGCGCGCACCGCCGAATTATAGCGAGAGTAACGATACCAAGCGCAGAGAGGCGACTCAAGGTCAACGATAAAGAACAAAACAAACATCCAAAGACTCCCTGGGCGCGCAGTCTCTCCTTCCCTCGGAAGCGTAGTTCGCCGACTAACCTCCTCACATCGGCGGCCGAGCAAGCCCTGGAAAGTTTTCGAGGGTAAAGGGCGTGGTGATGCAAAGTTGCGTCATGTGTCGCGGACGGCCCTCAAAACGTCTCGCGCTTTCCCCAGCCTTTGCTGCGCATGGCGCCGACGGAAACGGTGAGAATTTGCTGGAATCTAGTGCGAAGGCTATTTAACCGAGCAGCAGAGATGGGAGATCAGGAGAAGAAGAAAGTTCGCGCCCGTGTGCGTAGGCATAAGGAGAAAGTTTTGCGAAAGTGTGCGTAGGGTCATTCCGCTGTATTGTATCGTCGAAGGTTTCGCCCTTAGTAACAAAGCAGGTAATGAAGAGGATTTCCAACTGAGGAGGGAAGACTCGTGCTACAAGGAGAAGAGTGTGAGACTACTGCCAGTGAGCGAAGACGCATCCTGCAATTGCAACGCGTGGGAAGCCGACGTGTTACCGGCGAAGTTGGTACTTGGAGAGCAGGCAATTGAAGACGCGAGGTTTGCTGGAAGAGAAACTTTGGGGGCAGCGGATCGACAACAACGCTGGACTTTGAGTGAGTGATTCTCGGAAGAGTATCATTCAGACTTTTGTTCCAAGGACTTTGGACTGAATAAGTTTTCGAACTCTTTAGTCTGTGTCTTGGTTGTTCGATGCATGCGATTGCATTGTAGCGCCTATTGTTGTTTGTGTCTGTTGTTTCGAGTGTAGCTGATTGCACAGTATAGTGCGTTGTTTGATTGGTGACATATCGTGTTCAACTATTGTCAAGTGTGCATATTTTTGTATCGATTTGATCTGCCATAATTGAGAATATAATTTTGTTTTGTTTCTCAACTCTCGGCCCTGACTTGTTCTTTGGGCCACAGCCGGCGTCCACTGGCGCGCCAAATAGGACCACTTTTTAATTTTCGATGCTATCGTGGTGCAGTTCAGGGAGCCGATATTTCGGCCCTTGGTATTAGCCCCGCGATTACCTCCCTAATTAAATGGACCTGTGACAGTGGGTTTCAGCGCTTCTGGTGTCCCTCTGTCTCGAAAAGAGGCAGACGCAGTCTTGCATGGGTAACGCATTCGCGCCAAATGCAGCATGTCAAATTTCGGGCCGGTTGCGGTTGGGCTGCGGTGACGGACGCTGGTCGCGCCGGTTGCGCTTGCGTCAGACTAGAGAGTACTCGCGTTTTGAGAGCGTAGCGTCACTGTGCCCAGCGTGCGCGGGCGTCAACGTTATGTTAGAGTGTATTGGGTCCTTCATGATGCACTTGTGGCCGTTTCGCTAGCTCGTCATATACTAAATTTGGTGTTACGTGACGTCAATAGAGGATGAATGTATATTACTGGTGCAAACATGATATTGATGACATGCGTGTCATGTAAGAACATGACAACATGTAGTGATCATAGCCTGCTCACGGCTGTTTAGCTAGCTAAATTTAGCGTCACGTAACGTGAATATATGAAGAAGGTGAACTACACATGCAAACATGATAATCATGACACGGAAGTCGTGTACGGCATAATTTACATCCACCTCTTAACGTTGTGGTGGTTTGAAAGTGGCATATCAACCTTCCTCACTCATGCTTCGCATACCGTCGATTCTCACTGTACGTGGAATCTGCCAATTTATTCATAACCTAGTGCACCATATGCTGTCAAGCCGTTCCACTTGATAAACCACCTTTCTGGAAGCAAGAACAAAACCGGTCGCATAGCGCGGATTTGCAAATTCTTGCCTCCAGATTTTATACTTCATACAGTAAAAAGTTCTAGAAAACTTCTTTGCTGTATAGGTAATTAGGGATTTGTGACCATTCCGGGAACAGTGTAGCACTTAGTGTAACTATGTGTGTTGGTTATTTGAGCGTCACAAAACGGCCAACTTTTACTTTCTTTTCTGTCTTTGCATTCCGGACACGTTGGGGCTAGAATTACAGAACCACTGCAATGAAGCTGGTTGTTGGGCAGACTACAGCATCCATCGTTGCGTTCATCGCGGGCTGCTATATGTTATTCGTTATCTCACACGGTAAGAAAACGCTGGCGCGGAATAAAAAAGCAACGAGTGCACTACTTTAACGATATAATAAACTATACTTATACTTAGCTTTCTGCGGGTTGAGAGTCAGGATCTTTGCCGCGAATGTAAAGGAAAAGAAGTTAATGGCACTCAGCTAACCACTAACACTTTGACAGAGAGTGCCACTCTAAGGCGCTACGCAATAAACTATACTTATACATAGCTTTCTGCGGGTTGAGAGTCAGGATCTTTGCCGCGAATGTAAAGGAAAAGAAGTTAATGGCACTCAGCTAACCACTAACACTTTGACAGAGAGTGCCACTCTATGCGCTACGCCAACTTCAGCGTTTGTTTAATTAAAACACAATAGCTTTGATTGATGGTGCTACTTACCACAATCTCCATATTTGACGCAACTAAATCTGTTATTGCGATAAAAACTGTCAACGCAGCCACAAAGTCTGTCGCCCCTCGTGCAATAAACACCTACGCCCGGGCATGTATTTTCTGGTGAGGTGTCATTTGCAAGACACGACACTTGTCTTTGATTTTCCTTGCAACCTACAAAAATATATGGGTACAAGTTACTATAATTACGTGAAAAAATAATAGATCTTGAAGACTACTTAACTATCACTCGCAATAATAATTTATTTTTCAAATCTTTCGGAACCCATCGATGTGCACTATGATCGGGAGTGGCTATAGCATTTCAAAAGATGACGATAAGGAGGCAGCGTTGCAGAAACTGTAGTATCGAATGCCAGCATCGCTAGTTGTGAGCGCATAAATTACCATTGGCCATGATTGAATGATTGCTATGAATTAAAAAAAAACGCAAATATTGTGTGGAAGGCGCAGCAACGTCACTGTTAAAGCTGGAAGGGCGGCCTTTTGGAGCTTTTTCTAAACACTCATTGGGTAACTGCTGCACTGCATTGAATCTTACTTTCATACTTCACAACCACAAACATGTAGTACACAGGCGTCACTGTACGAGATTTAATATCACATAAAACATCCCTCAAGCGTACGATGTCTCTGGCCATCACAGCAAGGGAATTGCACTACTACTTGGCGATCGATTATAAGATGCATGCTCAGTTCCGCGTATATTCGCTCATGAACACGTAAGTAGTAGGTTCACGGCAACTTTGAAAAAGTATCATGAAAGTAGCCCATGCTTTGTGTTCCGCATATGTATTGCATAATCTATTGTTATAAATGTACTTCTCAAAAGAGGAAAAGATTTATAAGAGTCACTTTGGCCTTTACTATAGGTATTCTATGTGTGCATACGTGTGCGCGCAGATGAGCGTGGGGCAGCGGGCTGGCTGGACGGCTAAAAAAATCCAAGCATGTACCGGGAAGAATTGATAAAGAGAGGGGCGAAGCGTTCGTCTGTGCGTCTGTCCATTCGCTAATCTCTATTAGTGTCTGTCTGTCTGTTCGTTCCTCCATCCATCCATCCGTCAAATATTCAAAAATCACTATTGCCATCTAGCGATATTATTTCCAACGACATATAACACAACGCCATCTAGTGAGCAATTCTTCGAACTAACTAGAAGTGGCTAAATAATACCCTAGAGTTTCCTAAAATTAACTAGATGGGATTCTGTCTCTGCGATCATTCAGTGACAATGGGAATGATGGGTAGTACACACATCTGCCTCGTCTTCGTACTTGCGGGGTGGCGAATCGTGCTTGTGGCTTCGTTTATTGCTGTGTTTTGGTTTTCTTTTAAAAGGAAGATTGAACCTTTTCGACCTTTGTGATCCCATTTGGATAGTTAAGTCTAAAAAAATAAGGTGGTGAAGCGCGATCGCTCAACATTTGCTGATTTTTGTTTTGTAAGACAACAGGTCCAAGCCACACGAACACACACGGAGCCAAAAGCAGGGGAGAAGTACAAAAATTAGAGAAATTTGTGTACTACACATTTTTCTCACGCTCGCTGAAGCGCTGTGCGTTGCAGCTTCCATAGGCACTAGCGCCAGGGTTCCCTCTAGTGTATATTAGGAAACTATATGCATAATACTGGCACTACAGTGATAGGAACGATCCGCACACTAAAGGGTTTCACGCCAAAAAGTATGACAAACGAGGCATATCACGGTTATTGATCGTGGAGCCGTATATTGTTTAACCTTTTTAAAGCAAAGCTTAAGCCCCTTCTCATTACTTAAGCTTGCCTTTTTATTTCCAAACGGTGGTTGTGCACAATAATCAGTGGATAGATAAAGACAGTAAATGCAGTACCAATAGACACACAGTGTCTAAAATTACTCTAGAGGTAAGCTATACAATACCAGAAAAGCAAACGTGAAAAATATCACTCGCTCTTCTATGGAAGATATGGTTACAATCCATAGACTAGAGATGTTTCACAATGGTGTGAATAGTACCAGCTTGAACTTCCCACGTAGGGTATCTTCGCACACCACGGGTGAGTGTTCTGTTTCCTTTACGAATGATGGCATTGCGTTGTAACAGATAGCGTGGTGTCTGAATCTCTCATGATAGTTACATACAATGTGAAACACGATAGATAGTTGTTAAATGTAGATTTATTGGCTTCTAAAATAATAACAGGCTTTTGCCTTAGGACGCGTTACGTGGCGAATAATTTATCACGCAATGCCAGAAGGTGTCAACCCCACTCTTTGAAGTTGCTGCCGAGACTTACTATATTACGTTGGAACGAACATGTGGCATCGCAGCTGTCAATAGAAAATTCCTCTCATTGTCCCTAAATAGAAAATTCAAGCAGCCGATTGCCAGAACTAAAATGAACAGCGCGAACAAATAATACGGTTATCATAGAAAAGACATGACACACACGAGCACTGTGTGTGAGTGCTGTCTTAGGAACGAAGCTTCTAAGCGTCATTCCTTGTTCTTTCGATTTACGTTGTCCTGGCTTGAACGCGCCGGTTTGCACGGCGTGGGTGAGCGCACCAATGGTACATAGAAGACGAGGACGATGATAGTGTTTGCGCTCGTCATACGCTGTTTTTTCCGCTGTAGTGTCATAAGAGTTACAAAACACGCTCACTCCCGGTGCTCTCTTTCTGTCTCGTGGTCACGGAGTATACTTCATTATGAATGAATTAAGACGGCTCGTAGCGGGACTGCGCGGCAACGCAATCAAGAGTTTCGAGCTCGCGGAGTGGCTGCAGCATGGCCGCATAGACAAGCGGAACCAACCAGATTGGTGGTCTCGCAAAGCTGCAGTAGCAGGAGAATGCAGTCTTCTAAAACTCCAGGTTGGATCCTACAGCATAGCCACCCTCCGGCAGCAGCTGCGTTCCCCACCCGTAACAAACGTAGTATATATATATATATATATATATATATATATATATATATATATATATATATATATATATATATATATATATACATATGGGCTATGGGTAAATTTAGTCCGCACCTATATGGTCACCCCTTCGACGTAGTCGCCGATCACCTTGCGCTTTGTTGGTTATCCACAATGAAAGACCCCTCGGCTTATTTAGCTCGCTGGGCTTTGCAGTTGCAAGAGTTCGACATGCGTGTTTTCTACAGGCCTGGCCGACGTCACACTGATGCCGATGCCCTATCACGTTCATCTGTGTCCTCCGAAAGCTCTGAGTGTCTATCTGCCGTGGATGAACTTGTAGTGTTCCCAGAAAACTGCGACATGGCGTCTGAGCAACGTAAGGATGACTGTATCAGCACTCTTCTCTGATTCCTTTCAGACCTATCGACTTCTCCATCTTCTCGAACGTTGCGCCGTCAAGCGGCTCACTTTGAGGTCCGCGATGGCCTTCTTTATCGCAGAAATTACGAGTCCGACGGCTTAATGTGGTTACTCGTCATACCTCGTCGTCTTCGTGGTGCAATACGTTCAGCTTTCCACGCTGACCCTCAGTGCGGACATGTGGGCGTCTTCAAAACACAAGCTCGGCTTTCCTCCCGGTTATAGTGGCTAGGCATGTACACCTTTGTGTGCAAATTCATTCAGTCATGCCCGCAGTGCTAGCGACGCAAAGCTCTCCCTCATCTCGCCACTGGTCTGATCCAGCCAATCCCTTGCCCAGCAAGTCCTTTCGACCGCGTTGGAATCGATCTGTATGGGCCTCTTCCATTCACGGCTTCCGGAAACCATTGGATCATTGTCGATGTTGACTACTTGACGCGATACGCAGAAGCAGCCGCTTTGCCTGCTGCCACAGCATGCGACGTATCATCTTTCCTCCTGCGAAACTTCATTCCCTGTCATGGCGCACCACGTGAACTTCTCAGTGACAGAGGACGTGTGTTCCATTCTGAAGTCGTCAACACAATCCTTGCCGAATGCCGTATCATTCCCCAGACTACCACCGCCTACTATCCGCCGACGAATGGATTGATGGAAAGATTCAACCGTACCCGAGGTGACATAATATCTAAGCATGTTGCCTCAAGCAACTCCGATTGGGACCTCATTCTGCATTTTGTGACATACGCATATAACATTACTCCACAGGCAACTACGGGATTTTCGCCGTTTTCCCTGTTATATGGCCGAGACCCTTCCACCACACTGGATACCATTCTACCCTACCACCCCGATTCCTCCGAGCCTACGCCTACCTCTGAAGCTGCCCGCCTTGCCGAGTCGTTTACATCATCAACATCATCATCAGCCTGACTACAGGCCTCTCCCGTGTTCCGCCAGTTAACCCGGTCCTGTGCTTGCTGCTGCCGATTTATACCCGCAAACGTTTTAATCTCATCTGCCCACCTAACCTTCTGTCTACCCCTAACCCGCTTGCCTTCTCTGGGAATCTAGTTAGCTACCCTTAATGACTAGCGGTTATCCTTTCTACGCGCTACATGCCCGGCCCATGTCCATTTCCTCTTCTTGATTTCAACTCTAATATCCTTAACCGCCGTCTGTTCTCTATTCCACTCTGCTCTCTTCTTGTCTCTTAAGGTTACACCTACCCTTTTAGATGCGGAGCATCTAATACTCGAGGCTTGTAGTGCAGCGCCGTCTGCAAGCTTCCTCCTCCTTCTTCCACCATCTGTGCATCCCTTCCTCCTCTACACACCGCGCGCGCTTCACTCCTCCACCATCTGTGCACCCTTCCTCCTCTACACACCCAAGGAGGATTAAAAAAATTGCTGGAGTGGAAATGATTGCGCAGATGTGAAGCCGTTCCTCTGGCAAGATGGCGGCTGTGGCGGCCATCTTACTAGAGCTTGATAAAGTGTCGCCGTTCAGCGATCGAAAACGAAGCGTTTCCCTCGCACGCCCAACGAGTTTAATGCAACCAACATTTTTGGGGCCTCATAGTGCTCCAAGTGCGTCTTAAAATCACTAGTTTTTCGTAGTGAGCCTCTGATTGGAGGCAAAGTTCTTTGAAGATTCAGTCATCCATATTTGTTTCTGAGTGTTATTTCGTCAGGAACAACCATCCTTTAACATAGAACTACCGTAGTATTTACATAACGTATCAAAGCCACTTGATCTTTAAGCGGGCACTATCAGAAAAGAGCATGTTTCCGCCATCTTGGCAGTGGCAATAGGTGGCTTCACTTCTGCTGGCAAGGCATCGCAGGAGCTTCCACTCCAGCAACTTTTCTTTAATTCTCTTTGTACACACCGCGTGCGCTTCTCCTCTTCACGAACATTCGCTAGCTGTATAACGTAGCGCGCATGCGCCGTCACGCTTCGAGAACATCGGCAGCTGACGCGCGCGCATGCGCCGTCGCGCTTCGAGAACATCGGCAGCTGACGCGCGCGCATGCGCCGTTGCGCTTCTCCCCCTTCTCGAACATTCGACAGCTGACAGTGCATGCGCCGTCGCGCTGTATATATACTCAAGGTCGGCGCTCGCTCGCTCAGTTGCCGCTCGTCGGTTGGTTTGTACGGCGCGTCGACGTCCAAGGTCGCGGTGAAATGAATTCCAACGAATCCACAAACACAATGATCGACGTCCCTTCGACCAGCGCCGCCCTTTCGCATACGTGTGTACGTGTTCACTTATTTAACACCGCCTCCTACAACCGCGTTAACCAATTTAGCCATCGACCCAAGTAAGTCGCAATTTAACACCCCATTTCACAACCACGTTAACCAATTTAGCCATCGACCCAAGTAAGTCGCACTTTAACACCCCGTTAACCAATTATATGCTCCGCATCCTCCTCAGTGTTCCCCCGAGGGAAGCTGCGGGCAAATTTTTTCTTTCCATTGCTCGCTGCGTCGTCCTCAATTTAGGCTGAACCCTCCTTGTAAGTCTCCAGAATTATGCTCCGTAGCTGAGTAACGGCAAGATACAGCTGTTATATATCTTCCTCTTGAGGGATAGTGGCAATCTACCTGTCATAAATCTACCTGTCATTTACAACCATCGACAAATGTAGACAAAAATCTCGAAGTGACGATAACCAGCCGTACGCTTTGTTCTGGACACACTCGTGTGACTTCGGGTTCCCGCTGTCCCTACAGGCCTCTCCTCAAAGCCTGTCTCAAAATACCAGGAACCCTACCACGTTGTCTAGCATACTTCACATGCTAACAACATCGTTGAACCCGTTACACCGTCCACAGACCAGTGCTTTCGGGGTCGTGAAACCGTTCACGTACAGTGGTTGAAACCTTATTACGATCCGGGAGTACTCTTTCTTCCGTGAGTCGACAGGATGGCTCCTTTTCCGACAGGGGATGAAGTTTAGTGAAGAGGAAGGCCCACTATTGCAGCGACATCGACACGTGGGCGCGAGGCACGAGCTAAGGCTGCCTGGTTGCTGCTGCGACGCTGCTACCACTTTTGACCTTGCATTTACATTATGATATATATATATATATATATATATATATATATATATATATATACACTAGAAACAACGTTTGCTGTTCTCATTTATAACCTCATGTGCCTAATATCTCAGTCATAGATCGCATTGCCGAAGTTCGCAAATTGGACCATTATAAAAACTGCAGCATATCTACGGAGTAAATGATAATGAGTGGGGTGAAGTGTCCATGAGTCCATCCGTGCTTTCGTTCGTCCATTCGTTTTTGCTTCCGTCCATCCATGCGTCCGTCCGCGCATTCAATTGTCGGTCCGCTCGTCCGTCTGACCGGCCATCCATCTAGTGATCACTCTAAGTACCGCGATCTCACAACTTTTCATGATATACAATAACGCTGTTCAGCGGATATTCCAATTACTGAGTAATAGGTAGCTACCTGCTATTACTACATACATCGGTGAATCGGGGACGCACGACCAAAGGCTTAGGGAGCTTCGCCCCAAAAACGCGTGATCCAAGAGGCAAAATGATCGCGGCTACTATATTTTTATTCTGGCTAAAATTATCATTTGCGGTAGTAAAAATTAGAGATGTGCACGAGCTACATTATCGCGGTCCGGTCCAGCCCGAGCCAGATGTTTGGCGGAGGCAGGTAAGCCCAGCCCAATAATGTATAGAGCACTTCCCTCCAAAGAAAGCACACATATGAACAACGAGAATTCTTGCACATTAACTATATTTTCAGCTTGACTCATACTTTTCATCAGGCCAGAGGCTAGCTCTACAATTCAACAAGGAAGCCTTAGCCCGGCTTGGGCCCGAGGTGAAAATACAGCGGGCTTGGTCTTTCAGGCTACCCAGAGGGTGTGGACATCTCTAAATACAATTCATAACTGCGTTAGTAATTGTGAAGGTATGAGCTGTCACGGACATACCCACTAGTAATTGCACTTACAAACTGGTTCATTACATCTCAGCCAAGAAAAAGCAAGAAGGAAGTCTGCAGGCAAACCAGGAATGTAACCAATTATTAAGCGATGGGCTTAACCGCTTGTGAATAGTTCGGTGCTGTAGAAAGCTTCACGTTCAACGTGGGAAGGGCATGGATTACAAGAACACCTGAACAGTAGGCAACGTAACATATATTCTGGCCAAGATTATTTGTTTGCTCAATTCTCAGTTTCCTACTCACGGGCAACACTAAGTTTTTGCTTCAAAATGACTGCAAGAAAAGCGGTGACCACTAATCCGTGAGAGCATTCTTGTTCACCGGGTCCACGCAGCAGTCCAGGCACAACAACAAGCCCGAACTTCACTAAGACCCAGAAGTTTTGATCATTTTTTTTATCTTTATAGATTTTTGCGTAACGACAAGAAGATGATTTGTAGCTCAGAAGTGATGCGGTTGACGTAACCAGCATAATTTCTGCGATAAAAGAATCCTCCAAGAATAAGTAGCTAAAATAGGTGGGTTTTAAAAAATATACAGGGACGCTTCTGAATAACTACCCTTGCTTCATTTATTTCAGTATGCCCGATTAGTAACGTTTTCTTGAAATCTTCAGAATCGCAACGGTGCCCTTCCCTGTCACAAACGAAAAATATCGATCATATGGCGGTAGGACAGAACATTTGCTTGTCGCGCAAACAGCTTGTCTTTGATCACCATTCCAATCAAAACTGTTCATGTTGTTATTCCTGGTGTTTTCAGTTACGAACAAAGCTTACTTTTTGTTCATTACTAATGAAACCGATGCCAATACCACAATTTCTGCGAAATACACTCTTTGACCCATGGGGATGTTTATAAGCATATCAGATTGACACCAGTAGTCAAAAGTGTCCCAGTGAAGAGTACATTTGATTATGTGATGCTGAATGGAGTTCTTAAGGTTGACGGTAAATAACAAAAATCTGTATTATGTTTTATGCGTTTCTCCGTGGCCCTTGGTGCACGCAAAGAACAAATACGCAATAAGCCACTTGCTGAAAAAAACATCATCGAAGATTACGACGCCGCCTAATGCGAATTCTCAGGGCAGTTTTTTAGGAGTCCTAACTCTTTGACAAGTGAAAACAAACGACATGAAAGACCAAATTATCAATTTCAATTCAGACCCCCCAGAGAGTGCTTGCTTTTTGTGGGAGTGAAGCCATTTTCCATAATTCGCTCTCTTTTCAGTAGTGCTGGCAATTTTCTGCTGCACAGAATAAGGACACTCTCTCGACCGAATGCCGCTACACAGGCTGAATGAGAGTGAACAGGTTACCTTGCTAGACTACAGTAGTGCTTCTGATTTAAAGTTAATACACTCTCTGCGGGAGTTGCGCAGCTCTGTCACAGATCTTTACAATGTAGTCGGGCTAGAAAGCATCAAGGTAATTCCCGAGTACAATCTCTGCTGCTGCTAGTACTAGCCTTTCAAAAAAAAAGTCGAGCATTTCTTTACAGTTCAACAGTGAACGTGTAGCGGAGATTTCTTGAAGCTTACCTCACATATACAGAAGAAACATCGGCACACTCATTATATGGTACGAAACACAGCAACACCGAGCATATACTACTCACGATACAGGCAGTCACATATACACCAACTGGCATTTATACCGTGACGTCTGGCATCCTTTAGTGCGGGTGGCACAACATTTCTATTAGGTGAACTTGAGGAGAAAATATACACCTAGCATGTATAAGTATCAGGTGATCGTTAGGTTCTCTGTAGGTGATTCGACCGTTTGTTTTATAACTACACATCATTCAACGCCGTTTTCGTTACTAAATTCAAAAAATCGGCTCATTGCGGTGAAACGACTTACGCCTAAACGTGGAAGTTGTAGCTAGGCACTTAGAAACACAATTGGGACAATATTTCATCAGTGCTGGCCGTGAAATAACCTGCGAACGTTGTGATCCGGCGTGCTATCAGCTTTCCGTTGCCTCAGTGCCTAGTAGTACGCCATAAAAAAACGCCAGGCCTGCGCAGTACGCGCAGAACTGTCGCAGCAAAAGCTAGAAGAGTGGCCTTTCAGAGGCATTTCAAAACACTCACTGGGTAACTACTACAAGCACTCTTGCTTGGTACCTACTAGGGCAATAATAATAAACTTTTGGGTAGTAGGCCGGCATTTGCTGTGTTTTTTTCGTCATTCTTCTGAGAAGCATGGTATCCTCTAAACGCTTGCAAAGAATTTTTTGTGCCAATTGTCCATGCAGTGGCTGATGACGAAGAGGAATTATAGCTGAAGTGGGTATGCACCACAGGTAATAGGGGAACAATAACAAGCTTTTGTGATGGTTTGGAGCATTGGCCGGTTCACTCTTGACGCGATTCGCATTGTGCGACGACTGATTGTTTTTACGCTGTTTTAAAAGGCTTTATAAGTCATAATAACGTGATTGCTTTCCTGACATCAAGCCTGCCTTAGGCAAGTTTGACAAGTCAGAAGCACCAGTGTAGCTCAGTGGTTGAATACGGCGCTCGCACCAAGCCGACCCGCGTTCGAGCCCCACTGTGCCATTAGTGCTAGGTCAAGCCTGCCTAAAGTATGTTTGACAACAAGTTGCAAGCACTGGCTTGATACCCGTGTCAAACGTAGCAACTTAAGTGCACATTGAGTGAGTAAACTGAGCCGAGTGTCATTTGTGCGCTGTCACACGAGCAAGTTTAGTGTCACTCGCTACAAAGTACACTTGCCGGCAAGTGCGTTCCCCAACCTCACTTCACTGACACGGCTGCAGTAAAGTGCGTAGCCTCGGTATTCAGTGGCTTGTACAGAAATACGCTGTTGCCTAAAGTGGCGCTCATACTGTATTTAAACTATCATTGATACTGTTATATGTAAGAACAAGTCAAAAAATACAAGAATAACCTCGCTACCTTCGTCATCAGGCTGTTTGCGGCCACGTCCGCTAGGAGAATGCGGCAGCACATGCATAGCAATGGCTGCGTCCATCGCGTTGTTTACTTCCAGGTACACTTGCACATGTGCAGGGTAGTTGTCCTCGAGTCATTTAAGATGTTATGTGCCACAGGTGCTACTTCCACGAAGAGAACGTAGTCGATGATGAGACACAGGTGCGAAAATAACAAGTATACGTTGTGCTACCAATCCATCAATCGCCATTGCGATCGTTTGCAAAGTACATCACTTTCTCGTGTAGCAGTGAACCGTCAAAATGACATTTATCGAGCGTAAGTACACTCGCTCTAAGTACACTGGAGTTGCCACGTGTGACAGGGGTATAACTCAGTGGTAGATCATTGAGCTAGCACCCAGAGGATCCAGGTTCAAAGCTCACTGTCTCATTGGTGAAAGGATTTTAATCTTTCGCGCGATGTGGTTACGGACACAGGTGGCGGCGGACAACAACGGCTGTGCGTGGCGCCAATTATGATCCCATAATAGCTTTCGCTCTAACAAAGACGGTCGAAAAAATCACAACTCAAACGCATCTCTAACAATACTTGTTGTTTTGTTTATGTCGTCTACACTTCAATGCAACAATAAGAGACTTGCGGATTGCTCAAACCTACAAATTTTCGAGCCACCTGCGCCGAGATCGGTTCAACTAAATGTGACCTGTATGACTACAATTTTTAGCTAATGTAACCTTAGATTTGCGGCTGAGTTCGTCATATATGTCATCGGCACTTCTGCGTTGAGTTTAATAGTATGCTATGCCGAAATTTAAGAATTACTCGACAGTAGAGCTTTGCTATTGGTTAACTTGAATGAATCATTGCTTATTGCGTACGGTGTCTGCCAGTCGCATAGCCAGGAAGGGCTTAGGTCTTCAAACTCACCTATAATTTTTGCGCCCCCCACTACCACTTACCTTTTTTTAGTCGCTTCACGCTGACATGGTTTATAACTAAGTGGTGCTACAATGACAAAAATTTACCAGGTGCTTTCATAGTGAGTAATGTGTGCGTATACAGAAAACATGTGTCGTGGTGTTTTGTGTGTTCAGAAGAAGTGGTTAACGATTTAACTGCTGCACCATATTTTCAGATTCTGCACTTCAAATCATGTCTTGCAGCTTTACATCTCCAGACGCTTATTAGGTCGTAGATGGAGATATAAAAAATAAAGAAGTACCGTTAAAATGACTTCGCAAGGCATACCTATTGTAATAGTAACACTAGAAGTTTGTGCTTAGAAGCAAGCACCAATTTCTTTTCCATGATAACCCCATGCAGGTGAGCAAATACGTACGTTGGTAGCCAAATACAGTAATGTACTCAGGAGGCAAGCCACACAATAGGGCGACAAGAAGCAATACGTTGCCATCCATTGCTGTAGAAATGTATCTGCATAAGAAAGAAGAAGTGTATTGTAAGATCAGTTCTTAAAGCTGTGTCTCCATAAAAACAGTAAAACTCAATTCGAAGGTAAGTTAAGGGGAAAGAAATGCCTTGTAAGGTCTCCTCATGTCAAATACAAATTTTAATGTGGCACTTGAAAAAGAAGTCGTTACTGAAACTTCTGCTCCAATTATTATATGTTCGCAAGAGGCATCTTGAAAGAATTACTAAGAAAAAAAACACGCGCACCTGATTCAGTGCCACGCAGGTTACGCCTAACACTGAGGAAATGCAGTGATGTGCTCGTTGTTTCTGATTGCGTGCACTATATTTTGTCTGTAACTCACATGCATACTTTGTGTTGCTCGCTTCACTGGATTATCGTGGTCGACTCTATTCACAAAATGTTCCATTATTTCTTGTATTTTTGAATGTCAGAAAAGGCCCAACAAGCAATGTGATTCATAACTACCAGAACACATTCATAATAACTATAGTTATTTGTTTAAAAAGATACTTTTAGAAAGAACTTCCCAAATATTTTAAGTGTTCTATGTCAGGCAGGCTATTGCCTAGACTGGGCAAAATACTTTGTGAGCCTACGGATACCTAATACAATACTTCGAATCAGTAATCGTTTTTGGGAGGCAGATGTAATTATAAACCTAGCAAATGTATCAAATAAGCTACAGGCCAGTTTTCGTTAGGATGAATAAATAAAACAATTTAACAGTCGTCTTTCAGTAAGCCCGCGAGTAGAGTTATTGCCTCGCGAACAGATTCCAGTTAGGCACAGGAAGGCACACGGCTCTAAGGACGAAATAATGCCCCCTTGGCCGGCTCGTTTGTACCCCTGACGTACGTGATATAGTGGGCTATCTTCAATAAACGATGCACTCATCAACTCCGTAATGTTTGAGGTGAGTTGAAGAAATATACCGCATACTTCAAGCGCATTTTGTTGTCCTTTCTGCTCAAACGCGCGCAGCAACCGACACAGATGAAGAAAAAATCGCTGGCTAGTATTGCAACCAATGGGAAAAATTGGATCTATTCCAGAGGTTGCCCTTCATTCTTGTCAGGCATCGAGTCATATTACCAGTTTGCGCAATGGAGAAATATGCCATGCGGCCGTCCTTAGGAATTAATAACGACTGTAAACTATGCCAAATTTGGGCTGGTTAGCAAACGGCAACTTCGAGCTCCAAATCTAAGCAATGCTTGTCGCGCATGACCGTGAGTGCTTCCAAAGCGTCTCACGTCAGCGTTTATTCCCGCATTGCGCATTAGGCAACGCCTGATTCTATTTACATTATTAGGTATGGTTTATGTTTATGTGCTACTTTGTTAGCCTTATGCCGAAACTCTTGGTATCTTCTAACGATAAAAATGGTGGGCGCCTACACAGAGGCTTAAACCACAGATTTCTGGGCATGTGTTTGCTTCTCTGTGCGCACTAGTGAATTTCGCACACCAACAAAATACCTGCAATACATCTTGACGCCGACATGGAATTCACGGCATGCTTTGAAACTTTGAGCATTTCGTGAAGGGTATACCTTTTACTTTGCACATGGATTGATTCCCATCTGAGGGATTTCATGAACTTGATTTCACACTCAAATGAATTGACACTTATCTATTGAGAGCACCTTGATTGATTGAATAATTGATTGAATGATATATAAGCCTAAATCGTATAAACGAGTGTATGATTACGAGAGACGCCGTAGCGTTGGGCTCCAGATATTTAGACCACCTGGGGTTCCTCAACATTCTCCTGAATCTCAGCACACGGGCCTACAACACGTTCTTCTCCACTAAAAATGCAGCTGCCACAGCGGGGATGTAATCTGGAGACCTGTGGGTCAAAAGCCGAGTACCTTAGCACCTACCACCACAAATCGTATGTTTGAGATTGCTAAGTGACTCATTACAAAACAATCCTAGTCGTCAACGCATTCAGAGCATATTTCTTATGTTTTACTATCTTCTTTGTGATATCCTGTAACCAATCAGCAGCGCATGCATATTATGTGACAGCTAGTCAGAATCATGATTACAAATGTGGTTGAGAAACTCTGACGATCGCTCTGTGATTGACAAGCAACTGGATTCATGAAACGTTTTTCCTTCAATCAAAAAAATTCCCAGGCATTTCCCCGAGGGTGAACAAGGTTAAGTGCGAATGCATGGGGTGATGCTATGAGGGGTAATTGTTAATTCGCACTATTATATTTATTAATCACACTATGGTGCCTTTATGGTGTAATGGTTCGTGGGAATCGCAATTTGATCACACGGGGGAGTTTACGTTAACTCACTGGCGAATGCCAACGGATTTTAACTTTACTCCCCCTCATAGCATCACCCCGTGCATTCGCACTTAACCATGTTCACCCTCGGGGAAATGCTTGAGAGTTTTATTACTGATGATGATGATTAAAGTGTAAATAATGAATTTAGGTGTTGTTTGTCATGAAGCATTTGTACACAGATACCTTATATACGAAGTATTATTTATTTACACTTCACGACGCGTCCGGACGGGCAAAGTCTAGGGCTCGCACCCTCTCCCGCGCACCACGTTCATTGACTAGAACGGCTTCGGGAACGTCCACTCGCCGTTGACGATTGCGAGCGGTGTCTTGACGCCGGCCTTCATCGCCCTTCTTCGCCTAACGCTTGCGTTGTCGTTCCGCTTCTTGGGCCGCGTTCGCGGCTCGACGCTGAAGCCTCATCTCGGCCTCGCGAGCGCGCAGTTCACCATCTGCTGCACGCTTCGCCCGCTTGTCCTCGGCCTCGCGAGCGCGAAGTTCGGCATCCTCTGCACGCTTCACCCGCTTGTCCTTGGCCTCGCGAGCACGCAGTTCGGCATCCGCTGCACGCTTCGCCCGCTTGCACTCGGCCTCGCGAGCACGCAGTTTGGCATCCGCTGCACGCTTTGCCCGCTTACGTTCGGTCTCACGAGCCCTTCGCGGCGCCGCCTTGTCTTCCAACGTCAGCGAAACCACCGCGGTACCGTCACCTCCAACAACGGGTGCAGTGCTGGCATTCGGTTGTACTGCATTCGTTGTTGATGGTAGCGTTGCCTCAGGGACATTCATCGCACGACCCGCTCTCGACAGGAGACTGAGAGAGAAGGCGGGGCGCGCGAGAGAGAGGGGTGCGCGCGCAGCTGCAGCGAGCGAGGAGAGCGGTGGAGCGAGCGAAGGGGGAGGGGGTATAAGGCGCGTTACTGACACCGATATCAGCGTCGCTTCCGTGGCTTATTCGGTAGAGCGTCGCGCTGCGGCCCGCCAAGTCCTCTTTCTTTTAAAGATAGAGAGAAGACTGCGGACGCCGCCGACGGCGGTGGATGGTTTGGGGTCGCTTATAAAGTGTATTCACACTTAAAAGAGTTCTGTGATAATGATATTGAAGAAGTGCGTTTTAAAAACATTTCGTTTCTGGCATCACGGCACCGAACGTGCAAGGCACCTACTATAGATCATGACGAAGTTGAT
The DNA here is from genome assembly GCA_013436015.1 of Rhipicephalus annulatus. Taxonomy (NCBI): domain Eukaryota; kingdom Metazoa; phylum Arthropoda; class Arachnida; order Ixodida; family Ixodidae; genus Rhipicephalus; species Rhipicephalus annulatus. The sequence continues at coordinate 349,396 of WOVY01014702.1, read as the reverse complement.
GACACTGGTAACGATGAAGAACGAGCGCGTTCACTACCACACATTCTATTTCTGCCATCGCGGCACATCATACGCAAGGTAGCCACTATAAGGCATGATGATGAAGATTACGCTAATAATCACGGGTAACAACAGCCTTGTGCAGTAGGTGCAGTTTTAACAAGATCTACAATGGACCTTTTATGACTAGAAACTACCAAGGATCACCAAGTGAACGTGCACAGACCTCGCCTTTGTGAACGTCAGGCTAGATACGATACCACCATACAGTAGTAAGGAAGACAAAAAAAAAATCACAACTGAACGCTACACACCGTTTATGGCTAATAAACATGGTACATAAGCGTACACCACTTTTCCGTTCATTTAAATTTGTGAGTTAATCAATGTTAGGAAGAATTTACGGCAACACCAAATAATTTCTCTTTCTCGACAACTTATCATCATTCAGTAAGTACAGAAGCCATGATTTTTTTGTTGAAGATAGGTGTAGGGATCTTTTAAACAGTATTTTGACACACACTCTATTATAATGTTAGTTAGTTAACAAGACCTAGAGCATTCCGTGGCGCACCTCCGTTTGTTGGACTGATTGCTGCTTTTATTTTTCGGGGGCCAGCCTCAACTGGTGGCATATACACAATATCTCTCGCGCATACTATTTTATTGTATACACAAGTGTTACCGCGAGTCACGGGCATAAAATGCTCGTTATTAAAAATCACGAAAGAATGGGACAGGGGAAAGAACAAAGTAAGATGAAACAAGCGAAAAACGGTGAAAGAAGGTAAAAAAAGACGAGAAATGCAGTGTAAAAACTTAAAGAAGACATAAAGAGGTAAATAAAGGAATTGATATAAGAATAAAAGAAACAAAAATCATGTTCAACCTCCTAAAGAAGAGTTATTTTGATGAAAACTACCTGGTTCTGGCCTCCTCACCCAGCCTGGTTGCGCGCATCAGATTCAAGGTTTTACACAATACCCTCTACGAAGAATGTAGTCTAGTTCCGCACACCCTACAGGCTTGGCTGTTCATGAGCTCCGCAATTTATGGAGCCTTCAATGCAAACAACGGCAACTTTTTTCACAAGGTTCTCTTAAAAATAAGGAATCGCGAAATTCGCCGAGCCGTGTCTTTCTTGGGGACCAAAATCTGCAGGTTCCTTTAGACAAATGGTTCCTTTAGACAAGACTAACTTCGCAATCATTTCTCTGGCCTTGAAGTATATGTCTATAACCTAAATCTTTCCACAATATTAAGTGGTAAGTGGTACGTCTGGTACATTTTTATCTGTGTTCACCAGTGGAATAAAGCCGCCTCTGTGTACATATCATAAACACCCGAATAACTGCACTTGCACAGCCTTCTAAAATACAAGTGCTATTTTCTTGCTCGTCAGTGTCGTCTTTCGTAAAAGAACTTAAAATAAATGGTGAGAAAAGGTAACTCACTGGTATAAAATTCACCGTATGATATTTTAAGGTTAACTAACGAAGTGCACCTTTATCTGTAGAAGTCGATGTGGTGGCGAAGCTCTGTAGATTTTTATTTTTGAATCGTCAGTGCGTAGAAGTATGTTTTAACGATACAACAAATGTTAAACACACTCTGAAGCAGAAATACTACAAACGAAAAGCACAAACCTTAGACTAGCAGTTTAACTGTTGTCGATTATAGTTGACTATACTGCCACGTCCCATTTCCCAAGTTTGTTATTGTCCCAAAACACTACACAGTTCTCAGCGCAAACCGTGCCTGCAGTTTTCGAGAAGCTTCCGGCCTGTAGTAGATCATTTCGATAAGATCACGCCTACTCTGCGAACTGTATATATTATTCTGGAACCTACGCAACCGCCAGTGATCACGCTAGAACATTCGACGGCAAGAGTTTAAATGCTAAAGCGCTTCGCCGCTTGTGAGTAGTTGATCGACGGCCGACGCTCCGCTCACTGATATCTGTGCGAAACTGCTACTGTAACCGAACTTTCTGTTTACGGGCACAGGTTCGCCCAAATAAACAGGTAAATCCCAACATAAATTCTCCTGTCTTCGGCCACGTCACGACCCCGTGATATCTGGTGGAGGTGCTGCTTCGTTCATGTACCGGACGCCCCCGTCAAATCGTGAACCCAGCCCACGTCGCGGAGAAGACTCCGACGCCAACCAGGAGCAGCGAACAAGACGCCGGCAACAAGGGCTACCACCGGAGTACGGGCTTCTACAAGACAAGGCACGGAAGACCAAGGCCATGACCGCGACTGCAGCGACAATGACAACCGCATCGTCCCTGCCCACGATGGTAATGCATCAACCCAGGGAACCACCAAGTTTCCATGGGTCATTGTTCGAAGACCCCGAGTCCTGGCTAGAAACATACGACCGTGTGGCCGCCCTCAAACACTGGGACCATGATGAAAAGCTCCGTCGTGTGTTCTTCTATTTGGAAGACACCGCGACGACCTGGCTCGACAATCGGTAGTCCACGCTCCGAACGTGGGATGTTTTCTGCGGCGCATTCCTGCAAACCTTCGCGAGCGTTGCTCGCAAAGAGAGGGCCGCTGCTTTATTAAAGACTCGGGTTCAGCTACCAAATGAAAATGTCGCCGTTTTCACAGGCGATATGACCCGCATATTCCGTCACGCTGACCCAGACATGCCTGAGGAGAAAAAAGGTCGTTTGCTCATGCGAGGGGTCAAACAGGAGCTCTTCGCGGGACTGTTGAGAAATCCACCGAACACCGTCCAAGAATTTGTAGCCGAAGCGACCACTATTGAAAAGAACCTGGACATGCGCACCCAACAGTATAATCGTCGCCTGACTCAAGAATGCGCTACTGCTCAAGCCAGTAACACCGAACACCTGCGTGAAACAATCCGAGTGATCGTGCGGGAAGAGCTACACAAGCTATTGCCTTCGGGGCAGCCTCAAGGAGATTCGATCGCCGACATTGTGCGAGAAAAAGTTCGGCAATCGCTTCAAATTCCCCAAGCACCGCTGCCCGAGCCGGAAGCTATGAGCTACGCCACTGCAGAGCGCCACAACGCTCCTCCCCGTCCATGTTAAAATGCCGCCCCATCGCACTTCCTTTGACAGACGCCACCGCCGTCACCACCCCCACCGACGTCATACAGTTCGCCAGCGGCCCAGCGCAGTGCGCCGAGGAAAACCGACGTTTGGCGTACCCCTGACCACCGCCCGCTCTGGCACCACTGCGGCGAGGCCGCACACACATACCGCCGTTGCCAGTACCGACAGTTGGGACTGCGTGGCTTCGCCGTCAATGCACCACGTACACAGCCAAGAGAACGGCCACGTGACATCGCCGACTACCTGACAGGAACTCAGTGGACATCACGAAGCCCTTCCGTCGGGACATCACGTCGCCTAGACATCACGTCGCCTAGATGCCGCACGTAACCGCACCACCGGGAGTACTCTGGCCCAACGTGGAGCCGGTCTCTTCGCCCGTATCCGGGAAACTAAGGGCAGCAACCGATGAAGGTGCGGTTGCTGTGCGATTAACTACCGAAGATCCTCCGATGACGACGATGCCGCGACGCAGCTTTCCGTATACAAGGCCAACCAGGCAAAGCCCTGACGGCGAAACCTCACTTACCGAAGGTGACCTCACGACACAACATGGAAGCAGCAGAACAAGCCGACGCAGCCGTGACCCGACTCCACGCCCTAACTGTAATGCGAGACGGAGAACTAGCGACCTCGACGTTCTTATCGACGGCCCCAGTGTGACCGCTCTCGTCCATACTGTAGTCGACTACTCCGTCATCAGAGAGTCGTTCGCCGCCAAGTTAAAGAAACTTAGGACAGCTTGGGAAGGCCCTGAAATCCGCACAGCCGGAGTTCATCTCGTAACGCCGCCAGGTTCACAGCGAGAGTCACCATTAACGGCCGTATTTATCCTGCATACTTCGTAGTTCTACAGTGTTGCTCGAGAAATGTCATCCTTGGCATTGACTTCTTATGCCTCCATGGTGCTGTCATCAACCTAAAAACAAAGTCGATAACGTTATCCACAGAAGAAGCACTACCGCCGCGCACGCCGTCAGGACAGCCTGCCTTGAATGTGCTGGAAGAACAAGTCACCATTCCGCCTCGCTCAAGCGTCATTATTTCAGTCGGCGCTCCTAAATCACCTGACTTGGAAGGCGTCGTTGAAGGCAGTCAGCATCTGTTGTTCACCCGAAATATTTGCGTCGCAAGAGGAATTGCAAAGCTGCGGCGAGGCAAAGCAACGGTTATGCTCACAAATTTCACCATTGAGTAAAATTATGTGAACAAAGGAACAACGGTCTCATACATCGAAGAAATTGTCGAAGCCACCAGTGCTTTCGCCCTCGCCGATTCTGCGGAACCTGCTCGCAGGATTCAAGCTCTCCCACAGCTTTCGATATCAATACCAGACTTCCGAACCATAAGCAAGAATAGCTCAAGGCCCTGCTCCTGCAATACGAAGATTGCTTTTCGTAGTCATCAAAAATTCGACAGACCCCAATCACGAAACATCGCATCATAACCAAAGAAAATGCCCGACCACTCCGTCAGAGTCCGTACAGGGTTTCGACGCGAGACCGTGAGGCCATGAAGAGACAAGTTGATGAAATGCTGCGGGATGACATTATCCAGCCGTCCAAGAGTCAATGGGCATCCATCCCCCATGGTGTTAGTGAAGAAAAAGGATGGGACCCTACGTTTCTGCGTCGATTATCGCCGCCTGAAAAAATCACAAGAAAGGACGTGTATTCTCTCCCATGAATAGACGACGCATTTAATCGGCTCCATAACGCCGAGTACTTTTCGTCAATGGACCTCAAGACTGGCTATTGGCAAATTGTAGTCGACGAAAGAGACCGACAGAAGACGGCGTTTATAACACCGGACGGCCTCTTCGAGTTGAAGGTGATGCCCTTCGGTCTTTGCTCAGCGCCTGCAACATTTCAACGCGTTATGGATACAATACTGGCAGTATTGAAGTGGCAGGCTTGCCTTGTGTACTTGGACGACGTCGTAGTGTTTTCCTCGAGTTTCGGCGAGCATATTCGGCGCTTTGAAGCTGTACTTCAAGCCATCAAGACGTCCGGACTCACACTAAAGCCAGAAAAGTGCAGATTTGCGTATGAGGAGCTCTTGTTTCTCGGGAACGTTATCAGCAAGTCGAGAGTTCGTCCCGATTCACGGGAAACAGCCGCCATCGCCGACTTCCCGCCGCCCGCTGACAAGAAGGCGGTGCGCCGATTTCTGGGCCTGTGCGCCTATTATAAGCGGTTCGTGAAAAACTTCGCCCAAATCGCCGATCCTCTCACTAATCTTACTAAGGCCGACGTGGAGTTCAAGTGGGAAACGCCGCAGGAACACGCTTTCTAGGAGCTTAAACATCGCCTCCAGACGGCTCCGTTATTTGCCCATTTCGACAAATTCGCCGAGACAAAAATACACACTGACGCAAGTAGCGTAGGTCTTGGCGCCGTTCTTGTGCAGAGGGCTGACGGACTTGAAAGGGTTATTAGTTACGCCAGCCGATCGCTATCGAAAGCGGAATTTAATTATTCCACAACAGAAAAGGAGTGCCTTGCCATCATCTTGGCTTCGTCAAAATTTCGCCCCTACCTCTACGGCAGGCCCTTCAAAGTTGTGAGCGACCACCACGCCTTGAGTTGGCTAGCCACCTTGAAGGACCCTTTAGGTCGCCTTGCACGATGGAGCCTGAGACTTCAAGAATCTGACATTGCTGTCATTTAAGAGTCCGACAAGAAACACTTCGACGCCGACTGTCTCTCTCATGCGCCTATCGACCAACCACCACCCGACGACCTTGATGACGACTACTTCTTGGGAACGATAACTACCGACGACTTCGCTGAACGACAGCGGGCCGACCCGGAACTTAAGGCCCTAATAGAATGCCTCGAAGGCAGGACCGCCGAAGTCCCGAAGGCATTGAAGCGCGGACTTGCGTCGTTCTTCCTGCGAAACGGTCTTCTACAAAAGAAAAGCTTTTCACCGCTTCGAGCGAAATACCTTCTTGTGATGCCTTCAGCTTTGCGACCAAAACTCCTGCAGGCCCTGCACGACCATCCAACGGCAGGGCACCTCGGTGTTTTTCGCATGCTCGCAAGGATACAAGAAAGGTACTACTGGCCACTTCTTACCACCGACGTCACTCGTCATGTGAGGGCATGCCGGGACTGTCAGCGACGCAAGGCACCGCCGACAAGGCCAGCGGGACTTCTGCAGCCAATTGAACCACCTTGCTGACTTTTCCATCAGATTTGTATGGACCTACTGGGGCTGTTTCCGGCGTCGGCTTTCGGAAACAAGTGGATCGTGGTAGCTACCGACTACCTCACCCGCTACGCCGAGACGAAAGCCCTGCCAAAAGGCAGTGCATCCGAGGTAGCTAAGTTCTTCGTCGAAAATGTCGTCTGACGTCACAACGTCACGGAGGTCCTTATCACCGACAAAGGAACGGCATTTACTGCCGACCTAACTGAAGCGATCTTAGCATACAGCAGACAAACCACCGCCGGACGACAGCGTACCACCCACAGACAAACGGCCTCACCGAGCGGCTCAACAAGACGATCGCCGACATGCTGGCAATGTACGTCGATGTCGAACACAAGACGTCGGACGCCATTCTTCCCTACGTGAACTTCGCATACAACACGGTGGTGCAGGAGACGACGCAGATATCTCCATAAAAATTGGTCTACGAAAGGAGCCCGGCAACGACGCTCGATACCATGTTACCCAACGTCACCGACGAAGAAAACCTCGATGTAAGTGACTACCTTCAACGCGTCGAGGAAGCCAGACAACTCGCGCGTCTCCGTATCAAGAATCAACAGACGACTGACAGCCGCCGTTACAATCTTCGACGACGCTTCGTGGAATACCAGCCCGATGAACGTGTTTGGGTGTGGACGCCGACACGCAAACGTGGACTAAGTGAAAAGCTTCTGCGCCGGTACTTCGTACCGTACAGGGTGGTTCGACGTCTTGGCCTACTTGATTACGAGGTTGTCCCCGACGGCATCACGAACTCTCAACGACGCCGATCGCGACCTGAAGTCGTCCATGTCGCGCGCCTCAAGCCGTTTTATTCGCGTTGACAAACTGAAACAGCGTTTATTGTACTATTATTGTATCGTAATTTATTTATTGTACTTTCTTGCATTATTGTTGTACCTTATTCGTTAGTTGAAACATCGGGACGATGCCTTTTTCAGAGGGGGCAATGCCACGTTCCCTTTCCCAAGTTTTATTATCGTCCCAAAACACTACACAATTCTCAGCGCAAATCGCGCCTGCAGTTTTCGAGAAGCTTCCGGACTGTAGTAGATAATTTCGATAAGATCACGCCTACTCTGCAAACTGTACAGATTATTCTGGAACCTACGCCACCGCCAGCGATAACGCTAGAACATTCGACGGCAAGAGTTTAAATGCCGACGCGCTTCGCCGCTTGTGAGTAGTTGATCGACGGCCGACGCTTTGCTCACTGCTATCTGTGAAAGACTGCTACTGCAATCGAACTTTCTGTTTACCGGGCACAGGTTTGCCCAAATAAACAGTTAAATCCCAACACAAAGTCTCCTGTCTTCGGCCACGTCCCGACCCCGTGACAATACTATGCTTAGCTGTAGTGCATTCGTGGCCATCAAGGGAATTGGATGTGCATTATCGGCAGAGATGTGGAAAGTGTGCACGAAAAGTGTTAACTGAAGTGTATGCGCAGGTGCAATGCGCATACCATCGCTAATTATTTCGCACGAGGTATTCGCACCAAAATCCGAGAGCTGAGATATCTGGATATTATGAAACACGAAAACCGGCTGACTACAAAAAAGAAGCGATCACGGTTGAGTTCCATTGCACTATGTCTTTTACGCCTTTTCTTACTCTTGGAGACGACGACAATGCCGCCAACAACGCTCGCATTGCCACTCTTATATCTCTTAAGGTATCGCTGATATAACCTAATTGATATGTGGGGTCTAACGTCCCAAAACCACCATTTGATTATGAGAGACGCCGTAATGGAGGGCTCCGGAAATTTCGACCACCTGGGGTTCTTTAACGTGCACCCAAACCTGAGCACATGGGCCTATAACATTTCCGCCTCTATCGGAAATGCAGCCACCGCAGCCGGGATTTGAACCCGCGACCTGCGGGTCAGCAGCCGAGTACCTTAGCCACTAGACCACTGCGGCGGGGCGTTATAACCCAAGGCATCGAGTACCCCGGTTTGGCGGAATACAAACCGTAAAATACACTTGGGCTACTTGCGAGTACCGCTAAATGCCGCTTTAGCACGAAGTGTAACAGCTGGATTATTAAACAATTAATAGGCTGGCAGCTGCTCAGTTTCCAAGGTTTGTTTTCAAAATGCAAAAGGTAACGCAATGTGTAGACGATGTTGTTTGATGCTTTAAGACTCGGGCATTTTCTTTTCGCCTACTAGTTTCATGATTTTTGTCGAAGAGCAGAAAGTGATCTAAAAGAAAATACTTCATATCACAACGCAGATATTTTCTCGGCAAAACAAGGGTTCACTTTTATGTCATGCAGCCGCACCTATGGCTCTCGACGGCGCTAACACCAAGCGTTCGCACCTCTCACAAATCTATGGACAGGTCACCGTTCACGTAGACTTTTTATTGCTTCGAAGTCGCCTCGCAGCCGTAGTTGCCTTTCCTATTTTCTAATATTTGAACAGGACTCACATACTGTATGTTGTAGGTAGACCGAGTACGTTAAACAACCCGGTCTACGCAGTCAGTGTCTTCAGCTAGCTGACATGGCTTCGCAGCCAGTTCTTGGGCTTGCTTTTGCCTTCGGAGTTTTTAGTGGAGCGTGACAACGAGATTCAATACGTTCCATGGCACATACTTGGTAATGATGATAGCTTTCTGCAATTGACTCACGAGCTACGAATTCCCGAACAGCTTGGGTACAAATATGAATAAGTTTTGCTTTATACCCACCGCGTTCACCCTTTTCGTTGTGCTTTCTTTAATATTACTACATGCATATATATTGATATTCTAGGGGGCGACGCGCGTAGGTGCCTGACGAAAAAGATGAAGGGTTGTACTTCTCGTCAGGCACACACGCGCGTTGCTCCCTAGAATAATAATGTACATGCATGTAGCAATATAAAAGATATTAACATTAAAGAAAGATGTCTTGTAATACTACCTAACTGCTTTAAAAGCTCAGACATTAGTGGAAAACGCGTATCTCGCTTATTGAGTTCAGCGAAGCTGTGTATAACTTACTGGAAACAAAAACAGTGATATCACAACTTCAGAGGGTTCAACGATGAGACAGAAGTTTCCGGAACGGTATTTAAGTTGGTAACTAAGATACAGGTGTCTTAAATACTGTGCTTCACATGGCAGCTTCAAGTAATTTCCTATGAGTGCCTTTATGCAAACGTCAAGAGTTGCTCGACAAAGCATCTGAGTATAATTCTCAGTTTACATGTAACTAAGATACAGGTGCCTTAAATAATTAGCTCCACATGCCAGCTTCAAGTATTTTCCTATGAGTGCTTTTATACAAACGTCAAATTTTGCTGAACAAAGCATTTAAGTATTATTCTCAGTTACATGTTTCCGAATAGAAACATCGCACTTCTATGATATAAACAAGGCAGCAATGTGACTAGGAAAAGACAGAAGAGCCAAAATCGTATACTTTGAGGCAGGGGTATCCAGCTTACCTCCGCTTGGATGCCACAGCTACGAAATTTGGCCGATTAATAGCGCTAGGCTGCTTATGAAGATTGATGTATAAGGCTGCGGCGACCATTAGAACAGAATGTCAGCTAACGTTGCCATCAAAAGAGCACCTTCGCAGCATTTGACCTGAGTCATTTAATCTTAAAGGTGATTCCAAATCAGCTTTTGAAAAACATATCAAGAGTGGCAGCGGGCATTGCTGTAAAATGGAAGCCTATAGCCTGGAAGATTACACTAGAACAAAAGGTGGCTGCATGAAGTGACTCGAGAAGATTTGCCTGAAACTAGTTGCCCCTGTGTGGATAGCGAATATACCTAATAAAAAAACACTTCACAATGGTACAATGACAGTTGTGTGTCAGCCGGGCAGCTGAAAAGCAGTCGCCGAGCCTCGTCTTCTAGAGGCCTCATCTATGAGGATACTAAATATTTTACGCTGCTCAATTTTTTGTAATTTTTCTCACTTTACCCTCTGGAGTATGCCCAATTTTTAAAAAAATGTGTCGTTTGGTGACGTGGTTCTTTTATTTGATTGTCACAATCACATTGTGTCATGGCGCAATTTATGCGCTATTTTGTCTTAAAACGTATCTCTTTGCTTCTCGGGGAAATTTGTGAAGGCTTGCGAAGTGCTGCATATCTCGGCAAATCTCGCACTGTGTTGCCAAGTGGCACAAACTTTGGCCCAATGTCACCATATCTCTTGATGATGATGATGATGATTCCACAGCCGTGGCTCGTACCCACTCAGGAGGATCGGCCAAGAATCGATGACCTAATTCAGTAAGATTTTTTTTCAATATCGAAACCACCCAGCAGAAAAAAGAAAGAAAAAAGAAAAGATTCCCTGGGCAGAATGAAAGGAGTGCAATAGTTGTCTGTCACTCGTTCAGATAAGACAATTATTCATTACAGTGAATAGGAATCAGCATGGTTAAACAATGCTCTTGTGTATGTTTGAATTTTTTTGCACCAATAATAACCACACAATTAAAAGCTTAATTCTTTTACGTTAATTTAGGTACTTGCAAACTGCATAGAAAACGTTCTCTGGGCTGAAGCCCAGATCGTAAGCACCGAAGGAAAGTATGTTTTTTATAGCGAAATTCAGCCCAAGGCTAGCAAATGGGAGGACTAAGAGTGTTTTCCTGAGCAATTTGTATCGGCGACATGACAAAAAATCCTGCTCTATTGTTTCCAATTCTGAACAAAAGTTGCATAGTGGTGATATCACCAGACCAGCCCTATGTGAATAGAAATTTAACGGGGGGACACGACATCGAAATCTAGTTATTATGGATTTCAACTGTCTTATAGGACACCAATGAATTTTCCATGGAAATAATAAATGATTTCCATCTCTTGATATCTGTTGACTTCGTCGCCGACCGATGTGCAAGCGTAAGCCGACACAGGTGTTCGGAAATTTGACCACAGCATCAGTGATCAGCATTGCGCCGCTCTGCTAAACAGGGACAGCTATATCAATGTCACCGTACATGCAGAATTGAAAATATTTTTTGCCTTGAAATCAGGCCAGGTCATTTTAGAACTGAAATGTTCATGTGATGGCGATGCATTGCCCGCCATCAAAATATAGTTGGTACAACAGAGAAGCCTTTTTTATTTCTCAGATTGAAATACTTTTTAAATATATCCTGACGCACTCCTACGCACACTAAATCGTGTACCTAAAAAATTGCCCTGTCATGACTTCGCAATTACAGCAAAGAAGCTACTGAGAAACTTGTGTTTGCCTACAGCATTCATTATAAAAGTGGGCACCGTGATAACTAGGGGCTCTTCAGAACCCGTCCTGTTATTCCGCGAGCCACTAATTAAATCTTCTCTATACACCTAAGGAACCTCCATAACTAACATAAATTTTCCGGTGCATGAAAAATTGGTTCATTAGCCTCTCAGTTGCATGTAGGTTTGTAAATACCCGTTCATTATTATAACTTTGTTGCATGCTAATGTTGCTTGAACCAATCGAAATATGATTTCACGTAAGGAGCATCAGGAGTGGTTTAGGGGAACGTTTCGAGGCATCTAATGAATGATAGCATTGTACCCAAAGACCAACCTGTTAGAAAAAAACCGTGCTTAAGGCATCCAATCTGCTCTACTGAGAGCCTCGGTATGAATTAATGATACTCAGGCAATAGTTCCAGGGCGTGCTATTTTTTTACACACGTTATCCTATGTTATGTCCTTCTGAATGCCATAAACTACACTGAATAGAATGTAGCATGTAAAACATTGATGACTATGCGCAATATAGATTGCATTTTATATTTTAAAAGGAATTCAAGCTTGTTTAGCTACAATTGATATTAGTTTTTTCTGACACAGTTACGCCGGGATGAGTATATTCCTTCCTTACTATGTTGGTCTAGTGGCTAAGGTACTGGGCTGCTGACCCACCGGTCGTGGGATCGAACACGTAAGCGGCGGTTACATTTCCTATGGAAATGTTGCGGAAATGTTGTAGGCCCATGTGCACAAATTTGGGTGCAAGGTAAAGAACCCCAGGTAGTCAAAATTTCCGGAGCCTTTCACTATGCGTCTTTCATAATCATGCGGTGATTGTGGGACGTTAAACTCCACATATGTACCTTTTTTGTAACACATATGTGATGATGTGAATTGTGTGGCCCGTGACGGGGCGAAGAGGGAACGGCAGTTATGCTCTGCGGTACGCCTTGGAGGCGAAGACGAGGAAAAGGAAGCGGGAGCGGGGGCGTGCGGCTCGAGCAGTTGGAGCGTGACACAGTTGGAACGCAGCTGCTGGTTGGCGGTTCGGGTCGCGACATCGCTTAACCAGGCGTCCGGCAGCCTAGCGGACCTGGTGAGCTGGCTTCCCGCTCTGTGGCCGGCGCTGACACGGGGACCGGCAGCATAGTCTGTTCGTCGCCTGAGATCCTGGGGCCCGAGTGGTGGCACGAGGTGGCCGCGGCTCATGTTTGCGACGGGCCATTAACCTGTACTGCAGTGGCCTGGTGATCTTTCGGCCTGCAGCACCACCATCACCACCACCACCACCTCACCACGGTCAAGGCAGCGTGACTGCACAAGGAACACCGGTGACGACCGACCTCGCCGCAGCGGCAACAGTCATAACGGCGAGTAGGATAGTTCGTGTGCCGAGGCGAGTAGGACGTTTGGCATGTAAATAAGAAACGCTATAGTGTGTTGTGTGTGAATTGTAAGAGTTATCGGTTGTGTTAAAGTCTGTGTTGTGTGTACAGAGTCACCTGACTGCCGGTTGATTTATTCCGGATCCTGGGCCCACATTACACCATCACAAACTTGGCGAGCCTGCCAGGATACCGCCAGTAACATCTCGAACGCGGAAATCGCCAGTCAGGTGTGTGCACGCAGCACAAGACGAGAGACATGGATATCGATAAGTTAGTGGCTGTAGCAGCTCAGTTAGGCTTGTCTGGCGCGGAGCTTCGCGAATGGATTGAGCGAGAGCACGTTAGGCAGAGAGATGAGCGCGCAGCTGAGAGAGAAGAGGCCAAAGAAGCAGCCGAGAGACAACGGTTAGCGGACGAGAGGCAACGGTTAGCAGACGAGAGGCAGCTGCAAATCCTCCAACTTAAGCTCCAGCTTCAGGAAAGTGCTCAAAGTCAGCCATCTGCGGCGGCAGCAATCGCCCCATCAGCAAACTCGTCATGCCTGAATCCGCAGAAGTTACTACCGCTATTTGACGAGCGACGCGATGACCTGCACGCGTCATTGCAGAGGTTTGAACGCGTGGATACTGGGAAAGAATGACCAAGAGATAAATGGGGAGTAGCCGTAAGCATGTGCTTAACTGGTGAGGCACTCACTGTCATTGGTCGAATGACTGCTGACGAGGCCCTCGACTATGATAAAGTGAAAAAAGCCCTACTTCAGCGCTTCAGATTCACGGCACAAGGATATAAAGACAAATTTCGGAAAGCCCGGCCTGAAGATGGCGAAACAGGGAAACAACTAGCAGCAAGGATCTCGAGCTATTTTGATAACTGGATTGAGATGGCTGATGTGCCCAAAACATTTGAGGGTCTTCGTGACCATGTTATAGCCGAGCAATTCTTGCGTTGCTGTAATCCGAAGCTGGCCATCTTCCTGAAAGAGAGGGAATGCAAAACCCTTACATCCCTTTCAGAGTGCACCGACCGCTTTCTCGAAGCACAGGGAGTCAATAACATCGGTGAAATTGCAGATGATACAAAGGAGGCAAATATACCCGGTGCTATGTCACAGTACAAACAGCCGAGTTGCTTTCTGTGTCACCGCTAAGGACATAGCGCTCCGGATTGTCGTGCGGTTCCGAAAGAGTCTGTGAAATGCAAAACATGTGGGCGGCTTGGCCACAAAGCCACCGATTGCAAGGATGAGAGCAAAGACAAGTCGGTGTCTTGTGCCATGATAGAACAGAAAAAACAGGATTACTTCCTATGGCAAAGTCCAAGGATGAGACATGCGCTGCTGAATGCCCCAAGAAGTGCGAGAAACCAACCTATGTTCTTAGTCGACAACATGGCGGTGGTCAAAGGACGGGTGCTTGGACAACGCGCACGTGTCTTACGAGACACAGGGAGCAACACGACCATCGTCCGACGCGAGTTCGTGCCGGATCGATGCCTGACCGGGAAGACGGCAAGAGTTATGCTTTTGGATGGAAAGGCCAAAAAACTACCGGAAGCAAACATACAGATACACACGCCCTACTTCGTTGGTGATGTAAACGCTTTATGCATGACTAACCCTTTGTACGACCTCGTGCTCGGCTCCAGGAGTAAAAGGACCACAGGAGCCAGATACTACCTGGGAGTACTCCGACGCCCTGTTCCCTGAATCGACTGGTTCGAGCAAAATCCCGGCATGCTGGGAAAAGTCAACCTTGATTTCTGCCGTCGTCCGGACGCAGGGGAAGACAGAGAGTATGATGAAGATTCCGCTACTTGGTTCGCTAGAAGTGACCCGAGTGCAGCTAACTGAGAGCCAAAAAGACGACCCAAGTCTGAAGAGTTGCTTCAGCAAGATTGGGAAGGAGTTTCACTCCAATAAAGACACGACGTACCACTTTTCTGAAGAGGCTGGTCTACTGTATCGACATTACCACCTTTCTACGGGGCGGACCTTTAAGCAAGTAGTCGTGCCAAGGACACTTCGACAACACATTTTGAAGGTTGCACACGAGGGCATTATAGCTGGTCACCAAGGCGTGCGACGTACCACAGAGCGTATCCTTGGGGATTTTTACTGGCCAGGTATGCATGAAGAAATCAGACGGTTTGTCAAGTCGTGCGACGTCTGCCAGAGGACAACGCCGAAAGGGAAAGTCGGAGTCGCTCCATTGGGCAACATGCCTCTCATACGGACACCATTCCAAAGAGTCGCCATTGACCTGATCGGACCGTTATCTCCTCGATCAGATAAGGGAAACCGCTATGTGCTTACCCTCATTGACTTCACTACTCGCTATCCTGACGCAGTAGCCCTACCCAGCATCGACGCTGTCAGTATTGCAGAAGCCCTCCTTGAAATATTTTTCCTAGTGGGCCTGCCTCGAGACGTGGTTACCGATAGAAGTTTCACGTCGGAACTCATGAAAGAAGTGGGCCGACTTCTAACTGTCAAGTTTTTTCGTACCTCCCCATATCATGAAATGGCCAATGGATTGGTCGAAAAATTCAACAGTACGCTGAAGGCCATGCTCAAAAGGGTGTGTCAGGAGAAGCCGCGGTCATGGGATCGCTACATTTCTCCTCTTCTCTTCTCTTATCGCGAAGTACCGCAAGCCAGCTTGGGCTTTTCACCATTTGAGTTAATCTACGGCAGACATGTGCGTGGACCTTTGAGTGTTTTAAGAGAGCTGTGGACGAACGAGAACATTGAGGATGAAGTGCGAACAACGTACACTTACCTTGTGGACCTTCGAAACCGACTCGAACACACCTGTAACCTCGCTCATGAAGAGCTTGGTAAAGCACATGAAAAGCAAAAGCTTTATTACGACCG
This sequence comes from Rhipicephalus annulatus, assembly GCA_013436015.1. Lineage (NCBI taxonomy): Eukaryota > Metazoa > Arthropoda > Arachnida > Ixodida > Ixodidae > Rhipicephalus > Rhipicephalus annulatus. The sequence continues at coordinate 333,610 of WOVY01014702.1, read as the reverse complement.
TAGGACCCGCCACAGAAGGCTACGGCCCGGTGACACCGTTTTAATTCTCCTTCTTACAGACACCAATGAGCTTCTCATGCAGTGGAAGGGCCCGTTTAAAATTGCTGAAGCCAAGAATGATGTTGATTATGCAATTGACTTAGGGCAGAGCATCAAGGTCTTCCACGTGAATATGCTGAAGAAGTATGAGGAAAGAGAAATAACGTCTCCTCATCAGGCGGCTGCAGTGAATACTACAAGTGCAAAACCTGGGGAAGAGGCGAACAGGGAGAGCAACGACTCTGAGGATACAATCCCCTCTCTCAGTCTATGCCAAACACAAACGGCATCAGACGTTAAGATACCGCCCAAACTGCAGACAGACCAACTTCAACAAGTTCGACAATTGTGCGAAGAGTTTGCAGACATATTTTCGGACCTTTCCGGCAAGACACAACTTGTCGAATGCTCTCTTGACCTCGTCATCGAAAAGCCGGTTCACGTGCCTCAGTACCCGATTCCTCTAGCGCTGCGTGAGAACGTCAAAAAAGAGGTACAGGAGATGCTTCGAATGGGCATAATCGAGAAATCAAAGTCGCCATATCATGCGGCGATCGTTGTCGTCAAGAAGCCCGACAACACCTTAAGGTTGTGCATTGATTTTAGGGAGCTGAACAAGACCTTGGTTTTCGACCGTGAGCCAATTCCGAGAATTGATGTTGTTCTAGCTCTTGTGGGGAAACAGAAATTTTTTTCGAAATTCGATTTCACGAAGGGCTATTGGCAAGTGCCCATGGCTCCAGACAGTCGTGAAAAGACGGCATTTTCAAGCATGTCGGGGCTCTACCACTTCAAATACATGCCTTTTGGGATTAAGACTGCCCCAGCGATATTTCCACGCCTTATGAGGAGAGTTCTAGGCGATTTGGCGAATGTGCATCATTATTTTGACGATGTGGTCTTCGCTACTAGCACATGGCATGAACATATGGAAGCCTTACGACTTCTCTTGGAAAGAATCCGCAATGCAAACCTCACAATCAAACCGAGCAAGTGTGAGATCGGAGAGCGTACCATTACAATCCTCTGACATCGCATTGGCGAGGCGAAGGTAGAACCAATGCTGAAAACGCTGGACAAGATCCTAGCCGCCAAGCGCCCAACGACGAAGAAAGCTGTACAATCCTTTCTCGGTTTACGGGCTATTACAGGCAGTTCATTCTGAACTACGCAGAGATTTCCAAACCCTTGACTGACCTTACCAAGAAAGGCCAACATCACATCGTATCGTGGGGACCGATGCAAAAAAAAGCATTCACCGTGCTGAAAGACAAGCTCGCCGCAAGTCCCTTAGCGCCGGATCTTTGGAAGCATTTCGTGCTCCGTACATATGCCTCAAGCACAAGCATCGGCGCAGTGCTTCTGCAAAACAGTGGGGACAATATTTTTCATCCGGTTCCTTATGCTAGTCGCAATCTGCTGCCTAGAGAGGCCCGCTATTCCACAATAGAGCGTGAATGCTTAGCGCTCGTGTGGGCTGTTCAGAAGTTCCACATTTACTTATGCGGCAAACCCTTCATTATTCAGTGCGACCACCAGCCACTCCGGTACTTGAAGTCAGCCAAACACGTCAATAATCGAGTGTTACGATGGAGCTTACTAATGCAAGAGTACAGCTTTACCGTAGAATACATAAAAGGCTCAATGTAGGAGCGGACTACTTAAGTCACATCTGAACTGCTCTAATCTTTCTCCACTTGTGTATTTTTCATGTGTGTTTTTTTCATTACCTGCTGTGTGGATCACAACCATTTGGATTCATGTGAACTTGTTCCCTCTTTACAAACGCGCCTGCACCTTTGCCTACTCACCGCCTGGCGTGGAGTGGAATAGTTGCTCACAACTATCTCAAGTGGGGGGTGGTGTGATGATGTGGATTGTGTGGCCCGTGACGGGGCGAAGAGGGAACCGCAGTTCTGCTCGGCGGTACGCCTTGGAGGCGAAGACCAGGAAAAGGAAGCGGGAGCGGGGCTCGCGGCTCGAGCAGTTGGAGCGTGACACAGTTGGAACGGCAGCTGCTGGTCGGCGGTTCGGGTCACGACATCGCTTAACCAGGCGTCCGGCAGCCTTGCGGACCTGGTGAGCTGGCTTCCTGCTTCGGGCTGCGTCACTCAACCAGGTGTCTGGCAGCCTTGCGGACCTGGTGAGCGGGCTTCCCGCTCTGTGGCCGGCGCTGACACGGGGACCGGCAGCATAGTCTGTTCGTTGCCTGAGGTCCTGGGGCCCGAGTGGTGGCACGAGGTGGCCGCGGGTCATGTTGGCGACGGACCAATAACCCTGCACTGCAGTGGCCTGGTGATCTACCGGCCTGCAGCACCACCATCACCACCACCACCACCTCACCACGGTCAAGGCAGTGTGACTGCACAAGTAACACCGGTGACGACCGACCTCACCGCAGCGGCAACAGTCATAACGGCGAGTAGGACAGTTCGTGTGCCGAGGCGCGTAGGACGTTTGGCATGTAAATAAGGAACGCTATAGTGTGTTGTGTGTGAATTGTAGGAGTTATCGGTTGTGCTAAAGTCTGTGTTGTGTGTACAGAGTCACCTGACTGCCGGTTGATTTATTCCGGATCCTGGGCCCACATTACACCATCACAACATAATTTTCACTATTAGAACTGTTCAACCAGCTTTGGGGAGAGAAGTTGCATGATACGTAATTCGCAGATATTCTAGACTGCCTTCTAGAACTTGCACTAGTACAAGCTTTTTGTTCAAGCCTTTGAGAGAATCCAATTCAGCATGCTATTCTCTATCAGTAGTATTTTTTTTTGTTTTCAAAACAAAAGTTCCCGGAATCATTGCGCTTGGTGGGAACGTAAAATGGTATTATATTAACAGACAGTTCAGTAGGTTGATATTCATTCAAAAATACAAATCCTTTCTGGTGCGTTCACTTTTTTTATCCTCACTTGCACGCCCCTTCTTTTACCAATCATTAAATAGTAAGGCAACTGTCCACTCTTCCCGGCCGGTTAATTCCTACTTTAGGAAATCATTGTGTTCCCTCGGACGAGGTGGCTTAGAAATGTATTACCCTGCATCGGATTCATACCCGAGCATCTATTTTCGCAGGTGACACCAAGCATGGAGAGATGACAGAAGTGGTTCAAAACCAACGTTATCTGATTCCTACGGTGCCGCTACGGGGCTGAACTCCTACATAAACAATGCCCCTGCAGGCATACTTCGCCTATGCGCAAGCTATCCTCCATTTACGAAAATGTTGCGGCAAAAGTTCAAATATTGAACTTCTTCTAATATGTTTACCGTGCATGCCTTTCAAATATGTCACGTAATACAGCATGCGCATATAATAATATTGCATATTGGATGTCATATTATAACAAATGATGTTTCGCTTTCTAAGTATAAACAGTACGTAAACACTACAAAGTTCACCTTGAAGGCTCCAACGCCATTTGAACAAATATTATTTAGTGTAAACATGCTCCTATTTTACTTGATGAAATGTTTGCAAGAAAAGTATGTTTCTCTAACTATGTAATCACGTAAGTGACTAATATGCATGGCACAAAATGGCCGCTTAACTTAATGCTTCCTGCAAAGGACGTCGAAATACGATAGTCTTTTCTATGCAGGTGCTACGTGAGATGTGACATCATCTAGTACAAATATAAAGAAGCAAAACTTTTAATTAGAACGCAGAACCACTGCATTATCACATCATGGTGTCATTTCAGATGAAGCTGCTGATTATTGTAGCGATGTTGAGGAAACACCTGTTTTTTTTTATTTTGTCGCATTATCAGTGATGCGTAATAAAAACTTCGGCTTTTAGAATAGAAATACGTATGCAGGCAATTTTCTAAAAGAGACGACACGCTGCCTAACCCTTACGCAGTAATGTTGCGCCTCAAATATACGCAATTGCTTTTTTGATTGGCGGTGTTCCCAAGTATGAACGCAGTCCCCAGATCCAAATCAGTGGGCTTGAGGACGGGCGTGAATTTTTGTCAGATGGCTGAATCGTTGAACAGACAACAATCAACACAACAAACGTGTTTGCTTTGAATTGTTCCAAATAAAGGATGTCGTCTTTGAAAGAGCTTTGCACCGTTAGCAAGCTTTGACTGTAAACGTGAAAAATCTTCAGCTACCTCATTTTTTCGCATGGACAATTCATATTGCACCAATGTGAAGGTTTTCGTATAGAACGCGCATTCATGTAGCTATAATGACACCGTGTCGTTGTTTCACCGAAAGTACAAGAGGCGACAACTTGTTTCTAAGAAGTAGGAAGGCTTATGTAACCGTGCTATTGAACTAGATGAACGCTGTAACCGCGTTAGGCCTAAAAAACGCAAGCAGGACTCAAGAACGCCATGGCACGCAGCACCCTCGCGTAAGCAGGAATGACTTAGGTGGAAGTCAACTTGCTAGAGAAGTACTCTTGACACAGAGTTTGACAGCGTTTAAAAGCACCGGTTTTGCCAAAACAAACTTCAATAATGAGAGTTCGGTTTTTGGCTCTTCAAGGTCATTTGTGTAAGTGGGAGTTGTCCAAGTAAATGCAAATGTTGATTAAAATTTTGTGACAGTGCTTTCCGGTGATAGTGTGAGAATTTTGATTGATAATTGGTTTGTGTAGCTTTAACGTCCCGAAACCTCCATATGATTTGGAGAGACACCGCAGTACAAGGAATCTGAAATTTCGACCACCTGGAGTTTTTTAATGTGCACCCAAACTTGAGCACAGAGGTATACAGAATTTTTGCCTTCATTGAAATGCAGCCGCTGCCTCCACCGGGTCTCGATCCCCCGACCTGTGGGTAAACAGCCAAATGCCTTAGCCTCTACACCCCCACAGCGGGGCAGTGTGAAAATTCTTTAGACTGTCGTTAGAGTTAGTCACAATAAAAGGACAACGTTTCACTAAGCAACTTAGTTCGGTGCTAGAGAGCCTGCTTAGAAATTGGCACCATCCCCCGGAATGTTGTGAAGCTAGCACACCATGCCTGGAGAAGGTAGCTGTGAAAGCTCACGTACACAAGCTTTCGCATACATTCGAAAAAGTGACGCAACGGTGCGATGTCAGAGTCGTATTTTCAGCCTTGAAGAGGCTGACTAAGCTCGGCTTAGGGACTGATCTGGAGGCAAACACGCTGAATGCCAGGGGCACAAAGCACAGGTAGCCCCTTTTTGACTGTGCAGAATAGGTGGTTTACGAAATTCTTTGAAAGTACGGAAAGTGTAAGTTGGCTAAACTGGGCTGTGCGTTAACAATAAGCTTACCGAACTTTTTAACGTAAGGAGCACACGTGATGGAATTGAATTTGAAGGATTTTCAAGGTGTTCATTTTGTATCCAGTTAGGACTGCTCTCTCAACATAAACAGCACAGCTTTCATTGTTAAAAGCAAAATGAAGGTCATTGGTGTGATTATTAAGCAGATCACATTACCCATTTGAAGGAGGTTTGTGTAAGCATGGCATCCCTACAACGTACTCATGATGAGATTGCGTACGTAGTCAAGTCAAGTAGATAGCGTGTGTGTCGGACAGAATAGTTATGTAAAAATTTTCTAATGAAGGCTATTGAACGTTTAGCGCTCATCGTTATCGTTTGACTTCCTGTCGTCCTTAGCGTGTTTCTGCGGTGTAGTGTGCCAGAATCATCTACCAACAAGCATAACTCTTCACTTGAAGCAACCTGAAGACGCTAAGAAATACACGTTTTCACACCTCACCTCGCAACACTTCTCGACACCTCGCAAATTGTCACTTAAGGTCATGTGTCACATCTTGCGACAAAATGGGGCTATAAGAGACGCCAAGACATTAATTCATGCATATGATCAGGTTATTTATTTGTTAATCGTCATCGCTAGGGCAAAAGCACTCAGATCTTGGTAAGTGAATGGAGGTGGAAATGCATACAACTGGCTGAGTACATACAACTGTAGTTAATCCCTCTTTTTAAGAGTCAGTCTAACGCGAAAGTGAAACGTGTTTTTTCAGTCGTGCTTGAACATTGATTGAGAATTTTTTACAAGGGTGAAGGACTGAATGCTGCAGTAGCCATTTGGAAATTCACGCGACGAACGGCAAGCGGCTGAAAACTTGCAGCGCACACCTCAAGCAGAAATCACTCTTGAAATGAGCAAACACAAGACGAGCGTGGACAAGTAGCTGTCACAATGCTTACTTTGTGTGTGAGAGCGTGCTCCTTTTGTGAACGCGGCCTTGGCACTGAGCGACCAGACGTTCGTGCTCTCTTCAACTACTGTAAGTTCACAGCAAACTTGTGGTGAAGCACAAAAATTACAAACATTCAAACTCCCAGATAAACGCGCGTGAGAGTGAGCCAGTACGCAAGAGAATATAACTACGCGCTTTGACCACGCCATGTGGAGGTGCGCGGTACAACGACGTTCAGAGCGCGCGCACCCAACGCGTGCCCGTGGTTCCATCTCGCTACTGATCACTAAAACGAGCTTAAGTTACTGAGCTCTGAGGACCGCCAGTAATACATGGAGTATATAAAAGGTTCGCCGTTATCTTCTTGCAGTAGGGCTGCTTTGTAGTGAAGTAGTTATCGATGGGCGCTGAGAAGCCAGATGTCACTGGTTAGACTCCCTGCTGCTTCAACATTTCCTTCTCGTTCTTTGTCTGTGTAATCACGTTAGTAAATATTTTACAACATCATATCCACGAGGAGAATTCGTCACGGAGCGGTTATAAGCCCTAGAAATAAACGCTTTCGCAGTAAAAGAAGTTATTGTATTAGTGGAACATAGGTCTTTAACACGTAGATTGTGACCTTCAAGCCAGCTACTAGCCTGACACATAACAAACTTCGTCCTATATTTTTGCGCGTGGAGCACTGTAGAGGGCAGACTGAAGTATGCCGCCAATGTAGTTTGGTGTTGCGCGGACAAAAACAATTATACGATAGCCTCTGGAGCGTTTGCTTGCGCCAAAGAGGTACCTTCTTTTTATTATTCACGGTGATGATCAGTGGGGAGCACTTAACATATTACGACGTATTAAAATTGACAAGAGAAAGCAAGCAGACATACTGAAAGAAAGAACAGAAAAATGCGATAAAAATATTAGTGTCTTGCAATGTGGAGAAAGAACAGACAGAAGAAAACAGAAAACAAAACAACAAAGAGAGGTACAAAAAAAGAGTACACCAAACAGACACACAAGGGCTGCCCAGCTGCGCACTTCGTTCACGCTTGGGCTCGCTTGTGCGAAGGTGTGTTAATTTTTTAATATTATTAGGTCTCGTAGGGCTCGCAGAAATGACCAGTCTGTCTAGGGCATGTGATCTTGAGGCACCACATGCGGCAACCATCTTTCACACATAATTGGGCAAGAAAAAATGTTTATACGTGAGAATCATATGATTTTTTTGCTTTGAAAGTCAGTATTGACAGGTTTTTTTAATGATGACGTCCCCACACCCTCACAATGGACCCATACATGAAATCACAAAAAGTAGTTCTGTTATTGGCAAGGTTGGCATACTTGTTTTTTTAAGCTGCCTCCCTCCTCTCAACGACAACCTCACAGGCTCTTACGAAATGCTAAGTTCTGTGACAGTGACACGCAGGATAAAGTGACTTTCTGACTCCTCCCTTGGAGCTTGTGTTTCTGACTGTTTTTAGGGTCAGCTCGACAGACTCTGAGTGCCAATATAACCCATTATTACAGGTGCACGTGTAGCTGTTGCGATATTATCTATTTCGCGAAAATTCAAACTTGGGCGGTATTGCGATCTTTGTGGGTTGGGAGCGATTGTCATTTAATCAATATCACCCCAATACCGAAGTTATTCCTGAATCAGGGTTGTCTTATAAACAGGGTCCCGATGTTTACCAAGGGAAAGCATTTCTTTTACTGTACATTTGCTCTATTCATTTACATAGATTCTTCCGTTACTCGGAACAATGAACATTTTAACTGGCAAAGATTCTTCGGTGGACCAGTTCATTCTGAAACACTGCCAGTAAAACGAAAAAAAGTGCTAGCAAACACGAGGAACATACCGTTATACTCGCAGTTCGTTCTCACACCTGTGTTCTGTGTGTCCACACGGCATTTTTATGCCATTGGCAATATTTTCGATGAGCGATCTGTACGCAGCATGTTGTCCTTTGTAGCAATAATAAAGCTGCAGTCGGAGGAAGTAGATATATTCATAAGCATTACAAAATAGTTGATTAAGTGAGATAATATTTTCTTTTCTCTTGAGGAAAAATTACATTTCGCACTAAATATATAGGATAGGCTTATGTAAGCGTGAAATGCCTAAAGCCTACACATGACAAAATAGAGGTAGATGAATTGTCTGTCAGGGAGTATGAATATACCTGAAAGTTTTCCAATACAAATTTTTGAAAGTTCAGTGCCTGTCATCGTCATTTCTGTTCGTTGCGTTCCTAGTGATAAAGGGAAAGTGTAAGCATAAGGGCTCGTCTCTCTTTTGTTACTAGACACAATATAATGAGAACTAGCACGCAATAATGTCAGAGAAAGTATAGGGTTTATATTAGAAGTACGTATAATGCACGTGCGACATCCTAAGATGGTTTGATGACTGGCTTATGACCCTAAACCCAACTAAATGCAAACTAATCTTATTCACTCGCCGTCTAAACCCTCTTCACTTTTTATAACATAGCTAACGTGCCTGTTAAATCAGTAACCACTTACAAATAATTAGGAGTCACCCTATTCTATAATTTGTCAAGGAACACTCACATTATTAAAATCGTTTCAACATTTAACAGAACCCTGGGCTTCTTAAAACGCCATTTACGCAGTGCTCCAAGTCATGTAAAACTACATGCTTATACATCATTATTTAGGTCTAAGTTGTAATATGCATCTCCCATCTGGAATCCGCCTGAAGTTGTTCTTACAAATTCTCTTGAACCATTCAAAATCGTGCAGCTAGATTCATTCATGCATCATACTCATACGACATAAGTGTTTCATCCCTCAAAACCGAGTGTAACTTATCATGTTTATCAAGTCGCCGGCGCATCGCTACCCTCTCAATATTTCTCAACTTATTTCACTTTCCACTTGATTGTTCTTCTCACATTATTCCGGCAGCTCACATATTTCAGTGCATCAGCCAAGCGCTTCAAGTTTTTTGTCCACGTGCCCGCACTAAAATATTTTCTGCATCTTTTTATCTCAGAGCAGCAAAAGACTGGAATGGCCTTTCCCACGATATCGCCACCATCGCCTCGTTGTCAAGTTTCACGCATAATATTTCAAATCTAACTTCACATTGGTCACTGTGACAGCACTATCGATTGTAGTTAACTCACCCCTTATGTAATACCTTCTTGAGGGTCTTTGAGAAAATAAAGAATGCAATGAAATGAAGCAAAGCTTCCACTTTTAAATGCACTTACATACCCTATAAAGTGGACGGGGCAATGACCGCCACCGTAGCCCAGTGGGAGAGCATGGAACGTCTTATTCGAAGGTCACACGTCAAGATCCTGGCAGTGGTGAGTTATCCTTTCATCCACTTTTCTTTCTTCACAATAAGTTTAAATTGGCTTCTAATAACAACCCCCATGCTTTCACTGACATTATTGCCTGTTAGTTCTCAATATTTAGTCCTTAGTGTGTTTTTGCTCTGTAGTGTGCCAGAATTACGTATCACCAAGCGCTACTCGCCACTTCAGGTAACCTGAGGACTCTAACTACCACATGCTTCTCACACCACATCTCAGAACTCTTGACCTCGTCATTTGTGACTTCACGTCATGAGGCACACATTGCGATGAATTGGAACCATGAGAGACGCCATGACACGAAGTGATGCATATTATGGCGTCATCTCTCCTTCAAACACCGTCGATTCCTCAAGAGTGGTCAGATATCGCTGAGTAATTAGAGGTGCATGTACTAACAGCATCAAAGAAATCATCATCATGGCTAAGAGCATCAAAGAAATTAAAGGTCTTCATAGAACTGGGGTCGTGAAACACGTGAACGTCAGACTTTAGGCTAGCTGTCAGCCTGGCACATAACTCACTTTGTACACAATATTTATGTGTGGAACACTTCAGGGAGCGAGATTGTCATGTAATCATCGTCATTTCGCATAATATTCGCAAAACTGCTTATACTATAGCCATCTCAGCTCGCTCTTACCCCTATGAGGTGTCTTATTATCGATGATGGTATTAGGTGGGGAGCACTTTAAATATTACCACGTATGAAAGTTTACAAAAAGAGGAAGCAACTTAAAATAGGAAGAGAGAGCGAAAGAAAAAAAATAAAAGTAAAAACTTATGTAAGCAAATATCAACAAAAGAGCACACAGAACAATGGAAGGAGACAACAATAATGGATTGTGGAAAGTAAGAGATAACCAAAAAGAAAAAAAAAATGCTGCCCAGCTCCACTGTTTTTTTCATGTCTGGCACCAGTAGTGTGAAGCTGCCTTATATTTTTTTAATATGAACGTTCACAAGGCTTACACGAATTTACAGTCCAAGGTATATCTTCTTGATGCGCCTCCTGCATGCTTCTGATGCTGTCTTTCTAGCTGGCACGTAACTAGAAATTGGGTAACTTGTTAAGAAACGATAGTCCAAATTTAGTTACTTATCGCAAACATGGCAGTCTTTCAAGGCTCTACTACTAACATTTGCAATGTCGAAATCACCATTCTTTAGCGTGCAGCCAGGACCAGACAAAACACCTGGACCTGGATAAATTAACTACCGCAGACGTTCAGAAAGGCTTATCTGGCTAAACCTTCGCAAGTAGATTAAGTGAAAACACATTATGCAGAGAGATCAACCAGCAGCTGAAGGAGAACAAGTGGAAAAAGCAGTCGAAAGGGGCTGGTTTGCGTACAACAGACAGATCTAGTTTACGCGTCTGCAGTCCAAGATTGAGTAATAGGTTCAGAAACAGCCATCAAAGATGACAGCACTCATACATTTGGCAGTGTAATGTCAACAGCAGGAGGCCACCGACACAATAGGACAAGTATCAAAACATTGCGAACCTTTACTGTAGAAATATATATTGGCCTAAAAAAAGGGTAAGTTGAAAACTCGGTACTGAATAAACGCGTATGCATAACAACAGGAAAAGTTCATTTCAATATGAGTTAAGCGAAAACAAACTTTCTATACACCACTTGCAAATACGCACGTCACACCGCGAATACCTGGGATACCTTATCAGCATGCACCCCCATCGGCGAGCACATGGCAGCAGAAAACCCCGAGTCAAGCTGTGTAGCTCTCGCAATTATAGTGAACGTGGCGCAACCCAATAGCAATTTCTGCGATATTGTCTGGTCGCACGACAAAAAAGTGTAACGTTGAGACAAAAAAAACAGCAGTTGGGACGTACAGTTTGCCGTAGGTGATCACAAACCTGTTTGACTACATTAAAAAGCGCTCCTACAGGTGGAGTACAACGCTTATGCTCGCAGAGAAAGGAAAACACTCAAGACATTCAGCAACCTACCTGGTATGCAGACATCACTTCATAACACAAGTTACGTTTTCAACTTTCGTGGAAGTTCCTTCACATTCTAACTGTGACTTTATGAACTCGTGACAGCGCAGGCGCTGGCACGGAGGATCCCATTTCTCAAGACTTCACTTCTGGCTGCATAATATTCTGAACGATTCTCATTCGTCCCAAACCCATGGCAAAAAAGCTGAACATGCACACAATGTAAGTGATCCGCCACACGAACGTGAACACGGTGCAATTACTGAGAATTATGAGCTGCGTGGGCTGTGTAATCGTAATTGATATACAGGAACTGATGTTACTCACAGTTTTTTTTTTGGGGGGGGGGCGAAGCTCACTATGCCGTGGGTCGTGCGTCCGTAGTGTATGTAGTAGTCGTAGTAGGTAGCCACCTTCATGGCCTGACTAGAGGAGCGGCACGCGCGCACCCTTTTTAATTGAGTAGGAAACCCGCACACTTTGATCATAAATAAAAAAAGTTGCTTTGGATGAAATAACTTATAGAGACAAACGTGGGTGACTAAATTTTCAACAAAATTTGCCTTGAGTTCGACGCCTATTAAAAAAAACTAGTATCATAAGGAGGAACATTGAGCACTATCTAACCAAAAAGAGTTCCCACGCTAAACTCACTGATGAGCCTCTTTGGTTTTGCCAAGGTATAGTGAGGGGGTGGCCGCAGTGCCATTAATTTAGTGAACTATTATATTGCATGAACTAGAGGCAGTGAAAGGTGGGAAGTAGGCACGAAGCGCAGGCCGTAAGAAACTGCGCGAGTGCGGCCTCTCGCTATGTTCTAAGAATGTCCGCTGGATGTCGGTACTGCTATATGCTGAATGTATGATGAAAAGATGCGAGATGCTGGTACTTGGAGTGTTCACTAGATGGACGGACGGACAGACAGACAGAAGCACGCAGAGACGCATGGATAGATGGACAGACGACGGACGCTTGAATGGATGGAGGAACGCAGAGACGGACGCATTGATGGATGCACAGATGGACGCACGCACGAACACATCAACGGACGGACGGATGGATGGACAAATGGACGCACGGACGGTCGCACAGATGGACTTATGGACGGGCGGACGAAAGAAACGAACAGCGAGACAGATGCCTCGCCTACTTATCCTCTGCACTCCGTGAATATGCTGTTATTTTTTTAACGTTGTGCTCGTTTTAAGTATGATTAATACTGTGATTTCAAAAATAAATACAAATTTTATGTAACCAGTGTGTTAAACAGAAGTAATTTATTAACAGAGAAAATATAGTTTATAAGACACTCTCCACTTTTACTTTAGGCTGCTCTAAAACGAATTTTATTGTACTCTCTCAGTAAGCTCAGAATTAAAGTTATAGCCTTACGGATAGACTGCCGCGAAAGATTTTTAAATTCGCTGAGGCTTATATCTACGAACGGAGAAATGGCACATAGGCCCAGCTGCTTTTTCGCAAACGTAATATCATTGCACATCTTCAAGAAAACTTTCACTCAATTATTTCGTAAAATACGAGACGAGTTCAAGAGTTGCGTCACCATCAAGCGCTTTCTCGTTATTCATGCCGAAGAGCTTGTTGTAACGACACACAGAGTGGAAACTGAAGGTGCTTCAGTGTATGGACAGTACGTTATGAAACAACATGTGCTTTAGACAGCGCTTTTCATTCACGCCATGTCTAGGTTCATAGCAACAAGCTACGCAATAGAGAATATAACATACATCTGCCATCGCAGAAGAACAGGGGTCTGATGTACCAACATTAAACTCGTAGGCAAGTAGCCAGTTCGAGCACCACATTTAAACCATCCGCGCCGCCCACTAACTCTGAGATATAGTTATGCGTTTTCTCACCAGCTTCGGCAAGGTGCATCAGCGAATGGCTCCTTTTATTTACATTACCCCACGTCGGTTAATGTTTTATCCGCCAGATTGAAAGTTTTACGCCGACATAGTATATTAAAATACTTTGGCTAGCGGTACGTAGATATAGGTATTCCAAACGTCGCAGAAACGGAACACAGAAAGCACGCGACAGAGCCGCTGACATCCAGACAAAGTTTATTCCATGAGCGGGACGAAGAAGGCAAGTGAAGGCACGTTAAAAATACAATAAAAAATTGGCTGCGCGTTACAGGCTTTTGAAGATGTTAAACTTGTAGATATGCCATTTTTCTTCACACGTAAATTGATTGAACCATGAAAAAATAACGCATTAGAGCACCCACCTTGATAATTATAAATGCTTGAAATACCTTGCGCTGCGGTGGTCCAAGTGCTTTTTCATGACGGCGACTTCATTAAAATTTGAATGGAAATTACATTACTTACAGTGTGCCGCCATCTCACTGCTGTGCATTTGCTTTCCATTGTGAGGGGGGGGGGGGGGTCTCCCTGAGCGTTCAATTTGCCCTATATTTTATTTATTCATACTGCAGACTGCAAAACGTGCTCCAAGCAGGACGGGCAATCAGGAATAACAAAAACAGAGGACTAAGATTGATTACGAACGTAATAAATAACAAAGTGAGTAAGATGAGGAAATATATACAGTGCTACATCAACAACTATACACCATGAGACAAACATACATACTATGCAGGGCGGTCACACTCAGACAAGGTGTTCCACTCAGATACTGTTCGCGGAAAAAAGAAAAATTTATATGTATCTGTTCTAGCAAAATATGGTGTAAAAGAGTTTGGTTGGTGATGGTCCTGCATATCTGGTTGACAAAGGGGTTAAATACAATGAAGGATCAATCGCAACTCTATGGTTAAGCAAGAAACTCAGGAAGTCTAAGCGCAGTTGCCTTCTTCTAGACTGAAGTAGTGCAATGTTGTTAGCTGACATTAGTTCAGATGGAGAATCCGTGTGACGATATTTAGAATATATAAAGCGAACTGCTTTATAAGAGGGGACGCAGCTCAGAGGGATGTCTAATACTACTGCCGTGACGCAAGTACAGTGATAGGCATTTGGTATTTTTTCCTCGCATTGAAGTCCTCTTCGTTGACCTTCCTGCACAAAGCTTTTTTAATTTTCGAGGGCTGAGAGGACAACTGAAAGACCTGTCGTTCCCGATGCTTTCTTTATTCAGTGGGACAATGCAAGCACATCGTAAAAACCGTGGATTGTTTAGTGGGGCCATTTGATTGACGTTCACTTGTGAAAAGTCTCGTTAGGCACACCTAAAAACGTGGAAACGAGAGAGAGAAGAGAGTAATAGAGAGGGAAGCCAGGAGGTTAACCAAGTTTTGGCTTGGTTGGCTACCCTACAATTGGGGTAGACATGAAAACGCTGTTTATTTAGTTCTTGGTCATGATTTTGGTGCTCTTAGCGAAAAAAAAGTATTCATAATTGACCATAGAAACTGACAAGTCAAACCTATCTGCCATCTGATATACGCAAGAATTGTTCATTTCAAGTCATTCTCTATGTGCAGTCACTGTCGTCCGGTGCACGAACTGGTGTAGCCCTTTCTAAGCGGCGAAGTGAAGTAATGCATGATGTCCCTAACAAAGGCTGATAGAGGACTTGTCGGTGACAGTGCAGTTAGAGCATCTCGATGCCAGCGTTATTATAGACTGTTATGGTGTTTGCCTTTTGCTTCCAGTAAGCCTCTGGTGACTCGTTGCAGGAGTTATGCAGTTTCCACGCCCAGAAACAGTGTTTCTCATCACTTTTGCTTCGTGGGTGATAGCAGCGTCAAAGAACGCTGTTGCAACGAGCACTGTCGGAAGCGCATAATGTCCACAGGCGAGTACCAAGGCTTAATAGAGCAAGATAGATATTCTTTATTCGAACTGTCTTACTGAAAGGCCTACGGAGGGAGGACCAGTGTTGGTGATGAGCTTGCGGATGTCGTCTTTGCTTGGGATTTACTATATATATGCTGTACCCTAGTATATGTAAATAAAATTCAGCTACCACAATTCCTAAAGCGAGATCACCATAACCATGTGTAGGGCTCTCCTTGAGGAAAGGGAACGAAAAATTGTTGCAGCGCCTCCTTTATATCATGTCAATTATTGATACTTGCTTTGCCCCCCCCCCTCTCTCTGCCCCAGGCACAAGCATATTGTGACCATGGGCGTTAGATGTCAAGATAGAGGTGGGTCACTAGGAGTCAACGTGGGTGCATTGTCGACAGGCAGTGATGTAGGGGCCAAACACCGATAGTCATGGTACACCGATAGTAGTGGTGATTGTCATGACCGGCTTTGATATGCTAATCTATGCTGTTGTTGGCGCTCTGCGCAGAGCTCCAAGTGTCACATGTTGATTACGCGCAAGCGACAAGACATCCTCTTCCTCTTGGTTCAGCACCTAGGTGATCAGTGTGTGCGTGCACACGCCGGAGAGAGTTCTTATTCATCTTGTAGTTCGAGCATCTTGATTGTGGTAATTATCATCAGCGTGAAATAAACTTGCACTTGGCGTAGCACAGGCGAAACCGCGCGTACAAGAAGGAAAAAAATGTAGTAAACACAAACCAGAGAAAGAGAGAAAAAGACAAATTGAATGAAAAGAGAAATAGCCAGAGGCAGAACGAAATAGATAACAAGAAAAGAAGGAAGAAGTGGAAATAAAACGAGCAAAAAGATGGAAAAGATGCAAAAGAGCAATACAAAGACAATGACAAGGAAACAAAAAGAAAGCCGAACATTACCAAAGAAGGCTGTTTAGCCAAGCGATTCCTTAAAGCTTAGGAGCACTAGTGCCATGCTGCTATAATTTTTTCTAACTACTTGTTTACAAACCGTCTATCTAGACGTTGTGGTCGGGGCGTTTCATGCTTCTCTCCATAGTTTGGCGCCCCGCCTTGGTGGTCTAGTGGCTAAGGTACTCGGCTGCTGACCCGCAGGTCGCGGGATCGATTTTTGTCTGCGGCGGCTGCATTTCCGATGGACGCGGAAATGTGGCAGGCCCGTGGGCTCAGATTTGGGTGCAGGTTAAAGGACCCCAGGTGGTCGAAATTTCCGGAGCCCTCCACTATGGCGTCTCTCATAATCATATGGTGCCGTTGGGACGTTAAACCCAACATATAATCATTCAATCAATCCATGGTTTGGCATCTTCCGAAATCGGTTGAGGAGTTTGAGTACACGATGAACAGGACTGACCGCTCTTAAGATGACTAACGCGGATGCCTATGGCTCAAGTCATAATGGCCTCTACGCCAATGATATGTGGCTACAGGTTAGCCAGTCTTTACCACTGACAAGAAAATCTAGCTCTGCAACCCACATTGTTGAGGATCCTAGGTTCCAGAAAAGCCTGCACGGATTTTGGCAGTGTTGTCGGTGAGGGAGAAATGTCCATGAAAAGAAAGAATTTTTTTACAGTTGCATCCGGAATGCAACCCGAACACTGCTTATGGCAGAGTTTTTTTACCGAATGGTTACGTCAATGCGTTATGATTGCCTATAGGCGTGATAGAGTAGTGAAACGAGGGCTTCAAACTTCTTAGCGCCAGCATATATAGACAAGCGCCCTAATAAAGCAACACATATTTCAGTTGCTGTATTAGCTATCCACATTTATATTAAGGTAGAGAGTTTTGAATATGTTCACCTGTGACTAAGCAATATATGTAGTGAACCGTTGCTCAAATACGCTGACAACTGCTGGTTTACCACACAAACATTATACCTCCGAAACTACCAGATCGTTGCAAGAAAAGTGGCTTTTCTGTTGTACCGGGCATCACTTGGTTACGGTATAGTGTGTGCTACCTTTTGGAAATATCAGCCGTCATGCAAACACTGCGGAATCAGGGCGTAGATAAAGTGTATATAAACATTCTGGAAGAAATCTACAGGGGATCAACTGCTACCATAGTGCTTCATGAAGAAAGCAACAGAATACCAATCAAGAAGGGTGTAAGGCAGGGGACACAATTTCCCCAATGCAATTTACCGCGTGCTTACAGGAGGTTTTCAAAAGCCTGGAATGGGAACAGTTAGGGATAAGAGTCAATGAAGAATACCTTAGTAACCTGCGCTTCGCCGATGACATTGCATTGCTGAGTAACTCGGGGGACGAATTGCAACTCATGATTACGAAGTTAGACAAGGAGAGCAGAAAGGTGGGTCTTAAAATTAATCTGCAGAAAACGGAAGTAATGTACAACAACCTCGGCAAAGAGCAGCGCTTCGAGATAGGTAATAGTGCACTTGAAGTTGTAAAAGTCTATTTCTACTTAGGGCAGGTAATAACCACAGAGACGAACCACGAGATTGAAGTAACTAGAAGAATAAGAATGGGGTGCAGCACATTCGGCAAGCACTCTCAAATTATGACAGGTAGATTGCCACTATCCCTCAAGAGGAAGGTATATACCAGCTGTATCTTGCCGGTACTTAGCTACGGAGCAGAAACCTGGAGACTTACAAAGAGGGTTCAGCTTAAATTGAGGACGACGCAGCGAGCAATGGAAAGAAAAATGGTAGGTGTAACCTGAAGAGACAAGAAGAGAGCAGAGTGGATTAGGGAACAAACGGGGGTTAAGGATATTATAGCTGAAATGAAGAAGAAGAAATGGACATGGGCAGGGCATGTAGCGCGTAGACAGGATAACCGCTGGTCATTAAGGGTAACTGACTGGATTCCCAGAGAAGGGAAGCGGGTTAGGGGGAGACAGAAGGTTAGGTGGGCAGATGAGATTAAGAAGTTTGCGGGTATAAATTAGCAGCAGCAAGCACAGGACCGGGTTAACTGGCGGAACATGGGAGAGGCCTTAGTCCTGCAGTGGACGTAGTCAGGCTGATGATGATGATGACCTTTTGGAAACCAGTGTGATTGACGTTGATTGATTGATATGTGGGGTTTAACATCCCAAAACCACCATATGATTATGAGAGACGTCGTTGTGGAGGGCTCCAGAAATTTCGACCACCTGGGTGCTTTAACGTGCACCCAAATCTGAGCACACGGGCCTACAGCATTTCTGCCTCCATCGGAAATGCAGCCGCAGCAGCCGGGATTTTATAACGCGACCTGCGGCTCAGCAGCCGAGTACGTTAGCCACTAGACCACCATGGTGGGGCAGTCTGATCGACGCGCCTATATTCCCACTAACGTTCGCAAGACTACATGCTTTGCCCGCCGACCTACAGAAAGCTTGGCAAGAGGTGGAAAGTGTGGCACAGGCTGGTACTTTGTGACAGCGTCGCGTGAAATCTACTTCCACAATGTAGACAGAGTTTCATGGGATATGCCGTTATTTTTGATCAAAAAGGCGTTTCACAGCAAATGGTTATAATACCCATACCCTTCGATGGAGTTTTTTTAGAAGCAATTATTTTTTGAGAGAAGCAGTTCTACCTCAGCGTAAACCTGTCATCTTGACCCAAATTTAGGAATGTCAAAGACTGGCGCGTGCTATCTAAGCCCTCGTTATCTCCTTCTTGTTTGCCTGCTTGGGTCCTAGAATAGGTGTGCCGATTTGACTGAGGTATAGCAAGGGGTGAGAGAAAGGGGTGGTTAATGAGGGGTATCAAAGGTGACAGAGAACGAAAAAGAGATGGAAGGATGGGGAGGAAAAAAGTGTTAGGTGGAGAGTAAAGCGTAGCTTAGAGAACAAAAATATATAAAGGTTAAGAAAAAATTGAAAAAATAGAGGGAGAGGAAGAAGCTCAAAAAAGGAAGACCAATCAAGTGAGAATTGGAGAGATAGAGTAAAATTACAAAAGGGTTAAAGAAGAATTGTACCTAGGGAATGAATAGAGGCAAGAAAAAGAAATAAAAATACGAGAGCGCAAAGTGCAGAGACGGGAAAAAAATAAACATAACATGAGTGAGAAGAAAAGAGAAGACTAAATACAAAGAAAGAAAGTCACCCAGCCACACCCGTTCTTCAGGTTTGACTTCACTACTACGCAGCTGCCCATGAGCTCGGTTAGGTTTTTAGCAGTGCGCCCCCAGTGTGAGCATGCTACGCTAATTTTTTTGAAAAGGCACCCTCAAAAGTGAAAAATTGTAGAATTCATTTAACAGAGTCTTTATACGACCAGAACCTGCGTGTTTGTTTAGGCAAAGAAACTTCTTTCAGGACAATAAATTCGCAGACATTTTTCCGCAATTAACATCTCTTCTAGAGTGAATTTCCCTGTAATCTTTAGTGATAGTCGATAATAGTTTGTACAATAAGTAAACCAGGGGTTCAAAGTCGAATAAATGTACATTGCTTTAAGAAGCGAATAACTGCGCTAGCCTCGGTATTTGCGAAAGCACCTTTCTTACACGTAAACGCGGCCTTTTGCAAAATACCTCAAGTTAAGGGGCGACAAAGTATGATAGAGCTGTAAAATGAACCTTAGGACACTGTAGGGTTTCCTCGTGAATGCCTTTTTTATAAAAAAATATGAAGGGAGTAAATCTTTGAACATCGGTATTTTTTAATAACCAGTGCAATTGCGTATAGTTTATTGTTCAAACAAATGTTAACGACAATGTGAAGTAGAAGTACTACAAACAAAAAGAACCAACATGAGACAGGCTGTTTGTCTTTTGTTGAATCCTGTTGAAAAATACTTCGCTTGGCTATAGTTATGATACTGGCTTTAGGCTTGCAGTCATCAAAGAGTGCTAGATGTGCTATATCAGCAGCGCGAGCGAAACATGTAAAATGAACTGTACACGCTTGAACAATGTGCATGCTATCATTAAACGTTTTCCGTGAAGTTGTCGTACGAAAACCCAAATGTCGAGATACTGGGATATCATATTATAATAAGGACGGCTGACTACACAAAGTAAGTTATTATGGTGGAGATCAATTTCACTTTTTTTACCGCGCTACTTGCTTTTTTAGGAAACAATGGAAGTTTCAACCGCACAACCAGCGTCGTCACTCTGAGATCTCTTATTGCATGAAGTACCCCTGCTTGGTAGAATACAAACGGTTAATAACACTTACCCTGCTTGCAAGTACAGCTAAACAATTCTTTAATGCTAATAGTGTATCAGGTGCTAGATTGAATCAATTGGTGTGCAAGCAGAAGTTGAATTTGCGAGAGATGTTTCTCGCATGCACTGGGTAACACAAGGTACATACGATGTTGTTTGACAAATATGGTTGCGGCAGTTTCTCTTTTCCTGCTACAGACTCGTGAATATTTGTAATATTTCAAAAGGCGAGCTAACTTTAACATTTTGCGTGTCAACTTAAAACGATTTTTGACAAAGAACGCGTGCATTTTTATTTCATGTTGCTGCAGGTGCGCCCATTGACCAATGGTGGTCGACCGCGCTGAAACCAAGTGTTTGAGTCTCTCACAAATTTAAGGATAAATATTCGTTTACGTAGGCCTGCTATTACTTTGAAGTCTTTTCGTAGCCAACGATTCCTTTCCTGTTTTCATATATGGGAACAAGATCAATATGCTATATGCTGTACGTGTAACGAGTACTTACAACTACAGGTTGTATGTAGTCGGTCCATTTGGTTCCACGTCATTGCTTTGCAGCCAGAACTTGGGCTCGCTGTCACCTTGTAACTTTCAGTGGACCAAACGTGAATAACAGGATTTGCCAAAGTTCGGTCAAACACACTCTTTTGATAGCTTTCTGCGATCGACTCACAAGGTACGAGCTCCTGAAAAGTGTGGTTGTTAAGGCTTCTAAGTTTTGCATTATCCCGGCAGTCTGCGCCCCCATCATTGGTCCTCATTCATTACAAAAAACAGAGGATACTTAGAGAGAGGGTTCAGTTCCATTAACAACAAACCGCTGAACCAGATCAGACATTTGTAGAAAACGCGTATGTTGTTTCTTCAAACGAATGAAACTGTATCTGACGTACTCGAAATGAAGACATTGATATCAACGCCTCGGATAGTATCCTGATAAGACAGAAGACGAAGAAGTACTAACACTATAATAATAATAATAATAATAATAATAATAATAATAATAATAATAATAATAATAATAATAATAATAATAATAATAATTATAATAATAATAATATCAATAATAATAGTAATAATAATAATAATAATAATAATAATAATTAATATTTCAACAAATGCTGGTCGCATGAGTTGCCCGTTGAAGGCTCGTTGAGACAAGTGACTTCGGCGTGGCAATTGAACGCACTAATTATTATCGAATGTTTAAAAATGGTACGAAGACTGCTTTAAAATGATACGAAGACAGGGCTCACGTCCAAGGGCGCTCTTCTTAGAAAACACCAATTTTCCGTTGAGGCGTTCAGACAATGGTATTTTATCTCACTTTGCTCGCTGGGGCTGTCTACTATTTGAAATAAAGATGTGTCATTTTATGACGTGGTGAGTTCAATTTTCATGGTGGCAATCAAGCGAGAGTGTATCGCAGGTTCCACAAAGTATCCCGCGGTCTCGCCAAGTCCCCTGATATCTCTCGACTTCTGCGTTGCCGACTAATTCCACAGCGATCGTACACACAGTTGTTTAAAGAATTTACCACTGTATCATTATTCAGTGGTGCACTGCTCTGCGAAACAGGGCCAGCTATATAAAAAGTACTGTACGTACCTAATAATAATAAAAATAAAAATAATAATAATAATAATAATAATAATAATAATAATAATAATAATCTAACATTTCAACAAATGCTGGTCGCGTGAGTTGCCCGTTGAAGGCTCGTTGAGACAAGTGACTTCGGCGTGGAAATTGAACGCACAAATTATTATCGAATGTTTAAAAATGGTACGAAGACTGCTTTAAAATGAAATGAAGACAGGGCTAACGTCCAAGCGCGCTCTTCTCAGAAAACACCAAGTTTTCGTTGAGGCGTTCAGACAATGGTATTTTCTCTCACTTTCTTTGCTGGGGCTGAAATAAAGATGTGTCATTTCATGACGTGGTGATTTAGTTCAATTTTCAGGGTGGCAATCAAGCGAGAGTGTATCACAGGCTCCACAAAGTATCACGCGGTCTCGCCAAGTCCCCTTATATCTCTCGACTTCTGCGTCGCCGACTAATTCCACAGCGATCGTACACACAGTTGTTTAGAGAATTTACCACTGTATCATTATTCAGTGGTGCACTGCTCTGCGAACCAGGGCGAGCTATATAAAAAGTACTGTACGTACGTTATAATAATATTAATAATAATAATAATAATAATAATAATAATAATAATAATAATAATATTGTAGTATTACACAGTACTAGGCTTGGATGTCAGCCATCTTCTTTATTTCTAACCTCTTCTTCCTCGTCGTCTCCCTCAAACCCTGCCGAACGTCCACGTACACTCCCCCTCTTTCAAGACTCATCCCTCCTGGGGTGATACATGAAAACATTTCCAATGGTCGTAAACTCCAGTACCCTATAATCGTTGGTGTAACTGACCATTTTGAGAACGCCATGTTGCACTGCGATCTGCACCACGCGATAAGTTCCCATGTACACCTGCTTTAGGCCGGGAAGGCCTTTTGTGACAAGCACCACATCATTCTGTTGTATCTGAGGTATCCGCTTGTTGTGGCGACGGTCAAAGTTTCTCTTCATACTCTCCCGGTATCGCTGGTAGGCTTCCGAAGTTTTTCGTTTTTCGCACAATTGCAGGCGGTCTGCAATGCAAAGTTCTTGATCAGCAGGAAGCACTGGTATCTTTCCAAAAGCTGCAAAATATAGGCTACAGCCAATGCTTGCAGTGTGCGACCGATTGTGATGAGCGACAGCTGCTTCCAAGCAGCACTTCCTTCCACCATGAAAACCTTGATACATTGAAATGAAGTGCTTCCAATCCCGAATGATTCTTTCAGCCATGCAATTTCTTGCAGGATGGTACGGAGCACAGCGTCGCAATACAACTCCTCGTTCCTTCGCTCAATCTTGCAAACGCTGACTGAGAAACGCTGGCCCATTGTATAATATTACTATTTTCGTATTCTTAAAGATCTCTCGTCTAAAAAGAGCGATCACACTATTTTCGTCTTCCCTTCCCGGCCGTGCAGCCACTATTCTTGTGCACTGGTCCAATGCCACTAGGAAAGACTGCGTTTTTCTTACTCCTGTAGCCTTCTTCTTGAGCTGTGCGAAATCTAGATGAATGACTTCAAATGGTACGTCGCAATGTTGAGGCGAAACCATTTCGTCTGTTCTCTGAAGGTACTTGGCATTGTGAACTTGACATTGATGGCAAGACTGAGCATACCGTTGAACGTCCTCTCTCATTTGTTTCCACTGGAAACGCTGACGCATCTTGTGATAAGTCCTCCAAAAGCCGTCATGTTCACCTGTGTGCGGGGAGTCAGGATAGAGCTCTAAATTTTGAGGCACCGTTGTTTTTGGGACTGTGAACATTCCGTTATGGAACTTAAGTTCTTCAGTTCTCTCCCACAACAACGTTGCGTTGACATTTTTATGTTCAGGAATTACCGCAACTTATGAAAGCGCATCTGCGTCCTTGAGGTGTTCTCCAGGCCTGTGGTGGACCATGAAAGTAAACTGCTGGAGTTCACTCACCCACCTAGCAATTTTTCCTCGAGGCTCGGCGAGGTTAAGGATATACGTTAAGGCTTGGTGATCCGCGAAGAGCTTGAAGCTCCTGCCAACCAGGTAAGCTCTAAAATAGCGTACGGCCATTAAGACTGCCAAGGCTCCCTTCTCTGTAGTCGCGTAGTTCAGCTGAGTTTTCGAAAAGGTGTACGAATAGTAGCCGACGACCCTCTGTTGACAGCTCCGTGGAGAGTCGGTATCTCTCTGGTAAAGCACTGCGCCTGTGCCATAATAAGAAGCATTGGTGTTCAGTTCAAAGGGCAACTTGAAGTCTGAAGAGTCAGGACCGGATCCGATGAAATAATGGTCACAAAGCTGTGATAAACAGATTCACACTCTGCTGTCCACTGAAATGGCACATTCTTCTTAGTCACTTCTGTGAGGCATTTAGTTTTGGTCGCATATTCTCTAATGAATGGCCAGAAATGCCCTGCAAGACCCAGAAATACCCACAAAGAGTGCAAGTCAGAGTGGCTTCTGCATTTTTTCGATTAGTTCGACTGATTTCTGTTTTCTTGTCTTGGTTTGGCCGTGAAATATTCTTCCAAGAAACACCACTTTACTTCGGAAAAGCTCACTCTTTTTGTCATTAATTTTCAGCTCGGCGTCACAAAGTGCTTGAAGTACATTACCCAGATGGTTTGAGTGCTCTTTCTTGTTGCGGGAGTATAATAATATATCGTCTATGTAGACGTTAAAAAAACTTCCCGATAAATGGTTGCAAGACGTCGTTCGTCATTTTCTGGAACCAAGCGGGTGAGTTCGTCCATCCGAATGGATGTCGCTTATACTCGTAGATGTCAAAGGGCGTGATGAAGGCAGAACATTTCTTGCACTTTTCGGAAATCGGAACTTGCCAAAATCCTTTACATAGATCAATGCGCGAGATAACTCTGCAGCCATCTGTGTCATCTATGATAGAGTCTATACGTGGCATAGGAAACGGAAAAAGCTCAGTCTGCTTATTAATTTGTCTGTAGTCCGTGAAGAGTCGAAGACTTCCATCTTCCTTTGGTGCAATGGTGATGGGTGAAGCGAACGTAGACGTGGATGGACGCATAATCTGCGCATCCATCATCTTTTGAATCTCGCTCTGAAGCCACGCTTTCTTCTTTCGTGACATATTATAAGGCTTTTTTCTCACCACCATCGTATCACTGAGCTGGAATAGAACCTCAAACTTCGTGGTTGCTTGAGGATATCCTTTTAGGCACAGCAAATCTGGGTAAAGCGTCCAAACATCTTCACCTGACGATGGTTTCCGCGGATTCCTTGAAGACAAAACTGCAGCGCTGATAGCGTGGCGCTTTTTTTCTGTGGTAATTTCACCTGTCCAGTAGATATTAAGGCGAAGTGCACTGATGACTGGACGTGAAAGCAGTAGTTCATACGGAACTCCGTCGAGTACCAGTGCTTGCGCAGTGATAGTGTTGCCGAGGCACGAAATGGTTATACAAGTCCACTTATCGTGAACATCTCGTCTTCCATCGTATCCGTGTACTTCTACTTGTCTTCCCTCTTTTACTTTCGCTCTCTCAACAATATTTGCGTTAATAACCATGCTACTCCACTGTCAACTAACGCACTCCGTTCCTTTCCATCCACAAAAACGGATATGTACAATAGACTTGTATGAGACAAATAAACAGCTTCTCTTGATGCCGTCGGGTGGAAGCCGAGACCCTCTCTATTAAGTTTTTTGTTACGTCACCTAGCTCTTCGCCATGGTCTAAGCCTCCCGGGGCGGTCAAAAAGGATACGGGTGTTGCAGTACGTCTCCAGCTTGCAAGCGGGCGTCGTTCCTCAGCTCGTGTGGCCCCGGTATTTCTTGCAGCAGGTGTCATGGGTTGACGCTGGGTTCCTAGGTCCTGGAGGTAGAGGTTTCACATTCACTGCAGAAGTTCTTTGACCGTCTTCGGTTCTCGCATTTTTATTTGCTTCTGGACATATGAACTTAAACCATGAATGATAAGCGGAATCACAGACGTCTCAGGCAAAGATGATTCCGCCAGTTGTAGCAAGCGCCTTTTCTCATAAAAATAGCTGAGTGCAGATCCAGACCTGTATTTGAACGTGATTGCTTTGTCCCATAGCAAAACCTTGTCCTCGCTGAAGGAGCTCAGAAAGCTTGCTTTCCACTCTATTCATGGGCTTGGTGCTGTGAGTGCTGAGACGCCATCGTTCTAACTCTTTGCTATGCCCGATAGGAATAGTCGCATGGTTTTCACTTTATCTTCGTCGCTGTGTCAGGTGTTCTCATTGCATGCATACTCGTAAAACGTAAGCCAGGGCTCGGGACTACTAGACTCTCCGTCAAACATGTATGGCTTCACGTGTTCGCGGCTCGGTCTGCTTAATCTTTCCGTCACGTTTACAAGCAAGCACATTAAATCATTTTGCTGCCTATTCTGTTCTTGGTGCAGTTCAAGAAACTTGTTAATCAGCTCGACGGAACTCTCAGGTGAAGCAGTGGTAGCAGGCTTCACGTCGTTTCTTACTGGAGTAAGCACGAAATTCTCATAATTCTGAAGTTTCATGTTGATCCTCACCGTTCTTTTAGCAAGTAAATGGTCTGGAGTGAGCTTCATTTTAGTGCCTATATAGGAAACAAATGCGTCAGTGCTCACTGCTTTCGGAACAGCTAGTTCCTCTTCATCTTGAGGCGTTGCGGTCAAGATCCGCAAGCCACCACGTTGATTTTCTCCAATGGTGAAGTCCACCCACATCTTGAATGTCGGCAAAGAAAGTATACGCGGCTGTGCCAATTTGTATTATTACACAGTACTAGGCTGGGGTGTCAGCCATCTTGTTTATTTCTAACCTCTTTTTCGTCCTCGTCGCCCTCAAACCCTCCCGAACGTCCACGTACAATAATAAAATAATAATAATAATAATAATAATAATAATAATAATAATATTAATAATAATAATAATATTAAAGTAAAATTTATTAGTAAATATCATTTGTTAGAGTTTACCTCTAAAGAAGAAGGTGTTTATTGAGAAGAAGGAGGGGAGGTTGGCCTTGAAAGCAGGTTTCTGGCCTGCTGCACCACACGGTGATAGGGGGAAATGGAAAGAAAGAGGAGGGTATGATGAAGGTGATTGTGGTGTAGCAAAATGTGTCAGTGCACAAAATGTCTCGTTTAGTGTAGTCTACGCACAAAAGTCTCTACATTATCAGATACTCTAAATACGGGATTCTGAACCTGTCTTGCTTATAAATACAAGCAGGCCCTTTAAACTGCGTTGAGCGTAATCCACACGTTCCCAAGCACCAAAAGTTAACGTCCAAAAACTATTACACAATTATGAGAGGTAGTCAAAGGCTCCAGAAATTTCTACCACCTGGGGTTGTTTTAAATACACCTAAATCTACGCACACGGAAGCACATTGGCCTCCAGCACTTCCGCCTTCATAGTAAATACAGTAGGCACAAAGTCTAAATTACTGTTTTCCTTTGGAAAGGAGTAAGTTCATTTCCTTACAAAAAATCTAATGAGATAGCCATGAAATGCACACTAGCCGTACGTAATCGCTACATCAAAAATGCACTTCGACGCTACCCTGCAGATCTTAAGAAGCTTTTTTACAGGACACTGCTCTGCCTTGACTTTGCTAAGTCAGCAAAGCGCCTATTTCGAAAATTGTAAATGCCTAAAGAACGGTTTTTTGTGGCCACCAGAAAACAACGGGTACAGCAGGCCCATCTTTGAGTTTCCGTGAGGCAGTGATGACTTTTTGTTAAACATCTAAGGAAACCTTATATATCATCCTCACTTCTTGGTACATAGAAAGTAAGTTCAGTTGTGTGTGAGATTTTATACATCCTTGCTTTTTAACGTTGTGGCATGCGAATGTAGCTGGCACCGAAAGAAATACGGTTGCAGCTGTGTGGGTAAAGTGAAGGGGGGCAGGGGGGGGGTCTTCCGAGGCCACGTTTTATGGTACTTTATCGAGCATAGCATGGGTTTCATTGACCAACGTGGTTCAGAACCGTAATAGATCACCGCGCACTTTGAGACATGGATGAAGAAGGAACACACAAAGAGGAGCGCTGACTAAAAAATGAATAATACTTAGGAGGTACACAGGAGTGTAAATATTCAGAAATGCCCATGCGAGAGTGCATGCTGTTGAAAGCGTCCTTTGACCACGGTAACACATAACCATTTGCTCAACGTTAAAAAAGCGTGTTAGAGATTTAGCTCCTCAAAAGAAGGATAACTCTTTTGTGGTAAGCATCATGAGATTTATTTATCACCTTTTTAAAAACGACAGTTTTTCTTGGAGACCTACGACGAAAAAAATTGGCCCCGTATCTGCATGTAATCTGCAAATGTTGTCGAAAGACGATAGTCTTGCATGTGGAGAGGGTGAACAACATTTATTTGATGTTCTGCGCAAGAAAATTGGTGAATGGCATTCGGGAGGCGCTGCGTTAGAGTGCCTCGAGCGTGCAGCGGAGGCGAACTAGCGCATCAGTTCACGTCACACGTGAGACATAAGCGCCATCTGACAGTTGTCTTAGAAAATAAAGCGCGTGGCTTTGAGACGGGTGTGGGAACCCTTTTCAGAGGTGATAAAGTGTAGAACGCAAGGCGACGGGTAGGTGCCACTACCGTTTCGTTCTATCAAAGCGTTGGAAACACTCGCCTTTCCGTGCAAGCGTTGCATGGTCAGCGCAGCGTGATAGGTGCTACGCTCCTGAAAATTACTTATGTATGCCTTTTCTAGTAACATAAGCAGTTGCAGAATATATACCTGTTGTTAAGATGCCGCAGACATGCGCAATTATTGCTATTTAATTGACAATCGCACAAACATGAATTGTCAACCTTGAGCAACATAGGTGGGCGCGGCCAACAGGTTATCACGCTGCGCTGACAGCGCTAAGCGATGCTCAAAAAGGTACGTGCTCCCAACGCTTTGCTAAGGTGATGGCACCTGCCCTTCGCTTTGCGTTCTAAACCTTATTACCTCCGGGACTGGCGCAAATGTTTCTCCGCGGGCGCAATTTTTTCTCCGCGGGCGCACACGTTTTTCTTCGTTTTTGAGCGGCCAGATGGTACGCGTGTCTAAAGTTTCTCGATGCACTCGTTTGCCTCTGCTACCAGCTCGAGGCACTAACGCAGTGCCTCCACAATGCCATTCATCAATATTCTTGCGCAGAACATCAAATAAACGTTTTGTTCACTCTCTCCGGACGCAAGATTATCGTCTTTCGACGACATATGCAGTGTAACATGCAGATTCGGGGCTCATTTTTTTCTACAAAGGCCGTAGCCACAGTAATAAAGTTTTTTTATTTCTGAAAAGATGGCTGCACTCCTGTTTGGTGACAGCACTGTAATGGCTGAAACGTCACGTGGCGTAAAGTTTGAATATTGCAAAAAAATAATTGAAGAAGAAAGGGCGATTATCATACTTCTATAGCGCTATTGGCAAAATAGTAATCTTTACTTAAGCAGTGAGCTCCCTTCCATGATTTTCTTAACATTGAGCAAACGATTATTGGTCATCATGGTCAAAGTACGCTTTCGTCAGCATGCACTCGCGCATGAGAAATTCTGAATATTGAGACCCGCATG
The DNA here is from genome assembly GCA_013436015.1 of Rhipicephalus annulatus. Lineage (NCBI taxonomy): Eukaryota > Metazoa > Arthropoda > Arachnida > Ixodida > Ixodidae > Rhipicephalus > Rhipicephalus annulatus. Next base: position 303,973 of record WOVY01014702.1, on the reverse strand, counting down.
TTCCTTCGAAATAAAATTGATCTTTTAGTCAGCGCTTGTTTTCGTGGGCACTTTATTCATCCGTGCCTCAGAGTCCGCTGCTATTATGAATCTTCAACAACCAGCCCGGTCAAAAACCTTGTCTTTAGAACCCCTGGCATATAATATCGAGCGCAATGGAACGCGACCCCCGCTATGAATGAACGAAGGACGAAAAATTGTTCGGGGACTCGTATTTTGTACGAATGTTTCCTTACGACGTGTCTTTCCGAATGCCGCAAAGTTCTGTAAAGAAAACGAACCACGTAGAAGCTTTCACTTTCAGTTTTTTTTGTCACTTTGAAAGAAATACCAGTTCAGATAGGCAGCCTTTGAACTCATTTTTCTTTATACAATTACACCAAATTGAGGATATTTTCTTAACTGAAATATTTTGTTACAGATATTTTATCCACCATTCAAAATGTTCTACCAGTTGTGAGGCGTAAAGTCGCATTCCTTCTTCGTTCGCAGATAATATAGGCTCCCCTCTAGAATGAGCTGTTTGTAAGCTCTTCATTCGGGCTTTTCAGAAATTTCGATTCAGTATGCTACCCCGTCGCGGTGGTCTAGTGGGTAGGTACTTGGCTGCTCACCCGCAGGTCGCGGGATCGAATCCCGGCTGCGACGGCTGCATTTCTGAAGGAGGCGGAAATGTTGTAGGTCCGTGTGCTCAGATTTGGGTGCACGTTAAAGAACCCCAGGTGGTCGAAATTTGCGGAGCCCTCCACTATGGCATCTCTTATAAAATATGGTGGTTTTGGCTGTTAAACCCCACATATTATTCAATCATTTAATCAATCAATCGATTGAGTATGCTAATATTTATTTATGCTGTCGTTCATTCTTAACATGGAAGCTCCGAGCGTCTATGTCTTTAGTGTGAACGTGAAGATGCATTTGAATAAGAGACAGCTTAGCTAGTTGGTTGGTATTCATGATAAATTGAGAGATGTCTGTGGTGCCTTGACTTTTTTTTGGACCTTGTTTATAGACTTCTCTTTTTTAACATTAAAAAGAGTATAGTGACTGCTGATTTCTCCAGAGCGGGTCTATCGATGGCAGCCGTTGACATTAAGAAGAGGGTTTGTTCTTCCGTCCGAAGTACAATGAAAAAGCAATCATCGTGCGCCTGTCCCAAAGCCAAGTACCTCCTTCCCCAATGTAAAGCTACACTAGGCTATGTGATGGATGATATTCACACCTCCCGTTTGTACGTGTGCGTTGTGCCTCTACGGAATAAACGTTTACCTAAACAAATGCCCCTTCAGGCGTCATTCATCTATACGCACGCCGTCATGCGTATTCAAAAATGTTGCCACAAATTTCAAATATTGAACTTCTTCGAATATGTTTATCACTTATGTCCACCGCATAAATCACACAATGCAGCCTGAAGACTTAACAATGTTGTTTAATCAATTAGACGGTATAACAAATGATGTTCTGCCTTCAAGTAACACAGAATGTAACCACCACAAAGTTCAACTTTGTGGCTTCATCATCTTTTGAACAAATATTTACAAGTGTATGGCATATTCATATGTCATACGATCAAATACTTATAACAAATGTATGCTTCTGTACTTATGTATTTCAGTAAGTCAAAACCTTTATGTAAACATGCCTTTTTACGGCTCGCAAGCTTTGACTGTTGACGTGATCACTTTTCATTGGTCCTTTTTTTTCAGCCTAGACAATTGGTGTCGTACTGATGTGAAGGTGTCTCTATGAGTTGTGCATTCGTGTAGACATAATTCTACCATGTACTTGGTTGACAGAAAGTACCAGAGGTGACAACGTGTTTCATAAATGTTGCAAGCAATATATGACTGCACTATTGAAACAGATTCATGCTGTAACCGGGTCAGGTGCGAAAAATAGAAATAACAGCACACAAGAGGATCATGGCATGGAGCACTCTCACCTAGACCAGACATGATATCAGTAGATGCCAACTCACCAAACAAGAAGTACGGATGGCGCATTGTGTCACGGCCTGTCAAAGCGCTGACTACGCTAAACCACACTGCGAAAATGAGAACTTCATTTGTGAAGTGGTCTTCGTCATTTGGCCAAGTGGGCGCTGTCCTAATTCTTTCAAAACGTCGATCTAGAATGGGTGAAAGCACTTGTTGATAATGGCGGGACAAATCTTTAGCCTAGGGATAGGGTTGGTAACAATACCCCACCACGGCGGTGTAGTGTCTAAGGTACTCGGCTACTGTCCCACAGGTCACGGGATCGAAACCCGGCTGCAGCGGCTGCATTTTCAATGAAGGTGAAAATGCTGTAGGCCCGTGTGCTCATATGTGGGTGAATGCTATAGAATCTCAGGTTGTTTAAATTTCCGGAGCCCTTCACTATACGTCTCTTATTTATATGGGGGTGTTAAAACTATACTCCCGAAAAATTAAGAATGCTAACGGTCTCAAGCACGCAGTGAAAACATTTTCTAAATATACGACAAATGTTACAGCAAACTTGACAGGAACAATTGCTGAAAATGTTGGGCACCGTCTTCCGCATCAAACCGCCGTCGGACACTCTATGATAATAGGGAGCCTTCATTAAGGGCCTGTTAATCCATAACAGCTCAAAGTGCACTCAGAGACACGGACGAAGAAGGGACTCACAAACACAAGCGCTGACTCTGACTAATAACTGAATTTTGTTTCGAAAGAATATGCGAGAAATAATATGCAGAATTGCAATTGCGCATCTTTCGGTCATGATAACACGTTATCATTGACTCAAATTAAAAAAAATAAGCACATCCCACGTACTAGAGAATCAACTCTATGCGAAGCACGTGGAGGGCAGGTCGTTAAACCTCACATATCAATCAGTAAATCGCAAGTTGGTAACGATGAAAGGGTCGCATATCACTAAGCGCCTCATTATTTATATCGAAGATACCTTACTGAAGAAGATGCGCCATCACCCGTAGCGTTGTGAAGCCAGCACACCGATCTGGCAAAAGGTAGCTGCGATGACTTGTGTTCACAAGCTTTCGCATACCTTGAAAACGGTAGCCCAGTGCTACGACGTCAAAGTCATAAAGCAAAGGTGCCCCTTTGTTGACTGTGTGGAAGGCGTGCTTTACGAAATCCATTGAGCGTGCGGAAACACGTTCGTTGTGTTTACTGGCAGATGCGTTGACGAAAGGCGTAGGAAGCATGCGAGTATGAGAAATGCGCGTGGTGAAAATGACTGTGAAGCCTTCTTAGCTAATTATTATGTAACCTGTTAGGAAGGCACTCCTAAAAAAAGGAGCACTCCTGTCATTGTTAAGGGGAAACTTTTGATTACGTTATTGAAGCATATCGCGTTGTTTGTCAGAGAGGGGGTTGTGTAAGCGTGTTATGCCGAAAACGTACTAATAACGAGATGGATGTGGATGAATTGCATGTCAGGCTGTAGGAATATACGTGAAAATTTTACAATAAACGTTGTTGGAAATTCAGCGGTTGTCATCGTCATTCTTATTCCTTAATTCCGTAGCGTGTTTTTGCGCTGGAGTTTGCCAAAACTATGTACCAACAAGTTCAATTCGCCACTTTAAGCCACCTGAAGACTCTAATATGCTCTGACAACATGCTCTGACGTGATTTTGATACCAAAGCTTGGGAAACTTCATGAAACCTTGCGAAATGTGACTTGACGTCCTGAGTCACGCTTACTGTCGAAATGAAACCATAAGAGACGCCATGACACACTGCCATTCATATGATGGCGTCATATATTCTTCAAACAACATCACTTTGTGAAAAGCGTTCAGATCTGGATGAGCAAACGGGGGCAAAAGTACAACTACATGACTAAGAACACAAAAGAAAGATATAGTCTTCATAAAACATAGGTCTTAAGCGCGCGCACCGCGGACGTGAAGCTACCTGTCAGCTTGGGGTATAAATGACTTGGTCTTATACTTCCATGTGCAAAGTACTTTATGAAACCAGACTGCGTCGTATGCTGTCGTCATTGTTTGGCGTAATGCAGGCGAAACAAGGCAAAGCATAGCCATCGGAGCGCACGCTTGCTGCAAAGAGGTGTCTTCTTCCAAGTAACGAAGAAGAAATTAAGTGGGGAGCACTTTAAATAGTACCACGCATAAAAATGGACAAAAAAAGGACAAGAAAATTAGAAAAAATAAAAAACTAGACAAAATAAGTATACAGAATTCAAAAGAAAAAAGCAGACAGAACTATGAAGAGACACTGAAAGAAATAAAAAACAAGGAGAAGCGAAAACATGTTGCCCAGCTCCCCACTTCGTTCAAGCTTGGCACAATTAGTGCGAGGCTGCTTTAACGTTTTATCATTATTACGTATGTTCATAAGGTGCACAAAAACGACTAGTCTGACGAATGTCGTCTTGAGGCCCCCAATGCGGCAACCAGGTTTTCGTGCATATTGGAGAGAAACAAATGTATATTTTTGAATCGGCTTCTAGCTTTCAGTCATCCTTAAGATCAGTATTGATATGTTTCTTAAAATCTGATGTCAAATCGCCCTACTAGAAGACTCAAATGTCAGATATCGCAAATACGTTTTGGTAATGGCAACGTTGGCGGGCATTTTTTTAACCTTCCACCCTCTTCTCATCCATCTTCTTAACCTCGCTGGCCCTTGCGATGTGCTAGGTTTTTTGACGGTGACACACAGGCTAAGGTGAGTTTGAGACTACTGCTTTAGAGAGTACGCTTTTGAGGTTTCTGTTTTTACCGTTTGCCTAACAGACACTCAATGAAATTATTACGGGGGTGCCAGTAGCTCTTGCTATATTGTCGGTATCGCAAAAGTTCTATTTTCTGTGGTGGAGTCGTCCTTGTTTATTATAAGCACAATTCTTTAGTCATTATTGGTCCACTAGCGACCTTAATACGGCAACAGCATCGGCTCATCAATGCTGTACAACCGTTTATAAAGCGAAAGCATTATTTTACGGTGAGTTTCAAATATTTCTTCTTCATATGAATGCTTCCGTCACACAGTAGCTTTTAAACTTAGAGAGTGAAATTTTCTTAGGCCGACCAATTGGTTCCTAGATGCTGTGCCAAGAAACTTATATAAAGAGAAGTGAGAATGAACACAAAAAAACACAGCGCTGCACATAGTTTCTCATTGAAGGCCATGTTCTGTGTGTTAGCTTCGTTTTTGCAATTCCATCTGCAAAATGTTCAATGAACGATCCACACATGGCACGTTACTGAAAACAGACAACCTGAGCTTTTGTCCGAGAAAGCGGATATGTTTTAAAAAAATTGACAAAGTATTTTGATTAAATATATGGACTGTTTTGTTTTCCCTAGAGGCGAAATTCCCTTGTAAAATTTTGGCGTTTTTCCCCCTATTGGTAAACATTCAACTATGTGTATTGCTTTAGGCATAATCAGTCTCCTTCACCTCTTGCACTGTTATATTGCATAGCCACGCCTGTCTGTCCACCTGTCTCAGCTCTTTCTGGCTTCGCCAATTCTGTATGTACAAAAAAAACGGTGTCACTTGGGGCTTAAGCAGCTGCCCTCGACAAATGGCTTATTATGACGTACACATAAGTGCTATGATCATTTATGTAGCATTTTAGACTGATAAACAATAATTACGAATTGAAAAAAAGTTTAAGATTTCTGACTGTATAAACAGAGGCGACGCACGTGCGTAATAGTTCTATCTCCTCAAAGAACGCGCTTGCGTTTGACCGGATAACTTTGTAGAAGTCAGTGTATCAAAGGAGCACATGAATTAGGCGGAAAAACTTCGCCGAATGGGGTATTCAAAATCGTAACCCAACGACATCAATTATGTCAACTGCACGTTCATGAATTTTATTAGTGCAGTTAGAGAGGTGGAGTGCCTGCCTCATAAGCACCGGAGTGCTGAAGGTCTCTAAGCTGGCGTAGTTAAGACTGCATCTTACAGCAACGGGGCGGTCATACAGAGCGAAATGAAATTAAAATAAACTTTAAAATATTCCGGGTGCATGTGACGATCGCAAACGGGCCGTGTGCGTGACAAAAAAGCGTTTTACCACACATATGAGCGTCTGCTTTTTTGTTTTATATAGGGTATTTATTACAATTCCAATTTACGTATGTGCTTAGAAACATAGCGAAAATATCTTATTTCGCTTGGAAATGCAGTGAAGGTAACTTTCATGTTTTAGAAACACACGAGCCATGTGCGTATTCTTCACGATAGAACACGTAATATTATTCTAATATTGCTCGGTAAAAGCGAACACATCCATCGGGTGTCAAAGCATGCGATTGGCATAGTGAGTTCATGGTTTACAGTTGGATGTGAACTACAAAGGTACACTCATTACTGCACCTCTTCTATTGAGGGCACGTAGTGCTTGCAGTTTAGTTCGAGAAGACTACACGCACATATTATCCAATAGTTCAAGGCATGCTACCAATTGCACAGAATGTAGCCATGTACGAAAGCTTCACTGACGCAACCCACTTTCAGCTTTATTGCTAACATAAACTTATTGAATACATTTTACAGTAAAAAGTATTCAATAAGCGGTCGAAGTACGCACTAGAGAGAAGATATCGCTGTCACATTGAACTCCTAAAGTTGGAGCTTAACCCCGAATGTTGCCGACATGCTGCTGCGGAAATTACAGATTCGTATTATAACGCAAATATTAACTCCTGAATACTGATGCTTAGAGGCCAAATATTTTTGCAATAAAAACCACGTTACATGTGCAGAAAATTTGCAGTCAAAATATTTTTTATAGCATGCATCATATATTTTCTTGTATTCAAACAACTGTAAAACAAATACTTTTCAGAGCTACAACTAAAACAAAAACTAGAAGTGTTATTTTTTTATGACGGCACAAAGGCGCCACTATCTGGATTTAGCCATGCAATAGCTTAAATTTCAGCCACACGCGATGCAGAATGCGGTCTAATTTTTTGTTTTGTGGCATGGTGAGGTAAGTGTGGTCAAGCTAGTCAACATACTTCAGTGTATCTTTTAGACTATGCAGTGAACAGTCGAGTAGGAGTAGGTAGGAAGACTGCTAAAATAGCAGAATGGAGGATTGTTTCGTATTGCCTAGGTAGAATCAGGTAGAAGAAACTATGAACAGAAGTAAATTCCCGTCCACACTACACTTTTCTTTATTCATCTGCTTCTTGAGTTTTTGCATTCCATTCATCAACCACTCACGCCATGTGAGTGCGATGACGTATGCTGACCGGTACGTTCACTTTGAATCGTGGGTACCAGTTGTTTGTACTGTTTGAAGTTGGCTGTACTAGAGGCCCAGCTTGTCCCCACAAAGTTCCGAGCTGCCAATGTTGCCTGGTAACATGAAACAGTTTAAAATACACTCAAAATCTTAACCAGAGGCTAAATACTGGTGATATTGGCTGCGCTATCCAAAAAAACCTTTTATTTGCATTTAGTCAAAAACACAAAAAATAGCCACTCACAGGCAATATAGAATCTGATAAGCCCTATGATAAGCTTTAATTAATGCTCATTAGGTTATGTTGCCCGACAGAAACGCATGGAGCAAAATAGCTATTAGCCTAAAATACAGTTTTGATTCATCAAGGACGACGATTATGATGACATCGATCATCGACGCGTTGAAGCAGAACTGTGGAAGAGCTATGTACTATAGCTTCAACCATGCAACGCTGATGTCATTGATCAAAACGTTGTACATCAGCATCACCATGCTGAAGGGGGCGATAAAAAGCGACGAAGATAAAGATGTTGAAGTGCATCCGTCATAAAGCATTGTCCGCAAAAGTAACAATGAAGGTTATTATGCCGGTAATGTATGAGTGAAACTGAGGATTATGAAGGAGTTAATTATAAGTGCGAATGATTAAATGTCTAATTCACGCAAATGCAGCTGCTGGCAACCAAAGCTCTTAGGTTCGATCAGTGAACGTGATGGAGGCATTGTAGCTGAATTTAAAAACTTTAGAAGCAAATACATTTCTTTCAGACGTACAGGAATTCTTTAGTTCTTTTTATTCCGGATACACACTCTCCTTCTTGAGTTGTTTTTTCGTTGTTCAGGGTACGAAAAAACATTATCTGGTGAGGGATATAGATGTTTTGATCATAAAAAAACACTCTTTAAAGCTTCCACAAAAGTGAATTCATAAATTTCATTTTTCACTTAAACATATAGAAGTGTTCATTTTCTGATAATGCTTCTCTAAATGTGTGCTGAACAAAGTACTTCCACGGCTGTACTAGCCTTGTAAGACAATATGTTGAGCATCGTAATTTCTTGCCTTACTTCATATCTCAGCGTTCACATAATTCATGCGAAATGTTTTGCAAGGCGGTATTTGACCTGGTGTCTCTTTTGAGAAAGTATATCGTTTTCTATGTGTCTTGTTAAGCTGTTGAAAAATGATTTTCTTCATTTAGTGATGACAAATCAGCACTAATTTATTTCACGCTCGATGAGCCCACTACATTGGGTACTGGGGCCTTCCGCCGTACGTTTACACAAAAACACTAACGTAGGTCTTTATTCTTCACGCAGTTGACCAAATCGTTTCCTTTGTGAGCAAGTCCCACAAAAAAAAAGGCTGTTGAAAATGAACTTTGCCATATGCTTCATAGCCCTTACCTTAGTTCTGATGAGGTAAGAATCTACTTTCTTAGCATGTTCTGAAAACTTAAGAGCTTGTGGTGACGTGTGAACTCATATACCGGTGAAGTCTTGGCCTTGTTAGACTGATCACATGACAAATGTGGTCAGTGATGTAAACGCGACAGTGTTAAAGAGCTCGTTTTGCAGATATATCTGCGTCGGTGTGAGCGAGCGCTTAGGCGTCGATGGTTCTGAGCAAAAAATCGACATCTCATGCATTACCAAAAGTCAAGAAACGGGCAAATAAAATAAATATTAAAAACTTCCGGCTCCAACTGATGATTCAAACCAGTCGTTCACGTGGCAAGCAGGTGCTCTACCGCACAGCAATGCCTCTTTTTCTTTGCTTTCTTAGACAATATTTATATCGTACATAATAAACATATCAAGCCAAATACATGACGCTTTTTTGATAAATGCCCAATCACTGTTACAATTCAATCCCATCCCGCACTATTTCTACAATAGTAATTGTGACACTTCATGAAATCTTGATACCAGTCCGGCTGAAACGACAGTTCTCATAAAAGTCTAACAGCTTCAAAATATTTTTACAAAATGGAATTGTTAAGACACCGTTGGTTAATAATAACTGTCGGAGTTTAACGTCGCAATACCACCTTATCAGTACCAGAGACGCCGCAGTGGAGGGCTCCAGAAATTGCAGCCGTCTGGCCTTCTTTATCGCGAACCTAAACCTAAGCGCATAGGCCACAAGCATATTTGCCTCCATCGATAATGTGGCCACCGCGGTCGAGATTTGATAACGCGAAGACACCATAGGTTCCGCATGCCTGTCTAACAGACGAGATTTTCATAAACTATGCAAGCTCATCAACACGAGGACGTAAACTGCCATATCATTTAATATGAGTGGTAGAAGATAACGTATTCTATGAGAATTTATTTGGCGTTGTTTCTTAAAAGTTTTCTTAAGGACGTTCTACAACAGGATAGTATCCTTGGAACTAATAAACCAATGCTGTACTATTTTGGAACGTCACAGATGCGGCCATTATTTTAGGATACAAAGATACCATCGGTGTTTAACCAGGTTTTCACAGGTATTTTTTCTGTATGCACTGCTTAGAAAAAAAGCCCTGGTTTTTGGCAAAATAACCAATTTCATCAAACGGAGAAGAATGTCATTCTCACTTAGCCTAATATATAGTGAGCAAGTACACTGGGGTGGGAGTTATTATATCGAGTTGATTGTTGGAGAGACATTTCTTTGTGCTAGATAACAAATATTGCTTAGAGTATCTGGCTGACAGAAAATACACTGATTCATATATTTACGCACGAATCTTTCCAACTACAATTAATGCAAATTTAGTCGGTATCAATTGATTTGGTAAAACATCCGCGCAATTAACTTGCAACTATGTTCGAAGCAGTCGATGAGCCCCGCCCCAAAAAGTGAAAAGAAAAAAAACTTGACACTGGTTGCCTAGTAAAGAGGCTTACCAACCGAAAACCACCTGCGCAAACTAATCTGAAATTATTGCCTGACATCACTGGTTTTTCTGTTGATGACAAAATTAAGGTAGTAAATACGCGTCGAAACTTGTGTATGTAAAATATTGAACAACTAATTATTTGCAGTATGTAGGATACCTTTGTTTCCAGAGGCAGGTTGAAGGCTTCAGTCTACCGAACTGGCTCAACACGACACTAACGCACACAAGAGGACCGAAAACCCGGAACAAAGAATCTCCGCAGAGTGGTGGACGTTGGAACATACACAACTAAACAATGGAAGGAAGGAAAGCCGGCGCGAAACATAACAGCTGGAAATCAAACTCACACAAAACTCGCTGTAAAATACGAGCCATCGACTAGAGTTAGCCGACGACCCCAAACTGGTGCGGCCTCGGCTGCAGCACGCACAGAGGAAAGCCCCATTGTCCCTAGCGTGACCGACACCACATCCCATCGCTTGCCGTCCACCAAAAATCCCCCGGGCTCGTCTCCCACCCTTTCTTATCTGCCAGCCACTTTTCCACTCTCCGTGGCTTTTTTGGTTGCTGACACTCGTGCCACGCATATGCAACGCGCATGTGCTTTCCACGCCCTGCTTCCACCGTGCGTGCTGCGGATAAGAAACAGTCTGCCTGACACTCTCTAAGAAAGAGAGAGGTTATGTGAAATAAACATCTGGGCATTACGCTGTAAGGTGGTTTATGTTCTCTTTATTAACGAGCGCTTGATCTATATCCATCTTATGGAACGCACAGGTATTTTGGCGGCACAGAATACCAATCAATAGCCTGAAAATCAATGGCCTTATACGTCCGTGACCAAAACCAGAGTTCAAGGCTTCGAGCAAAGTTTATTCGTGCCCCTGAAAATTGTTCGAATTACCCGATTGTTGACATCGCGATATTTATACCAGAAAGGTCTAGACAAAAGAACGCAAGGTTATCCGCATAAGCAAGACTTTTACTTCATCCCCACAAACACTGAAACTTTAGACGTTACAAGATCGAATTACTTTTAGCCACAGTGCCTTCAATTAAAGTGCATAAAGCGTAGGGGTCAAGCAATGGTGTCAAACTATGCTACAACGATTGTTACAGCCGTGTAGTTGTAAATGATCACGTATAAAACCTCTGTTCCTTTAGTTGACTGTGAAAAAAACGGTGTGCGTTGTCGACAACCACACCTCTGCTTGGAAATGCAGTGAAAATAACCTTTGTGGCTTTTAAACACATCCGTGCAATACAAGGTGTTCAAAACTAAGCTGTATAGCTTTCCTAAAATTCAGCACTGGGAAGAACATCAAAATCACCTTCATCTTTCAATTAACTAAGATTTATTATTGACTGTATTGACTGTAACAAGCGAAAATATATGTATTTAAAATTAGGGGCAGTGGCGTATCTAGGCAATTACAATTGGAAGAATTCTCCTACCCTGTCTGTGCTCCGAGATATCTGACGGAAAAGTTTGTGCTTCGCTGGATTAGTTTGGCTGCCAAGGATTCAGCTCAGCTGAATTGCGAATGAAAATGTGTGTAGCAGATTTTAGCTGCAGAGCCGCATAAGGAGCTTTTGATTTGTGTGGTCATGTGAACACTTGGTGCATCTGCTGCAAGATGTATTCTCTTCGGTTTAGAGGCGTAGTCTCCGGCTGGTTGCACGGGTGTTTTAGATGGTAGAATGAAAAAATCCCTTCGCTTGTGTAGCGCACTGCCGTAGGTAAATTTTGAAGGCACCTCTAATACGAAGCAAAATTGGCGTTAGTTAGATGACCCATCTTCCCTCTGATGCATGTGCCATGAGGGAGGACTTGAAGAGGCTTGGGCCAATGCTCAACCAGTGCAGTTGTTTGTAGGTGATAAAAGATAGTGAGGCCGCGTCTCATTCCTGAACGCTTAAGGAGTTCGATGAAGAGTAACCGGTAACGACAGCAGATGGGCAGCCGGACCTTACAACCTATGTTGACACTATGGCTGCTGAAACTGTGGAAGCTGATATGTCGGCGATTGGTGTATCGTTTGGCCACCGTGATTAGTGGTCGATGCACATCAGTATGTCGTTGTGGTACTTGGAAGTGAAAGAGATCTTACCAGATTCAAGTGAAAGATGTCAGAACGCGCGTCCAGTGGCAGGAGGGACTTCGTAGCAAAGACGACATGGCGCATAATTTATGGACGTTGATGGGGCGGAAAACGGGGCTCCCTGTCATGAACGTGCGCGTTTAGTTATTACGAAACAAGCGCCTCAAAATCAGTAACTGTTTCGCAAGAAATTAGGGATGTGACCGGCTCTGTACAACATCGAAAAAGCGTTTGCGAAGTGGTGCGACGTTGAAAGGTTGGGGTAAGTCGGTATAGACTAAATATAAAATATTCCTAACAACCAACACGGGAGTTTACAATGAACGGTTACTCTTGTTCCTGCAGCAGCAAGCATTTTTTAAAAAAAGTCAAAGCTCTGCCACCAAGGTGAAGCCATGAACGCGATAACAAACAGTTGGAAGGTCACGTGCATAATGGCAAGCAGATCGAAAGTACTCCGTTTTTCTCACGCAGAAATGATGCGCGAAACGTACTCACAGGTACACATGAACGTAAATAAGTGTATCATTTGTTACTTCTCTGTGTCTGAAAAGCGCGTCATTTTCGCATAGAGAGACTTGCAACGATTGCAGCGACCTTCGTGCGCCCCGTAACTACAACAGAATCATTCCACTACAAGCTCAACGCCAGCCAAGATATATGATCCCCTCCAACGGGAGATAATGGCACGTGAGAAATCGTTCACACCCCTCCTCTCCACGGGCCAAAGTACGCGTGACAGATGAGAGCCACCACGCGCCCATTGCGCTGTCTTGCTGATAATGCTACAATGTTACACCTGCATAGAACCTTTTCCCAATACAGCGCGGAGATATGACGCGGCGTTTTCGTCGAACACCTGAGCGCTAGCGAAATGCTTGGCGTGGTTGCTGCTGAGATTATTGTTATTCTTAAAATTCGTTAGGTCAGTGCTGCTGAAGTCACTTTTTCTTCATGATCTTGTTTTCAAACACTTGGAGAGATCCTTCACACCATGGGAATCCATGTCAAGCGAAACATGCGGAGGGAATAAGACATTGGTGTAACTTTTTTGTTAAGCAAAACTTTTCGAAGTGACCATAAGCATAAGTGCCAGATTTATACGTAAATATATGTACATACGACCACCCCGCCTGTCATCTGGTAGGTGCTTCCATCGGCTAGTTGCGGCAACTAGCTCCGCGCGGGAGCACGGACCGCTGTGGTCAGCGCTCATTTGCCGTCTGCTACAGTTTCCGCCATGCTTGTGAAATACGGGCATGTGCTGTACGTGTTTGGAGTGAAAAAAAGTTGGCCGCGTACGTGAAAGATTTTCACATAAGTAACGTCATGACAAGCCAGACATATTCATTCGAATTTTTTACGCTCCCATAGTATTTTGCTCTATCTACCCTTCTTACACTCCTATACTTATCTTGGTTTATCTACCTAAGAGAAACAGGCGGTCACGGGAGCATCCAGACGTATCCTAGTAGACAGATGCGTACTTAGATAGATAGATTCAAAGTGCATACAGTTTGCTAAAAATGCTCCTCAAATGAATGTCCACGCATTTGTATGGAGATGTTTTTCACTGGTGTTATCGTAAGCGGGTAATATATTGATTCACTTTCAGTGTATCTAATAAAGCCGTTGAGCTGCGTTGAAACGATGTGAATAAACTGACATGCTTGAACGCGTACACCAGTCGTCTGCGGAAGCCAAAAGCTTCAGAATTGTAAATAAGCGCTGTCTTTGCTTCTTTTATATACAAGTGCATCTCGCATAACTTGTGAATGCTTGTGCCTTTGTGTATCATCGATACAAGTCAGGAAGAAATTTGGTGGATCTGAGCCTTATACTTCTGAATTTTGCAGTCCTGATTGGCAGACTTCGAGCAAGCTTACAGTACAAGCGGGGAAAATATTATTCGGCGACAACAAATGCTGGGAATACGTAAGTATAATATTGAATGGGGATGTACATTAAATCCAATTTCTGATGCATTTCACACATCGCATCGAACGGTTAACTAGCGTTCAACGAAAAATAGTAGTCAGTACGGTAATCGTATGGAGATGAGTGTACGAGCCTCGCCGCGGTGGTCCTGTGGCTAAGGTACTCGGTTGCTGACCTGCAGGTCGCGGGATCAAATCCCGGCTGCAGTGGCTATATTTCCGATGGAAGCGAAAACGTTGTAGGCCCGAGTGCTTTGATTTGGGTGCAAGGTAAAGAACTCCAGCAGGTGGTCTAAATTTCCGGTGCCCTCTACTATGGTGTCTCTCATAATCATAAGGTTATTTTGTGACGTTAATCTCTACATATTGATCGATTGGAGATGAGTGTACGCAAAGAAGTGTTTGCGCTTGCTTTCAAGTTGCTGAACGAGCCAACAGGAACAGCATGCGCTACAATCAACAGTGGATTCTCGTATCTTGGCGCATGCCATCAAAGAAGAGTCTTTGGTTCAATCAGGTTACCTGAAGCAAAAAACTTCTAGTGAATCTTGTAGAAACTATCTTGCAAATATACTTCAAGCAATACCATCGTCATTCGCATTTGATGCGACGGTAATATATACTTGCAAAAAGAATAGTACGAGCATGCAGTGCTAGAAAGCTTTGACGTACTGTTGGTAAATGGGCCGGCACTATACGAGAACTTTATTTTGATGATATACAGCGAAATTGAATACCTAATTAGTGCTAGAATATTTATGCAGACCGATGACAGATATCAACTACGCGATCGGCCTGGTCATTATGTTTGTGCAACTCGCAGGGAAGTGAAGCCAAACGGCTCGCATCTTTGCGTGCAAGCAAAGTTTATAAGAAAACATGTAACTGAAAATTCTAATACAAGTTAACCATCAACAGTAATTAGAGAAGCTACTTTGTTCATTATATCAATTTTGTCTGGGCCCCATGGAACCAAAAAATATGGAAGCCCCGTGACACAGCATTTTTTTTCAACGAGAAGTGAAAATTGCACTTTATCTCCAATTTCCTGCAAGATTATAGCGCAGGGAATAGTTGTTTTCAAGAACGCCTTCAACAGGGCTTGCGTTTACGTGCATACATCCGTGGTTTACGATGTACAGAACCGGGTTTGCGGACACAGTAATCGCTTTGTTTCTTGGAGTCGTGAGTCTGGTCCGGAAGCCTACAGCACAGCGCTATTCAAATACTGAATGATGTGATGAATTCAGCCGAAACACAATTGGAACCAACCACCTTTGGCAACCACTGAGAACCACTTGCGCGTTCCATCCTTTAGAACCACTCGTCCGTTTGGGCCAGGCCTCTTACAAGGAAGAAATCGATAAAGTATTTGGCAGCATTGCAGCAATGCAGCTGTTCTGCTTTAGAGCGGTGCTTAAGCTTTCAATGAAGTACGACCACAAATATCTAGAGAGTATAGCGCGCGTGCTTCTGACGTTCATTTCAATACTTTATTTACACTAAAATCATCAGAGTTATCACCATGTTAACATTCAGCTTTCGTGCAGAAGAACTTAATCCAGCTTTCTGTAATGCTTATTGTGCGAGCTTTGGGACAGCATGAACATCTTAATAGAACCTCGTTGTGCCATGCGTTGCATTTTTTTAATGAATACACCGGTTCCAAATATTTGATCGCGTCATGACTTTCCAAGAACTTGTGGAATATTTCTTGGGCATCGTTCTATGTGCCCTATACCCTTCTCCTGGCGAGATTTTCGAGAGCGCCAATTGCTTGTTCTCAATCGAGCTTGGGAATGTTGAGCGTGTATAAACCGAAAGTTCTGGTGGGTGTATGTCTTTAGGATTTCAGCGTGACCGCATAGTGCACCATCATGAACCTGGCGTAGATGTCGGAGCGGAGCTGTCGAGGAGAAACAAGCAACCACTTTAGGCCACCGGAGTTGTATCTGTGGCGGTAGAGCAGGTGATCTCAAACGGTGAAGCGTTGGGCTTGGCGCCAAAGCCTCCGAGCAACAAGAGAGGGTGTCTGACTGGAGAACAAGAGCACAAGCGAAATGATGCAAGGGTCTCTAAGTTGCTTGAAAGGCATGTCAGAAAGGTTGACGGCAAACGTACGAAGGACGCAAGTGGACGCGCTTGCGGGCTAAGCAAGCAAATGCGAGCTGGATCCACACCAGAATTCTTGCATCCACATCAGATTACTCGTGATTAGAGTGGCGCAGACCACTGATACCGAATTTTCGCAGGCAAAATGCGCATTGAATGAGTCAAACATTGAGAACTTTTAGCGAAAATAGGCAGCATAGGGCACGATTATCGGTCACAATATAAAATGGACGTCCGAACAGGTGTGCTCGAAATTTTCCAATTATCCATATAATAGCGAGACACCCTTTTACATGGCCTGAGAAGCTTTTTTCAGCTTTCGTAAGCATGCACTGGCGCAAGCAACGACCCAATCATGAAAGCCATCTTTGCCTTGGGCAAGTCTGCCACCAAGACCGACGACACTAGCGTCAGTGTGAAGCCCTGTTAGAGCTGACGGATCAAAAATTAGAAGTTCAAGTTGTTGAAATGCATCGTCGCACACCTGTGACCATGCTGATAGATCACAACTGCCGGCGAGAAGGTTGGTCGAAGGGGCCATGACTGAAGCAAAATAACGGATGATGCGTCGGAAATAGGAGCACAAACTGATGAAGCTTCCAGGCTGTTTATTATTGGTAAGTTTTGGGAACGAGGCATTAGCAGTGTGTTTTGTAGGGTTTGCAAGAATACCTTCTTTGGAAACTACGTGGCCGAGGTTGGTAAGCTTGCGGACAGCGAAGTGGCATTTCTTCAAATTAAGTTGAACACCTGCCTTGGCGAGGCAAGTGAGAACTTGCTCGTGGTGAGCAAGATGGGACAAGATGTTGGTTAAAAATACCACGATGTCGGCTAAGCAGCAAAGTTCCGTTTCAGACCACGAAGAAAAGCGTCCATCATTCTTTCGAAGGTTGTTTATGCGTTGCAGGGGCCGAAGCGCATAAGGTTGAATTTGTAGAGCCCATCAGGTGTTACAAAGGCCGTCTTCGAGCAGTCTGACTCTTATCACTTCCCTTGATCACTTCCCTTGTCAACTTATTGCAGTCTGGCAATAAGTTGACAAGGGAAGTGATCGAGGCCTTCCACATCGCAAAAAGAAAAGATTACTGTATAAGCCAAGCATCGATTACTTTGAGCGATTGCGAAGTTGGTTTTTTAGAAAATACGTTGTCATTGTAGCTCGTGGTACACCGTCTTGTTGTATAATAACCAAGTTCTTTTACGGAATAAACTAGTTGTGAGTGCAGCGGTGTCCCTATCGTCTCTCTTTTGTAAATCGTCGTGCGCTGCTTTTTGTAATCATGAACTATCACCAACTCGCCCAACTTTCGGTTTTACTGACTCTTCCGTAGGCACCGGCCAACAGCCGGAACGCAAATCCAATAAAGAAAAGAACTCTGCTTTATGTAGGCAGTCTAATCCATCATTAATACGGGCTGGAGGGTACACTTATTTAGGTGGACTTTTGTTGAGCCGGCGGGAGTCAACGCAGAACGTGATGTACCCGTCTTTTTTCTTAGCGAGAAGTACCGGCAAAGCCCAGGGACTACTGGATAACTCGAAGATGCTGCGTTTCATCATGTCGCGTACTTGGTGGATCACACGGCGTTAAGCTGATGACACATGGTATGGACGCTGTCGTAGTGAGGCTTGCTGGCTGGTGCCAATAGCCTGAACAACTGTTGATCTTCGGACTAAAGATAGCGGATCGCAATGGCAATCAAATGAAGACCGAAAACGCTGTCGAAGCTTAAAGATTTCATTGTGTTTTACAGCAAAAGCTGTTATGAGATCACAAATCAGGTCATTGTCACAAGAGTGTCCCTCACCACAGCTGGTTTCTGTAACCCAATGGAACAAAATTAAAAAAAAACCTGGCGCCAATGACAGAGTGGTGCTCAAACCCGGGTCCACTGGGTGCCCGCCCAGTTTTCTACCAATACGTTTCGCTGGTGTTGTTTTTTTCATGATATTTATTAAAATATTTGCACAATAAAGACAAAATGAAGTGAACAAAAGTAAAATCAAATCGCAAAAGTAAGCGCTCAATCGTTACTCATAAACACGAAATGGTTAACACAGCGTGAGTTCCTCACATGGAGAGTTCTTCACATCGTGTTATATAAGCAAAAAAGGGGTGAGGTCAAACAGATCTCTAAGACGGACTACGCTGGTGCTTCGGACTTTTTGACAAACTTGCAGTTGGCAGGCTTGATGTCGGGAAGGCAATCGCTTTAATACGACTTATAAAGCGTTTTAAAACAGCGATAAAACAACCTGTCGTAGCACAGTGCGAATAGTGTTAAGAGTGGGTCGTACAACGCTCCAACTCATTATAAATGCTTATTCTTGTTCACCTGATAACTGTGGCGCATACCCACTTCAAGCATAATTTCTGATCATCGGCAGCCACTGCATGAACAGTTGGCATAAAATTCCTTGCAAGTATTTAGTGGATACCACAGTTCTGAGGAGAATAACAAAAAATAGCATAGCCATTGCCGTCCTTGTGCCAAAAAATTTATTAATAATGTCATAGTGGGTATCAAGCAAATGTGCTTGCAGTAGTTAACCAGTGAGTGTTTAGAAAAGGCTCTGAAAGGCCGCTCATCTTGCTTTTGCTGTGACTGTGCTGCGCCGTAAGCGCAGGCTTGGCGTTTTTCGGGCATGAACTTAGGATCAATAGCTACAATTTCTACATTGTCAGTGACCGCAGTAGGTGGCGTGACGACGCAAATCAAGACTGACACCACAGGGTCGGAATAGCCACGGGGAAAACGTAGTCGGAAGCTTTGTAGTCTCTAAGACATTCTGCACGGAGTACTGGTGATGCGCTAGCCGAATGATTACCTGCGTAAACCTGAGAATCACTGTTATAGAATCTGGCAATAAAGAGTGAAAGCAAGGCATTCCGACAGCGTGCGATAGGGGCTAATGGCGTAAGCAGAACTGGCACTATTCTAACAGGGGCACATGATAGCTGAATGAGAGTGATGGATAACGGTGCAGTAGTGACGTCCGAAGCTGAACACGTTTTATTGAATCGACAGTCTTCTGAGTCGAAGCACGACACAACTGATGATAATTCGGAAGGGGTGCAGTTCACTGGAGCAGATAGTGACGATAGCGAACTACAAACAAGAATAACGTCATAGAACGGAACAAAACATCGAAGTCGACAATATACATACATGACATCTTGAATAACGACTTCAGCTGCGCACCATGCCGACGGCTGAATGTGTGTGACGTAGCCGTTCACAAAGAGATACCGGTAAGGTGAGTGTTCACCTTGTTCACATTGTGGTAGAGTTTTTCGCTCTTGACATATACAGCTGCTGCATTGTCGTCAAAGGCAAGCAAATGAACGCCATCTATAAATAGCATATTTCCGTTTGGTGGACAAAGACAAGGCTTTGAAATGTTTGACATTACCGCACCTCCTGCTTGCGTGGCTTTGGCTCTCAGTTTTCTCCTCGCAGTGGCCTGCTAGACTTAGCATTCGGGAGATAGATCGGTGACGAAGAGAAGGAGAACGGTGCGTGTGGAATGGTTGGTGACTGGTAGTCGGGTATGAAGGAGGACCAGCAGGAATGACGTAGAGAGGTTGAGCGTGAACGTAGTCCAATTGGAGGCGGCGGCGTATGGTGGCTGCGGCGGAACGTATATTGATGCCCCTGCACAGTCATGAAGAGGAAAGCTGCGCCATTGACAGTAATTAGTGACATATATTGAAATCCCACATAAAAAAGACATATAGGCTGATTAGCCTGCCTGCGCCATGGGGGGAGGGCAGGGGAACCGTTTGCTGAAAAAGGAACTGAACGTGGACGTATTGGTAGTAGCTGGGAGGTGTAAACTCTGCCAGTAGCTTGGTAGGTGGCAGGGGGCGGAGGGGAACACGCTCAATCCGCAGTGGCAGCGTAGATGAGTGGGGTCACAACAGTAAATGAAGTAGAACTGGAGGGCAATGCTTCGGAACCTTGCGTCTCCTTGACTTGACGAAAAGAAGGCGTCAATGACACCATCGGCTCTGGTATGGTGATAACAGTAGAAAGTTGCCATGCTACTTCACACCTCGAATGAATTGCTTCATTGGTGGAAGCAAAGTCGCATGATAAGCGCTGTCATGGCGTAAGCCCTGACACAAAAGGTCTGCGCTTACATAAAAGGTCGAGCGGTGCTACGGGTTTAAGCGTGCTGCCTGCGCAGCTCGTTGTAAGGTTGGTAGAGCTGCAAGACATCGGCAAACGTTTGAGGACTTTTGCAGAAAGTACGTTGATTGCGCCGACGTCAATGCCTCTCAGAAGGTGCTTGATCTCGCGCGCTTCGTCCAGGGATATCTTCTTTGAGGTTGCAAAGCGAGAGCACTTGCTCAGCGTAGCTCATGAACATTTCAACCCGTCTTTGAACTCTGCCACGCAAGTGCTGTTCAGCTCGAAGCAAGTGTAGAGCAGGGCGTCAAAAGACCTCCGTGAACATTGCCGTGAAACTCGACCAGGTGGTGCAATGGGTTCCGCGATTCTTGTATCAGAGCTCCGAAACACCGGTAAAGTAGAGGTTCAGGCCAGTGAGCTTGTCGCTGGCATCCCACTTACTGCAAGTGGCCACCATCTCATTCTTTCATGTCGTGTTCATACTTCATGTCCGTCTTCCATGTCGTGCTCATCAGTACCACTGAACATGAGAGAATGACGCTGTCGGACTGCGCCAGGGCAGAAAACAGGCGCTGGTGGGGCATCGGGAGCACCCTGAGACGGTCCCACGTCAGCCATCGTGACAGGTCACGGTAGTGTTCGACTTCGCTGTCCCAGCAGTTTCGGGATTAAGACCAGGTGTATTCAGCACGACAATCAATTCAAATGAGGGTGTGTTAAAGGCAGGACTCGGGTCAACTAGACAGATGTTTTCAAACCACTAAGCATTAGCAGTACGGCGGGTTTGTTTGTTTATTTGTCTTCTTGAATTTCTGGCTCACACTCACTCAAGAGGATTGGCCAAGAAAGCGTTGAGTACTTTTTCTGTGAGCTTCACTACTATATAGGGGAACGAATATATAGTGAAATATAACTAATGTGAGAAACACTAAGGAAAAAGAAAGAAAAAAGGGGAACATAGAAAATTTTTAAGAGATTTTGATGTTTCAGATTTTGAGATTAGCACTTAGTGGCGTTCACTTCGCCTAACCATTGAAACCTATGTGAAAACCCAGCGTTGTTGGTTGGTTCGTTGGTTTCCTAAACACCTTGGTGCAACCTACCTTGGCGGATAGGCGATAAATGGGATGGTGTCTTGATTTTTTAAAAATTCACTTCTTGAAACGAAGAGTTGGAATATTTAGGTAATATAGATAATATTTTAAAGGTGTTAGATTTCAAAACAAACAAAAAACCTTGAAAATAAATATAATAAACGCGCAAAAAAGAAAAATCTATACATAAAACAACTGAAGTTATCTATTTTTAGCATCCCATTCTTTTAGATTCTCGTGAGAAATTTGTAACAGTGGTAAAAACTCTCCTATGGCTGAAACCAAATGCGCCTGCACCAAATGAAAGAATCACCGGAAGTGTCAAGTTTAAGATCAACTTTCGTAGGGGTTGTTTTAGTAGATTTTCCGCTGACATTTGAATTTTCGGCATGAAAAAAAGAAGTGCTCCAAAGATTCACTGTCATTACAATAAAGGCACAAAGGCGTCTGTGCCAGACACGACCTGTGAAGGTAAAAGTTCGACGAAGGCACTCCACAACGCCGCCTTGTAATTGGTATTTCTTCTTTTGTTGATGAACACCATTGTTCTTTTAAGGGAACTTTAGCTGTGGATAGTCTGACACAAACAAAAGAGATTTTTAAAGATATTGGCCACTTTGTGTCTTTCAAAGCGTGCTGATGTGATATATTCCAAAGTAGGCAAAAAAGGGTAAAGCAGGATCATCAAGAGAATATACAGCTAGTGCATCTGCATGATTATTGAGAGCTAAACCTCTATGACCTGGTACTCAAACTAGTCGAATGGTCGAAGGAGTCGCACATGTCAAGGTATGATCGAGTAGTAAGTTTCTAAGGTACGCAAAAAGTTGCAGAGCTTAAGGCAGTACAGACCGAGAAACAGTCTCCTAGAACAATCATCGCTGATAGATCTTGTGGCACTTTACGCAGTGCTAGGACTATTGCCAGTAGTTCGGCTTGGTAAATAGTGGTAAAGTCGGGTAAGCGAATTGAGAAAGCCCAATATAGAGAGGATGATACGATTCCTACGCCAGCCTTCTCTTCATAAACAGAAACGTTAGTTGCTATCCCAATGAATGTTTTCAGACTGGCCAAATAATCTTCCAAAATGCCATTTATATACTCATACGGTATTTTTCGGATTCATGGGATATATATCATCAAATTTATTCATAATTGCATCTACAGTGTTGAGTATAAGTATTCCCCAAAGGTTAAATTTTAAGGGGTTCAAAAGTTTCTTTGTAAATATCACTTGACGGCACCGTAATTTAGACTATTGGTGGTTGAAAATGAGGTCTGCTCGTTATTGAACACATACTGTGACCTCCGCTAAGGTTATGCATAGATTTTAAAGAATGTTCGTAGTGTTAAAATATGGAATCTTCCGATAAGAGATGACAGGCGGAATTCATCGTATAGGATATTATTCGCAACATGTTTAGGTAGCTATAGGCGTAAGCGTTAAGGTTCGAGTTCTAACAGAATCAGTGGCCGAATTTCGTAAGCTGGAGCGCCAGAAAACAAAACACAGCCGAATGCTAATCTCGGTAGAATGTACATGCAATATATATTGACGAGCTCGTCTCTGCGCAAACCAGCACGAAAAATACTGAGCCTGCGCAGCATCCCTACGACACGCACTCCTTTAGCAGCCATGTATTCTATATGGGGACTCCAGTTAAGTGTTTAGTTGTAGATTGCCCCCAAGCTCCTGACTCAACCGTATGTATGGCGTCTTGTCGGTACATTTATGAAATTAGCACTGGGGCATTTTGTGCGAGTAGTGATAGCTGGCCTTCGTTCTTTTCTTCTACCTTGGTCGAGCCACATGTCCACTACCTCTATTACTTAAGCCGCATCTCCCCTTTCTTTATTGCAGTTCTGTTATAAATTCTCTCACAGAGTGAATAGTGTTAATGGCAAATGCTTTTGGCACGGTTAATCTCACATAGCGTTCGAAACTAACGCAAACTAATATTGGCGACCTTTTATCACAGAAAGAACAAGACAAGCTTCAAAGCACAATTACTCTAATGCCAGACAATCTTGCTAGCAATATTCTCGTGGGTTTGAGTATATATTATTCGAGACTTGTTTGCTGCATTGCAGCACACCTGGATAGAAAGTATGTCTTAAAGCTGCTGCGCGTAAAATGCGAGAGTTGTTCTCCTTCGAGAAAACTGCCGCAGCTTATGACGAGCAACTCTCATAATTTACGGAGCAATGTGGCTGTGGTGTTTTCTTGTATCCATCCCTACCGCTAAGTAATTTCATTGTCGTATTTGAAAACTTGTTTAATAAATGTTTTGGTATTTTCATGCTGCAGCGTGAAAGCAGATGTGACATTTTTAGCTGGCAATAACTAGTTTTCTCCACTCCAATTCTGTCGGCTATGAAAATCACTAAGAAAAAGTGAGCATTAGGCTCCGTGCGTTCTACCTAATCACTCGCTGTCACTCATAAACTAAGAGCATGAACGCGGTTGACGTACCGAAAACGTTTCTAAAAGTGCAAGAATAAGGCCCCTAAAGTTTAGGCAACACAGAGCTCCAGTTTTCTCAAGTGAGGGTGGCAAATACGTTTATTAACACAAAAGTGTTTTCTCCCGGAGTCCACCAATATTTCTCTAACGTATTTTCGTCTCGATTATGACGTAGTGATGCATACACGAACACATAAGAAATGTAAAAAATCAGAAGAAAAAAATCCGTCATTGGGAAAGGAACTCACGATAATTCGACCACAAGCCGTACGTCACCCTGAGTATTAACGCCTCCTAAATACAAAACTTATCGCTGGTGATACGATGAGCTAAGCTCGGAAGCACGTAATCACGATTTTGTAACCGTAAGCGAAATGGTCCGAAGGGCATGCTTCAACAGGTTCTCGCACCACTCATCGCGACGCGCATGCTAGGCTGTAGTTTGTTTTACTGGACTTGCACGTGCGCGTGCGCTTATCTTGTGAGGAGATTAATGAGCATGCCTTCTGCTATGACGGAAGCTTGTGTGAAGGTACTGAGCACAAGAAACTGTCTTCGCTCGCTTAAGCGAGTGCGTTCGTGAAAGGTGGCCGCTGCTCATACACAAAAGTGTAACGCCTGCAGCCGTTACTCGCGCTTGTTCTGTGTATATTGGCGCGCACGTTTTTATTTAAGCTTATGCTTCATTCGGCTTCCGCCCACAAAGCCTGTCAGAAATCCTCAGCTCAAAAAGCGCCTCATTGTTCTAGAACGTTCACAAGTATTGTACATTGTTATGTTAAGATTGCAGGCAAGACGCAATCACTCGACATTATTCCAAAGCTTGCGCGAAGACAAGTGATAAGGCTGGAATATTAGATGGCACATGTGTATATACCGATGTGCTTCGCCGCTTGGTAGTTGATCAGCGACCGAGGCTCTTTTCGTCGCTATCAGTGCCAGTGTCTTGGTGTATTCTTCTTTCCTTTTTCTTGGCCACAATTTCGGCACCATAAACAGTTTAACCTAACACCCATTCTGCTCCCTTCGTCCGCGTCATAACCTCAAGACATGTGAAGGATGTGCTGCCTTTTGATATTCCGGATGCTCCCGTACGCGCACGCAGCCAAAGTGACAAAGACAGAAGAACCCCGAACACAAAACAAGCCGCAGGCAGAGGAGACTGCAACCAGAGAATGGCCCCTTCATGAAACAACCAGGCAGCCCTGGATCCCGGCATCGTCCGAGCAAAGATGACCACCTCCTTGCAGCCAGTCTCAATTGTTTTTCGGCAGCCCGAGGGGCCGCTAATCTTTGGTGGATCATCAAACGAGGACCCCGACAGGTATATCGAGACATACGACTGAGTCGCTGCCTTCACCAACTGAGACCCTGCAGAAAAACAATGCCGCGTTTACTTCTATCTAGAAAATGCCACGAAGACGTGGTTCTAGAAATGGGAATCTACGCTACGAACTAGCGATCTTTTTGGACGCCATTCTTCAGCACCATCATGAGCATCGTTTGAAAGCAAAGTGCCACTACTTTGCTGAAAACATGACCTGCCCAAAATCTTCCGCAAACATTCCTGCCCGAAAAATCACAGATTTTGGGCCTGAATATTTGCGGAAGATTTCGAAACACCGTGACACGTTTTCCTGTCTGGAAACATTCACTGTAAAGTCGCCCAGGAACGTTATTGTGATAGATAGTAGCACCCGTTAGATTTTAAATCATTTTAGCGCAAAGTTATGAAAAAAAAGGTGGGTAAGTTTTGGGGAGAGGAATTCGCATGAAAAAATGCGGGAGAGGGGAGGCTCATACCCCCTACCCCATCTCCATTCTTTCGCTACGCCTTTGTATCTTTTTTACTGTTGTTCTTTTTATTATGTCTTCCTCACCCCCACGGGCAGGGCAGCCAACTCAGCCAAAGCTTAGTTAACTTTCCAGCTTTTTCTCTCCATTTCTCTCCCCTCTTGAAGTGCATTGCACTATTACACACCGCACCCACTATAATGTTATCACTGTGGTTGTGAATCAATCTTGCGATCTCGTGCAGAACTGCACTGCGCAATTATGGCTCTCTCCACGTGTCAGAATAGAGGTGAGGACTTTCTTGTGTCGAACTTTATATTTAGGTGAAAACAGCTGCATTGACTCTAATGCTTTTTAAAACTGCGCAGATGTAGACCAAATAGGTATGTAAATATGACCAATAATATAGCTTCCTGTACAAACAACCAGGATTGCTCATATGCTCTACAGCAGAAGGCTGATTCATGTCACTGTCTTCGACAATGGTTTGAAAAGAAACCCCCTTGTGATAATTGGGAGGTGTGAGCAGTTATTATGTTTTCACACCTTACATAGGACACAATGCAAGTTGGAGAGCGAAATATGGCTAGGACAGGCACTATTAATACAATTTCTGCGCTGTTCCGATATACTTGATGAGAAACACAGGCGCAAAGAACAGGATGAATATGGTGGTGCGATGTGTACACGCAGCGAATAAAACCTCCCTACTAATTATTTTATTTATATGTGTTTCATCACCATGGAGATCACCAGCAATGCTTTTACTGAATGATATGATATCCCCTTCATGAATTGCAATAGTTGAAGTAAACAACTATGTGTTTATCAAGTTAACGCTTCAGTTGATATATCATTTGTAATGCCTTTGATATTCTATTCAAATGCGTGTCATTATAAACAGCAACTGCTCAGTCGGACGACAATTATTGCATTATTTACAGTGAAGTTATCTTTGTGACATAACATATGACACGCCAAAGAAAATCTGAACTAGTTGTGACTATCTTGACTTAAAAGTATTTGAACTCCAAGACATATAGCGTTATAAAGACATATAGCGTTATAAAGAACCGTTATAAAGTGTAAACCAGTGCTTAGAATAACACTGGCTAAGATCAGCGAAAACGTTCAAGATATATTTCTCATTCCTCTGTTTTCAAAATGCTATTGAACTTTACTGCGAAATACTAGCAAAGGCTTTTTTCGAAGGACTTCGAAAGGCCATTCGCGAAGGCCTTTTCATGAGGGACTTCATCGAGTGTTTGAGCGTATCTATCTATCTCTCTATCTATCTATCTATCTATCTATCTATCTATCTATCTATCTATCTATCTATCTATCTACCTATCTATCTATGTAGCTGCCTAAGACTAGTACGTGAGGTACGTGAGGTTTACTCCCTTTTGTTATTTCAGTGCGTGCTTATGGATCAGGGGATCCTTTCAGCTGAGCGTTATGCTTTACCGCACGTTGAGGCTATATATATAAATTTCACGGATTAAAAAAACGCAACTTGATCTGATGTGGGTGAGTTTTCATTGGCGTTGGGATATCCTATAAGTAGGTACTCACGACTACGTTTTGAATATGTTTGAGAGAATTAAAAAAAATGCGCTCAGATACCTTTTGTAGGTTCAGGTTGCGTTTGCGTGAAAATGAAGTAGTTAGTTGTGTTAGTTTAAGCTAGTTGTCCGGATGGTAGGAGGTTAGCTTTGAAAGAGGTGTTTATGGTTATTTGGAGCCAAATTGCATTTGCCTTTGTGTGCTTTTCTCACACAGCAAATTAATCCAACTTCAATAGACATCTCAAACTTCATGAA
This sequence comes from Rhipicephalus annulatus, assembly GCA_013436015.1. Lineage (NCBI taxonomy): Eukaryota > Metazoa > Arthropoda > Arachnida > Ixodida > Ixodidae > Rhipicephalus > Rhipicephalus annulatus. The sequence goes on along the minus strand of WOVY01014702.1, from coordinate 276,387 downwards.
TGCTGTACCTTTGACGGCACAAAAATCTCCTAAATATTCTGAGCAGAAGTGTGTGTTTTTGGAGAAGCCTGGAGGGTTTTGAGCGAGTCCTAACGCACTTGACTGCGGCATGATATTATGTGTTGCATGTTTCGCCTTGCTGTTGTCGGTCATTGTGAGATGGTTTGGGAGTTGGTTACGAGTTCGCAGCTGTTGAAGGTTCCAAGCCAGGCTATCGTCCTCGTCACCAGCCATTCTCTTTCGTGCCCAGCGGTTGGGAGCGCTGGCCAGCCGAGATTTTTTGGGCGGTGGAGGAGCTGTTACGTTTGGCCCGGCAATTCGTCTGGGCAGACGCCCTTGTGTGTAAGCCAGTCTGCTGGGTTGCTTCCAACCCCACCAGCGCCATTCTGCAAGACGCTGTTCTGTAGATGTTCCAGGAAGTGATCGGGCAACAATGAAAGCTTCGAGAGATAAGCCTTTTTTGAATGGTTTCTAACAGCATGGGAAGGCGCCACTGTGTATTTTCTAATTAAGTCAACCTCTCGACTCGGCTAATTTCTTCGCCGACGCAAAATCGTACAAAAGCACCATCAGGCCGGAAGCTTAGGAAGACGTCAAATAAGCCGTTCTCAGGGATCGAGTGTTTGGGCTGCCATGTTCAACACAGTTCTGGAGGCTTGTAACTAAAAGCAGCCATAGACCGATGCTGACATTCGGGTCAGCGGCCATCTTTCCCGAGGAGCTCAACCTTCCCTCTCCGGAATCTACCTCCTCACCCTGTGGTGCCTTCAAGCCGTGGGCCAAGTGCGTCATTATGTGGCGCGTTTGTGCTACCATTGGACCTATTCGTTCAGCAGAGTGGTGCAATACCTGCACCCTTTCTGGTGGATGAATCATTAAGACTTCGTCACCTGATTTGTGGCGAGAGTGCTCACCGCCTTCATTGTACCTCTGGGTAAGCAGATGGCGGGCTGTAAAAGCTGGAAAATTTTCGTAAATAAGAGTGGAATCATGTGGAGTCATGAGCTGAACCATTAACTGAGTCTCGCCCCACCATGGTGGTCTAGTGGCTAAGGTACTCGGCTCCTGACCCGCAGGTCACGGGTTCGAATCCCGGCTGTGGCGGTTGCATTTCCAATGGAGATGAAAATGTTGTAGGCCCGTGTGCTCAGATTTGGGTGCAGGTTAAAGAACCCCAGGTGGTCGAAATTTCCGGAGCCTTCCACTACGGCGTCTCTTATATTCATAAGGTGGTTTTGGGACGTTAAACCCCACATATCAATCAATCATGAACTGAATCTTTGTTGTACATAAAGCACGATCTTCTGAATTCATCTACAGTTCTTACCTTTCAGCTGTCATGTAAATAGACCTTTGTTTTACCTCTCTTAACACGTCCCCTCACTGGCGGAGATCGGCTATGCGGACGATGGCGGAAAACCAGCTACCTTAAAAAAGTCCGCTGTTCCTGCCATCAAGATCGAGCCCTCTGCAGTACTTCTACTCGTTGCTGAAATTCGTGAGCACGACTGTTGCTTTCTCTTCCCGCAGCTCGGATTCTTCTTGCGACGAAAATCTGATGACTAATGAACAGGTTTTTGTTGGCTTCAGGGACGCCTTCGAAGTCCACGGGTATTTCGGCACCGACGGAAGCGAAGCAATTCAGTAAGGCGGGATGGTTAATTCGTCATGCAGCACATTCAATTCGTGTTTGCATAATTGCTTGGCGTAGTGGGTGTTGGAATTGTATTTTCTGACATCTATTTTGGTAACACCGACCTCACCTTCATGACGGCGTCGTGTTAACTTAAGAAATTCATTCCAAGTATTACATCTCTGGAGCCATGTTGAAGGATTAAAAAACTCGCAGAATATGTCTGGTTTTTGAGGGTGACTTTTGCTGGGCCAAACACAGGCACTGTTATTAGATGACCTCCAGTAATTCGAATTTCTGGGCCTTCGCAAGCTGTTTTGACATTATTGATCTTCGCGGTGAGTGATTCACTGATGAGGCAATAGTCGGCTCCAGTGTCGATCAGAGCGGTGATGTTATGGCCGTTGAATAGGCCGTTGGGGTGCTAGTCTGTAGTCTTGTGTAACAGTAACGTCGCGGCGTCAGGGCACGACTGCGTCGGATTGCTCCATTGCTTCCATACTGTGTATATTGGGTACGTGTTCTTTCGACGTCAGGGCTAAATTCATGTTATGGCGGTTTCTCAAGTTTTCGTCGTGGTGTCATCATCAGCAGCGAGGAATTTCGCATGATTCGTCACGCAGCAACCGCTTCTCCTTCGGCTGATGCCCTTAGTTTTCCTGATATTGGCTAGGTGACCGGTTCCTGTTTGGACTAGTGCACTGCCGGTGGTGCGGTGACATGTAGCGGCCGGGCGATGGTGAACGAGAACATCGCTAGGCTGTCATCTGGCCTCCGGCGAGACAGTAAGCGAAGTCACGTGGTCTTTCACCCCGCCCTGGACTCGGCGCGTTGATGGCGAAAGCACGTAGTCACCATCTGGACGTACTAGCAGCAGCGGTGCGTTTGCCAGGCTTCACCGCAGTGGTAGCAAAATGCGCTTGGTCAGGGGCGCACCAGACACCAGTTTTTGTAGAGGCGCAGCACTGGCCGGCAGGTGGGCGGTACGGCGTCGGTGGTGGCAGCGACAGTGTGTGTTAAAAATTGCTGCGGAGCAGTGTCCTGACGCTGCCGTGGAGAAGCGTTTCGACGCGCTGCAGCGGCGTAGCTCATAACTTCTGGTTCCCGCTGTGGTACTTCAGGGATTTCAAGCGGCTGGCGAACTTCTTCGCGGACAATCTCGGCAATTGAATTAGCTTGGGACTGCTGGAAAGGTAGCAACTTACACAGCTCTTCTCATCAAGAACCAGAATTTTACCTCATTCGTGACGGTGCGGGTGTGATGAGACAGCCGGGTCATTTCTTCGACAAAAATGGCGGGAATAATGCTAAGCGGTGGTGATACGTGTACCACTGAAACTGATCTTACCTGAGTCCTTCACTACAATACTTTATGGAGCCAGAATTTCGTTTTAACGAAGCTACACAAAGTTCCAAGGTCCGATAGGCTACGTTCAAGCATATCAGAGTGTTACTTTTTATACGTGTGATAAGATAAACCTAAGTGATAGAAGAACATTTCTGTTGAACCTTCGCAAGTTCTGCTAACATATAAACACACACACTCACGCATCCCCCTCACACACACACACACGCACACACGCACACACACAAATACACACACACACACACACGCACGCACGCACGCAGGTACTCGCGACGGAATATTTCGTTTGTCCACCGAACTTCGCTTGAATCCGAGTGTAGAGAGTACAGTATATTGGTACATATATTTACTACGTCCTAACGGCTAAAAGCACTCCGAGGTGTCGGCTACTGACAAAGGTGCCACAGAGGTAAGCGTGCAGGCCAATCACAACCTTACAAAGCCCAACTAGCATAATCATCATACAACTTAAGCTGATTAATAAAAAAGATGGTGGTCATAAACCTGAAGCAATGTATTGTGAAATGCAGAGTGGGCAGCTGTAGTGGGCACAATTTTTATTGATCAACAGTGTGGCAAACAACAGACGAATAAGATCACGAAGCTGAAAAAACATACAACAAATTAGAGATATATCTACATTGATGCACTTCATCTGCTAGTACCTTTACATTGGCATTACTAGCAGGGCAAATCAAGCGATTTTTGCGACAGCAACATAACGCGCAAGAAGAAAAGCACGGAATGATGAAACATGGGTGGATAGGTTATGTAATGGTAAGAACATTGTATATTGTGACCATAATTTCTTACAACATATAAAAGAAACCATTTCTAAGCAGTATTTAACACTGCAAACAGAGACAAGGCATGGCTGAATACTGTTGGGTATCTTTTTAATTGACACCATGAATATTCTGCGCATTACAAGTCATACTATCAGCCACAAATGTTTATCAAAAACTTGCGAAAATTGTCACATGCAAAGTTCATAGTTGCCTTGCCGTTCCCAACATTCGTATCAGCGAGCCACGTCTGCAAGTGATATGTGTCACCACAAAGCAAGGAGTAGGCAACGGGAGAGAACGATGCCAGTCTGCCACAGAGTGAAAGTGAATTTAAGAACGACTGAAATCCGCCAGGATGGCCAAGGGCAACGAAGTAACAAGCACAGGTAACCACCCCTACTGAGATCTAGGGAAGACGGCGTTGGGTCTTCTGTCCTGGCTTGCGATCTGTTAATACGGACCTCGGTTTTTCCTTTTCGCACCGGAATTCTGTCTTCTGTTATTTTCCGCGTTGCGACATTGATGGAAGTGCTAGACTTCAACGCCTGATGCTCAACACTCCTAAGTGAAGTGGCACTACTAGTCTGACCCCACAACCTGTTCCTCCAGTGCACACGCCTGTTCAGTGCTAAAGCTGCCGAATACGAGGGCTTAGCCCCGAGGTACGCTTGAAATTTCCTCAACCAAAGACTCCAATCGGAGACATGGTAACCACCAACGCTTCCGAGTGGACCGTTGAGCCATCTCGGGTTCAAAAGACGTTCCACGGGGAAGCTTATAAGGACGTCGAGCATTGGCTCGAACAGTATGAGCACATCGACAAATCAAATTCTTGGCCAATAGACCACAAGCTCTCGCGTGCTGACTTTGCTCTAGTGGACAGTTCTCGTACATGAAAAAAGGGAAGTCACACTGACTTCCTGTATTGAGTTTCAGAAGCGGCTCATCGAAACCTTCTCAAACAGCGATCGTCATGACTTGGCTCAGCAGCTGATCGAGTTACGCATGCCAAAGTCTAACGAGAGCGTCGCCTTGTTCGCGGAGGATATGACCCGCCTGTTCCGTCGAGGTGACCCGGAGGTGCCTGGAGATAAAGAAACTGTGGCGTTTGATGAGAGGTGTAAAAAAAGGACAATTTGCTGTTCTTCTTCGCAATTCACTATCAACTATAGCGCAATTCATTAAACAGGCTTCAAAGATTTAGCGGGCCCTCCAGCAATGACGCGGCTACCACGCTCGATTGAACAATGCATCTATCAGCGTTTTTGATATCACTGCCGGCAGGGGGTGCTCTCTCCATGAGCTATTTCGTGAGGTGATTCATGAACAGGTCCCGAACCTGCTTGTTTCTCCGCAAGAGTCTTCTGTGGCTTCCGTAGCAAACGTTGTGTGGCAAGAAGTCCGCCAGTTATTGTCACTGCCCCCACCACTAATAGACTAGTGGTCTGTAAGCTACGCTGCAGCCGTTCGTCGCCCTAATCCAGTTACGCAAAACTGATTGCAGCGTGCGTATTACAGGGCCACCACTGGTTCTTACCACGAGCCGTTGACCTCAACGTACAGCGCATCGCCGCTGACTGCGCCGCCCACTCTCCCTATGGACAAATTGCTGTTTCACCCTCCACCAGCATACACAACTTGGTCGCAAATGATGCCTACCAGTTGACCAGAAGTTCGCGAAACCGACTTGCGGCGCACCGTTGACCGCCGTCCGCTTTGCTTCATTTGCGGAGAAGCAGGCCATATTTACCGCTTTAGCCCTTACTGTGGCTATGAGTATAAGATGTTTCTCCAAACGCTTTTTTGTGCTGATTTCAATTATTTTGGTAACAGCAATGAATGGCCGCAGGAACAGCCCCTCGTATGGCGTATCGGGAACCCCACTTTTTGTTACGGGCACCGAACTCACCGCGCTGCCGCAGTTACGTTGATGTGGCCCGGGGATAATCGCATAGGCCTCATCGCGGAAACTAACAGCAGCTTCCTTGGGTGGGAAGGTTGCCGACCTTCGACATGCTACAACACCCCCGACGTCTTCAGTACAACGGCAGTCGACAGACAAATATAAGACGGATGATAAGACGGATGATACGACGGACGATACGACGTCACTGACTTCAAAAGAAATCGTAAGTGCAAACCTAGACGTTTGCAGAGACGGGCATTAGGTTGCAGCGCTGAAAGTAACCAGTGCTGACTGCTCTATTATTAGCCGGAAACTCGTTGACTGCTTAAAGAAAGTAAAAAAACGTTATGGACGGGGCCCATCATAAGAACTACGGGAGGTCAATTGGTAACGCCGACGGTGAAATGCGACGCTTTAATCTGTATCAACAGTTCACATTTCATTGCTACACTTGTAATCTTACCACAGTGCTTCAGGGACCTGATCTTGGGGATATATTTCCTGAGTGAAGATGGCACCATTATGAACATTATCACACATCACTTACGTTTTGGATGGCTCCAGGTCAGATTTTGCATGGATACAACGAAGGTCAGTAACGTAAACTTCTAGGTGTCTTCAAAGATGACGTGACCATCCTAACACGCTCAAGCGCGCTAGTGGCGGTGAAATTCGACGTTAGGCAACACTGAGATGCTTGCCGAGCAAATATCGACGTTGCTACGTTGCTATTCAGCCATGGATTGTCTGTTGCAAGAGGTATACTCAGCATAAAATGAGGGCACACACATGCCCTCGTTGCAAACTTCAGCGCTGACCACTGGCATCTTAGGCGAGGTATGGCAGTCGCGTACGTAGAAGAGTTTGCCAAGGTGACAGATTGCCTGACTGTTGAGCAGCATGATTCAACTGACCTGCCACCCGTACCTCTAACTGTAGATGTTGGCCAAGTTTGCTACCTGCACAGAAGAAAAGCATCCTAGAGCTTAATAACTTGTTTCAGGACAGTTTCTTTTCGATTTTCAGGGTTCGTCACATGCCACTGCCAAAGCATCGAATTGTAACGGATGACATGAAAAGACGCATAAGGCAAAACCCGTACCGGGTAGCTCCACGGGAACGAGAAGCCATTGAAAACCAGGGGTGACATGTTGTTTAAATTGATGTTATTCAACTGTTGAAATGCCCTTGGACTTCGCTGGAAGTATTAGCGAAAAAAATTGGCCCTGCATCTGCATGTTACATCGCAAATGTCTTCAAAAGACAATAGTCGGCATCTGGAGAAAGTGAACAAAACGTTCAGTAGATGTTCTGCGCAAGAAAATCGGTGAATGGTATTCTGGAGGCGCTGCGTTAGAGTGCCTCGAGCGTGAAATGGAAGCGAACGAGCGCATCAAGTCACGTCACACGTCAGACATGAGCGGTATCTGGCAGTTATCTTGGAAAACGGTTCACGCGCCGTGCGCACCCGTCTTTGTGGTGATAAGGTGTAGAACGCAAGGTGATGGGTAAGTGCCACCACCGTTTCGTCTTCGCAAAGCGTTGGAATCACTTGCCATTTCGTGCAACCGTTGCATGGTCAGCGCAACGTGATAAAGGCTACGATCCTTAAAATTACTTACGTATGAGTTTTCTAGTAAAATACACATAGATAACATTAACGTGTTGTTATAGTGCCTCAGATATCTGAAAGAATTGCTTTTTATTGACCATCGCACAAGTACGAACGCTGAACCTTGAGCAATATTGGTGGGCGCTGCAGATGGGGTCGGCCGTTTGGAGTATCGTTTGGTCACTTTGCTGCCGTTTAGGGTACCGTTAGGAGTAGACAAACAGCCAAAAGTACAGACAGACCAAATTTTTGCGTTGGGGACGCCTTTAAAAGATTAAACAGAGGGCACCTTACACTTCTGCGTTGATTACCACAAGCTGGATCAGGTCACAAAAAACAAGTTTACCCGCTACCATGTATAAACGATTCACTCGATCGACTACGACATGCTCCTTATTTCTCGTCGATGGATTTAGGGAGCGTATATTGGCAAGTAGAAGTCGATGAAAGATACCGTAAAAACAGCATTTGTGACACCCGACCACCTTTATGAATTTAAGGTACATCCTTTCGGCATGTGCTCGGCACCGGCAACATTTCAGAGGCTAATTAATAGACACCGTACTATCAGGCCTCAAGTGGCAGACGTGCTTAGTGTATTCTATGCTACATTTGACGACTACTTTAAGCAACTGCACGCAGTATTTCAAGCTATGCGTTCTGCAGATCTAACGCCTAAACTGGAAAAATGTCACTTTGGCTTCAAAGAGCTTTTGTTACTGGGGCACCTGGTCAGTAGTAAAGGAGTGTGGCCTGACCCCAAAGAAATAGATGCAGCTCCAAATTTTCCAGTGCCGTCTCACGAAAAGGCGGTTTGGCGATATTTAGGGCTCTGCGATTACTATCGACGCTTCATTGAGCACTCCTCTCGCATTGCCTCGCCGTCGACACACCTCATCAGGAAAGACGTAGCATTCGTGTGAAATGACAGCAGTAAAAAGCCTTCAACGAGCTGCAGCAGTGCCTCCGAAAACCACCAGCCCTCGGACGTTTTGACGGTGACGCCCCGACAACGGTTCATACCAACGCCAGCAATGTCGGCTCAGAAGCTGCACTCCTGCAGAGGCAGGATGGCGCTTAACAAGTAATCGTTTGAGCCAGCAGAACTCTTTCCCGATCGGAAGAAAATTACTTCACTACAGAAAGAGAGTGCCTTGTGGTAGGTGGGCCGTTATAACATTGCGCTAATAGTTTTGTGGCCGCCTTTTTAATGTTGTCAGCGACCACCACTTCCTTTTTTTGGCTGACAAATTTGAAAGACCCATCAGAACTGTTGGCGCGCTGGAGCCCCAACCTTCAAGAATACGACATTACAATTTTCTACAGGTCGGGAAAGCGACATTCAAATGACGATTGCTTTTCTCGCGCCCCATACAAACCTGCGAAGGCAGAAGATGACGACGCCGTGTTTGTGGGAGTCCTAAATTCGGCTACTGTTGCACTGCTACAATGAGGACCACATACTGCAATCTTTACTTATGCTTATAACAGTGCCTTTCAATCTGCGTCTAGATTCTCCCTGTTCTTTCTTTAATGTCGGGAACCTTCCTCGTTCTTGGACACTATCCATTTGCACCGCCCAGACCCTTCAAAATCGGCGACTTTTGCCGATGCTGGCACGTATGCCAAGGAATTTCAGCAACTCGCACGTTCGCTTACCATGCACGATGAGGCTCGCCAGGAGCACACTCATGACCAACGTCCATCCCTTTCGTCACACGCCCCTGGAACAATTGTATGGCTCCACCTGCCATCGTTTGCCCCCAGCCTTTCCTCAAAGTTCATACCCAAGTATGATGGTCCATACCCGGTCCTGCACCCTACATCGCCAGACAACTAAGTTCTTGAGCCTCTTCAGCCATTTACAGATCAACGGCACCGCGACAGAAAACTGTGAACATCGATCGTATGAAATCTCACTACGACACACTAGTCCTACCTGCACCATAGCACGCCAGGGTGGCTTCTTTTCGACTGGAGAGTCATGGTAGTGACAAACACGGGCTCTTTTTGAGCAACGACGAAGACGACGTTTGTTGCTTAGACTCGTGCTGCTTCTGCCGAAACAACTGGCTGCTGCCTTGTTGCTGTCCGGCACAATAAATGGTTGGCTTAGCTGGGCGTCTAAAAGTATATTTATAATATTTTCTAAGTTCGCAGCATTTCTTTGTGAACTTCGACAACATTGAGCGTAATCTATCTATCCATCTATCTATCCGCCTACGACTTTTAGCTCTCCTGGCCGTTTGGATAACGGCATCAATACCAAACTTGGCATGGCCTAACACGACTGTATGACGAACATCTTTGTCTACTCATAACATGAAAATCATGACATGTATGTTATGGTTGGTATGATTTACACTTCTCAGTCTTGCTGCTATCGCAGTGTTCTCGTTCACATGATTTGTTTCAAACTGGTGTGGTGTCACATGATTGCATGGAGAACACAAGCGATAGACCTTAACGCGAGAAATATGACGTGCGTGTCATGAAACGACATGATTACATGCTCCGCTCATGATGCGCTCGCCATCATTTCACTAGCGTGACATACAAAACTTGGTATTACGATATGTGAAAGGATGACGAAGGTAGGTACTGGTGCAGACATGATAATCATGAGTTGCGTTGAATGCAAAACTTTATGGTTGTCCTACAAGGAGCGCGTCAGCGTGAAGCGGGTGACTCTCACGTCGAGACCGTTAGGTCAAGCCTATCGGCCACTCCGCGGGCCTGCTGAACAGCCCAAATTTGGTCGGCCAGGAGGGAGCTGCGTGACCGATGAAGTGTCGGAGTACAATGTACAAGTAATGTACAAGCAATGTACAAGTAAGTGTACATTGCCTTGCTCTCCCAGAGCATGTGCGCCAGCATGGATACCTCCCCACATGTGGGGAAGCGTCCTTGGGGAACACGTTAGGATAAATAGCGTGAAGGTATCTCAGGTTAAGGTACGCGCCGGTCTGCAGTAGTCTGAGGGTAAAGGCCTGTGGCCAATTATTTTTTGGAAGAGGGAGTGTATATAGCCTTCGCGCGAGGTAAAATTGTTCGGATATTTTGTTGTACCCGACAGGCGCGTCCCTGTTTCCCACAACTCCATGGGCCCCGAATCTTTGCCCGGCAGCGGCGCGGTCGGTTAGCGCACGCGCAGTCTCATGGGCAGACTCGTTGAGGTAAGGGGGAGCACTCTGGACCTGTTTACTAGGGGCAGGAAACCAGATCAGCACGTGAAGCTTGATACCATCGCGGCCGCTACTCTGGAGCCCGCGCAAGGCATTCTTGGAGACGGCGCCGAACTCGAGAACGCAAATAGCTGACCTAGAGTCCCTATAGATGACCTCCTTTTCACTTTCCAGGATGGCCCGGGCGGTGGCCACTTGCTCGGCCATCGTCGGATCGTCAACGAGTGGCGTGTCATGTAACAATGCGACTACAAGCCACGCTCATGGTGCGCTGGCAGCGCTTTCGCAAGCTTCACCCATACCAAAGTTGGTAATACAGGATATGAATAGATGACGAAGGTATGAGAATGGTGCAAACATGATAAACATGGGATGTGTGTCACGTCGCAACATGACTACATGCTACGCTCATCAGCACTCGCACCCGTTTCGCTAGCTTCACATGTACCAAGTTGGATAATACGTGACGTGAACAGACGACATAGGTCAATGACACATACAAGCGTGATAATCACGACATGCGTGTCATGTAACAACATGACCACATGCCACACTCATGAAGCGATTGCGGCCGTTTCGCTAGCTTCACAAATGCAAATTTGGTATTTAGTGATAATAATGCATGACAGAGGTGTGCGGCTAGTGCAAACACGAAAATCACAAGATTCGTGTCATATGACAACATGACTAGATGCCGCAGTCAAAACGCCGATACACTTCGGCGTGACACGGCGCGCGTAAACGCCAGCGTTTCTTTCGTGGCGTCACACCAGGCGCCCGACCTGCTGTATACTCGCAGGCGTGCGCCTCCGCCACGCTGCGTTGCTATGACGCATGCGCGTTTCAGCGCGTCCGATGTCGCTCTATCACGAAAAAAGGCAGACGCAGTGCTGTCTGAGTAAAGTGTCGGTGCGAAATGCAGCATGTTGCATTTCGCAATGGTTGCCGTTGGGCCGCGCAGATGGACGCTGGTCGCGCTGGTCACGCCTAGCATGAGGCTATAGAGTTCTTGCGTTTCGCTAAAATATAGCGTTACTGTAGCCAGCGGGCGCGTGCGTCACCGTCACGTTGGAGTAAATTGGGTCCTTCATGATGCACTCGCAGCCATTTCGCTAGTTCCACATATACCGATTTTGGTGTTACGAAACGCCAATGAATGACGAAGGTTTATTACTGGTGTAAACATGATAATAATTACACGCATGTCATGCAAGAACCTGACAACAATTCACGTTCCTTGCGTGCTCTTGGCCGTTTCGCTAGATTTACATGTACAAAATTTAGCATCACACGATTGGAATAGATAACAAAGGTAAATGACACAGCCAAACATGACAATCATGAAACGGTAGTCGAGTACGGCATAATTTACTTCCACCTTGTAACGTTTTGGTGATTTTAAAGTGACTTATTCACCTTCCTAATTCGTGCTTCACATATCATCAATTTCCACTGTGGGCGAAATCTTCCCATTTTTGTTGATTATGCCTTTTCCCCGGTGTTCTGTTTAAGAATCGAGACGATGCTTTTTTAGAGAGGCGCAATGCGTTGCGCCTTTCTTTTTACGCTTATGTTTCATCCAGTTTTTGCCCACAAAGCCTATCTGGAATTCTAAGTGCAAACTGCGCCTCATTGTTCTAGAAGGTTCACAATTATTGTAGATCATTCTGTTAAGATTTCACACAAGATGCGAACACTTCCCACTATTCTAGAGCTGCCACAAAAACCAGTAATAAGGCAAAAAATATTCGACAGCACATGTGTAAATACCGACGCTATATGCCGCTTGTCATGCGCTCTTTTCACCACTCCCTGTGCCCGTGTTCTGCTGAAATTTGACTTTCTCTTTCCGTGGCCACAAGGGCCGCCCTCGAAATAGTTTAACCTTAAATCGCTGTCAGTTCTCTTCGTCTGCATCACGACAACATGAGAATATCTGTGCATACATTTCTTGCCTCTTTCTTTGTGTTTAAGCAGTGTGCATGAAGTGTACAGCATTGAACGCTGTTTTTTCGCGCTCGTCGTGTGAGTTTCTTTATATGTGCCCTTTGTATTTGAGAAAACATTTCCAAAATTTGTAGAGCTTGTTTTATTTCACCTGATATACCATTATGTTGTACTCAAATTTACTGCTTTGCCCTTGCGGTGAAATTGTGATATTCGCTTCTGCTTGCTGTGATCATCGTAGTGAGGATGTCGCAGAATGCTGTGTGTATTTTAACCACTTCAACAACCACAACCTTTCAATAACGGTCATTAACGTCTCTCCTCGTGATGGAGATGCACCACTATAAACGTCAACGTGGCTGCAACCTCGTCAAGTGGTGCTACCGTTGTCAAAAAACAATATTCAATGTACAATCTCTCATACATCACTGCATGCTATAGTCTCAACTATCTACATGAGGACAAGCTGCATTTTATGTTGTGCCGATTTCTTAGACAAAATCATCAGCCATGTTTTGGAATTTGAAGCATTTCTTGGCAAATTCAGTGAATTTGAGCGCATCTATCTATCTATCTATCTATCTATCCATCTATCTATCTATCTATCTATCTATCTATCCACCTATGACCTTTAGCTCTCCTGGCCGCTTCGATAATGGTATCGATACCGACATTGGTATGGGATAACATTACTGTATGACGAGCATAATTTTCTAGTCATAACAAGAAAATCTTGGCAAGTAAGTCATGAATGTAATAATTTACATTTCATGGTCTTGCAGCTCTTGCAATGGTTTAGTTCGCATGACACGTTGAAAAACTGGTATGGTATAACAGTGACTGCATGATGTACACAACGGACAGACCATAACGTGGAAATCATGAGATGATGTTTTGTATGTCTTGAGCCTTGAATACACGTGACGCTGATGGTGCGCTCGCTTCGTTTCACTAGATTCACATATACCAAATTTGGCATTATGGGACATGAATGCATGACGAAGGTATATGGCTGGCGCAGACGTGATAGTCATGAGATGCGTGACATGTAACAACATGACCACATGCTACGCTCAAGTTGCACTCGTGGTCCTTTCGCTAGCTTTCACACGGCAAATTTCGTGATACGGGACGTGAATGAGTTAATAAGGAATTGGCTACTATTGTTTGAACTGCAGATCTGACTACTCCGAACTTGAGATGCAACAGAGAAAACAACTGCCATACCATCAAGTACCACTGACTGACCAATTGATTTTCCAAGTTTCTAAGTACTACTATAACCAAAATTACTCCGAGTACACCTGTTAGAACAGAAACCATACCAAGTCAAGTTTCTGGTTTACCTTTACATGAACACAGCAGTAGAAACGACGAAGAGACTCTGTACAAGTTATTTAAGGAACTCGACATTAACACCTGATGTCTTGCTGTTGAACATCACTGAAAAGAACATCACCAGGCCACTACCAACTTCCAGCACGTCGGAGCCCTTTACGCACACTTACGCATCAGTTGTCTGCAGACGACTGGTAGCCGCTGTCACATTCTTAGACGGATCTACAACGAGTAAAAGCCTAAAAACCATGTCTTTATCTAGAGTGACACGTGAACACGATTCAGCAAAAAAAGTCGCAGCTTTGCCGCAAAGGCAAAGCAATGAATGCGATAGCAACGAATTGGAAGGTCACGCGCAGAATGGCAGGTATATCAAAACGTGCCCCGCGTTTCTGACGCACAATTGACGCACGAAACGTACTTACAGGTACAGATGAAAGTAAGTAACCGTCTCAGTTGTTACTTAGCTGTCTGTGAAAAGCACGCCTTTTTCGCTAATAGAGGCTGGGCAACAATTGCAGTGACTTTGTGCGCTGCGTAAGTGCAACAGAATCGTTCCAGCCCCAACGCCAGCCAAGGCGTATGATACTCCCCACCCATAGTGATCCTCCACGTGCGCCAAAGTACGCGTGAGAGGTGAGAGCCAGCGCGTGCTCATTGCGCCATCTTACTGATCATGCTGATAACAAAATAGTTCCCCCCGTCCCGAGATGCCCGCTTACAGCGGTAAACATCACTAGCTTGCTGTTGGAAAGTTGAAGGAAGTATCCCTTGTTTGCCCAGTTTTTAACGCCTCGCCTTCACGACGCGGAGGTTCTACGTTTGATTTCACGCGCCGGAGTCTTTTTTGCGTTGTTATTCGAAGGTCGTAGGTTTGACTCCTGCCCACGGCTGGTTATTTTTTTATCCACTTTTCTTTCTTTTTATTTACATTCTATTGGTTCTAATAACTTCCACTGTACATGTCTTGGCATCACTGTCTGTTAAATCTCAAATAAATATATATATATATATATATATATATATATATATATATATATATATATATGTGATGTGTGTGTGTATATATATACATATATATATATATATATATATATATATATATATATATAGGATATGGCACAACGGGAGCGTTGTCAACAAGGATAAATGTATTTATTTCGCAACAGTTCCAGGAGGGTCCTCCCTTTATCAGGGGATAACTCATCCCCTGATGAAGGGAGGACCTCTCCTGAAACTGTTGGGAAATAAGTACATATATCGTTGCTGACAACGCTCCGGTTGTGCCATATCCCATTGCTTCACGAAGACTAACTGACCCATTTATATATTACTCCATCTATATATATATATATATATTATTTAAATATATACAGAGGAAGAAGATGATGTACCTCAGTTGGTCACGCTTTTGGCGACAGGAGCCGAGCGCTGCGATTCCTGTGTCAGTTGCTACCGCCCGCTTGCCGTATCAAGAGAACTGCTGTACCAGTATACTACTTACGCCAATAAACCCCGTTACAGAGTGGTAGAGGTGCTGGGTAACTCAACCTGAAACTCCGCAACAGGAAACTACCTGCCATTACAGAAACTGCTGAAGAAAACTCCCAGCAAGGTACGACCCAGCCTCCTATGGTCATCGTGCCCACTGCACTACGCGTGTGCGATCCACCTTTTTTCGACGGTACCGATGAGCAAAATGTAGAAGATTGGCTGTCGAAATTTGAAAAGTTAGGCGCAAGCAACAAGTGGGACGACTCTTCGAAACTGCAATATGTACCCCTTTACCCGAAAGATGTTGCGAGTCTCTGGTTTAACAAACACCACTCGGAATTCGCCATTTGGGGTGCTTTTAAGGTACGCAGTACCGATGTGTTCGGTGGCCCGAGGTACGCAAGCTTCTTGCCGAGCAGCGCCTACGGGAACACGCACAGCTTCAATGGGACGGCTTCACAAGCTACATCGAGAATGTGCTCGACTTGTGCAAGCCCCTTGACCCTTCAATGGTAGAAGCAGACAAGTTCAAACACATCTTGAAGGGGATAGACGACAACGCCCTACAGACGCTGCTGGCCAAGGGCCCACGTACCGTGACCGTACTCGCCACTCTTTGCCAGAGCTTCGAGGAGTTGCGCAAACAACGGGTCATGGCACGGCGGCCAGTGGCTACTAAAGAAAGTCTCGAGGCATTCACCCTCAGTGGAGACCACAACACAATAATGTCGGAAATCAAACGATATGTTTGCGAGAAGGTGGCCCGACAACTTTCATGCCTGTCGTATCTACCGGCAACGGAACCCTCTTCTGAGCGTCTCTGCGCCCGCCATCATGTAAGTAATACAGGTGCAGGTCTCTGAGTCACTGCCATCCGTCTCACTGACAACACCTGTCACCACGCCTTTGACATATGTTGCTGTCGGTGCTACTCCACCACGACCTACGCTTGGGCCGACTCCCTAGCCTCTACGAGTACCAACAACGCCATTTTCAGCAACCCAGAAGCGCTACAACGTGAACTCTTTGCGCACAGTTGAATCGCCCGATCTGTTACGCATGCAGATGTCCAGGTCACGTGGCGCAGTTCTATCGCTGGTGCTTCGCAACGGGCCCAGCTGCAGTTTCGAGGTAGTCTGACTACTCTTTCCCGGCCCCGTACAACGCGCAACGATAACTGTCCCGCCAATACGACCGACATTTAGTGGAACGTGACCCGTCACCAACTGAACTAGACCACCACCCTGCTGCCGACTACCGACCATTCAGTCCCCGTCGCTCATTCTCACCACGCAGCTACCGTTCTCCGTCCCCTTTGCGTCGCCGACCGAACCCTGTAGAGACGGAAAACTGACTGCTGCAGTTCAAGAGGCACGAGCTGCAAAAACTTCACCATGTAGAAGTGCTCGCCCGTTCCCCAACAACCGTTCTGGAAGTGTTTGTTGAAGGTCTCCAAACTCTGGCACTTGTTGACACCGGTGCCGCCGTATCTGTGACGAGCCAAAAACTCTGCCATTCAATACGAAAAGTAACGGCACCGCCTTGCGACGCTTTGCTAAATACCGCGAGTGCGCAACCAATTCGACCAGTCGGAGCATGTACGTCAAGAGTAATCATTTAAAACGTCCTGTACCACATGGAGTTTCTCGTGTTGACCACTTGTTCTCCCGACGTCATACTTGGATGGGATTTTTTCGCCGCGACACCACGCCGTTATTGACTACGTTTGCGCGCAGGTGGAATTTCCCGTATTTTCTCATGCACCATCTACCGACAATGAGTGCACTAACCTTGGCAAGCTTCTCGTTGCTTTCGACATTGATGTTCCTCCTCTAAGTGCCATTGTTGTGCCCGTCAATCGTACTCCATTGTCCGGCTCTACCGTAGCGTTCTCCCCATTCGACGTTTTCAGTAGCCGTCACGGTATGTCTCTGCTGTACGCCGTTCTGCCACCTCACCAAAATACTTCCGGAATTGTTTTTAATTCTAGCTCATGCCCTCTCCCTTTAAGAGCACACAAAACACTGGGCTATGTTCTTCCCGTTGATGACAACGTTATTGTACCTATTGAGTCTCACGACACTGGCCAGCAACTACAGCTCAACGCTGTTACTCTTCTTTTCATGCGGGATGACTACTCCTCGGATATTTTCATCGCTCCATCGACAGCAAGCTTTCTCCGTATCAACGGTACCAGATAGTGATCCTTTTCTATGAATTGCGAGATTTATTTGACCTTCCTCAAAAGGCACTGAGCCAAACTAACGCCGTCGCTCACAGAATCTACACTGGAGCGCACCCTCCTTTGCGGCAAAGCCCCTACCGCATGTCACCCAAGGAACGAAGTGTCATTGCAGAGCTGGTGGATGATATGCTTCAGTGTGGTGTCATCAAGCCATCTTCTAGCCCTTGGTCTTCACCTGTTGTGCTAGTGAAGAAAGAAGACGGTTCGATTATAATTTGCGTCGACTACCGGCGACTCAACAAAATTACAAGGAAAGATGTGTACCCTCTTCCCCGCATCGACGACGCTATCGATTGTCTACAAAGTGTGGAAGTCTTTTCTTCAATGGACTTACGTTCACGTTACTGGCAGGTTCCGATTGCAGAGTGTGACCATCCCAAAACAGCGTTAGTTACGCCGGATGGCCTATACGAATTCACAGTTATGCCATTCGGTCTGTGCAATGCACCTGCAACGTTTGAACGAATGATGAATAGCATTTTACGCGACCTTAAATGGCAGATATGCTTATGTTACCTTGATGATGTTATCGTATTCTCTCCTAATTTTCCTGCTCATGTCGACCGTCTGCGCACAGTTATTCAGTGCCTTACTAAAGCAAACCTCCTGCTTAACCTAAAGAAGTGCTGCTTCGGGGCTCGCCAACTTACTATACTTGCCTATGTTGTGTGAAAAGATGCAATTCGCCCCGAGCCGGAAAAAAATCAAGCCGTAGCCGACTTTCCGAAGCTTCTTCACTCAAAGAACTTAGGAGCTTTATCGGCTTGTGCTCGTGTTTTCTCTGTTTCGTCCACAACTTTGCATCAATAATAGCCCCACTTACACATCTACTGAATGGTCCAGCTAATCTTTCTAACTGGACCACGACATGTGACGAAGCCTTCCTTACACTGCGCCACCTGCTTATGTCACCACCAATTCTACGCCATTACGACCCAAGTGCCCCCACTGATGTGTAGACAGACGCCAGTGGCATTGGCCTGGGAGCAGTACTCGCGCAACGAAATCTCCGTATTTCAGAGTATGTCGTCGCACATGGAAGTCGCGCACTCACGAAAGCAGAAATGAACTACTCAGTTACTGAGAAAAAATGCCTCGCAATCGTTTGGGCGTTAAGCAAGTTTCGTACATACTTGTGCGGACAGAGTTTCGACGTTGTGACAGACCGCCACGCACTTTGTTGGTTGGCGTCACTAAAATATCCTTCAGGTCGCCTTGAACGTTGGGCTCTTCGCCTACAAGAATTTGACATTCGTGTCGTCTACCACTCAAGGCGAAAACACTCTGATGCGGACGCCCTCTCACGATCACCAATGAGATCCAGCGCAGACCTGCATTCGGATGCCAACTTCCCCATCGCTCCCATCTCCGTCTAGAGCATGTCATCTGAACAGCGGAAAGACCCATGGAGAGTATCTCTCCTTAACATCTTTCCGACTACTCAACGTCTGCGTACCGCCCCGCCACGGTGGTCTAGTGGCTAAGGTACTCGGCTGCTGACCCGCAGGTCGCGGGATCGAATCCCGGCTGTGGCGGCTGCATTTCCGATGGAGGCGGAAATCTTGTAGGCCCGTGTACTCAGATTTGGGTGCACGTTAAAGAACCCCAGGTGGTCAAAATTTCCGGAGCCCTCCACTACGGCGTCTCTCATAATCATATGGTGGTTTTGGACGTTAAACCCCACAAATCAATCAATCAATCAACGTCTGCGTACCCACGCGCCCTTCGTCGCCAGGCCACACATTTCGAGATACGGGACGCGCAACTGTACCGCAGAAACTACCAAGCGGATGGTCGTAAATCGCTCTTGATTATGCTACGCCACATGCAATCTGATGTCTGTGCGTATTTTCATGACAACCCACAACATGCTCGCGCTGGTGTGTTAAAAACATATCACCAGATCCACCAGCGTTACTACTGGCGTGGTATGTACACCTTTGTACAAAAATACATTCGGTACTGTTTATTACGCCAACGGCTAAGGACAGCAGCCCATTCACCCGGATTATTACATCCTCTACCGTGTCCGGTGCAACCTTTCGACCGCATTGTAATCGATCTATATAGTCCCCTTCCGTTCACTGCCGCTGGAAATCAATAGATCACTGACGCCGTCGACCATCTGACGAGGTATGCTGAAACAGCTCCTCCACCTATGGCTGGTGCACGTGACGTAGCTAATTTTGTCTTTCGACGCTTCGCACTGCGTCACGGGGCACCACATGAACTATTGAGTGATCGAGGGTGTGCCTTTTTATCCGAAGTTGTACAACTCCTTCGGGCATGCCGCATGGTTCAAAGCACCTCTACAGCCTACAAACCGCAGACGAACGGTCCAACTGAGCGCTTCAAGCGAACGCTAGGAGACATGCTCGCCATGTATGTCAATTCCGACCAATCGAACTAGGATGTCATTCTCCCATTCGTGACTTACGCCTACAACACTGCGACGCAGTCAACCTCAGGCTTCTCGCCTTTCTTTTTATATATGTGCGTGAGCCGTGCTCCACCTTTGACCCATTTTGCCGTACTGTCCCGACTTCTGAGAGTTCAACCCTCTTTCTGAAATTGTGCACCACGCTGAAGAGTGTCGTCAGTTGGCCCAATCATTCACCACGGATTGGCAAGCACTCGAAAAAGACCTCCACAACCATGACCACAAAGTCGATACTTTTGCCGTGGGCTCACTCGTGTGGCTCTTACTGCCTTTCCATTCCCCTAGTCTGTCCTCTAAGTTTGCCTCCGAGTTTCAAGGTCCTTATTGCGTCGTAGAACGTCGATCTCATGTGACATACGTGATCGAGACTGTCACGCCATCTGCAGACAGATGAGGCCTTGGTTGTGAGACTGTCCACGTGAGTAGTCTCAAGCCGTATCATGACCCACTCCTAATCTCGTCAACTTGACTTGCCAGGATGGCTCGTCTTCGTCACCGGGGTATTGTAGAGAGAAAGAAGATCATGTGGCGCAGTGGGTCACGCTTTAAGCCAGAGGTGCCGAGCGCGAGCAGTGGCCCCGAGCGGTGCGATTCCTGTGTCGGTTTCTACCGCCCGCTGGCCGTATCAAGAGACCTTCTGTAATCGTATACTACTTACACCAATAAACCTCGTGATATATATATATATATATATATATATATATATATATACATATATATATATATATACATATATATACATATATATATACATATATATATATATATTTAAAATATTTATTTATTTATTTTTATATACAGAACATGACAACGACGTCGACACTGACACCGGTGGCCAAATCTAGCCGAGAGCGTCCATATAATTGCTATTGCAATTAAACTTAGGTGATGCTACTAGCTATACAGGGCCATTCGCCTTCCATAGATACACGGAAGGAAACTCCTGTGCTAATGTCTAATGGAGCTGCAACGTCGGTGTTGAAGCCAGCATAACAAACATGAGTAGCAATAATTTGTAGAATTTTCGTACTTTCGGCTTTATTTGTCTTCTCATGGCTTGAAACTGCTTAGTGACGAAACAAAAATCAACATAAATTCAGCAGTTTCATGTAACCACCTTGACCTTTTAGGCTCACCAATTCGAGACGCGTCACAAAGATCACCATGGTTCGTTCATTGAGTGAAATTAAGGCCACAAGTGCGTTCGATCGAAGCCCGCAAGCACGAAAACTAGGCAAAATTGTGTACTCAATTTCTTTCCAATGCTGACTGAAAACTCGCAGCGCCAGAGTCCTATCCAGTTTGTTTAAGCTAACTTTATTACACAGGGTGCATTAGCAGTTGTGGCTATGATAAAATTGCAGAAGGTCGGCGACTGTGATTGCCATTTTCACTATTTGCATCTACTGCTTGAGTTCTGACTTTTCGTTTCTAGCGTAGAGTTCAGCCGAAAAACAGCTCTGCTTGTATATTTTGCGATAGCTTTTGTTTTAAATAATAAATAACAGTATTCACAGTGAGGAGGAAAACAAATACATTGACGAGCAAGCAGTGGCGCTGGAAGCCATGGCAAGTGATTCTGAAATAGGCGCCTTCTGGCGAATAAATGCTCTTAATAACTTGTTAATTTGCATCATTTTAGCGTGAGTTATTACCCTATATTGGTTATTGCTAGATTGCTTAAACAATATTTTCTGGCCGTTTCCGTGAATTCTAGCTTCAAATGTTACCACCAGTAATGCCTTCATAGAACTGCCATTGGCTTAGAATGAGAGCACTTCTCACGGGTTTTTTAAGATCGAAGGCTTTTATTGGGACATAAATTCTATGAACACCCTGAACAGGTTGGAATGGATCATTACTTAAAAAGTACTCGGTAAAGAACACCTCCTGGCCTTGAGGAAACGCGTCAAGCGTCTATACGAGCGCCACGTGGCTCACGTTGCGCTTCACCTTTTTTATGTATTTGCGCTATAAAAGTGCGTCTATCTATTGTACAAGTGACACGAAACAATTTGTGAAGTTTAGGGGAACATTTGGACACCAAACAAGTGGACCTTCGTTGAAAGCATGAACCGCAGACTTCCTAAAAGAGTGAGCTCAATTGGTGGACGAGCTACGCTAAACGCCATCTCAGCGTGGCCACTCCGACGCCACCTGCGTCTAGGGAGCCACATAGACATTTACGCAGGTTCCTGCACGAGAAACGGAGCCGCAGGCCATTTCTTCGACACGACCATGAGCACCAAGCACTTCAAGTATCCCGATGGTTGAGGAGATAGATCTCGCCACACCTTCGACCAGCCAAAGCCAAGGCCACAACCTAACAACAAGGCATTCCGGAACATTCGAGAGAACGACGACATAGGACAATGTCACAAACTGAGCGCTCAAAAAAGGGCGCGCCACCAAATTCTCGCGACGAAGCTCTGAGAGGTCAACGATATAAAAAAAGAAAACAAACACCCAAAGACTTTCCGGGCGCGCGACCCTCTCCCCTCGGAAGCGTAGGTTCGCCAACGAACCTCCTCGCGTCGGCAGCCGAGCAAGCCCTGGAAATTTCTCGATGGAAAGGGGCGTGGTGATGCCGAGTTGAAGCATCTGTCACGGACGGCCCCCGTATTGTCTCGCCCTTTCCCCCAGCCTTCGCTGCGCATCATGCCGACGAAATGTTGAGAACTTACTGGAATCTCGCGTGGAAGGTATTTAATCGAGAAGTCGAGATAGGAGATGAGGAGAAGAAGAAACTATACGCCGGAGTGCGTAGTGTGTTTCGCCGTGTAGTCGGCGAAGGTTTTGTCCTTAGTGACAAAGCAGGAGAAGAAAGAAGTTAGTGCCAGAGTGCGTAAGGTATCCAACCGCGTCTGTCGGTGAAGATTATGTCCGTAGTGACAAAGCAGGAGAAGAAGAAAGTATGCGCCAGAGTGCGTAGGGTGTTCCGCCTTGCGTTCGAAGCCTTTTCCTTTCCGTGCAAAGGAGGAGAAGAAGAGGATTTCCACCTGAGGGGTGAATACTCGAGCTACAGGCAAGAATGTGTGTCTACCGCTATCGAGCGAAGACGCGTGGCAATACCTGCGTGTGTGAAGCCGGTGTGTTTCCGGCGAAGAAGTTTGAAGCTTGTAGAGTGGCCAATTGAAGACGCGAGGTTTTCTGGAAGAGAAATTTCGGGTGCAGCGGAACGACAGCAACGCTAGATTTTGAGTGAGTGATTCTCGGAAGAGTATCATTTAGACTTTTGTTCCAAGAACTTTGGACTGAAGAAGTTTTCTAACTCTTTCGTCTTCAAGTGTCTGGGTTGTTCGATGCATGCGACTGCATTGTAGTGCATATTGTTGTCTGTCTCCGTTGTTCGAGTGTGGCTGATTGTACTGTGTAGTACATTGTTTGATCGGTGACACATTGTATTCAACTATTGTCGAGTGTGCATACTTGTGTATCGTTTTCATCTGCCATAACTTAGAATATAATTTTGTTTTGTTTATCAACTCTCGGCTCTGACTTGTTCTTTGGGGCACAGCCGGCGTCTGCTGGCGCGCCAAATAGGACCACTTCTAAATTGTCCACGCTTTCGGGGTGCGGTTCGAGGGGCTGATACTTCGGCCCTTAGAATTAGGCCGGCGATCGCCTCCCTAATTAACGGGACCTGTGACAGACGACTGGCACACCGTTCTCACCTTAAGGCAGAAAAATCAGCAAGCGAGAAAAATGAAACAGGGGCAGAAGAGACCCGACGAAGAGACAAAAGAAACTCGACCGAGAATCCGACAAAGAAGGGGGGGGGGGTCAAGCGCCCGCCACTTCCAAAGAATGATTTCATGATTGCAATTAGGCCTCACCAGGGCTTACCACTACGCACAAATACTACTCAGGAGATGGCAGCGGCAGTCGCCGCAGCTTGCCTAACACACCATAACAGGTGAGCCCTTTCTGTTGCGGATAAAACCGGAATCAAGCACAGTAATTATATCAACATTGGAGCAAAAGTTGCTGAGCAGCTTCGTCGCGTAACCGCGCTCACAATGAACGTTCGCACACATGCCGCAAACGTGTACGCAGCAACAGGAGAAGAAGCCCTCAGGGGAGTTATCCACCGCATACCATCCAGCACCCTTTCTGAAACGTTGATGGCAAATTTGCGTGTGCGAGTGTGAGGAGTGGAAACCATACAAGCATGTATGATGAGAGAAATGACGAGTGCGTCGAATACCTTCTGTGGCCCGACTCTTCTGCGTTTTGTGTATTACTGCAGAGGAGAATTGGCGTGCCACCCATACCGAGCCACGGTGCAAGTGTGCAAGACCTGCTGCAGCAAGGGTCATCGTACGGATATGTGCCCCTAACCAGACGTTCGCGTCTGCCGCATATCTGGAACTAAAGACCCAACTGACGGACATGCGTGCGTGCTAAAGTGTGCCTCGCGCAGAGGGGAACACGTCACAGGTGACCACAGCTGTACACAGAGACTCAAGCAGCCAAGAGCAACTGCCAGAAAACCAAAGCGTGCACCCAGTGCTAAGTGTAAGCGGTTACGCTGGTTTTCATCAGGAAAAATGAATCGGAGCTCCGCTACGACAGAAAGCCGCGGTCGACGAGCCAACACGGCACCCCAACACGCCACGAGGGAAACGCAGCGCATGTCGCCTCAAAGTCTCCCGCTCCACGCAAACCAAGATTGAGCTCAAGGTCGCGGAAACGAGCAACAAACCAGCTGAGGTGGAAATCAGAGGAATCGCAGACTCCCGGTCGAGCCAGCGCTATACCTCCGGGGCAGCAGCAGCAGGAAGTTCTACGTGCCACTATGCCGGTCAGCTGGGCTGGAATATAAAAAAATAATCGCAGAATATAAAAGTATATTCGCAGAAAATAAGCAGCTTTAACCTAGCCTTGTGAAGCTGCAGACAGAGGTAGCACCACTCAAACAACTTTTGGCTTATAGAACAATCAAACAGAGCACACAATATCAAAAGACGAAAATTGAAGCCAGCGCAACACAACCAGCTACTTTGCAGCCGCAAAACATACAGGAACAGCTGCAAGAAATAGGAAAAAAACTGCAACTTTTGTTTTCAGAGCTGGGCAATCTTGAGAAATATGTCGACGAATCTATCAAAGGAGTGAAAAAACCAAGAAAACGGGGAAGCTCAATTACCGGAGGCCGCTGTCCTAAGGTGTCGGTGACGACTGAGACGATTACATTTGAGAGCCCCTATGTTGCTAGACTCATCCACCACCACCAAGAGAATCTCGAAATATAGCAGTGGAACTGCCACTCCCTGCGCAAAAAAATAAAAATCTGCGATAACACAGTTCGTGTAATCCGGCACAATTGCGCCTGATATAATATTTTTCAAGGAGCAGGGGCACCAAAACGCTCAATATTGAGATACATACTCCACACAGACATAACCAACACGGGGACGGCTATTTTGTTCCGGAAGTATCTCGTATTAGCGTACAAAGTGTTCCAGGGTTTGACACATCACACCAAATAGCAACAGTATGGCCTGTTAAGAGAGGTCACCCAAAAAACATTGTCGCGAATGTGTATAGTTGGCCTCGAGATCGGATGGCAGACTTCACACTAAATGTATGTGATGCTATGAACAGCGCGAAACGAGGTGACAGAGTCATACTGCTGGAGGATTTCAACGCCTGGCATACAGAGTGGGGCTCCGAAGGAATACAATTAAAGGAATCAACTTGCTGAAGACAATGCAGGCTCATGATCTAGTCCTCGTCATGCAACAAGACTCTCCTCGTGACTGGGAAATAGCGTGGCCACAGACACTGCCCCTGACCCAAGTTTTGTAAGCAATGAACGAGGAGTTACCTGGAAGAACCTAGACGAAACACTGGGAAGCGACCTTTATATACTCAGCATCTCTATACAAACGGGAAGTATAAGACAACCGACCAGTACTGCATATCTCACAGATTGAAGCAAATTTAGGGAGTGCCAGACTAATACTGAGGACCTCAACACGATAAAAGACTGAATAACTTAGATAAGGGAGGCAGCAGATCAAGCAACTAAACGACTTAAAACAACACAATGAAACCAGCCATTCACAACCATCTCTTCCACCTACGGGAGGCAAGACGCAGTCTCATTAAAGTTGGAACAGGCAGCGGCACAACCGAATTATCAGAGAGCGCATAGCACCATTCATGGAGGCAGCCGATGCGTACTCACAAGAACTGTGTATTTCTAACTGGAGGACCTTGTGCGACTCTTTTCGGGGAAATCTAGGCAAGCAAAGAACTTGGGCAATCCTTCGTAATATGCTTACTCCTGGTACCACACAAAGAGCACGGTAGCCCTGAGGCGTATACTTAATGACAACGCAGGCACAGACGCGGACCTTCTTCGGAAACTCCAAGACACGTACATGGGCGAAGGAACAACACGAACAATTATAACACCCTATATGGGTCGGGCAAGCCCTGCCCTTGATGAACCAATATCACTCGCCGCAGTGTACACTGCAGCGCAATTTTTCAAAAAGAACACTGCGCCTGGACCGGATCGCATCACGAATGCCATCATTAGAAACTTAGCCAAAGAAACACAAGAGCACTTAACAAATTTTTCAATGACACCATTTGAAAGACAGGCGGATTCATACCACCTGAATGGAAGGAGGCAGAAACAACTTTAGTACCAAAGCCTGGAAAACCAAAATGACTCCAGAACCTTTGATCAATATTGTTAACCTCTTGCTTGGGTAAACTTTTTGAGAAGGTAAGCCATACACGACTTGGTAGGTGCTTAGATGACAACAATCTCCTATCCAATTGCATGTTTGGATTCCGTCAGGCAATTTCCTCGCAAGACGTCTTCCTTCTTCGCGAAGAAGTTCTAAACCCACCACCTGGAAGTATGAACAGAATTCTGCTTGCGTTCGACCTGCGAAAAGCTTTCGGCAACATATCTCATGACACTATATCGGATGCCCTACAAGAGATAGGCAGTGGGGAGATAACCTACAACAACGTTGAAAGTTTTCTCAACAACAGAACGGCGTCCATAGAATCTGGCTCTCTAAGAGGTAATAAAATTTGCATAGCAAACAAAGGCACTCCACAGGGCTCTATACTGCCCCCCCCCTCATATATTCAATATAGGGATGGGAAGATAGCTCTAATGCTGGAGAAAGACAAAGAACTTGGAGTAGCCATCTAGGCCGACGACATTATCCCTTTGGGCGACAAAAGGATCTTATGAATACCGCCAAGACACTCTTCAATGAGCCACTGATACGATTGAGGGATATACAATAAAGGCAGGTATGACATTGTGCGCCGGAAAAATCTGAATACACGCAAATCCGGCCGAAGAACACCCACCGGACACGCTCCCCAACCTTCAATCTGGAGCAAAATGGGAACCAGATAAAGCAAGTATTAGAGCTCAGGTTGCTGTGGATGCTGATAAAGGAGACAGGTAGCACATTGTTTACGCTAAAAACACTGAAACGACCAACAAGAAGCGTAGCCAGACTTATACAGCGAGTCGATTGCACTAATGGGAGTATGGCGGAAGAAGACACCAGGAGGTTGGTACATGCCTTCATCATTAGCCGCATTACATATGCTCTCCCCTACCAATTCAGACGCAGATGGGAAGCAGAACAGGCCAACACACTCATACGCATTGCCTACAAAGCTGCATCGGGCCTCCCAGAGTGCGCTGACACAGAGAGTTTTGAATGCTTGGGTGTATATAATACCTATGACGAACACGCTGAACCCGTAATGATCGCGCAGAGACGGAGAGACTCAACTCGACGATGCAAGGCAGACTATTGCTAAAGAGGCTTCACTACAACTTGTCACTACAGTTGTTCAGTGAGCGACGCAGTAAAAACCCGGAAAAGACAGGGAACACATATGTCCCCCCTATCCCGAGAAACATGCCCCCATTCTTATTACCAGCCGCGTACGAGCAATGGCGGCGGCACTAGAACCACTACAAAATGACCCCGCCACTTACTATACAGACTCCAGCCCATACCCAACGAGGGGAAACGCACTTCCTGCAGTTGTTACCAACCGAAGCTAAGCGATCGCTTCGGCGATAATACGTACAAAAAGCACGGCCGCAGCATAAGCGGCAGCCATAGCACTAGCCACCCTGTGCTTCAGAGTGCAAGAGACAGTCTGGGAACGTTCTCACAGACTCCCAAGAAGCCTACCGACTATTTCACAAAGGCGTCCTTCCCAAGAGCGTCCTACAAATGCTAGGATCCAACCTCCAAGACGACCACGGAATCACATGGCGCCCCACCCACGAATAAGTAGAAGGAAGCAAACGGGCAGGCCGCATAGCTCAAGCAATAACTTACTTCACACCTACGCTACCGCAAGATATCCTTGAGAGCCAAAGACTGGCCCGGCAGACGATGGTGCCACCCCACCGTAAACTCACCCGCTGGCAATCCAGAGATTGGAGACGAATACAGACGAACACATACCCCAACATACACACACTTGGAAAAATCCGGCCATCCATCTTTACTGACCGCTGCCCCTGGTGCGGTGACAAACTGACACTGCAGCACATCACTTGGACTTGCCAACAAAGCCCAGCAGAAGGTAAGCCACCTCTCATCACACGAAACGAATTCAAAAAGTCGTGGGAAGTGCGACTCACCCGGTATCACCTGGAAAGCCAGAGGGCAGCCTTAGACCAGGCCGAGTGAGCCGCTCGGGCCATTGGATCATTGGAATAAGGGCTCCACCCACGGAAACCTTAGTATACCGCTTCAATAAATGTTAGTTACTTCTCCTTCTCCTTAACTGCTTTTGGTTACCGACGTCGCTATTGTCGTCACGTTACGTGTATTACATGTATGCGATAGAGAAACGAAAAATGCTGAAAAAACACATTTTCCGAATCTCGTTACCCGGGATTCCAGCCTGCGATTCTTAACTTCACAGCACAATTTTTTATTACTCGGCCACGCAGCATACGTATTTGTGCGTACTAGCAGGGAGAAGTTTAGGTTCACCATTTAGCGATGGTGACATGCGAATCTCGGCGACGCTGCCATATTTTTTTTTGTTTTCGCCAGCAAAACGAAGCGCAGGGTACGCTTTCAAGGTGGTTGCCACCCTAATTAGGCGGCTGGTCTGATGCGCACGCACCTCGAACTTATGCAATGTTTACGTACTTGATGTGGTTACCACACACGGATTTTTTCTTCTACGTAGGGATTTTGTACGATAACCATAGTTAAAGTGTGCATGAAACACTATTGTTCAATCATTTTTTATTTTTTTGAAATAAGCAGCACAAGCTGCCCTATTCAACACGTAGATTTTCACAACGAAGTGTCAAGAAGTACCTCTTATATAAAGGAGGAAGCAAGACAACTTATTCATCTGCTCAAAGCCCCCCAGTAGCCTGAGTAGAATCTTCAACATCGCATGACATCGTATGACTCTTAACAATCTTCATTTCTGGGATGAAATTGTGTGTGTAGGAGTCATAAAAATGTGTCACATTAGAAAATTAATAGTGGTTTATATATTATAGTTGATTATAGATAATAATAAGTGGGCTTTAATGCCCCAAAACCACTATATGATTCTGTTAGATGCCATAGTGGATGGTTCCTATAATTTCGACCACCTGCAATTCTTTAACACGCGCCCAAATCTGAGCACACGGGTCTACACCTTTTCCGCCTCCATCGAATATGCAGCCTCCGCGGCCGCGATTTGAGCCCGTGACCTGCGGGTCAGCTGCCGAGTACCTTAACCATTAGATACCCACGGCGGGGCTATTATAGTTGATTACAGAGCAGCGTTATTCTAAATGCAAAGTTATCTTACCTGGAAGGTAAGCGTTAAGCTGGAGTTGGCACCATTGTTGAGAAGTCATTACCTCTCAGAGAACAGAACTTTCGAGAAGTTTGTTCAGGTATTTATTTGAACTACACAGTATATGGTGCTAGCATGTCTTCGAAAAAGTTATAATATAAATTTATGAACAAGAGCAAAATCCTTTGAAGAAAACACAAATTGAGGTTTCATTTTGGGTGTATTATTTAGTTTTTATTTTAACTTTGGGCAATGAATTACGATAATATCTAGACTTGACAATAAATAATCTGTCTGTGGTATTTGAACGTAACATAATGGAGAACATAACATATTTTGAGATCTCTTTTTCAGGAGTGCGTCTACAAAAGTTGCCCAAAAGAGGCTCCCAGTGATTGTATATGCCCCACCGTTTGGGAATCAATGTTTGGAATCAACAATTGTCGATGAGGATACTTCTGAAAAACCTGTAATGTCTAGAAATACACGTTATTGACAGAAACATTTGTTTATTTATTGAACCTGCCAACGTGATATGATTCTGTGGAGATTTCGAAGCACAAACAAGGCGCCGACTACTCTTTAGCTCCATATAAGATTTAGTATAAAGAACAACAAAAATACACAGAAAATATAGTACGTGAAAATACATTCACACATCAACACACTCTCGAAATGTAACCTACTATGTGCAGGACCACAAGATAGTGTAGGAACGCACAAGCATGGCCTCTGTTAAAGGGGCCGTGAGACATAATTTCAAAAAACCCTGGAATAAAAACGCGGGAAGAGCTTATGTCATCACGAATTCAAAGCCGCAAAAAAATTTAAGCATCTGTCCAGTGCAAGTGGACTTACAAAGGGTTGTCACATGCTGCAATTACATTTTCTCTTCTCTCGTCCCGACAAAAGTGCTGAAATATAAGCAGGAAAGGGTTGGCAGTGGCAAAAAAAATTATTAAGTCACCCGGGCCTCGTGACTGTGAGAACGTTTTTTTTTTTTCAAATGCGCGGCATTGTCATTGCGATTGTGCGCGCACGCGTGGACAAGTCGCGCCCTTCCGCAGCGAATCTCTGTAACGACCCAGTGCACCAAATTAGCCAATGGCTTATAGATTAGATTTTTACGAGTAATTTTAGGCGTGTTCTGTCAATTGTTGAGAGACTAGAAAGTAATTTTAGCTGATTTTGAAAAATGATTGTGAATTCCAGGCAGCATGCGCCATATTATTTGGCTCGCGTGTTGTTGGGAGCCTCTGCTACCAATGGGCAGCGCTTTCTAACCATACACAAAAAGTGTTGCTGAATCCCTTAAATACTTATTCTAATGAGTGACCAACACATGCAAAGCAAAGAGGTGATGTTGTTTTTCATTCGTTGAAAAAATAGGATGTACACACATCTTCTGATAACGAACTCGTTGACAATATCTATGAAGAGCAAAACGTCACAAACACCTAAGGCAAGTAACCACGAATGTCAGATCTCTTCGTTGAGATGAGAAACTGCATGCCAGTGCACCAGTCGAATTTGGCGAACAACATCTTCGAGGCAGTCACGAGCGACAAACACAATGGAACTCGGATAACCTTCAAAAGTTACCTTATCATTACAGTCACGAATTATGAAGCCATTTCTCAAGTTGTGTTGAATTCACGTGACATGATTTCAAAACACTCACTGTTACAATAAAATAAATAGAAGGAGGTGATGTTTTTGGTTTGGGTGGGATTCAGTAATTAAACTTAGCGTGTAACCTAATATGTAATCATCCTGCGATCGGTCAGCTTCATTACTCGCACAAAATATAACTACTCGGCCCGATTTATATGCTATCATTCTTGTTGTTGCATTTCCTTTGCATCAAGAAAAAAATCTTGATGTTATTCCTGCAAAAAGGCAAGGTAGAACAGTAGTCGAACCTGACAGTGTATCCAACTAAATGGTTCTCTGCAGATATACGTAGCATAATGAAGTTAAAATATCGCTAATTGTTCACTAAGAGAGCTTAAACAAATGTGCGGACTAAGTTACAAGCGATTTGAATGAACACATGGCGCATGAGCTGCCATTGACCTCGGCGTGTATGCATTATGACCGATAGTGGTACATATTTTTACCGCAACTTTACACTTAACCAAGGCCTCCCCATGTAACGCTTAATTTGCTATACAGACAAATCAAATTTTTGAAGCAAAACCTGATTTTTATACACCCTATCCCCACACTTTCGGCTGTTTAAATTTCACATCACCGATGCGCTTTCCGTGCGAAGAAAATAAAGTTACTTATTGTGGGTTTTACTGGTGGGATGTTTTTATACCGTTCACATGTCCCCCATAACACCTAGCCAAAACGTTTTGAAAATCACCGCTAATCGGCGTATCGTAGAGCATAACGCCTCCTATGTCAGAAGGGTACACTAAAAATGGAAGAACACACTGAACGTAAGTCGAAAGGGAAAAGAAATAATCACTCACTCATAGCACGAAGCCACAAAAATTGCGTGCTTACGTTCCTACTCTATCTGATACTCCTGTGCCACTTCGCGGGTTTTCACAAACCTCATTTGCAATAATTGTGTCTATGTGCTTCGAGTTGTCGATGAATTCGCCCTCGCATTGTCAAATGCTAGCTTCATGATTAGGTCAATTGGCAGAGTGACCATCCCTGATTGGCTTTGGTCCCGGGTTCGAACCCTAGAACAGGAAGAGTTTTTTGACAACTAAGAGGCTTTTCATTCTGAGAAATCCTTGTGGCTTCGTGCTACAAACGAGTGGTTGTCTTCTTTCTTTTTCTCCACCCTCCCACCGCCTTGCCAGTTTCCGCAGAACTCACTCGCAATAGATGTGAATCAATGTCGTCTAAGAAAGTTAAGGTAAATTTGTCCTCCATTTGTTCGCAAAAATATGACTTAAAAATTGTTTTAACCCTTTGTTGCATGGCAAAAACCCACCCGTCAAAACATTACTTACATTTGGTTTTCTGTTAGTTGGCACTAAGGAAAAATGCACAAAAGTATTTTCGAAGTAAAAGCTTGATTTTACAAGATACAAAATGTCCAATTTAGTGGACAATATTCACCATAGGTTCAACTAGTAAAGGCTGCACATTTTTTGCAGCCACCTAGCTGTCTTACTCAAATAAATTGTTGCAAAATATTAGCTGCAGCACCACCAGAACAGTAACTACGAGATTTTTTTTGTGTGTAAAGCAGCTAAGGTGTAAAAAGGTGATGGTGCCCTGGGCCTTCAGATATTTTCAAGAATACTTTGACTTCGCTAAGCCACAATATTTACAGTTCGTAACTGAGAGTGCATTTTCTATGGCGTGCATTCAATAAAACATACGAAAACATAACTGAGTTAATGTTATAGGGAGAAAAAAAGAAAGTAACCTTGAAAAATCTACTAAAGTAGGAGCCTGGTTAATTGAACAAATCCTGGCGCCGTTTAACGTGGTGAAACACAAACTATTTCCTCCTACTTTACTCATCACTATCAGCATGCACGTCCTGTAGGTACCACCGCTGCGTTCCCATCATGCATGGTGTGCACTAGAGTGCACAAACTAAACAACTTTGCAAAACATTATCCGCTGCTACGCTAGGACACAGTATTTAGAGCACGTGATTATGATCGCTGCTTCTATTGCTGGCTTTTCATAATACACAGGAAATCGCAAGTGCATAAGTGTTTTATGAAAAAGTGGAGGACAACTTGAGTTGTCTTTTAAAGTAGGAGTCTGCCATCTTGAACAAGAGTGCAGAGAAAAGCATTGCCTCAAGGCGTCCTCTATTGTGCGGAATGAAAACCTTTTTTGTCCACTTTAGATACGAATGTACACATGTGCTCTCACAGTCACCACAGATACTTCGAAAATTTCTGAAATTTGTCCAATGTAATGAACTGCATGCAACAAGATTATGGACTCGCGCTCATGTCATTTCAGAAGAGCCTTTGGCGATTGCACGTAAACGCAAGGAAACTGATATTGATACACGATCAGATAGCACCGCTAAAGCTACCTTTCGAGTATCCTTGCTCTTACGATTAGAATTTATGTCAAGACTCTTAGTTTGCGTTTGTAGCAGCTCTTACTTGCTTGTTAGTTTACCGGCAGTTAGCATGACAAAACGTGTCAAAATTACGCCAAATTGTGGATGATTTGCCTAATGGACGCTTACGTAGAATTTGAAAATAATGTTTCCACCGGATAGGTAGCTTGTTGTTTATAGCTCATTGACAATATGTACAGTAATTATTTCGCACAAAAAACAAAATAATCCAATGGCTGTACTTGTACTCAACAGGCCCACTGTTAAAATACATGTATGTCGTTTGTTTGCTAAGAGAAAGGAGGCTGTATTCTGCATTTTAGCTCTACGAGCCGCCTGTAACAACGGATGGTGTGATAGACGCAGCAGAAGACGAATACATGAACCAGCAGCGCACACTGCAAAATATCTTCATTTATAGCATCTGTTCCTGATATGTGAAAGTGTGATCTACTGTAAAAAGGTCCTTTTTACCTAATGTAGAAATCTTTGTTAATTTGAAACTGTTCAGCAACTCCTAAGTACCTTCGTGAAGATCAAAGAGTGTTTTTGCACATCATACTTGTTTCCAAGAAGCGTTACAATGCACGTCTGACAATTATCCGGCTCCGATTGTCAGCCTGATGTCAACCTGATTGGCAGTTTTCATGACAGTCTTGGAGTATTGCAATGGTAGACTGGGGAAGAGTTATAATTGGCAAAAGACATTTCTGAAATTTTGTAGATGTGAACGCCTACCTAAAATAATTTCTGGCTACGCGCCTGGAGAGAAGGATAGTCAACTAACTTCGGATTCAATTTGAGGTCAAAATATATTGGGGATTCACTTCCTCTAGTGCTTCTCATAATCAGGTCATAGTTTTCCCGAACACAAAACCATAAAACATGACATTAAATCTTTTATAAACCAGCATAGGTGCTCAGTGCTTGCATAGGTGCAGAGTGCTTTCAAAACACTGCTCTCGATTTTTCTCTTGTGGATGTCTGGCTCATCACAATTATTGTGCCATATTTTACCACTGTGGTTTTACATACCACCTCCCCCCAATTTTTCAACATTTTTAATCCAGAAAACAGGTATACCAGTGAATATTTACATCTAAGAAGCTCCTAAACAGCATGAAAGAATGTTTGAAACAATTGGTTATGTGTTGCAGTTGGCCCATATTCACGCACCTTGCAAATGAAGAACACAATTCCTTCATTTTCATTACGCAAAATATTGTGCAGCAGTCATCCAGCTATACTGTAAGAGAAATAAGCGTTCAAGACAAATAGAAATTTTTAATGAAGGTTATTTGTAGGAGATTGCAGTGTTTGCATTCCCTGCTAAAGTTTATTGAGATTTAAAACTCACCTCAAGGATCAATATCAATTCTGTGCAATTAGAGGCAAGTGCAGGTATAAAAAAGGCGAATCCTGAATCCAAACAAGGGAGCAATTAAACGTTGATGTCAGTGAGCACGTTTACTAAACATTCTATTCAAGATTGCGGGAAAATAAGCAACTACAGTCACATGCGCAAGTAAAAGCAACGAAACGCTCAGCTTGAGGTTCAAGTCTGAATTTTAGCCCGGACACTACATCGTTATGATGCGGACAAAATAAAGCAATAACAAAAATGACCTGATGATCAGTGATGAAGCAAAAAAAAAATTTAAGGTTTTGATTATGTTCATGGCCTTTTTCAATTATGTTATGACTTAGCTCATTGGTTCACTTGCTTGGAGTGCAGATTTATTTCCACCATTGTCATCCCTCCTGCCTTTGAGGCACTCGGCACCAAGTAACTCTACCTGTAACAGACATGGCAGAATACCCTACCTCCACCATTATTCCTGTAGAGTTAAACCAACAGCCTATATTCCCACTCCTAAATAAAGGTGGGGGGGCGAGTAACCTGTGCATCCATAAACTTCACGGCATGACTCTCAAACTGCAACCAAAAGCATAAGCTCCTTGAACGAACAATGATGAGTTTCCACTTTTTCCAGACAGTATTGACTTAACCGAATTAGTTGAGAGACAAAAATATTTTATGTTTATTTCTGTAAAGTGTATTGCAAATAAAGTTATTGTGCGAAGATAACACTCTGAGATGGAGCAGCTGATTGGGTGGCAGGCGTTCTTTGGTGTTGAAGGGACAGCAGGGGCGTAGCCAGACATTTTTTGGAGGGTGGAGAGGGTTCACGCTGACCCGATAGGGGAGAGGGCATCAGCATTCTTGAGTGACGCGACTATCGGCGGTAATTTGAGCAGACTGTGTACCCTTATATCTAAGTCATGAAACTCCCTTCCCCTCTCCCTAGGCATATGCTTGTTAATAGAGTAAGTAAAAATAAAGTAATCGCAGTAAGGTACAGTCAGCGGCAGGCAGGGTGGCCATTTGTAGCAATGGCCTCTCACCGCATCATCAAATGAACCAGTCTTCGAAAGCGTATCACTGCGATGACCCGCCCGATTAGAGAATACATCGATAATAGTTAATCTCTGTTAAGCGCAGATGGCGTAGTCCTCGTCGGGGTGAAGTGCGTTTCACAAGTCAAGGATGGCTTCGCTTCAACAATAAAATACAGGCATGACGCAGCACATTTTCGCACATTCCTAATTACTTTCAATGTTAGCTTATTTGCAGAGCAAATAGTTTTTTACTCTCGATGTTTGTGGACTTTATGCCATTGGGAGTGATTTTCATATTAGGCTCTATACGTCAAGCAGCCCTCAAGCAGAGATCACATTTAGCAACACCACCTAGGCTATTCACAAGGCCCCTTCATACCCCTCTATACCAACGGCATACGTCATGGTAGTTGCCCGAATCTCCAGAGGCTGCGGGGACGTGCCGCACAGGAACTGTTGTTCTCGCCACGCATCTTTTACTCCTAACAACGGACAAGCCACGACAGGTTTGCCTTTCATCGCTGCTTGCCTGCTTCGCTGGTTAGACTGCGTTAGGTTTGGTGCTGCATCGAACTGCTTTGAGTCTTCGTCCATTGCCATCGGGCCATGTGTATTATTTGATTGGTGTTGCAGTCGTGAGAATTTCATTACAGCTCGATCAGTATGACATAGGACGTTGGCTGTGTTCCCGGGTGCCACAGAAATTATGACAGTGTTCCCAAAGTACGTGTTTTCGGATTCCCCAAAGGATGAAGCTCGGAAGAATGGCTTGAATAAGATGCCATTCCGCATAACAATTTCACACCAAATACACATTTCAAGGTGAGAAACTGAAATTTGTGCTTTTACCGGCTACATCGCGTCACTCACGTTTCTGCTATTTTATTGTTAAAGCGGCTTAGTATTGTACTTGTGTGGTGATTATATTTTTATCGCGCTTCATGTACGACAGTGCGGTAAAATTGAGCACAAATACTTAGGGCCACGTCATACATCATATCATTTCGTTCTCCGTGAAAGCTAACTAAGGTTACTGTTAATTTTTGGCGCAGGTTTGTGAAGTACACTTCCTTGAGGGTGACTTAGATCACAAAGCTTTCACGTTTTGATGCAGCGTCGGCAAAAACAGTGACAGTCAAAAGCGAGAGCGTGCACTCAGTGTCAGATGCAACACCATCCGTTTTCCCGAAATGTCTATTCCTACCTGAGCACAAATCGCACTCGTCAAAAACTTCCAGTCACCAAACGAGCTCGAATGGAAGACGAAGCCTTCAGCAAAGCCATAAAACCCTCCGCATGTACAAAATAACGAAGAGGAGAAAACTTCTTTGTCTTCTCTCACGGACTTGAAGGCAAGCTGTCTGCTGTATGTAGTAATGAATTCTGGACAGTCAAGGCCAACGATTGTTGTGTGATTTTCCTTTGCATCGTTACAACCCTGCACCGCATGTGCGGTTTACAGTTTTTGTGCTTGCCGATGGAGGAAGAAGAAGTGATCACAGAGAACAGCTCCAGCGTTCAGCTCTTAAAATTTTCTAGATTTTCTCTGCGACTTCTGCAAACTGAGACAAGAACACTGAGGGACGTGGTCCAGTAAAATGGGGGATAAAAACCCCGCCCAGCTTCCGGGCCCTGGACCGCCTCTTCAGGGTGCGTCCGATGTGAGTAACCGCTTCGGCCCCAATGTGGGGCACAGTTACGCTTCTGATGGCTTTTCCACCGAAGTCATGGCCTCGGAAAGCGATTTTACCCCTGTTCCTAAGCCGCCGTCTGAAGAACAAGATCACAAGGACGTCGCCGACCAGTCGACAGGCACCGAAAAAGGCGAGTAGCATGCGGTCCTTCACGATCTCGTACATTCCGACAACGACGACAGACGCCCTAAACACTCTAAATACGCAAAGCTTGTCGGAGTATTTCGAACGTATCGCACCTGGCCAGGTTGAGGAAATACGTATAAATACCCGCAAGAACATCTTGTCGGTGGATAATACTTCAAAGGCTATACTGGACACGCTGAAGGCCATCGTTCAGTTGGGAAACATTCCAGTGTGCGCGTTTTCCGCGTACGACAAGGCAACTACGATAGGCGTCATTTATGATGTTGACAAAGAGATTACAGACTCAGGCCTCGACAAATTCGCTTTCTTCGACGGCTCCTGTATTGGTTTTCACTGCTTTCGACAGTCGCGCTGTGTGAACGTAGGGTTCGAGTCCGAGTCGTTGCCTACTCACGTCAAGGTTGGATATGTGCGTCATCCGGTACGCCCTTATGTACCGAGGCCTCTACAGTGCCCTAAATGTTTGAAACTCGGGCATGTCAGTGCAGTTTGTAAGGGTGCGGCAACTTGCAAACGATGTGGTGGACCTCAAGACGATGGCACCTGCAACACTGCCAGAAATTGTCCTAACTGCACGTGCGCCCACGACGCAGCCTCAAAGGACTTTCCTAAAATGAGGAATCCAAGAAACTATCACGAAGAAGATGGTTAGGGACCACTCCACGCACAGAGAAGCTGCAAGGACTGTCCGGCGCAGTACACGTCGTTCACGACACCGACGCAAACGAAGGAGTAGTGCTAACCGAGTTGAAGAGCTGACATAAAATTTCCAGGCTTCACCTTCTCGTCGTTTGCCTTTACCGGCCAGAAATGAAGATGTCAGTGCTTCCGTATCTTTACAGCTGACGAATGGACGAGCCAACCAGCTACCGGCCCGTACTACTCCGAAGTGGCCTTCTTTACCATCAAGACCCACGTGTACGCCTTCCACGCATAATGCTGCTGAATGCAGCGAGCAGGACGACAAGATGGATAATAGTGACATCAAGAGTATGCTTAGAAGTTTTATGGGTTCAATGCGCAAGATCCTTAGTGGTCTAAACACTCCGTCAGCTAAAGCTGCTGTCCAGTTACTTGAGGTGCTGGAGCCACTTTTTGTTGTTCTTCAGTAAGCGAACAAGGCCTCCATGTTCGAAGATCGCATGAGGCAGACGCTTGTTATGCAGTGGAATGCTTGTGGTTTACGTGATCGTCTCTCTGATTTCAGACAGGGGGTATTGAAATACCAGTTCCCAGTTATTGTCATCTGCGAACCTAACATAGATTCAACATTCCGTTTGTCTGGGTACATCCAGCTTTGGTCTCGCAGTAATCATCGTGCAAGCAAGCTGCTAGTTTATGTGCGCCGAGATATGACGTACGTACGACATGACATTCCATCGCATACAACGAATGATTACGTTTGCTTGACTATAAATTATAAG
Source organism: Rhipicephalus annulatus (assembly GCA_013436015.1). Lineage (NCBI taxonomy): Eukaryota > Metazoa > Arthropoda > Arachnida > Ixodida > Ixodidae > Rhipicephalus > Rhipicephalus annulatus. The sequence goes on along the minus strand of WOVY01014702.1, from coordinate 236,886 downwards.
AGGTGCACGTTGTCTGTTATCGGAGGATACATTCATCCAAGTGCGAAGATGGACTGCGCTCACCTTAGGTCTGTGCTTCAGGCTGCTCAGAGCTCCCACATTGTCATGGGAGATTTCAACGCTCATCATTCCCTCTGCGGTAGAACTGTAATGAACAGCTGTGGCAGAGATTTGTGTGACTTTGTGTGTAATTTTAGACTAAGGTGAACGACGGATCATCCACTTTCATTCGGAGTACTTCTTACAGCAGCTGCCTCGACATTGCATTTGTATCTAGGAGTCTCCTGTCTTCTGCAGCTTGGTCCACGGACATAGAGACTCACGGTAGTGATCACTTGCCTACATATGTTCAGTTTAGGTGGTACTGCCGTTCAGCCACACGCTGCGTTCATCAGACAGACTGGCGTCTCTTCAAGTCATCTGTGAAAACCAGCTGTCAGCGCACTACTACACCTTTCGAAGTAGAAGACAACATTTCTTCAGTCCCTGCGTGACACAACAAGACAAGTTACTATTCCACTGCAACGATAAGCTATTGACTTACAATACGAGACCCTTCGTGCTATCCGTCGCTGCGCAGAACGGCTGATACAGAAGAACAAGATCACCGTCAGACCTCTCAGCCTGTCAGTCAAGCTCAACGACACGTTCTTCGGCATCTCAACAAGCTGGACAGGCAACGATGGAGGTCGTTCTGCGGTTCTTTGGACCCAAGACAGCCTCTTTTTCTAAATCTGGCGGATAGTACGAAGTTTACAAACTTCTCCACAACAAATTTGGCCATTCCGTGCGGCGGCTTCAAGGTCGGAGTGAATTAGAGGTAGCCAAGGACTACTGTAGCTTTCGTCGTTTCCACCGCTGACACTGTGACCCAAACTCTTACCACCACTGTGCCCCCGTGCTTCGACGAAACGCCTAGAAGTGCCTTTTACAACGCAGGAACTGGACGCTGCAATTTCACATTTCCCGGCGCTCATTGGCACCCGGGCCGGATGGAATTACGTACGCTGCAGGTCGCCATCTTGATACAGAAGCACGACAGATCCTGTTATCTTACTACAACACCTCCTGGGAGTCAGGAATGTTCCGAGATAAGTCGAGGTGCAGCCGCATAATCGCACTGCTTAAACCGGGGAAGTGCCCTATTGAGCTTTCATCTTACCGGCCGATCGCCTTAAGCAGCTGCGTTGGCAAAGTCATTGGAAGGATGGTATTTTAGAGACTACAGTGTGGCTTTTAGAGAGCAATAATCGCTTTCCTGCGTTCTTGAATGGCTTTAGGAGAGGCCGATCAGCCATTGACGGGGTCATCAACTTGGTCTCCGATAGTTGAACAGGAAAGATGTCGAGGCAGATTAGTGGCTGCTGTTTTTCTTGACATGAAAGGCGCATACAACAATATCTTACATTATGCCATCCTTGTTGCGCTTGAGGATCTAGAAATTGGTGGACGACTATATGCGTGGATCGTGAGCTACCTTAGCGACCGTACCATGTATATGTCAACAATGCGATGGAGATACAGACCATTATAACATTCACCGTGGTGTTCTCCAAGGGAGTGTTTCTCAGTCCGACACTTTTTAACAGTCACCTAGATTGGACTTGCTAGTGAACATCCTGACACGGTGAAGGTGAGCACCTATGGGGACGACATCTGCATCTGGGCTTCTGCAGCTACGCGCTTCCAACTGCGTGCTCGACTACAACGAGCAGTGACCATCACAGCAAGGTATCTACGTCGCCACGGTCTCACACTGTGAACTGAAAAATGCGCGGTGCTTGCATTTACACGAAAAGAAATGACAAGATACCCACTAACTGTAAATGAAACAGAAATTCGTGCTGTTGTGCAACACAAATTCCTGGGTGTTATCCTCTACCGGAATCTATCGTGGTCAAAACACGTCACAGCCTTGAAGTCAAAGCTCAAGAGTTTTGTCCACGTTCTTCGGGTCATGGTTGGAGTAAGATGGGGCCCTTCGGAGGTAGCTCTCCTGCAACTGCACCAATTCTTTATTCGTAAGGTACTTACGATACAGCATGCCCGTGCTTTCAAGCATGAAACTCAGTTGTGCGAGCACGCTAGAAAGCATTCAAGCTCAAGGGTTGCGCACATGTTTAGGCTCACCTCAATGCACGTCAACCAAGGGAATACTCGCCGAAGCTCGGGCTTATGCAATTAAAGTATATGTGCTCTGCGAGCCTCTTCGAGTTCTCCTTCACCTGTTGACTCGACACAGGCAACATCCCCTATCAGCGCTCCCTGCCAGCCACCGAGACTGCAGTTATTCAAGAGCTATATCGCGGCTCGAGAACATCATACCACCAAGATTCTCTCCCCCACATGCTCCTGAGACACCTCTATGGCTCCTGCCTATGCCACTTGTCATACTTCAGATTCCTGGTATTATGAGGAAGTCCTTGTATCATCGATCGACCTAAAGCAACTCACACTGCAGCACAAATATACTATGTACGATGGTGTGGCACACGTATATACTGATGGATCTACCACGTCGCGCACCTCCACCACAGCCTTTGTCATCCCGGAGATAATGATAGCTCGACGTTTCAAGATAGATCACAAGACCACATGAGCAGCCGCGGAACTGGTTGCTATTAGGGAGGCAATACGTTTCATGTCGACAGAACCTGCTCGTAAATGGACGATACTCTGCGATGCCAAAGCTGCTCTTCAAACCATCCATGGCTTCATGAGACAAGGCCCATATCCCACTTTATCGATTGAAATAGGCAGAGCTTTTTGGCATTGCTACAAAAATGTACATGATGTAACATTTCAATGGATACCTGCTCATTCTGGCATAATGGACAATGAAGCGGCGGACCAGTGAAGCTAAGAGAGCTTAAATAGTGCCTTGAAAGTGTGCATCGCATTTTATCGACAAGACACTAACATCCTACTTCGACGCGTAATGAGCAACTTCATCTTAGAGCCCTGGCAGAAACCAGAACACCAGCACAAGCGGCTGCACAAATGGGACCCGGAAATGAAGTTCCGTATGCCTAACAAGTTAAAGCGAAGCATCTCATGCGTTATCCACCGCATTCGCCTCGATGTGGCGCACACGAGCCGTTACACCCACTTTATTGGCTGTAATGACACAGGTCCCAATCGTGGTCACGGTCGTTTGCCAGAAACGCTCGAACATATATTTTGCGACTGTCCAGCATATGCAAGCGAACGTCAGCAACTGATATCTTCGATTGGCCGATATATTAGTCGACCATTAACCGATGAGGTTGTGTTAGGTCCTTGGCCTGACGCCAGCAGCAAACATGTGGTTGTACGAGCCGTCATCGCTTTCTTAGAAGCCACTGGACGGAATGCGCGTCTGTAGAGTTACCCAGCCTAAAAAGAACATATCATCTCTCTACCTTACTATCGTCATTCATCACTCTTTCACTCCCCAGTCACCCTTCCCCAGTGTAGAGTAGCAGGCCAGAGCAAACTTTAGCTCAGGCCGACCTCTCTACCTTCTGTAAATAAATTATATATATATATATATATATATATATATATATATATATATATATATATATATCATGTGCTTGTCGATCTCTCACTCGCAGTCTCAGCAGGTACGATTAAGCTGGTTTCATTACCTTGCAGACGCACAATTACAAATGCAGTGCGTGACATTCGGATGTTATCCTCCCTGCTCCAGCTGCTAGAAAACCACATGACCGAGACAACTGGAGTTGCAAGTGCGTCACAGACAGTGACAGTATTGCAGCACATCTGCTCCTTGCTGAGTGAACTGACTCAAGATAGTGACATGACAGAGGAACACTGTGCGCTGTTTCGTCTGTTAATGAGGAAATCGCTCTCGTACCGGCTGCCGCTTTGTCGCTACAGTGCTGGAACGCAAGTAGTTTCTAGCATTCTGAACTCAATTTCTCCACATGCCTATCACTTTGCTAGATCAGCGTTGGCGTCGACATTGTCCCATCCTTCGACTCTGCGCCGCGTTTGTTCCAAATATAAAGGCAACCCACTAAAGCAGCAAAATGAAGCTAACTTTCTTTCCTGCATTCGAGAAAGAGTGAGTGGATGTAGCCGCACGAAAATACAGTGATGCTAAGAAGTAATTAAACCCATAACAACCCATACTTCACTTATAAAGGGGGCAGCATAGTAGGATCTGCAGCCAATTCTCAAGAGGCAGCCACAACAGCTCATGTTTTTATGGTTCAATCACTTCTCTCATCCAACAAAGATGTGCTTCACATTATTCCCGCGTCCTTTATGACCCCCGAAGTTCCACATAAATTCTCCAAGAAGATCATTTTAGTACTAGAGTCTATTAGTCCTCTGAGTAATCGTCCTAATCACTGACAATTCACTCAACCAGAAAATGATGTCGTTTTTTGCAGAGGTAATCATTATATGCCCTCATATCGTTGACCGAGATCTACGTCTCTTAATTCGTCGACCCTATACCAGTAATAAAATGCATTAGAAACAATTGGCTAATCAGAAACACCAAGCGACATTGTCTCTATTTTTCTGAACTGAACTCGTCAAAAATATTGCCCAATGGGCCGCTCAGAATGAAAGGTGAATGATTTTAAGCAATACGGAGGTATATTTGTATGAACAAACATTGCTTCTCAAGCTTGTATCAAACTAAATTCTAAAGCTATCAATCCAATACCTAAGGAGAGAGAGAGAATGTGAAGCTAGTGTTGAGTGCTATTAATCCGTTTGTATCAAACACACTTGAGATGCGTGGCGACGACCACGAAACCACATGTGCAAGTTCCAAGGCGCTTTTTATCGACATCATAGTGACATGGTGAAAAATTGTGGACGTGAAGACTCCATTCAAAGGTCACCGACTGAACGACACCTTGAAGAATCCAGTAAGTTCAAAGGTAAATGAACAGCCTGTTTGCCTAAATGGTATGGTAGACTTGCTGGATCTGGAGGAGTGTCAGCATGATCAGTGGCTGTTTGATGAAGGCACCTCAGTTTGCTTTGAGTAATAACTTGATACTGTTTTGTTGAGTTGTGGAGGTACTGTTTAGAGGAGCTCAAATTCAAGTATGTTCTATGTGAAAATTTCAATCTGACACCCTTGAGCACTCGTTTCGGTTGCTACTGTCAGCTTGCTGGCGCGCGGTATCATATTTCGGTGCGGCAGCTTCTGTATTCCGAAAAAAAGTATCTGGCTGCAAAAGCTGCTAATGCTTCAGCAGCAAGACAGCAACAGTGAAAAGTTACACAGAAGTTTCACAACACAACTTTTCTGTTCACCTCTCCAATGATCGAATTTCCAGCCCAAGCACGACATGAAGGTCGATGCCTATTTCGCTGAATTTAGGGCTCAATGAGCTCTGGTCGTGTGCAATATGCAACAACACAATTGTCCTGGAGAACAAGAATATAAAGTGGAAATAAACTAAATGATAGCCAACTTGTCAACAGGAAGCTTAAAGTTTTCACATGCCATGTAGTGTGCACATGGTGCTGGGGACGACACTTGTAGAAAGCTAACCAAGGGAGAAAACGCGAAAGCCATTACTCGCGTCTGAGAACCAACGCCGTATCGTCAGCTCTCGACACATCACTGCTGGAAGGCGTTGGGCTGGAGACTTGCGAAACTAGTGGTATGTCGTGGACTTTCTTGCGGCATGTAGTGCGTGCTGCAACAAATTTTGTCTTGAACAACAATTGTAGATTTCGAAATGACTTCATCGAACTCACCGCACAAAAAAGGCTCTAGACAGAAAGATGAAAACAATGAGCAAGAAAGGAGGAAGGCTAGTTTTTCGCCTTCTAATATAACCATTTCTACAAGTGCATTTCCAACTCTGTTTCAGTTTATTGCGCACTAAGTATGAACACAGGAGAGAATATTTAGGCACTTTCCATTGAGTGTACAAAAAACTGTATTATACACCAGTGGACTTATTCAGGATGTCTGATTTCAAAGTGCAAATAGCGTTGAAAAAAAAACGGCCCACTGACTTCCTGAAGCGCCCATAGCAGGTTGGAAGTTATCGCTCACACTGTCGTCTGTTTTTTTCCTTTTTGACTGTATAGTACTTTTTCTTCACTCTCAAACTGAGCTGCACTAAAGCCAGGGGCACGACGCCATTCCCAGGATGGAAAGCTTACGTCCATTGCCTTTGCCGGTCGCCTTTACCTGGATCACATGTTCTGGACTGCTTGGTTCGTGCAACGTAGCTGCAGAAGATTCCCCTTCAGGATGGCTGCAACGGTTGCACAAGATGCTAAGTTAAGAGCCAGCCGGGCAGCTCATCTAGCAACATGGAAACAGCACAACTGCATTAGACGCTGCTGACACACTTCATAATCGTCAGTCAGCAGCCGCTTCATGCGGGCACGACACCATTCCCAGAATGGAAAAGGTTACGTGCATTGCCTTTCCAGGTTAGTTCCCTAAAATGTGCTACTTGTGTTAAATGCAATGATTATTGTTGGTTGGTTGTGTCATACCCACGAGACCTAGAAAATGTGTTTAGGCAATTTATAGTTGGTGCATCGAAAAATTTATTATGCCTTGTCTGCCTTCACAGTTATGTTGCCTGGCGTTGTTGAGCCAAATCCGGTACCAATGACTAAAGCTCAAAGCAAGAGCCATTTTCTGCTGCTCTAGACACAATAAAAAATTGGAAGAGGCACAAGCAGGCTTGCTTTCCGAGCTGACTAGTGCAAAAGCTGGTCACGCTGCTGCTCAGAAAAGGATTGATAAGCTAGAAGAAAGGCAGAAAACACTTCTCGCAGAGCTTATTATTTCGAAAATGAAACAGGAAGCCCGTTGAAGGTGAAATTAAGTTGCTGAACGCAAAGATTGCTTCACTGTCGCTTGCTTTTACGTCTGGAAGCAGCTCGGGTGATGCCGAAGGCTAGTGCTAACGCGCTTCGCAGTGTATCTGATCGCTTGGCCACTATCTCTTCTCGGTGCGAAGACACCGAGAACAGAATGCGACGCTCAAACTTGCTTTTTTTTAACATTCCGGATGAGGAAAAGAAGACTGGGCTTTGTCTGAGCAGAAAATTGTGGAATTCTGTTCACAAAAGCTTGACATTAGGTTATCCGAGCACAAATTTCGAAAGGGTGCTCAGGTTAGGCAAACGTGCTGACCGCAAAAAAGAGGCCTATCATGTGCGAGAAATGACCTTCTATAAGGACAAAGAGCGCATCTTGTCCGCTGCAAGAAAGCCTAAAGGGTCCGAGTTTTCTATTCGCGAAGACTTCTCTCCTGCTACACGAGAGGCAAGAAGAAAGCTTATCGAATTCACCAAGGCCAGAAAAAAATTCTTTAAGCTATCTGTTGACAGATAGTGCATAGATGATGTAACATACGTGTACGACCACGCAAGAAGCGCGGTAGTGCGACTAGACAGATAGCTAAGGCGTAGTACTCGCAGCTGTGAATTCAAGCAGGCACCTGAGCCTCAGAATTTACCGTCACTCACCATAGCATTTACTAATACTCGCAGCCTTCTGCGAAAGCTCGACCAGGTCTGTTCCTTCCTTGATGACACGGGTTTTGAAATAGTCATCTTTACTGAGGCAGGGCTTCATGCAGATATTGCAGAAAATAAAATTAGTCCCCTACAAAATACCTATAACATTTACTGATGCGATTCGCGTTAAAAGAAGGGGTGAAGGCGTAATTAGAGGCATTAAAAGGCAATAACTTCTTATCTAATAGCGTCTGCTACAAATATAAAAATTGTGTGAATTGTTTGCAGAACTCGATTCGAGACTTTATTGATTGGTAGCTGCTATCGCCCTCGAGACACTAATCCATCATTTCTAAGCAAATCACGAAGCACCATAACTCATGCTGTTAAGACGTGCCCAACTCAGCTCGTTTATTTATTTGGCGACTTTATTTTTCTTCAATAAACGGGAAGCTGCTTTCATCGAATTGCCTTGTCTCCACTGCGTTCATTGCCTTAACATTGCATTTTAACCTAGCACAGTTTATAAGCCATCCCACTCGAGACTCGAATACACTTGACTTGTTATTAACAAGGGCACCAAATACTATATCAAATATGACATGCATAGATGCCTTCAGCGCCCACCGGTTAATTCAAATGATTCTTAACGTCCTATTTCGTCTCGCTGAAGCTAAAACAAAAAAGAATTCGCGATTCTAATAGAGGCAATTACATTGTCATAAATGATGAATTATGCACGTTTTTGAGAGCGTACTTTTACCATTCTTTCATAATCGATTCGTAGAAGACAACTGGACCCTCTTCAAAAACGAGTTAGCTTCATTAATTACTGAACATAATCCTACAATCAAAATAACAAATGATAAACAAAATCTATGGTTCAATAAATCACTCAACAGATTAAGAAATAAACAAGAGATTGTATGCGGTGGCTAAACGCGCGCAAACTGCTGCTCTATGGCAAAGGTATAGAGATTTCTTGAATAGCTACTGCTCCGCGATACGCTGCTGCCCATGATAAGTATTTCTCATGATCTACCGTCACTGCTTACCACTAACGCTGAGAAGTTTTGGAAACAAATGTGCCCAGAACGTCACGATAACAAAATAACGTTGCAAAATGACGACCACATTACCATTCCAGATCAAGATGGTCCTAACACTTTCAATACTTTCTTACATCAGTTTACACTGCTGAAGATCATACGAACGTCCCCTATGTAGCCTATCTTGACTGTACCTTTTTGCAGCCCATGAAATCACTGTTGACGGAATCGCATACTATAATAAATAATCTTAATCTGTCCACGTCAGTGGGCGTTGACGAGATTAACACTAAGATACGAAAAAGTACAGTCTTCCCCTCAAGTAAAATATTATGTCACATCTTTCAGCAATCACTATCAAGAGAAGAGCTTCCACATGACTAAACATTACAAAGGTCATCCCTGTGTTTAAAAGAAGCAAAAAAACTTACCTCAAAACTTCTGTGACATCCATCTGTGACACCGTTACTTTCTGTGACATCCATCTGCTGTAAGATGCTTGAGCATTGTAATCGCCTCCCATATTTACAATCACTTAGAGCAGAATGACTTTTTCTTCCCAAACCAACATGAATTTAGGAAGGCCCTTTTATGCGAAACACAGCTTTTCGAATTGACGACTGACCTACGTCATCACTTAGATGTAAACTTGTAAATTGATGTCTTTTTTGGGATTTTTTCAGAGCTTTCGCTCGTGTTGCTCACTGCCGCCTAATCTCTAAACTCTCTTCTCTGTGTATAGATTCATGAACTCTGTCATGAATACGGAACTTTCTTACTAACTAGCAGCGATTCCCCATTGTTAATGATTTGTCATCCCCACTTTCATACGCTTGTTCTAGGTGTGCCGCAAGGGAGTGTTCTCGGTACACTGCTTTTCCTTATTTATATGAATGACTTACCAGGTAATTTATCCTCACAAGTGCGCATTTTCGCTGACGACTGTATAATTTACCGAGCAATAACTAGTACTTGTGCTCACATAATAATTCAAAATGACCTCAACCTCATCAGCAATTGGTGTAATAGTTGACTAATGTCCCTTAATTCAAGTAAATGTAAACTAATGTCCTTTTCCCGCAAACATTCTAACTCTGAGTTTTCTTACTTTATTGATGACAATCCTGTAACTCTTGTTGACACTTTTAAATATTTAGTTGTAACCTTCACATCTAACCTTTCTTGGACTACCAACATCTGCAGTGACGCTTCACGATCAATAGGCTACATACGCCGCAATCTACGTAAGACGCGCACAAAAATACGTGCTTTAGCTTTCGTAACATTTGTTCGCCCTCAGCTAGAATTCGCTTCTGCAGTTTGGTACGCTCAATACAGCTATTTACATACACGCTGGAATTGATCCAGAATTGAGCCGCTAGATTCATCTCACAAAACTACGATCATAGCGTAAGCATAACACAAATTAAAAAACAAAACATCACTTTCTCTTTTGAGCAGCCGACGTGATCTAAACCTCCTTTCATTCTTTCATAAATACGTACATGAAACAAGGCCATTATCAATGACATTGCAAACATCTGCATTCACATCAAAGATACTAAATAATCATCGTTCATTCACACGCATATACGGTAAAACTTACATTTTTAACTCATCTGCACTCCCCCGTGTCATCCGAATGTGGAACAGCCTTTCAGATGAAATCGTAGCTGAACGCAATCTGGAAAAATTGAGGCACCTCCTGCTCACCCATTTCCAGGATTAACTGCTCGTTTTATTCATATCGAAATTGGCATCTACGGGTTTACTCACTACTAGTATTTCGCTTTTTTTCTCTTACTTTAAACTTATTTTGTTTGATGGTTTGAATACCAACATGCCAATCAGTTGTGTTGTGTTTTATTCAGTGATGTTTTATTTTTGAACATTGGAAAATTTTTTCACAATTTGTGCTTGTTTTTTTAGCTTGCTTAACGTAATTATCTCACGCGTATACTCATCTGATGTTCATTGCCGTCATATTTCTAACAAAATTATTATTAATATTTTTTCATTGTTATTCCTGTTAGGACTAGTATAATAATCGACAATAAGTTCATGTTATTGTTTGTATGAAATCGTATGAATTCGTGTATGTATTTCTTTTAAGCTCCCCTTACACAATGCCCTGTTCGGTCTGTAAAGTATTTTACATAAATAAATAAATAAATAAATAAATAAATAAAAGAACGAGTACGACTACCGACGAGAAGCCGAGGAGCCATTGGGCACCTAGCGTGACGTCCCGCTCTCCCTGGTGGGGCCTTGTAAATAGTCTAGGTGGTGCTGCTTTTAGTCCCCATTTTTTTTTCATTTTACTGCGTGGATCGACGCATACCTGTGATGCGCAATAAGTAATTTTTTTAAGGTTATGCTGCACGTTGACAAACCGATTTAGCGCGCGTCACCTTTTGGACAGACTTTCTCGCAACCTTGGTTAGCCTTACAGTTTCACTGTGAATTTGATAGCAATGAAGTACTCCAGTCAGAGAGGTTCGATCGTGGAATATACCAGAGCAAGCGAGGTAATTATTGTTGAGCAATGTTCAGTTGGTCTCTATCAGAAATGCACCTTGAACCAGACTTGACCCACCTAATTACAAACAGCTTGTGCGCAACGTATATACGCTAAAAAACTAAACGTGCCTAAAACGCGTACGTGTCCCCAAATCACCATCTCAATATAAGAGACGCGTAGCGGAGGGCTTCGGCGTACCTGAGAATGCCACTTTTTGTTGGATTCTGAGGCACAACTGCAAAAGCTTCTTTGGTTCTAAAAACACAGCAACAACGCCAAATCTTACCTCAACATTCTTCAAACCATGAGATGTCTTTGATCACACAGAAACACTGCAAGCCCTTTTGAGCGTTCATCCAAGTTACAACTGTGGCTTATACCTGACAATTTATGATTGCAATCAGCTTACTGCAAACCACAAATAAGTCATGAGTGCTTTGCTGACACCATCTTCTTAATTAAGGAGAGGCTTTTTTGCATGTGGACTATAACGCTAAAACACAAGTCCTGGCTTAAACAGTCATCCGATATCTAACAAGTGAAGCTTATTGTCGTGTGCAAAATCTGTTGTGAACTTGAGGCCACACGAATTCTCTCAAAAAATCTTGAGTGCGTGGATGGTTCTCACAACATTATTACCTGTGCAAAAACGTAGACGCAAGAAAAAACGAATAACACAAGCGGGAGTTCCTAACTCGTCAACAGTCTGCTTCTCAAAGATGATTTTACAGTTGTAGTCGTTCTTGCCCACAAGCTTTTCTATATGTCCCCATAGTGGGAATTGTGTGAAGCTGTCTCTTCTAGGTGTTCTGCAATTATTTTGTTGACGCAGCTGAGAAACATTTCACTGACAAAGAGAGCCATGACAAATGCGATGTAACTTTCCGCCTTCTGCAGATATAAAACTTTGCCAATGCGTAACACTGTTGTCTGCAGTAAAAACTTGAGGGGGTGTCATGAGGAAGTACAATGCGGTGCATCTAAAACTGCATGACTTCGGATGCTCTCCTGCGTGGCAGTGGTTTCATCTCAGCGAAGCGTGTCAAGTATTCAGTAGCAACAATGATCTACTTGTTTTCGGGGTAAGACAAAGGAACAGTCCAAGGAAGTCCATCCGAACCTGATCAAACAGCGTGCGCGGTGGGTCGATATGTTGTAAGAGGCCAGCAGGCTTCGAAATTGGTGACATGAGGCACTGACACTTGCGCCATCCTTTCACATAGCGACTGACACAAGCGACACAAGCTTCCAGTTTAGGCCAGAAATATAGCTGTTGCACCCGTTCGAGCGTCCGTGAATAGCCCAGATAGCCAGATGTCGGCTCGTCGTGGCAGGATAATAAGATACCATCTCGATAGTCTTGACGAAGCACCAGTCGATGAAATCTGATGGTAACACCAGGCGTTTTGCTTGTATATTATGCCGCTCATAAGCAAATGACAGCAACATATTGTGAAATTGGACGAGGAATCGATATCGTGCTGCGTTTTAAATGATCGTTGGTAAGCCTTAACTTGGGGTTCATTCCTTTTTTTCTGATGAGGTCCGCCCCACTTAGAGTCCCCAGGAAGGCACTGTCGTCTTCGACAGCTGTACAGTCAGGGCTCAACAGGGTCTCGCGATAGCGTGTAGGTGTTTTCCTGCTTTCTTGCTGACTTGTATAGGATAGTCCCATCGAACTACTGAAGTTGAGGACTCCATTGTGCTATTCGCCTAGAGGGGTGTTGGAGGATTAGCCAATCAACATAAGTGTAATGATCAGTCACTTTTTTAAATGAGCACCCGTACAGATAAGGCTAGAATCTTCACAACTGTCCCATATTGCCGAAATACACTTATTTTCTGACGTTGAATGGTTGGTGTCAGTGCGCGTCTCATGAAGGCAATAACTCATTTGGTACCACCTTGTGTTTGGAGCAAGACCGCTTCGAGGCCAATATTGTTGGTGTCAGCACGTACTTCTGTGTCAGCGTCCTCATCAAAATGACCAAGTACGGGAAGAGACGAGAATTAATGTTGCATTTTGACAAAGCCAGTCGACTGTTCGTCAGTATACAGAAATGAAGAAATGGTGTGTTGTCATGCTTAAGTCTGATGCATCTGACCTAAAAGTTTCAATAAAGTGGCAATAATATGCGCACAAACCAAGGAATAGTACAACATTTTTGTGGTTTGGAGCTGGAAAATCAGAGTGGCTCCACAATCTTAGCGAAATTTTCAAAAAGTGGCAATAATATGCGCACAAACCAGCAAATGGTAGAAGACTTTTCTTGTTTGCTGGAGCTGGAATATCAGCGATAGCGGCAGTCTTCTCAGAGTACGGCAGTACACCATCACTGCTCACAACGAGACCATGAAACTGTAGTTGTTGATAGCCGAAATGAAACTTTTCACGCTTGAGGGTGAGGTCAGCTGATCAAATAGCTCTAAAAATACTCCGAAGGTTTTTGATTGACTGATATGTGAATTTCAACGTCCCAAAACCACCATCTGATTATGAGAGACGCCGTAGTGGAGGGCTGTGGAAATTTCAACCACTTGGGTTCTTTAACGTGCACCCAAATCTGAGCACATAGGCCTACAACATCTGCGCCTTCATCTGAATTGCAGCCGCTGCAGACGGGATTTGATTCCGCGACCTGCGCGTCAACAGCTGAGTAGCTTAGCCACTAGACCACTGCGGCTGGGCGCACTCGCCCAAGGTTCTCGCCGAACTTTTCCGAAAAGAAACCACCCCATCTAGGTAGACAAAACAACTTTTCCACATGAGGTCAGCGAGAAGGTTTTCCATCATTCCCTGGAATAAGGCCGGAGTGAAACAAAGCCCAAGGGGAGCACTCGAAATTCATACAGATCGTCCAGAGTTAAAAAAGCTGTTTTTTTGTGGTCCCTTTGATTGACTTCCATTTGCCAATAACCACTTTTGAGGTTAATCACGGAAAAGTATTTTGCTCACCTCAGCCAGTCTTGAGAATCTTCCACTCGATGCAACAGGTACATGTTTTTTGTGACATTACTCAGTTTCCTATATTCTACACAAAAGTAAAGTTTACCATCCCTAATTTTTGCAAGGTCGACCGGCGATAACCATGGGCTGCTTGAGGGCTGTATTACGCTGACTTGAAGCTTTTTTCACTTGCATTTGAATTACGCGTCGATTGATTGGTGAAACGCGGTAACATTGTAGCTGATAGGATGCGCGTCATCGTAGGTTATGAGGCGGTGACTTGTAATCGATGTGTAATAATTTTTCGATAAACATGCAAAGCAGGCGTGGAACTTTAGCGACAGGTCATGCAGCCTTTGTACACTTTCGTCAGGAAGTGTTAGATTTATGTCGATGCCGAGGAGAGGCGCTTCAGCATTTTCAGTTGCCTCAGAAGCAAAACACTCCGCTGCATTGCTTACTCTGTTAACAGAGGTGATGACAATATACCAAATTCTTCAGACATGGAATTGATCAACAGCACTTTTATTTAGGTGAGTTAGTAGGTGCTCGGATAGGCTTCAGCGCGAATTTGAAGAAGACAAAGGAGACACACAGTGCTCGTCTGCGTTCTATGTGTCTCCTTTCTCTTCGTCAAATTTGCGCTGATGCCTATCCGAGAATTTATCAAAGCTTCCGAGTATCACAAATTGATGCCTAAAAACAAGCAAGCAGGCTTCTACCTTCTTGAAAATTCTACCTTCTACCTTCTTGAAAATTGCAGCAGCGACAGCGGGATGGGATTGCAGCAGCGACAGCGGGATGGGATTGCAGCAGCGACAGCGGGATGGCCACGTACTGAATTGAATTCTGTCTTTCGTGCAGATACCGTATCGTGCCCTTCCAGCGCGATTACCGGCACGTGTAGGGCATTCTGTCGCCGTGAGGAGGAGCTACCGTAGGCCTTGACTGATCAAATTCATCATTTGTGCCGATCTGTCAACCCGTTGAGGGCAGCCTGACGACACCGGAAGGAGCTTCTTGCGGCCCTACTGTGTGACACTCCTGCTCTGAATTGCCACTTATAAAGCTACCGTCCCCACCAAGGCTCCATTGCAGCAGCGACAGCGGGATGGCCACGTACTGAATTGAATTCTGTCTTTCGTGCAGATACCGTATCGTGCCCTTCCAGCGCGATTACCGGCACGTGTAGGGCATTCTGTCGCCGTGAGGAGGAGCTACCGTAGGCCTTGACTGATCAAATTCATCATTTGTGCCGATCTCTCAACCCGTTGAGGGCAGCCTGACGACACCGGAAGGAGCTTCCTGCGGCCCTACTGTGTGACACTCCTGCTCTGATTGCCACTTATAAAGCTACCGTCCCCACCAAGGCTCCATTGCAGCAGCGACAGCGGGATGGCCACGTACTGAATTGAATTCTGTCTTTCGTGCAGGTTAGTAGTTATTAAGTATTCTAAGGTAACCCTTCTGTTCAAATCGCTGTTGCTGCTGCTACCGAAGTACTATAGTTTTTTTTTGTTCTTTTGCAATTTATGGTGTGACTGAAACTTGTTAAGCGATGCCGACGTGTGCCGAACTTGCGAAGCGCATTGATGCAATTGAAGTGAACTTCAACAATGAGTCTGACCGTCTGGCTCATGATGTCTTCGGTAAAGTCTTGTTGAGAATGCAATCTTCAGGAATTGATGTTAAGGAGCTCAAAAGCGAAATTGCCGATTTAAAACAGAGCATGGAAATCCTGAATGGCATTGTTGAGACACTGCGCTCAGAAAAAGAGGTACTCGCTGCCGATAACAAAAGACTGTTGAACGAAAACAACTTGCTCTCAAAAAAGGTTCAAGAACTTGAACAGTACTCCAGAATCAACAATGTAGAAATCAAAGGCATTCCCTGCACGCAAGGGGAAGACTGTGTAGCGATTTTGCAAAAAGTTGGCGATACTGTAGGTTGCCCCCTTGTGCCCTCTGACCTTGACATCGTGCACCGTGTCCCGACGAAGGTCAAGGAAAAAAAGAATGTTGTTGCCAGGTTTTGCTCGCGTTCGAAGAAGAATGAATTCATTTCTAAGGCACGTAAAGCTAAGTTGTGTCTTGGGGATCTTGGTATCTCTTCTGCAATCAACAGCCCTGTGTACGTAAATGATCAGCTAACGCCAACAAATAAATCATTATTCACCAAGGCTTTAACTCTAAAGAAAGCCAATAACTGGAAATTCTTATGGACAGAGAACTGTGCAATTATGGCAAGGAAAACTACCGACAGTCAGGTTTACCGCATTGCTAAGGAATCTGATCTCTCTTTTATAATCTAGATATCCCTGTTTTTTTTCACGCCTACGCTGTTGTTTTTTTCACCATCGCTGTATCTGATTCACCATGTCAGTTTACCTAAACACTTCAGAGTTGGATAATTTTCTTTTAACAGCTCATGTTCGCTTATTCATTTCAATGCTCGTAGTATGCGGAAACATTACGACGACATTCAAAATCTTTTCTCTACAATCACAAAGCCCTTTCCTATCATTTGTATCACCGAAACTTGGCTTTCAGACGCTGATAAAAATCTTTTCGGCTTCCCCAACTACTCATCTGAATACGCACACAGACCATCAAGCAATCATGGTGGAGCAGCCATCTATGTATTATCAAACCTGGCATTCAAACGACGGCATGACCTTGCAATAAATTTACCAAACTGTGAAGCTGTATGGGTAGAATTTGATCATTTGTTGCTTAACATCGACAACAAAAATTTTATTTTGGGTTGTATTTATCGTTCGCCCTCTACCTCCATTACCGATTTTTGCAACGCTTTAGACAATGTGCTTGAATCAATATCATCAGAAAATAAAAATGTAGTTATTGTTGGTGACATGAATATCAACCTGCTTGATACCGCGTCCGCTAACTTCACGACATATTCTAGCTGCTATCACAGTTATGGTTTTGAATGCCTAATTACTCAAGCTACACGTCTTTCTCGTGACGGCGGATGCTCACTGATTGATCATGCGCTATCAAACCTTCTGGTCGCTCCTGAAGCAGGCATTCTTACCAGTGATATCACCGACCATTATCCCATTATTCTTAAAACTATTTCAACTCCTATTTGTCGTTCCGCATGCTTTCATAAACTTGTTTTGGATAAGGAAGCACTTATCGAGAACATTACGAAATCAGACTGGCTTGCTGTAAGGGAAACCAACGACCCTCAAGAAGCATTCTCGCGCTTTTTTTCTTTTTTCTTTACTTTTACATTACTTCCATTCCCATTCGCATAGGAAAAAATGCAAGAAGATCATTGCGTCACCTCAAAACCCATGGCTAACTGATAAATTACTTAAAGCAATGCGCAGACGCGAGAATCTTTACAAAAAAACCAAGAAACAGCCTTTCAATGTTAAGCTAAGAGCAAGGTACAAGAAATACTGTAACAATCTCTGTGCGCACTTAAAAAGAGCAAAAAGAAAATACCTCGAACAGAAAATATTAGAATGTGGAAGTAACTCCGATAAAAAATGGAAATTAGTAAATTCTTTTCTAAATAGAAACGGCGACCGAGGAAGCATTACTTCAATAATTCATAACGGCATTGTGCACTCAAATCCACCTGACATTGCTGATACATTCAGTGACTTCTTTTTTTCGAACAATCTGCCATCGGACCAAGTTTTAGATTACGGAATCACTCGCTTACCCCAGTCCTTCTATTTGTTCCCCACTTCTGCCGATGAAGTAACCGCGGTAATTCGGAATCTAAAAACCACTAGCGCTGGTCTAGACGACATCAGTCCATCACACATAAAGCTGATTGCTCTATCTATATCTGACATTCTTGCAGATGTCATTAATCTAATATTTAAAAAGGGGACTTTTCCTCGCGAACTTAAGCGTGCTAGAGTTACCCCAGTATTTAAAAAAGGAGACCGATCATTGGTAACGAACTACCGGCCTATATGTGTGCTCCCGTTCCTCAGCAAAGTAATTGAGAAATTATTTGAAAAGCGTCTACCTAATTACCTTCAAAAGTTTAGCATTCTTACTGATTTTCAGTTTGGTTTTCGAACAGGATATTCTACTGATCTCGCTTTATTATATCTTACTGAATTTCTAAAGCAGGCGATTGATGATGGCAGTTTAGCTGGATCTGTTTTTGTTGACCTAACAAAAGCCTTTGATACTATTAACCATCAGATACTCTTCATAAAACTGGAAGCAATGGGAATATGTGGTCCTGCTCTGTTATTTATTCGCAGTTATCTCCTTAATCGAAACCAAACGGTCAGTATTTCCGGTACCTACTCCAAACAAACAACAACGAACATAGGAGTACCACAAGGGTCCATTCTGGGCCCACTTTTGTTTTTAATCTATATCAACGATCTACCTAATTTTATTATACACTGTAAATATTTGCTCTACGCTGATGATACGACGATTTTTAGTTCCGATAATAGCATAGACTGTTTAATAAATAAGCTGAGCACAGATCTTCGCAATATACTACACTGGTGTAAGCTAAACAAATTACCGTTCAATCCTCAAAAAACCCAATTTATTCTCTTTTCATCACATCAGCGATCGCTAGTAACAGATCCCACAATTAGTATCCCAAATCATTCGATCCACGCTAGTAATGATTGTGTTTACTTGGGCGTCAAACTAGATAGAAACTTAAAATTCCACTCTCATATTTTAGATGTCAAGAAAAAGCTGTCTTATGGTATACGCATCCTCATTCGGTCTCGCCCTTTTTTTTCACGTTCCATTCTCTTGTCACTATACTACGCATTTATTCATTCTCACATCAACTACTGTATAACTACCTGGGGCACTACCTACAACACTCACCTCGCACCGTTACAGACTATTCAAAACAAAGCAATTAAAATGGTCACTTCTAGTTCACATTACACCAATTCAAAACAACTATTCTACAGCTACAACATCCTTACAGTGCGCGATATGGTTAAGTATAATCTAGTCATATGTTTATCCAAGCATATCAATGAGCTATTTCCCATTTCCATCATCCCGTCCTCCTCACTTCTCATTACCAACAACACTAGATTTGCTTACCACAAAAACTTCATCTTACCGAAAGCCCGGACTAACTATGGCAAACAAACCGCTCATTTTAGCTCAATTTTCATATGGAATTCACTTCCATCCATCTTAAAAGTAATGAATCCACACTCGTTTGTAAAAGAATTAAAAAAGCTCTTTGTCAACCAATACAACACGTAGCACTTCATTCTCATAGCCCCTAAAGCATGCTCTCACACATGTATGTATGTGTGTATATATATGTGTGTATATATATGTGTGTATATATATGTGTGTATCTATATATGTGTATATATGTGTGTGTATATATGTATGTGTGTATATATGTGTATATATATTTATATATTTTTTTCTTTTTTCTTTTTACATCTCCTGTTTACATAGTTCCGTTATGTTATGAAATGTGCTTGATCACCTATATTGTTATGATTTTTCCCTTCCTGTTGAAGCTATGTTTTATTTGTTTTTATGTTCATCATGCACAGGAGGTCCCAATTCAGTCTCCGACTATGGGACCTCCTTCTGTATACTGTCTGTAATGACTTTACTTCATAGTAACAATAAAATTTGATTCTGATTCTGATTCTGATTCATAACATTTTTATAGGTGAATTATTCAACACTCAAATATCTCGCAGACATCTACTGTCTAACAATACTACACCTGCTAAGCCGTTATCAAAACTCATAAAATGAATGTTTATCCAACATACCACCTACCCTTCCATCCTTTGTTCTCGATATACTTCATTTCTTTCAAGTGATACATTCAGCTACTAATCAAACACAAAATTCTATCTGATCAATTCTTTCTAGAAACATTAAACGCCTGCTTCTTGTTTATGAACATAAAACACTCAAGGGATTGAAACAGTAATTTGACTCATACAAAGCAAACGCATAATCTCGAAGCTTGCCTCGCATCACTAAACTTAATCCTCAAACTTAAATATTGTTGATTGCATTCAAGTAACGTACTTTTCGCACAAGCATGGGAACCGCTTTTGCACCAACATACAGAATTTTTATGGAACCAATAGAATTCGGCAGTTTTGAGTTAGTCTCCCGTAACGCTTTCCACCTAACATGCTACACAGACGACAGGTTTATTATGTGTGAACATTGCACAATAATAATTTGGCATTTAATGCCGCAAAACCACAATATGATTATAAGGACTGTGAAGTTAAGAGCTCCTGAAATTCGGATCATCTGGTGCCCTTCTACAAGCACTAGCATCCCACATTGCACGAGCCTCCAGCGTGTCACCTCCATCAAAATGTGATCGCAGTGACCAGGATCAAACCTGCCTCCTCAAAGTAAGGAGCTGCGAACCTTAACCGCTACACCAGTATGACAGATATGTGAACACGACACACGTGCTCTGAATGCATTCATTCGCGAGCGTAACAAGTTTTACTCTAGTAGTAAAATTATCATACACCATGCTTTCAGCAAAATTAACCTCCGTTTTATCTGGGTTTTTATTGAAACAAATAAATCTAAGGAAATGCTCTACTTAAAGCCAAGAGATAGCCTACAATACCTATATTACCCAAGCCATCACTCGTGACCCCGCAAACAAGAAACATTTGTCTAACAGGCGAAACGTTGATTTATACGTGGGGTTTAACGTCCCAAAACCACCATATGATTGTGAGAGACGCCGTAGTGGAGGGCTCCGGAAATTTCGACCACCTGGGGTTCTTTACCGTGCACCGAAATCTGAGTACACGGGCCTACAACATTTCCGCCTTCATCGGAAATGAAGCCACCGCAGCCGCGATACGATCCCGCGATCTGCGGGTTAGCAGCCGAGTACCTTAGCCACTCGACCACCGCGGCGGGGCCCAGGCGAAACGTTTAGGAAAGGTCAGTAGTAAGAACAATGACAAAGCTCACCAGTAAAGAAACCCAAAAGGACATTTTGTAATAGAAAACGGCCACAAAACGCTCTGAGGAAGGTCTACACTGAAGCTCACAAAGTAGAAAATAAGCACTACCTGAAGATGCCCCGTAGCACAGCCTAATTAGCTGCTAGCTTTTACAATGAAATACTGAAACACATTTCCAAACATAAATCTTTCACAAGCATATTATAACGTCAACAAGCATTGAGCGCCTTAGAAAAGCAATTTATGAAGTGCCGAAGGCCATGTATCTTTGCAATGGGACATGTTTGTACATGCAAAGAGAAAGCCTCATTTTTTTACACACCTAGTTCTAGTCCAAGATGCAACACCTGCAAACCTATTGAATATTACGTTAGAGTTAAAAACACCAGATATGATTTATATAGGTCATTTAAAATCTAGTTTTACCTGCACTAGTTCAAAGATTCTCAACATGATCAACCGTACATATTGTCATAAACAGGACAGCTTGTTTATATTTGACAAGACGGGAATCACGCAGGCATAGAAAATATATCACTGAAAGCAGTGCAACGGCAATCTGCTATAGCTTTGCAATCAACAATCTGCTATTGCATGCTATTGCTTTGTATAGTTGTTAATTATAGTTCATTTTTATCTACTTTCTTCATTGTGCATATTGAACTCGCTTTTTTATGTCCACTAAAAATGTACAACACAGCAGAGAAATAATTTGACTGATGTAATGAACCAATGATCCCTTTTTATATTTATTTTTTGCCCTCTTACTTGGTCTACAGATTGTAAAATTGAATCAATAAAAGCGACAAAAAATTATTGTTTTTATAATATATCACAGAAACTATGTTATTCAGTAATTGCGTCTCTTTATTTTATTACCAGCATGTCAAGTGCCGGAGGCATGACTGCTGGCAAACCGATGGGGAGTTCTTTCCTGGGCGAAATTAACCTTCACTCCTTTGTCTCATCTTCAATTTTCTCAGGGGTTATTTATTTCAAATAATGTAAAAATTTGAAGATGAGAACAAATGTAACGAATCTCACGCTAATTTTTAATGCGGTATAGAGCAGTTGACTAGTCTGTCACTCAACGTCACAGGAGTCAATTTTACCTGGTTGAGGTGCTCTGCTGCAGATCCGCCAGAGAGGAAGAGCGACACGTGATCATATAACCAGCAACGTGTTTAGAGAACACGCACAACAAACAGACACAATGAGTACACGTAGCAGCTCAAAAAAACGCAACAATGCGAACGGTATTTTAGAGATGCCAGTTATCTGATCACACGGTAAACACTGAAAGCCCCGCTTTTATTGTCAAGACCTGCATAAGCCTTTACAAGAATCTCACCAGGCTGCTATACAAAACAAGCAACTTGCGCATCCAGAACGTTTTCGAACTGTGGTAAATTTAGCAAGGAATGGTATTACCATCAATACCACGTTATTTGTGGTGCAGATGCGCCTTCTTCCGGAGATCAGTTGGAGATTGGCAGCTTATCTGTCGTTAACACAGGGTGCACTACCAAACTGTGAACATTTGTCTTCCTCCCTGCAGTCACTGAAGAGTAGATTTATCTCGACGAAAGATGTTTGTGGTAAATGAACACGTAGCTTGTACTTCACGAAAGTTGAACTCTAAAACCGAAAGCCGCCACAACACTTTTTCTCACTTTCTCACTCAGAAAAGACGCAGAGACAACAATCCAACGTAAGCCAAGCAAAACACACTGCAGCTACCACCACAGCTATAGCAGTGATGACTAACGATTCGTGTTTGGGGTTTTTCTTCTTTAAATTTATTATATTAAATGTTTGGCAAAAGTAATGCCTTCACGGGCCTAAATTTTATGGTCATCGTCATCAGCAAGCCCGCCAAAGTTTAATACAAAATTTTGCAGCGCCCAAAAGTGCCATTTTTGCATAATTTGCTGTGAGCTTGCAAGACTCCCTTCAAAATGCGGCAGAGCCATAGTTACACTTACGCTCAATGTTACCTTAGAGCTTCCCTGAAACGAGACGAAATTTATGACACAGAAGAAATAAACAATATTACAACTACACTGATTTTTGAAACGCAAGGCAAACTATCCCTAATCGCAAACTATCCTTAATCTAAAAATCTTAAGAAAGAAGGGACAACCCACAAAAGCTATCAACTGATTATCTTATATCAAATTGCTAAGCTAAGACGGCTAATTAACAAAAAACCAAGGTATAGGGAAATAAAGCGCCTAAGAAATAGATGAAGAATTGAAAGAAAGGACGGAGCTTGACAACAGTGAACTGCTAAAGAACGCACACTCTAAAAGTAGGGTAATATTATCAGCAGTTTCAGCAACATAGTAGAGGTTGCAGAAGACTCTACTTTATATCAGCTCTACAGCTAACAAATAAGCTAGCAGAAGAAGAAGCCAAAGTTCAATATAACGCTCAAGTGCTATGAGTAAAAACAAACAAAAAATAAGGAAAAAACTCACAGTGAGAAGGTTAACAAGGAATGAATCTTGTTGGGTACCCTACTCTGAGGGAATGAATAGAAAAAAGGAATAGAAGAAAGCCCTAAAAAACATGACCCATGAAAAATCGTTCAGTAAAATTGTTGGCCTGATCAAAGATGAAGAAGATCTTCTGCTTGTCAAGCTAGTGACAATATCCGCACAATCCCTCACTTACTGGCCAATCCAATGTACTAGCGCTTTGTAAAAAGTTGACTACTACAAAAATACATAAAAAAGCAGACATGACAGATTTAAAGAAAAAATAACCAGTTAGAAAGATTCAGTGGCGAGCAAAACAAGTGAAAAATAGGTGAGAGATGCACACATAATTTGCATGCATAGGGTGGACTAACCTTGCACTGGGTTGGATGAATCGTAGGTAACTGTGGCAAGCATCTTAATAGCATTGGTCATAAAGGCCTTATACGAGAAGAGTATGCGTATCAAGCTGTTGCACATGGCAGGTTGGTTTAAATACGGAAAGTGTAATCAACTCGCTTCGCAAGTGCTATTGTTTATGTAATGTAGTTGTACTATCGACAGCTTTTAGACAGGTTTCTGGCGACATAGAAACATATCTGGGCTATCTAGCAGAATAATTTAGAGCCACATCCACGACTGTGTATAGCGCATATGCAGCTAACCTTGATTAGCGATACCTTTCGGCAGTTGCACGCTCTAACATGGTGTGCACAGGAGCATACACGACCTAATAGGTATGCTGACCTGCTATATCCTATACACCTAGGTATAGGATATTTTTACACGGTAACAAACAACATGGTTTCTAGTTTCGTTTTACACTATATATAATGATTTGCCTTTGTTCAGTATTCACCACTACATAGAACCCTTGTACATAAATTTGAAAAAAAAACCTTATTTTTCATAGGAACCCCTTCCACAAATCGTGCTGAGTTCTGGCGTCCCAACTGTATAAGTAATAACCGTTTTACTCTACTTTTTACGAATTATAAACTGACTGATTGAATAATTCATTGAATGATACATACTCTCTTGCACGACCGAATAAAGACACGAATCCCCTGTAAGGTCATGTTCTGCAAGGAGTGTCCTTTTTGGGAAGTCACGCCTTCATTTGGTCATGTCAAGCAAGTATGTGAATTCATATACTGCGGCAGCAGGTGTGCTTTCTTTCACCTGCATCATGCAATTAAGTTTGGACAAGGAGTGAATGGCACTGAAGAAGTTTTACGAGGCCAAGCGTTCATAAGCCCCCATAACTGAGGCGAAGTGGAACCTAAAGCTGAGGAATGCGCTTTGTTTCGTACCGAAGAAGCCTGCTCACACAACTCTATAAGGCTTCACTGGGCTAGGATATGTTCACAGTGCAGACAATAAACGCTGTGTACTCAGCAGGGGCCCACAATTTAGCCACGATCCTCCTTTAGAGCTCATTCTTATCCTCATAGAACGAAGAGGTTGTTGTAAAATTCAATGCATTAGTTAGAGACTTGCTTACAAGAAGGTGTGGAAGCTTTATACAGAAGATACAGACAACCTACTCTATTTTAGAAGGACCCTACGCCAGGTGTTGCGTCATTTTTCAAGTACAAAAGTTGGTGAGTATTTGAAGTGAATAAAAGCAGTGGCTTCGTGGCTTTGAATGTAGCTTCGTACAACTTCAACGGAGGACATACAGTCTGCAGAAAATTGGTAAATTTAGAAGCCATTAAGTAAAACAAGAGTTCTGAAAAGCAAGGTAGTAGCTCCATGTGACGACTTTAAAATTACAAACAGTAAACAGTCGAAAGCTTACACGACCCTCGACACCTTCCATCAATATTTCGTCATGCAGAAGGGCCATGTCTTCGTAGCTTGTACATGAACATAGACCTTGTAGCCCAGCAAAGAATACTTACAGCGTGACCTGCATGCCTAAACGATTCATAAGTCGTACAAAAAACGCACCGAAAGTGTCGCTTATGTATTTATGCTATCCAGCGGCAAAAGACGAATGCTGGTCTGGGGGAATTGTACGTGAATGAGTGTGAGCAGAAACGTGTACCTAAGGTAGAAGATAAAGATGGAGAACTTTTGCAAATGTAATGTGATCCTCATAGGTTTGAGCCGTGACATAGAGGAGGGACACTAAGTCTGGGAGATGCAGGCCAGCAAGGCATTAGGTTACGACAAGATACAGATATGCAATGACAAAGAGAATGAATGCAGTGATTGTGTGAGCAGACCAAGCTAGAAAGAGGCCAGAAGTGATCCGTGCCTTTTGTTGCTCAAAGCATGAAATAAAAAAAGTACCCAACAAAAGTAACTCACGCATCACCAGGAACGTGATAGCACTACCAAAGGCTGAATCCTTTGTGATCTGTGCATAGGTAAGGCATGCAGCTCCGTAAAAATAATGCTTGGGCTGCAACTAGCGCACATAAAGGTTTTACTGCGATAGTGTTACAACACGTGCTACAATCTGTTGTAGGGAAAATTAGAAGAAAATCAGTGCTTTTTTACAGAATCATTTCGGAAAAAAACTTTTGTAAATCTTATTTAGGGCCAAATTAGTTTCCTGAATTGGACTAGGGCCAACAATATTACCTATAGATATTTGCTGGTGAATTGAAGCTTGTTTTTACGTTAGGAACTTCACGATATTAGGGTTTTCTAGGTACAGTTCTACCAGTATTTATTAGTAAAAGCTGCACAGTGTGAAGTCAAGAAAACTTTACGAAAACTTGCTTTATCAGAGTGCCTTCCCAAATAAAGAAAATTCTTTGTATCATAGGGAAGCAGGGAAGTGTAGCTTTATCCTATTTATTATTTGACACACACACCAATGAACACCAAAAGCTCGGAACTTGCACTGACTGCTACACATGGACAAATGTGCTGATATGTTATCAGAGTAAATATCACTTATACTTTTGCTCGAAAAGACTCACAGAAAAAATCTACAATTTCTAAGACTCAAAACGACGTTGTACATCTGCAATTATGAAAAATTCTTCAATTTTCTTTGTGATACTTCTTTTACGAAGACCGAACATGTCCATTTGTATTATTGCGCATGTCCGAATACTCTAGACTTACCCATTATGATGCACCTTTCCTGCGTGTTTGATACAATAAATTTGTAGATGTAGAAAACTGCTTTTCTTTATTTGTCATCTACTAAAGAAACCATCAGCCAAAAAGGTAGGAACCACAAGAGCGCACAGATCTGATGTTTGATCATTCGTGCGTGCGATCATGCCGATGCCCCGCAGGGGCGCCTGCGCAAGTAGGCGTTTGGTGTATAGCGCCACAACGGACCCGAGCTAACGGGGAAGTTTCGGCTCCCTCCCACGCCTAGCCGTGCGTGGTTTTGCCGTGTCCGGGGAAAAGGGGATCCTGGGGGTTGAGCAAATGCTGGGTGATTGGACCTTTAAGGCCCCCCGGCAGAAGCAGCACACCCCTTTGGCCCCGGCTTCACGTAGACGGCACCCCTGGGCTGACCCACCCAGGGTAAATCGGCAGTCGCCTTTTCCTATCTCTCTCCCCCTACATGTTCGTCTTTATCTCTTACTATTTATCTGTCCTGTCTTCTACTCTTTTCCGTTTACTTCCAAACTTCCTGGCGGCTAGGGTTAACCCTGTGCAAATAGCCTACCTTGGTCTAGGCGCATTGGGTTATAGTGGCGTTGTACGGCTGGCGTCTGCAGGTTTCAGCATCCGCAAACTTGTAGCGTCCCTTCGTTGGGCTCCGTGGTGGGTGGCCGCCAACGCTGCTGAACAAAAATAAGACAGGCATGCATAGAGAATTCCCCCTACTGTCTGATCGTACCGGCTTAAAACGGGTACGCACCGAGGAAATAAATTTTTTCAACCAGCCAAAAGAAACACATCCTCACTTTCATGTTATCCACTGTGAAAAAATTGAAAAGCACGCCAGGACCGTCTCTCATTTCCCAATTTCTAGATGTCTTACCGAAACTCTTGGCACAGGATACAAGGTAACCAAAATGGCTAGTGTAGACCTTCTCGTCGAAATACGTGACAAAGAACAACTTGAAAAGCTAGACCGTCTTTCAGATTTCAGTGGCATACCAATGCCCATAACACCACATAGATCATTGAACACAACTCGCGGAGTGGTATCTGACATGGACTTGCTTGACTTGACTGAGACTGAACTTTTAGAGGGGTGGAAGAGTCAAAATGTCACTAACGTACAGAGAATCATCATCAGAAGAGATAATAAGGAAACACCGACAAAACACTTATTACTCACGTTTGCATCCAGTAAAGTACCGGAATCTATTCAAACAAGGTACACGAAGACATCTATCAGGCCGTACATACCAAACCCTCGTCGTTGCTTCCAATGCCAGAGGTATGGCCATGGCTCTAAAACCTGTCGTGGTCGCCAGACTTGTGCACAATGTGGAGTCCTAGGCCACGTGTCTGAGAACTGCAAACAACCGCCACACTGTGTAAACTGCGAAGAAAACCATGCTGCATATTCACGCTCATGCACATACAGGAAAAAAGAAAAAGAAATAAGTACGTTGAAGGTGAAGGAGAACATTACATTTAAGGAAGCACGGCGAAGAGTCGCTCCATTCTATGGACTTACATACGCTGATGCGGCGCGTCAGGGGGCACAGCCGCACCATCACTCGCCACTCCTTCGGCCCGCGCATACCGAACCGGTGGTTGTGGCACCTGCCCCCAAGATGGCTGTAGCCTAGGCTACACCGCCTACTCCCAAACAGAGACCGGAGACTCCAGAGTCCTCCGGTCTCAAGGCCTCACCTGACCAGGCGAGGCCCAAAATTCGAACTAACAGCTCGCACGTGCGGGCATCCAGTGCCTCCGAGGAGGTAATGCATAAGTCGGTACCCTTGGTGCCGAAAGAGCGGCGTGGCTCCTTGGAGCGCGCCAAAAAAACAAGAAAGCAGATAACAGGGTCTGGTGACGGCCCTGTTAAGTGAACTAAAACTCTTGTCTCAACAGCCACTCGCTTTTCGTATACACAGCACCATTTTACATTCACCACGAACACTCAAATTTTAACAATGGAACGTCAGGGGCCTTCTCAGAAACCTTGACGACATCCAAGAACTCTTACACGAACACTCACCAAAAGTGCTGTGTGTACAAGAAACACACTTTAATTCAAAACACACAAATTTTCTTCGTAAATACGTTATTTTCCGAAAGGACCGTGTTGATGCCATGACATCATCTGGAGGTGTTGCCATCATAGTGAGTCAAGGAAATGCATGCACACACTTACAACTCCAAACCTCCCTTGAGGCAGTGGCTGTTCGAGCAGTTCTTTTTGATAAACTGATCACAATCTGCACTATTTACATTCCTCCTAGCTATCAGCTGCAAAAACGTGATTTACACTCTCTAATTGATGAACTTCCGGAGCCTTATGTTCTCCTTAGAGTCTTTAATGCGCATTGCAGGCTATGGGGTGACTCTCGGTATGACGCACGGGGTCGACTGATCGAACAGTTCCTTCTCTCGTCGAGCGCGTGTCTCCTAAATCGAAAAGAACCAGCCTATTATAATCTCGCTAATAACACCTACTCCTCCATAGACCTAAGCAAATAATCTCCATTTTTTGTGCCTCTACTCCAGTGGAAAGCCGTCAGTAATCTGTACGAAATTGACCACTTCCCCGTAGTTTTGAACACAACTACAGTAACTGAGTGCCCACCACGTGTTCCCAAGTGGTTCATAAATAGAGCCGACTGGGAACAGTTTTATACCATCGCTCGTCTAGGTTGGAATGACACATGTACTTTGAACATGGATGTTGCTGTGAACTACTTCACAGCGTTTTTGATTGAAGCTGCAACAAAATGCATCCCACAAACAAATAGACACCCTGGAATACGGCGTGTGCCATGGTGGAACTCTGAATGCCGAAGCGCACGCAAACAGCGAAACAGAACTTGGAGGCTGCTTCGGAACTCACCGACCGCCGAAAATCTTGACACCTTCAAGAAAATAAAGTCTCAAGGCAGGAGAACGCGTCGGCAGGCCAGAAGAGAAAGCTGGTAGAAGATTGTGTCAGGGATCAATTCGTACACACAGGAGGCTAAAGTCTGAAAGATGGTCGGTAGGATAGAAGTACACACACTTCCACTCGTAAACACTCAGGGTGATACCTTGGAAGATCAGGCAAACTTCCTCGGTGCACACTTCGAACAGGTGTCCAGCTCATCCCACTATACTGAAACTTTCCAAAAATACAGAACAAGAATAGAAAAGCAGAAACTCGAACACAAGTGCACTAGATACGGGGCATATAACCAAGCTTTCAGTCTAGCTGGGCTGCGAACCTCTCTAAACTCCTGCAGTACTTCTGCCCCAGGTTCCGACCGTGTGGTGTATGAAATGTTAAAAAACCTACCAATCGAAACACGAAAAACCTTACTTTGTTTGTACAATGCTATCTGGTTTTCTAGCAATATCCCTACCTCTTGGAAAGAGGCTATTATTATTCCCATTTTGAAAAAAGGCAAGAACCCTTCTTTATCTTCGAGTTACAGGCGTATTGCACTTACAAGCTGCTTGAGCAAAGTCTTCGAAAAAATGATAAACTGCCGACTTGTACATATTCTTGAAACAAACAATTTGCTTGACTCATTTCAGTGCGGGTTTCGAGAAAGTAGATCCACCACCGACCACCTTGTTCGAATCGAGGCACTGATCAGGGACGCCTTCATCGATAAACAATATTTTCTCTCTGTATTTCTCGATTTCGAAAAGGCTTATGATACAACATGGCGTTTTGGAATTCTAAGAGACCTGTCCCACCTTGGCGTGTGCGGAAGAATGTTTCACATAATCGAAAATTACCTGTCAAACCGGACATTCCGTGTCCGAGTGGGCACGGTTCTTTCCCAATTATTTGTTCAGGAAACAGGAGTGCCACAAGGTGGTGTACTTAGCTGCACACTTTTTCTCATCAAAATGAATTCCTTGCGCTTGTCCATTCGTCGCAATATGTTTTATTGTACATATCTCGAAGACGTCCAGCTTAGCTTTAGATCTTGCAATCTGGCAATGTGTGAGCGGCAGGTTCAGTTAGGTTTAAACAAGGTTTTCAAAAGGGCAGAAGAAAACGGATTCCTACTGAACCCACAAAAAAAGCACGTGTGCCTTGTTCTCCCGAAAGAGAGGCATGCACTGAGAACCCGACTTTGAACTTAACGGTCAACGTCTGTCTGGTAATACGGAGCATAAATTCTTAGGATTAATCTTGGACAACAAGTTGACCTTTGTACCACACATCAAGTATCTAAAAACAAAATGTTTAAAAGCCATGAATGTTTTAAAAGTGTTGTCACGTACTAGGTGGAGTAGTGACAGCCAATGTCTCATGAACCTATATAGAAGCCTCATTCGCACCCACTTAGATTATGGGGCGGTTGCTTATCAGTCTGCAACTCAAAGTGCTTTGAAGATGCTGGACCCCGTGCACCATTTGGGCATCCGCATTTCTACGGGTGCTTTTCGCACCAGCCCCGTAGAAAGCCTTTATGTTGAGTCAAATGAGTGGTCGCTTCATCTGCAGAGAACTTACATGTCCTTAGTTTATTTCCTTAAGGTGAAAGCAGACAAGAATCACCCCTCATACTCTACTATTAATGATTTGTCGAGCTCAATTCTGTTTCAAAACAGGCCTTCGATGAGGCAGCCCTTCTCAGTTGGCCAGAAGAGTGTAGCTGAGGAAACTGGAGTCTCACTTGAACACAGTCTAATGGCTCCTGTAGCATATCCGCCACCGTGGCAATGGCTGACTATAGACTGCGATGTGTCCTTTCTACAGGTTACACAACATGCGCCTATTGCCTATATCCGAACATACTTCCTGGAACTTCAACACAAATACACACGTCATGAGTTCTTTACAGATGCCTCCAAGTCTAACTCCTCTGTGTCCTTTGCTGCTGTCGGCCCATCCTTTTCGCATGCTGGCCCTCTACATCCAGGCACAAGTATCTTCACTTCGGAAGCTTACGCGATACTTGTGGTGGCTAAACACATCAAGCAATTACAAATACAAAAAGCAGTAATTTATACGGACTCCCTCAGTGTGGTACCGGCTCTGCACACTCTTAAAAACACAAAAACCCAGTCCTCGTCTCACTTTACTCCATTTTGTGCACACTCTACACACTCAAACAACTTGTTGTTGTGTGCT
Organism: Rhipicephalus annulatus; assembly: GCA_013436015.1. NCBI lineage: Eukaryota > Metazoa > Arthropoda > Arachnida > Ixodida > Ixodidae > Rhipicephalus > Rhipicephalus annulatus. The sequence continues at coordinate 205,264 of WOVY01014702.1, read as the reverse complement.
GGGTGCCAGGGCGCCGAGAGATTCAAGGCAACGTAAGGGTGGATCAGCTCGCTGCATCCGTCCACAAAAGCACTGCCACTACACCCATACCAATCCCGGCCCTTGATCTTAAGCCGTCTCTAAAACGAAAGCTCAGGGACTACTGGCAGAGCAAGTGGGATAGACACATACAAAACAAACTACACGTTATCAAGCCACACCTTGGCCATTGGCCACCAGTATCAAAATCGCGTCATACACAGGTAACATTACCGAGACTCAGGATAGGACACACATACACGACACACTCATATCTTTTGTCCGGTGGCGATCCACCATTGTGGGACAGATGTGGTGAAGCACTAACAGTTCTTCACAATTTGATTCAGTGCACACGATTGGACACTATAAGAAAACAACACTTTCCATTACCCTACCGACAACTTATACCTTTATACCCTGCAATGTTCGTCGGTAGGGAACCGCTTTTTAGTCATAAATCATTGTTAGCGTTTTCAAAAGAAATTCATAGTTTTCATATCATATACCCGGGCATTCCGTAGCACGACCTCTCCAGAGAGGTTTGCGCTGCAGTGGCTACACAAGAAAGCACTTGCCTCACGGCCCTTAAGCGCAAGAGTGTGAGCGAGTGAGGCACTTGTGCTAATGCCATACATATCCACCATCGTCTTTTATTACCACCAACTTTCGTCATCTATTCACACCACACACACCTTTCACGGCATGTTCATGATTTTATTACTTTATGTTCTTACCCGCCTTACCACGAGGAATTTTATGGCCCTTATTCAGCCGCTAATCACAATCGTTGTCCACATTCCTTGTCCTACGAACTGGCGCTCTTTGGCCATCGAATGGCCCTTGCGCCAAAAAACACCATATGTCATCATCATCATCAGCGATCATGCCGGTGTCACACGGGAACTTTCGATCGCAATACGGGCGCCAGCGGATTAATCAGCAGCGATAGGCTTATTGATCGTGACCAAAAGTGCTTGAGTGACACCGGTACTAGTCACCGCTACATGGCCCACACTATTCAAGATAAAATACAGTGCAGCCATCAGTATAATGGCGATTTAAAAGAGGACGACATAGCAAACAAGAAGTCATGTCACAACGGTAATTGTCAGTGCATTGCGTCAGACACCACAATCTCATCGAAAACTAACGTCTACACTAAACACCCAGCACTTGTGCATGATCGCGCAGGCACGGGTTGTTAGTAATTCAACACTATGGATAGCAAAAAACAGCCAACACTCACGTATCTTTACAATCGCAAAGAAATAAATTTTCATACAACCGCCGGCACAACATGCACACAAAACAACCATCACTCGAGAGTAATCACATCGACGCAGGTTATTGGTCAATCAACACTTCCGCTTGCACAAAACAGTTAGCGCTTATGCACAACCACAATAGCAGGGAAAAATAACACAACCATACAAACTGCTACACAACACCGAAATAGAGGATGTGCTAATGCACAAAACATTCTTCGCTAAAATACTTGACGTCCGCGCACTGCTAGGGAACAAAGCGTCTAGGTATGTTCCGAACTTCGGTACCTAGGCCACGGCGCAGTCATGATAAAAGTACCTAGCTTCCCAACAGGCATTCGACTACTGATGGACGTCCACTGGACAACCACTTCCGGATGTCCCGGTCGTCCACTGGTCGTCCACAAATGGCCGATCGGCGTCCAGTGGACATACGCAGGACTCTAAGGCGCATACTAATTGGCGATCCAGCGGGAGTCCTGCGGGTGTCCAGGGTGAATATGCGCATGTTCAACGGATGTATAGGCCGTTTTATTGTAATATTGTTATCGTAAGCTAGTCTCACCTAAGTAAGCATTGAATAAGTCACAGACCATTGGATGCATCTAGTCGACCATTCATTTTCATTTAAAATGCATAATTGGTGCAGCTGGTCATATATGATAGATGAGGTTTAGTGCAAAAAAAAAGAATAACGCAAATAATGTTTGTCTTGTCTTGTTCACTTTCATGCGGCAACGAGACATGGCAAACGCCATTTGTGTTTCATAGTGTTCCCGTGCTTCTCTTTGCAGCGCGCCTCTTCTATCTATGTGACCAGCTGCACCAATCAAGCATTGTAAATAAACACGAACTTCCCTCTATGTGTCCAATAATGGTCAGCGATGCACCCAATGAGTATATGGTACAGTTTTCACACCACTTCCTATGAGAGCGTACTTACTATAGTAAGACTTGCATCGTTCCACACTTTTCCGATTTATTTATTCATACAAAATAACATGTTTCTATGCATTGCAAACTGCTATAGTGCAAGCGTCCTCTGCTCGTCGTCAGTTCCGGTCACCCCCACAACGTTGTGCTGCCTCCACGACCAATTCGCAGTGCCTCCGAACGGAAATCTAGGCCGTGCATGCCGCTTCTGGAGGTGGGGCTGCGTTGACGACCTTCGTAAAAATCCTCGCCTAACGTTAACGACAAACCGGAACCTTTTGGACGTTACTGTCGATAATGTTCGTGTCAGCGCATTGATAGATACTGGTGCGCATGTGTCCAGTATGAGTGTTAACCTTCGCCGCCGACCTAAAAAAGATGCCACGCCCGCCCTCAGCCGAGCTGTACGAGTCGCCGATGAAAAAACTGCCGCAGTTCTCGGCCCGCGCTCTGCGCGAATTCCTATTGGGGAGAGACGCACTGTCGTTCGAACTGTCGCTACCCAACATTGGCCTCATAAACTCATTCTTGGTATGAATTTTCTAGCTACGCACTCTGCCCTCATAGACTGTTCAGCTGGCTCTCTCCATTTCGATTTACCTCTTTTCCTACCCGACCACCCCACCGCAATTCAGCCTCTGCTGCATAGATTTCACGCGCCTCCCACCTACCTCTGTTGCACATGTCGAATTATTCTCCACGCCACCAGTCCCTGACGGTGGCATGGTGGCCCCAAATGCTGCCGTGATGCTTTCGCATGGCGTTGCTGTGCCGCATATGATTCTGACGACTACTAGAATCCACACCTTCCTTCCACTGGTCAACTTCTCACTCACCACCCAAGTTCTACCACAGGACATCTCCTTGGCCAAAATTACTGCTCTCCAAGACTACCATGTCGAGCCTTTCAGAGTGGACGATCGCTGCAGCTCAGTCATTCGTTCCACTCTCTCAGGTTCTTGGGGCACCGACATGAATCAAATGGTGTCATTAAACCTCACGGCTGAGCAAGCTGCAGCGCTTGGCCTCGCTCTCGAGGGCTATTGTAGCATTTTCGACTTTGCCGGCAATTATTTAAGCCAAACTTCCATCGTCACTCATCGCATTAATGCTAGCCATGCGAACCCCAACATCAACGCCCCTTACATGTTTCAGCGTCGGAGCGTGCAATAATACAACAGGAAGCCGGGAAAATGCTTGCGAAAAACATTATCAAGCCTTTGTGCAGCCCCTGGGCTTCTCCAGTCGTCTTTGTTAAAAAGAAGGATGGAACACGGCGCTTTTGTGTCGATTACTGTCACCTGAAGAAAATTACAAAAACAGACGTTTATCCTTTCACGTAAAAACAGCGCCAGTAACGAAGGACAAGAAAAGAAGGACAGATAGCGGCGCTGACTTTCAACAAGACTTATTTGCTGTAACCGCGCAATATATAATTGAGCAGTAGTTGACAAAAAAATATAAATCAAAGAAAACAGAATTCACATAACAACCAAATAATCGTCGTGATAACGCGCCATGAACAACACGTGTACCAATGTTCTGAAGAAAATCTGCTTTTTGTGATAGAGCAATCGAGGGTCTACTGACGCATGCACTGTCCAGCCTTTCTATTTCTGCAGCCTCATAAATTTAACCTATCATCTCGTCCCGATGGGGCCTAATGACGATACAATGCGCAAAGTTGGGGGCTCAACCGCAGTCTCGGCGTAAAATGCCAAGGTTGCCCGATACTGCAGAAGAGACGTTGTTAGCGTGCTCTTTCAGTCACTCATTTAAACACCTGCCTGTTTGGCAGATGTGGCTCCTGTTGCAGGACAGGGGTAGCTAGTAAATCACCCCTTGCATTGACGACGCCCTCGACTGCCTGTAGGGTGCTACTTATTATTCAAGTATTGACCTTTGGTTAGGCTACTGGCAGATAGCCGTTGAAAAGATGAACCGCGAGCAGACTGCATTCGTCACTCCTGATGGTCTTCATTAGTTAAAAGTGATGCACTTTGGTCTCTGCATTGCGCCAGTCACATTTGAAAGAATGATGGACTAGTTGCTCCAAGGGTTGAAATGGTCCACCTGCTTGTTTTACCTTGACGACGTCATTGTCTTTTCGCTTACATTTGACTCACAAATTGATTGTTTATGAGCTATTCTGGAAGTTTTTAGTTAAGCCGAACTCCAGATTAACGCCTCAAATTTCCACTTCGCTCGACGTCGAATTTACGTGCTAAGTTACTTTGTCGATGCCAAGGGCGTGCGTCCAGACCCAGAGAAAATTTGCGCAGTCACAAACTTTCCCGTTCTGAGTACCGCAAAGGACGTGCGCAGTTTTGTGGGGTTGTGCTCCTACTTCAGACCCTTTTTGGGCACTTTGCGGCCATTGCACGCCTCCTCACAGACCTCTCAAAGAAAGACGCTTCGTTTATCTGGGGCCCTGACCAAGCATCATTGCTTTCCCAACTCACAACCCTGCACAGAATGCCACCGATCATGGCTCACTTTGATCCAGCAGCCCCAACCAAAGTTCCCACGGACGCCAGTGAATACAGCATACGAGCTGTGCTATTGCAGCACCAACGGGGACACGACCCTGTTATAGCCTATGCCAGTCGACGGCTATCACCAGCCGAGCGCAACTATTCCATCACGCAGCACGAGTGCCTCGCCCTTGTATGGGCTGTCGCCGAGTTTCGTCCATACAAGTACGGGCGCTCAATTCTTGTTGTCACGGATCATCCCGCGCTCTGCTGGCTAGCCTCCCTGAAGTACCACACAGGGTGTCTCGCTCGTTGGGTCCTATGCCTTTAAGAATACGCGTTTTCTGTAATGCAAAAAACAGGGTGATTACATCAAAATGCGGATTGTTTATCTCGCTACCCTGTGGATGAAGCAACCAATACTGACGCCATCGCAGATGTTTTTTTCGTGTCGCAGCTGCTGAACATTGGCGAAAAGCCATACCAGGATGTGTCTTTACGAGCCATCATTGACAAAGTGGAGTCAACGCCTCGCAACCCGTTCCTACGAATATTTTTGGTAAAATACGGGATCCTATACCACCATAACCTCGATTCCTTCGGATCAGACTTACGTTCCTGTCATCCCAGCGTACCTGCGTTCCACTGTCTTACACCAACTTTATGATGCTTCCATTACGGGCCATTTGTGCGTTTCTCGTCCATACGATCGGCTACGACGTCGGGTTTTTGGGCCTGGACTTGCCCGCTCTGTTTGACGCTATATCACCACTTGTGAGCCCTGCCATCGTCGCAAAAGCCGTCTGCCCTCCCGGCCGGCTGCTTTCAGTCAATCAACGGTCTCACTGAACCTTTATTGCGAGTTGGTCTCAGCCTGTTGGTCTCTTTTCCACTCTCCACAGCCAGAAATAAATTGATTGCTGTTGCCACAGACCACGTGACATGGGTATGCAATCACACGAGCACTCCTGGCCAGTTGCGCTACCGACGTTGGGGACTTTCTGCTGTACGACGTATTATTGGTACACGGTGCTCCCCACCAACTTCTCACCGACCATGGCGGCACGTTTTTATTAGCTGTCGTTCACAAAATATGAAGGTATTGCCATGCGCAGCACAAATTTACTACTTCGTACCATCTCCAGTAAATGGCCTCCCGGAGCGCCTCAACACGACCCTAACCGATATACTTGCCATATATGGTGCGCCAGACCACCAGGATTGGGACATTTGTTTGCCGTATATGACGTTCGCCTACAGTTATTCCCGTCACAAAACTGCCGGCAATTTGCCTTTCTATCTCCTATATGGCTGGGACCCAACTCTACTTTTAGACACTTTGCTACCTGCGGTCACTGAATATTCCGGGGAACCCATCGACCGTGCCGACCATGCACGCCAAGTCGTCCGTAACTGTCTACAGGCCTCACAGGCACACCAACGACACCTCCATGATTCTCATCATAGGGACGTGCACTTTTCCCGGGTTCTCTCGAGCTCCTCTGTTCACCCACTCGGCATGTTGAACTGTCTGAGAAAATGTTGACGCCCTACACTGAACCATTCTGCATCGTTCGCCAAGTGACAGACGTCACGTACGAGATTGTCCCAACCGATTCAACGAAATCATCATCAGCTCCGAGCGACACCACTTACGTGGCCAGGCTAAAGCCCTATTACCCCCTTCGATATCATCCGCATAGATTTAGCACCGGGACGGTGCTTCTACCACCGGGGGTCATTATACATCACACCCGCTAAATGCGGCTGCATGAAAAAAAAGGACGAAGTTAGTTTTTTGGTTGATGCTGGACTGGCGCCATATTCCTCGTCGAGTATTGTGCATTGTAATTAGATTAATAAAACAGTTACTCGTAACAATATCAACGCCTCGGGTAGTATCCTATTAAGTCAGAATTTGTAGAAGTAATAATAATAATAATAATAATAATAATAATAATAATTTCATTATTATTATTATTATTATTATTATTATTATTATTAATATTATTATTATTATTATTATGTGGGGCTTCACGCCCCAAAATCACCATTAGATTAAGAGAGACGCCATAGTGGAGGGCTCCCAAAATTTCGACTAATTGCAGCTCGATAACATGTACCGAAGTCTGAGCACATGAGCCTACAATACTTCACATCCATCGAAAATGCAGAAGCAGAAAACTGTATTTTTCTCGGTAGTAAGATACAAGTATTTTCAATACTGCCCCGTGCACGCCAGCTTGAAGTACTGTGCTGTGAGTGATATTATGAAATAATCAAAAATCACTCGACAAAGGCTCTATGGAATGCTTACCAGTTTATGTATGTTTTCAAAATGAACAATGCATTCCTCTGAAATAGACAAGGAAGTATTATTACAAAAAAACAGAAGAGCTTAAAGCGTACACTTTAATGCAGGGGTCTCATACGCGCCTCCGCTTGGACGCTACAGCTGTGAAATGAGGCATCTAGCTAGCGTTAGGTTGATTACGAAGATTGATGAGGGTTTCGAGGATGGCAGTGCGAACGTAATGTCAGCTAACGTTGCCATTAAAAAAAGAGCCTTGTGAATACTTGAACTTTTAACCATTTGTAAAGACTATTGAAGGTCACGTTTTGAAAAAAAAACACACATCAACACTGATCAGATAACTGCAACCTGTGAGACGATCATCAAACGTGGCTGTTGTTCCACGGTCACAATTTAACAAATGGTGGCCGCATGGAATGCCCCTTGAAGACTTGCCTGAAACTAGTGACTTCAGATTGGCTATCGAACATACTCAATATTATAGATTGTTTAAAAATTGTACGAAGGCAGCTTAAAAATAGTATGAACACAGACCGCATGTTCTAGCGCCCTCTCCTTAGAGGACCCCCAGTTTTTATTGACGGTTTCAAACATTTGTATTTTCTTTTACTTTACTATCCGGGGCTATCCACCATGCAAACAAAAAATGTAGTAATTAATGATTGATTGATTGATATGTGGGGTGTACCGTCTCAAAACCACCATAAGATTATGATAGACCCCAAAAAGGAGAGCTCTAAATATTTTGACCACTTGGGGTTCTTTACCGTGCGCCCAAATCTGAGCACACGGGCCTACGACGTTTCCGCCTCCACCGTAATTGCAGCCGCCGTAGCTGGAATTCGATCCTGTGACCTCCGTGTCAGCAGCCGAGTACCTTATCACCTAGACCACCGTGGCACGGCGTCTCATTTTATGACCTTATGAGTTCATTTGATTTCCTCGTGGCATCGATTGAGAGCTTGTCGCAGGCCCCACAAAGTCTCACGTGGTCTTGCCTAGTCTCCTGATATTTCTCGACTTCTGCGTCGCCGACCAACTCAGCAGCGATTGCTCACACAGTCATTCGAAGATTTGACCATTATATCATTGATCAGCGGTGCGCTGCTCTGCAAAACACAGAAATCTATGGAGAAATCGCAGTATGTGCATAATAAAAAATATACTATATTATTAAAATCATTATTTTTAAAAATAAAGTGAGGTTCCATGGTAATTCATCGAGCATAGCAGGGGTTCCAATGATCAACGTGTTTGAGAACCTATATAGCTCACAGCGCATTCTGAGACACGGACAACAAAGGACACAGGAAGACAAGCGCTGAATAAAGACTGAATTTTACTTAGGAGGTACACACGAGTGTAAATATTCAAAATTCCCCATGCGAGAGTGCGTGCTGACGAAAGCGTCCCTTGACCACAGTAAATTTCGTTTACCGGCCAAAGGTTGGCAGCGCAGCCATGGAAACCAGTCGACGGGGCAAGGCACAAAATTGAGCATTTATTTTACAGCTCGAAAATATATGGAAACGCAAAGGTAGAGAAAGAAAAAGGAGGTACAATGAAACATGCGCTGAGGGCGTCATTTGGCCCGAATTTTTATCGGCAGCACTCCTTTGTCCGAGTATCCGTAGTCTTCCACTAACTTTTTGGTTCTTGTGGACCGACGTCGATAGAAAACAGCGCTTTCGGGATGGTTATCATCTTCGCATTTTGCGGTGTCCTTGGTTGTTCGAGGTGATGCCTCGGAAGATGGTTCTTCTGAAGTCGATAATGCTCTGCTTGCATCTGTGTCGGATGAACGTTTTCGTACTTGGTCGACATGACGTCTAAAGACACCGTCCTCCGTAGCTATAGTGACGAGACGTGCTTCACCCGTTGATTTCACTTCGCCTGGCGTCCACTTGTCTCCTACGTCGTATTCGCGCACATACAAGGCATCTCCTGGGGCGAAGTACCAACCGGCGGACTCAGCAGCTGGATTGTTTGGCAATTCGTGGTTCCTGACGAAAGCAAATATCCAGTCTAGTTCGCAAACGGTAGCCCAAAAGTAGTTCAGATGACGAATACCCCGAAGTCAATGGTGAATTCCTGTTTTGCGAATATTTCTTGACAGAGCCGTTGACAGTTTTAATCCGGGCATTCTTTTCAGCCCATCCTTAAAAGTTCGCACGACGCGTTCGGCAAGCCCATTGCTTTGGGGCTGGTAAGCCGGAGTACGAATGTACTCGAATCCATTTTTCTGTACAATTTGTGTGAATTCTGCCCCGTTGAAGGGTGTGCTGTTGCGTAACTATAATGGTGTGAGGTCATCTGAGCCGGCTAACCAAGGTTCGCATAGCATGCACCATTGCATTAGCAGTTGTTCAAGATATAGAATTGACCTAAATTTATTTGGTGTGTGCATCCACGATTACCAACGGCATCTTCCCAGCAATAGGTTCTGCGTAATCTGCGGCAAGCACGACAACCTATCCGGCGCAATTGGCCAACTAATACGCTTCCGTTTCGCCGACTTGGGCAGAGTTTGCACAAAATTTCTGCATTCTGAAGCGGCCCTCTCATTTTCTTCATCTAGACCGGGCCACCGAAAGCTAGCACTTGCTCTTGTCCTCATTGGGAATGGTTCCTGATGAGACTAATGCAACGATTTTAATAGTTTCTCACGCGCTGCTCTTGGTACCACTACATGATTGCCCCAAAATAACATGCCCTTCTCGACCGACAACTCACGTCACCTATCCCGGTATTCTGCCATTTCTCTGCTGTCACCCACGACGGAGGGCCACTTCTTGTAAAACGCCATCCGTTTCAATGAGTGCTTGAAGTTGTTTGTGCGAAACCAATGGCTCGTCCATCTGGTCAATGACAAGCACCATTTCCGTGAGGCCCTCTCTTTCTCTTTCCGGCTCCTGCAATGGTTGAGCTAAGCAGCTTAGAGCGGCCGAGATTAACATATGTTTGCCAGGTTTGGAAATGAGCATGTATTTGTACGCCCCAAACAAAAGCGCCCATCGCTGAATGTTGGAAGCAGCCATGACAGAAGTTCAACGCACCTGGTTTCAGTAGCCCGAGCACTGGCCGGTGATCTCTTACGAGTGATCTCCCGTCCCAAATAGTAATCGCGAAACCTTGTCACACCCAACACTATGTATAAAAATTCTCGATCGATTTGGGAGTACTTCCTTTCAGGGGGGATGAGCGTTCGCGAACAGAACGCAATCACCCTATCTTCACCGTTTATGTGGTGAAAAAGGGCAGCGCTGACTCCACACGGAGAAGCATCACAAGCAAAGAGCGATTCCCGATAAAGATCAGAGTACGTTAGCACTAGGGCTTAACACGAAGCGCTCTTTGTCTTCTGAAATACCACGTTTTTCTTCTTGTGCCAAACTCATTTAGAGCCTTTTTCAGGAAGCCTATACAAAGGTGCAAGCACAGTGGACAGATTTGGTAAAAACCTACTGTAGTAGGTGACCATTCCGAAGAAAGGATGACAGCTCAGCACCATTTCTTTCAACGGGCCTAGTCTGATTGCATCGACGTTCTTCTCAAGAGGATATGGTCCCTGGGCAACAATCCGATCACCAGGATACGTCGCTGATCACTCACAAAACCTGCACTTGTCTGAACGAAGCTTGAGGCCGTTTTTGCAAAATCGCTACAACACTGCTTGCAGATTTACATGCTCATTGCTGTTGCTCTCGGTTATTAGCACATCATATAGATATGCTTGAGTCCCTTTAGGCTCCTACTGCACTGATTCAGTTTTGCGTTTGAATAATGCAGGAACTGACGCGATGCCGAACGGTAATCTGTTGTAGCAGGACAATGCCTTCGGTCTGTTTATTACTGCTAATTTCCGCGAGTCTTCATCTAGCTTGACCTAGTTGTAGGTGTTGTGAAGGTCTGATGTACTGAATTTTTTCCCTCCACTTGAATTTACAAAAACGTCATCTATGACAAGCAACGAGTAGCGCTCAACCACACACACTGGTTTTAAGGTCACCTTGAAGCCACCGCACATGCGCATGGTTCCGTCCTTCTTTAAAACTCGCACAATGAGCATCACACATTCGGAATGAGAGACTGAAAAAATTATGCCAGCGCAGACTAATCTGTCATTCACCTTTGACCCTTTATCGTGGAGTGTGAAAGGAATACTTTCCGCCCTAAAAAACTTCGGGTTTGTTCCGGTCTCGATGTGCAGGCGGGCTGGCAGACTTTGATGAGACCAGTGTCCTCAGTGAAGAGGTCAGCATTTTGTTGGAGCAGCTTCGGAACGACCTTCGGGGCTTGAATTGACTTCGAAGGCAGCAGATACACGATAGGAACCTGGATGCGTTCATCCGAGTATTCTTTTTAGCAGACCCCGACCACAAAGACTGAGGCTTTAAAGCCTAAAAACGTCAAACTGCACTGCACTGTTGTACCTACGTAGGAAACCGGCATCGTTAATGTGCCAAGAATCAAAGATAGCATGAAAGCCGTAGTTCTGACTTCCCTAGCTGCGGCCATTGATTAAAGTTTGTCTCGTAGATGCTCTTAGGAATGACGCAAACAGGCGAGCCCGTATTGATGTCCATCGTTAATTCACTGCCATTCCACGCGTATACCTTTTTGATTAGAGGTACGAGTGAGTTCTTAGCGGTCAAGGACCAAATTTGTCACGCACTGTCATCAGTGTCTTCATATTTTGCCACCTGTGCTGTCACGGCTAGCATTATGCATGTCTTCTCGCTCACCACGCACATTATGGCTAAATGCCTTTGCCGCGCACATTTGAAGAATCTCCGCTTGATTAGTAGAAAAGCGTTGGTTCTGTGATTATGCTCACCACAACGAATTTGCATTGTTGTACGCCCGGCGACTTCGCGAGGGACTGCTATTTATCTGGCAACCTAAGCAAACTCGCTTGCCTTTTATCCGAAGCAATACCTTGCGAATCGCGTTCAGGGCTTTCTGCGGCAAAGGCTTTCTGCGGCAAAAGCTAAGCTCTTCCTTGGCTGGCAGTTCGTTTTGCAAATTCTTCGACCTGGCTCTGTACACAATACGGTCTCTCATCATTCTGTCCAGCATCGTCGAGAAATTGCAATTTTGGGCCATCTGTCGAATTGTCAGGATAAATTCGTGTACAGTGTAAATTTTTATGAAAGGAAACACGGGAACGCGTGGCCTACGCGCATCGGCAGTTGCTGGCGGCGCGTTCAAGTGGGAGCAAGAGCAATCACAGTCTCTTTATCACGTTATCTCGCGGCAACAAGAACCACTCGTCGCTTATGTAGAATGGCAAGACTGCCACCCCTTCAAGCCGATTACCGGCTATAACATGAGTGCCTTGAGGGGGGGGGGGGGGGGGTCGCAACCCTACTGCTGAATCCATATCAGCAACGAATGGTTGTTTTCCTTGCCGCGAGATGACGCGAAAAAAGAGTGTGGTTGCTGTCGCACCCGCTTGAACACGCGACCAACAACCACCGGAGCGCGCAGGCCACGCATTCCCGCGTTTCCTTTCACAAAAATTGACACTGTACAGACGCCCCTTCTTGTTGGCAGTGATGAAAGTATTGGAAGCTTTTAGAAATCTCATTCGGCACTGCGTCAGAGTAGCTGTTCAAAGTCTACACAACTTCTGCGTCGGCCAAAGTGTCAGGTTTCCGCGGCGCAACCTTTTCGTTCAAGATTTAAATTGTCTTTTGTTCCAAGAGCAGCTACTAGCAGGGCTCCTTTCTTAGTGTCGTCCTTCACAACATTCGCTTCAAAGTAAGCCTCCATCTTAACTAAGTACACTTGGCACTTTTGCGTCTTCGAATTTTGGTAGTTGGTGCTTTAGCTGGTGTGCTTGTTCTGCAGGCAGTCACGTATGGGCGTAAAGTTGGCCTTGTTGCTGCAGTACAATCCCATCTTTCTCACCACTGTTACGTTCTACCATTCAAAAGCCGGCAGCAGAGACATAGAAACTAGTCGATGGGGCAGCGCAAAAAGGCCAGCACTTATTTTCATGCTCGAAAATGTATAGGAACGAAAGAGAAGCGAAAGAAGTAAAGAGTTACAATTGCACATGCACCGAGGGTGTCGTTTGTCCAGACTCGTTATTTGCATTGCCACTTGGTCAACAATCAAAAAAGCGTGTGAAGAAGTTAGCTCCCCGAAAGAATAAAAACTCTGTCGTAGATAGCGTTAGGAGATTTATTGATCATCTTTTTTCTTCAGATATCATACGCTCAATAACAAACTTCTCTTTTTCTAATAGGATGGCTCCACTTGTCTGTTTGGTGACCGCACTGTAATTGTTGAAGCGCCATGTGGCAAAGCGAATTGAATATTGAAGAAAAAAATTCAAACTAAGACGATTAGCAAGCTTTCTACAACGCTTTTGACAAAATAGTTATCACTCTTGAAGAAACAAACTTCTCGCATGCTTTTAAATGCGAAGCGATTCTTAGTGAACTTCGGCGACCTGAAGCGCATCTATCCAGCCACCTAGGACAATTAGCTCTCCTGGCCATTTCGATAGCGGTATCGATACCAAGTTGATATGGCATAACATGACTGTATAAAGGACTTATTTGATTAGTCATTACATGCAAATTATGGCATGCATCTCATGAATGTCATGACATGCATGCCATAAAGCACGTTGGGCGGGAAAAATAGACTTCGTGGTCCTGAAGCTTTTGTGGTGGTTTCGTTCACATGGCATGTTGGAAAACTGATATGGCATGACATGAATGAATGGCAAACTCAAGCGAGAGGCCCTAACACAAAGATCATGACATGCGTGTCAGGTACCATGACTACATGCTATGCTCATGATGCGATCGTGGCCGTTTCGCTAGCTTCACATGTACCAAACTTGGTATTACATGACGCCAATGAATGACGAAGGTATGTGACTGGTGCAAACAAGATAATCAAGAGATGCGTGTCATGTGTGGACAGGACTACATGTTAGACTGAAGACGCCAGTACATTTCGACGTGTCGTGGTGCGCGTGGTCGCTAGCTTTTCTTTCGTCGCGTCACGCCGATGTTGCCAATCCAGGCACCAGTCCTGCCACATACTCACAGGTGCGTGCCGCATTGCTTTGATGCATGCGCGTCTCAACGCATCCAATGTCCCTCTGTCACGAAAAGAGAGAGCGCATCGGCGCGAAATGCATCATGTCGCATTTCGAGCCAGTTGCTGTCCAGCAGCGCCGTCGGACGCTGGTCGCGTCTGGCGTCAGACTATAAAGTGCTCGCGTGTTGCTAACGTTGCGTCGCTACATGTGCCAGCGTGCGCGCACGTTAACGCTATATTGGAGTATATGTGGCCTTTCAAGATGCGCTCGTGGCCGTTTTGCTAGCTCCACATATACCAAATATGGTGTTACATCATGTCAATAGACGACGAATTTTATGACTGGTGCGTACATGACAATTCTGACACGCGCGTCATGTAAGAACGTGACAACATATCATGCTCCTAGTGTGTTCGCGGCCATTGTGCTAGCTGCACCTATAGTAAATTTGGTGTCATGTAGCGTGAATAGATGGCGAAGGTAAACGACACATCCAAACGTGATAATCATGACACGAAAGTCATGTACAGCTCAGTTTACTTCCATCTCGTAACATTGTGCTAATTTTAAAGAGACATATTACCATTTATCTGTCGTGCTTCGCACGAAAAAGAAATGAAACGTGAAAAATTCGCACATCCCACGTATAGTGGGATGTGCGACTTTTTTCTAGTTTTGAGCAAATGATTGCGTGTCATCATTGCAAAGGACGCTTTTGTCAGCGCGCACTCGTGCGTGGGCGATTCTGAATAATTCTACCAGGATGTTTTTTTTTTCAATATTCATTTTTTAGTCAGACCTTGTCTTTGTGTGTCCTTTATGTGTTCATGTCTCAGAGTGCGCTGTGAGCTATTATGCTTCTCAAAAATGTTGGTAATTAGAACCTCTGCTCTGCTCAATTAGGTACAATAAGACCTGGCTTCACAAGACTCCACCCCCATCCTTATAGCAAAGTCAAGAACTTTGGTTTAAAAACCTCTTGTTTTAGGCATCGGGTGTGCTGGAACAAGACCTTCGCTATAAATGAAACAAGCACGAGAAATTCTTCAGCGGCTTGTATTACTTTACGAATAATATTTTAAGAAGTAACTTTCCGAATACTGTAATTTATGCCGAACAAAACGAGGTATGTAATACAGTTGCAAGCTCACGCAACTGTTTTTTTTGTTTGTCGTTTTAAAATAAGTACCAGATTGTTTAGGCCGAGTCAAATTTCATTTCCCCTTTTATAATTACAGCGAATTCAGGAGATTCATTTCAAATATTTTTGTAAGAGGTAATATTTCCACTATTCAAAGTGCCTTAACAGTAGTGAGGCTTGAAGTCACATACCTACGTCGTTCGATGATAATCACTGCTCCCATCTAGATTGCGCACTAGCGCAAGCTAGTTGTTTGAGCTTTTCAGATGATTAGATTCCGTATGCTGTCATTCATCAATACGTCTCTTAATTCTCAAAATCGAAGTTTCGAATGTCAGAGCTCTGAGTGGAAGCGTGAAAGAGTATTTGAATAAGAGATAGCTGAGCTAGTTTGTTGGTATTCATGGTCAAGTTGCAGAGCGTTTCTGGTGCCTCGGCTTCTTTTTTTTTGTCCCTGTTGGCATGCTTCTCTTTTTTATTATTAAGAAAAGAGTAAGCTGACTGCCGATTTGCTCTGGGCGGGTTTATCGACGGCTATTCAACAGCATCGATGGCTGCTGTTGACAGTAAGAAATGTTTGTGTTCTTTCGGGCGAGGTGCCGAAGAAATCCCATAATCGTGCGTCTGGCCTAAAGCCGAGTGTCTCTTTTTCCGATGTAGAGCCACACATGCCGAGGTATTAGATGATGTTCACACCTTCTGTTAGGACATGTGCTTCAGACCACCACATAATAAACGCCTACCTAAACAAATCTCTCCGAAAGCGTCATTCTTCTATACGCAAGCTGCCCGAGGCATTTTAAAATGCTGCAGCAAAGCTTAAACATTGAACTTCTTCGAGTATGTTTATCACTGATGTGTGCCGCATAAAAAATGCGGCTGTGCTCTTAGCGTTAACGTTTAATGAATAACAGAATATAGCAAATGATGCTAAGCTCTCAAGAATACACTTAAATGTAACAACAACAATCCGCACCTTGGTGACTCCAACACCTTTTGAACAAATATTTTCAAGTGTATAGCAAATTCATATGCCAATTGATCAGATACCTATAACAATATTGTGCTTCCCTTTCAATGCAATTCAGTAATTCACAAAACTATAGATCAACACAAATGTTTTTTATAGCTCACAAGATTCTACTATTGAGTGAAAGCATTTGTTCGGTCTCATTTTCCATCACAGACAATTCAGTAAGTAACAAATATTTATGTAAAGAGATGTCTTTTTACGACTCGCAAGCTTTGACTGTTTACGTGAAAACTTTTGGTCGGTCTCTTCTTTCAACATGGACAATTTATATTGTTCCGATGTGAAAGTGTCTGTATGGGCCGTACATTCATGTAGACATATAGCTACCATGTCATTTGTTGACAGAAAGTTCCAGAGGTGACAACGTGCTTCAAAAATATCACAATTCATATTTCACTGTGCTATTGAAGTCGATTTATATGCAACCTCGCTTGGCGGGAAAAATAGAAACAACATCACACAAGAGAATCATGACAGAGAGAACCCTCGCCTTGAGCAGGCATGACACCAGTAGATGCCAACTCACCAGACAAGAAGTACGAATGACGCACGGTGTCAAGACCTATAAGAGCAACGGCTATGCCAAACTAAACGGCGATAATGAGAACTTCTTTTGTAAGTTTGTCTTTGTCAAATGACCTAGTGGGCTTTGTCCCAATCATTTCAAGAGGTTGATCAAGAATGCGTCACAGCACATCTCGATTATGGTGGGACAAGTCTTTAGCATCTCGTTAGGGCTAGTAACGATGCGCCGCCAGGATGATGTAGTGGCTAAGGCACTCGGCTGCTGACCTACAGGTCGCGGGATCGAAGCCCGGCTGCAGCATCTGCAATTTCAATGGATGAAAAATTGCTGTAGGTCTGTGTGCTCTGATTTGGGTGCCCCTTAAAAAGAATTCCAGGTGGTCAAAGCTTCAAGAGCCTTCTACTACAGCGTCCCCCATAATCGTATGGATGTTTTGGGGTGTAACCCCGCATATAAATCAATCAATCAATCAAGGTTTGCTAACGATGAAAGGGTCGTGTATCACTAAGCACCTTCTTATTCTAGACAGAAACACCCTGCTGAAGGAAATGCGCCATTACCCGTAGTGTTTGGAGGCCCGCACACCGCACTGGCAGAAAATAGCTGTGATGCCTTTGTCACAAGCTTTCGCGAACCTTGAAAACGGTACTTCAGCCGAATGACGTCAAATTCACAAAACGCAAGCGGCCTTTGTTGACTGTATAAAAGGCGTGGTTTACGAAGTGCTTTGAGAATGCGGAAACGTGTACGTTGGCTTTACTGGGAGGTAGCTAAGGAAGCTTGTTAATATAAGAAACGCGTGTGATGGACAGGACTTTGAGGTTTTTTTTTTATCTAGTCACTGTGTAGCCTGATAGGAAGGCACTCCCGGCCCAAACAACACCTCTACCAATATTAAGGGCAAAAGTCGGATAAATCGTGTCAATACTGTAGCATATCACTTTGCATATCTCAAATAGGGTTGTGTAAGCGTGTTATGCCTGAGGCATACTAATAACAAGAAGGAGGCGGATGAATTGTGTGTCAGATAGTAAGAATATGTAAAACTTTTTCAATACACGTTGTTGGGAGTTGAGCGCTCCTCATCGTCGTTCCTGTTCAATACGTCTGTAGTTAGTTTTTGTGCAGTAGTGTGCCAGAATGATGTACCAACATGCTTAATTCCCCACTTTAGGCAACCTTAAGACTAGCGCCAAGATGCTTCTCTCACCACACCTTAAGACACTTCGTGAGACCTCGCGAAATGTGACTTGACGTCGAGAGTCACGCTCAGCAACGAAATGCAACGATCATAGACGCCATGACACAAAAGCATTCATAAGATTGCGTCTTCTCTTCGTAAACTATTATCACTTTGTCAAAAGCGTTCAAATCTCGATAAGTAATGGGGGCGGAAGTACAGCTACATGACTAAGAACAATAAAGAAAGATATAGTCTTCATAAAACATATACATTAAACACGCGTCCCGCGGACGTGAAGCTGTCAGCTTGGCAAGTAACTGAGTTCGTCCTCTACTTTCATGTGCAAAGCACTTTACCGAACCAGACTGCGTCGTTTGCTGTCCTCGTTGTTTGGCGTAATGCAGGCGAAACAAAGCAACGCATAGCTATCTGAGCACGCGCTTGTCTCAAAAAGGCGTCTTTTTCCGAGTAATAATGAAGATATCAAGTGGAGTGCACTCTAAACATTACCACGTGTAAAAATGTCGAAAAAGCGGTTTGAAGAAAAAAGTAGAATAAAAAAGAAAAAAGTGGACGAAAATTATAAGTATACAGAAATCAAGAGGAAAAAAAATAGACAGAACCATGTGGAAGATACACTAAAAGTAATTAAACAAATTAGTGAGAAGCGATAAAATGTTGCCCAGCTCCGCACTTCGTTCAAACTTGGCACGGCTAGTGCGAGGCTGCCTTAATTTTTTAATATTATTACGTATGTTCATAAGGCCCACACAAACTACTAGTCTGACGAATGGCGCCTTAGACACCCTATGCGGCAACCAGGTTTTCGCGAATAATAGTGAAAGAAATATTGTAGGTTTCTAAGTCGGCATTTGGCTTCAAGTCGTTCTGAAGATCAGCAATGATATGTTTCTTCAAAGCTGACGTCATATAGCCTTACTAAAAGACTCATATGGCAGATATCTCAAAAACGTTCTGTTAATGGCAACGTTGGCAAGCATTTTTTCAACTTTCCCCCCTCTTCTCATCGATCTTCTTAACTTCCCCGCTACTTGCGAAGTGCGATGTTTCGTGACGTTGGCACACAGGCTAAGGTGAGTTAGAGACTACTGCTTCAAAGCATACGCTTTCCATTGCTCGGTATTTGCGATAGCCTATTAGACAGTCAATGTTAACATTACTTAGGCGCTACTAGCTGTTGCTAAGTTGTCAATATCGCAAAAGTGCTATCCTATGTGGTGGCGACATCTTTGTTTCTTATAAACCATAATTATTTAGTCAATGTTGTCTCCATAGCGTACTTACGCCCGCAATAGCATCGGGTAATGAACGCAATGCGACTGATCACCAAGTGAAAGCATTTCTTCACGATAAGTTTAAATTTTTTACTGCTTCACTTGAATGATTCCATTGATCGGCACCTTCAAAATTTAGAAAGTTAAATTTTCTCAACCAGTTGGCTCCTAAACACTGTGCCAAAGATCGAAAATAAAAAGAAGTCACAATGAACACGAAGAACACAGCGCTGTATGCAGTTGGCACTGAAAACTGTGTTTTGTGTGTTCACTTCTTTTTATAATTGCCATCTGCCTGAGTTCAATAAACGATCCACAAGAGACATGTTGCCAGAAACAGCAAACCTGAGCTGTTGTTCGAGAAAGGGAATATGTCTACGAAAAATAATAAATTATTTCGATTATGTGTACAGACGGTTTTTTTGCCTATAGGCGAAGTTTAATTGTGGAACCTCACAGTTTATCGACCCTATTGTTATACAATATACTATGAATATAGTTTGACATGTATTCAGTCTTCTTCCCCTCTCGTGTTGTTACGTTGCATAGCAACGCCTGACTGTCTACTTGTCTCAGCTCTTTCCGGCTTCACCAATTCTGTGTGGTCGAAAAAGGCGTCACATGAGGCTCAAACAACTGCGCATGACAAGCGTCTTATTAAAACGTATAAACAAGCGCATTGATCAGTTACGTAGCATTTCAACGTGATAAACAATAAGTGCAAATCGAAAAAAAGTTTAAAGTTCGCGAATTTGTAAACAGGGGCGACGCACGTGCGTAATAGTTTTACCCCCCCCCCCCCTCCCCCCAAACGACGCTCATGAGTTTTGACAGGATGACTTTGGAGAAGTCAGTGTTTCAAAGAAGCACATGGATTAGGCTGGTGAACTTAGTCTATCACTGTGTTCCAATTCGCAACAAAGCGACATCTGTTACGTTGACCGCATGTTCATGAATTGAAACAGTGCAGTTAGAGAGACGCAGCACCCGCATCATGAGCGCCGGAGCGCTGTAGGCCTCTAAGTTGGCGTAGTTATGATTGCATCTTACCGCAATGAGATGATCCTAGAGTGCAAAATGAAAATAAAACAAATTATAAAATATTCCAGGTTCGAGTGAGAATGGAGGTCGTTTCCTTGATAAGCAGGCGTTCTACCACAGAGCAGCGCGTCTGCTTCCTTTTCCCTCTTACAATGCACATATTACAAATTAGATTTACGTATATAGTTAAAATTATTGCTAAGATAACTTCTTTCGCTTGGAAATGCACTCGAAGTAGCATTTGTGTTTTCAAAACACACGCGTCCTGCGTACATGCTTCACAATACAACATCTTATATCACTCTATTAATGTGTGCTACAAGCGTACAATTCCATCGGATATCAAAGCATGTGATTATCTTAGTGACTTCATAGTTAAAGCCGACCACCCACTACAAAAGCAAACACGTTACTGCGCCCGTTTTATTAGGGGCACGTATAGTGCGTGCATGTTAAATTCTAAAAGACTTCACGCGTAAAATTACCGATGGTTCAAAGCATGCTAAACATTACACAAAATGCTGCCACATATGGAAGCTTCACTGACGCTACCCACTTTCAGGTTTATTGCATACAATGTAGTAATCCACAGTATAAAAATTTTGATTAACTTCATAGAATAAAGGGTGTGCATTAGGTGGTTAAAGCACGGACTAGGTAGAAGATATCGCTGTCTCTTTCGACTCTTAAAGGCGAAGCTTAAGGATCCCCCAATTTTCCCGACATCCTGTTGCGGAGGATAAAGATTAGACTTTGAACATAAATATCAACTTATGAATAAAGATGCTTATAGGCAGGTTATTTATTCTATAAAAAGCGCATTGCACGGGCCAGAAGTTACCAGGCAAAAGATAGTTTTACAACACGCATCTTATATTTTACAGCTATTGAAACAACTTTAAAATATTACTTCCGTGAGATACACCTAAAACAGAAAAAACAAGAAATAATATTTTTTGCACCACGGCAAATAAGGCTGCAATACTTGGACTTAGCCATGCCATATTTTTTTGTCCAGCACACGTGACGTGAAGAGCAGTCAATTTTGTTTATTTTGCAGCATTCTGAAGCAATTGTGGTGAGACTAGTTAACATACCCCTGTGTTTGTTTTAGACTATGCAGTGAATGTCACAGTCGGAACTGGTAAGAAGGCGGCTCGCGGAGCAAAATGATGAATTGCTAGGTGGTATCACGTAGGAAAAACTATGAACAGAAGAAACGCCACGTCCACACTACTTTTCTTTCTTCATCGGCTCCTTGAGTTTTCGCAATTGTCAAGGACTCCCGCCGTGTCAGCGTGGCGACGTATGCTGACCGCTACGAACGCTTTTTATCGTGGGTACCGGTCGTTTGAACTGTTTGAAGTTGGCTGATCTAGAGGCCTAGCTTTACCCCACAAAGTTCTGAACATTATTCTTGCTTGGTAACGTTAAAGAGTTTGAAACTGACTCTAAATCAAACCAGTGGCTAAATATTGCTGATAGTGGCTGCTCTATAAAAATAAGCTTTTATATCGGTTTAGTCAGAAACATTTGAAGCAGCCGCTTACAGGCATCATGAAAGCCCTTGTTAGTCACTATTTCCCGCTCTTAAGATGATGTTCTGTGACAAAAGTGCATAGAACTCAACAGCCACTTGCCTAAAATACGGCTTCGATAGATCAAGGACGATGACTATGAGGACGTCGATTATCAAAGCGTTGATGCAGAGCTTTTGTAGAGCTTATATATCTTGAACGCTGAAACGCTGATGGGAATATTCAAAACGTTCTTACCAGCGTTAGCAGGCTGATGGTGGCAATAATTAATGATGAAAATGAATATGCTGATATGAATTCGTTATAAAGCATTGGCCCTAGAAGTACCTATGAAGGTTGTTATGCCAGTAATGAACGCGTACAACTGATGGTTATGAAAGCGTTCATTATAAGTTCCACTAAATAAATGTCAAATGCGTGCAAACACAGCCGCCAGTAATGTAAGTTTTTATATACGAAGAAGGAAGGTGATGGAGCCAGTGTAACAGGAGTTGACAACTTTACAAGCGAATTCTTTCCTTTTGGAAATGAAAAAATGTTTTGTTCTTTTTCAGGATATTCATTGTTCTGCTTCAGTTATTATTCCGTTGTTCAAAGTATGACAAAACATCATCTGATGAGGGATATACATGTTTTTAGCATACAGAGGCAATCTTTAAAGCTTCCACAAAAGTGAATTTATCAATTTATGTTTTATTCAAACATCTAGAAGTGCTTGTTTTGTGTTAACTTTTTTATAGTGTGCCCCACAAATTACTTTCTCGGCTGTACTAGTCTTCGGAGACAAAGGTTCATCATCTCAATTTCTTGCCGTACTTCACATCTCGGTGGATAACCCCAATTATCCACAAGAAAATGCATTCACACAATGCATGTGAAATGTTTTGCAAGGTGGTATTTGACCTGGTGTCATTTTGTTAAAGTATATCATTTTCTATATGTCCCGTTGAACTGTTTAAAAATTGTTTTCCTCAATTACTGATAACAAATCAGCATCAATCTATTTCAGCCTCGATGAGCACAGAACGTTTGGTACTGGGGCTTCCCGAACTACATTCACCAAAAACAACTAACGTAAGCCTTTATTCTTCACACAGTTGACCCAATAAGTAACTTTTTGAGCAAGTTCCAGAAGAAAAGGCTGTTGAAAATGAACTTCATCGTATGCTTCATAGCCCTTACTATTTTCCTAATGAGGTGAGAATCTACTTTTCTCATACTGTTCCAAAAGTGATGAACTTGACGAGCGTGTGACATTGTATATAGGCACAGTCTTGGCCTTACTAGAAATGTCCCACGTCTGATGGGATCAGAAGTATATACGTGGCAGTGATAAAGAGCTCCTTTTGGAGAAATTCCCGTGTCGGTGTCGGAGTGGATATCATTGGTTGTGAGCGAAAAATTACCTTATGTGTGATAAAAAAATCGAGAATTATCTCAATGAAAAAACAATATAAACTTCCGGGTGTGACCGAGGCTCTAAACCGGTCATTCGCATGGCAAGCAGGTGCTATACCACACAGCAGTGCCTCTTTTCTTTCTCTCTCTTACATAATATCTATTACAAATGCGGTTTACGTATACACATATCGTACCAAATGCTTAAGGCCCCTTTACAAACAATTGCAAGAAGTAGTACAAAACAATCCCATACACCACTAATTTCAAAATGGTACTTGTGCTGCACACTTCGTGAACTCTTGATACTAGTCCGGCTGAAACTGCAGTTATCATAAACGTCGCCACAGTGCTTTCTACAAATTTTCTCTGTCAAGACACCATTGGTTAATATTACCTGGCGGGGTTTAACGTCCTAAAACCACCAAATGTATATGACAGCCACCGTCGTGGAGGGCTGCAGAAATTTTGCCCCTCTGGGGTGTTTTAACCCGCAACTAAGTCTATGTGCGTGGGCCTCAAGCATTTTCACCTACATCAATAATGTGGCCACCGCGGATGGATTCGATGCCGTGATCCAAGTGCACGATGTTAGAACGCGCGTCTAGCGGCAGGAGGGACTTGGCAGGGGAGACGGGATGGCACAAAATTTAGTAACGTTGACGCAGCAGTCAACGGCGCACCCAGTCACGAACTTGCACGTTTAGTTAGCACGAAACGTAGCGTCTTAAAATTAGCACTGGTGTCGCTAGACTTCCAGGATGTGACAGGCTCGATAACGCATCGAAGCGGCGTCTGCGAAGTCGTGCGAAGTTGGAATGTCGGAGTGTGGTTGTAGAAGCTAAGTATGCAATATTAATGACAACCAGCAGGAGCGTCCACAGAACAAATGTTACTGTCATTCCTGCAGCAGCAAGCATTTTCGAAGTTATATGCTCCACGCATGATTTTTCGCGGTGCATGGCCATACGCGCATATTGGGGACAATACGCGAAAAACACTCACATTGTTGTTTTTTTTTTGCTCTGCGCTTCTCTTTACGGAGGTTGGTAAATCGGTCATGTGGTCCAGTTAAAAGGCTGCCGCTGACTGCACGTGAGAGGAGCCGTGGGATACACTTTACACACGCAAACACCCGCACTTGCGTACATATATATTTGTAATTAAATACACATATATATGATTATTGTGTCAGTTAAGAATAAATGAAGCGGTGCAATATGATCTTATGATGTGTAGAAATGTCGCAGGCTCTGATAAATGCTAACAGCTTCATATCCCAAAGATAACCATCTTTTAACCGTTGTGCGACGATGCCAGCGGTAACAAAGGCATTACTTACACCAGAAGCACTGCGTTGATATGTAGCGCTCGTGTTTCAAAGTGCCCTGGAGAATTCTACGTACGCCAACCTCAGTGGATGGTGTTTACCAACATTTGAAGTTACTACTAGGTCAAGCCCGTTTCCCAGGAAACGAAGAATCTCATTAAGAAGCGTCAAATCATGAAAGTCTCAAGTAAAAGAGACAAAATAGAACTGGCAGAGCTTTCGAAGTTGATTAATAGGCGTAAGGTATCCGATGTAAGAAGGTATAACATGGAGAGAATTGAACACGCTCTGAAAAATGCAGGAAGCGTCAAATCAATGAAGAGGAAACTTGTGGTAGGCAAAAATCGAATGTATGCACTAAGGGACAAAGAAGGCAAAATAACTACCTATATAGATAGGATAGGTAAAATAACGGAGGAGTTTTACAGAGATCTGTACAGTAGCCGGGAAAACCACGACTTTAATACTATAAGAACTAGCAATAACTAAGATGACACCGCACCAGTAATGATAGAAAAAGTTAGAAAAGCTTTGGAGAGCATGCAAAGAGGCAAAGCTGCTGGTGAGGATCAGGTATCTTCAGATCTGCTGAAAGGTAGACGACAGATTGTGTTAGAAAAACTAGCGGCCCTGTTAACGAGGTGCGTCAAGACGAGAAGAGTACCAGAGTCTTGGAAGAACGCTAACATCATCTTAATACATAAGAAAGGAGATGACAAGGTCTTGAAGAATTACAGGCCGATTTGCTTGGTCTCTGTAGTATACAAGCTATTTTCAAAGGTAATTGCGAACAGAGTAAAGAAAACATTAAAATCAAATCAACCAAAGAAGCAAGCAGGATTTTGAACGGGCTAATCAACAATCGACCACATTCATACTATCAATCAGGTAATAGAGAAATGCTCAGAATATAACCAACCACTATACATAGCCATCATCGATTACGAGAAGGCGTTTGATTTAGTAGAAATATTAGCCGTCATGCAAACACTGCGGAGTCAGGGCGTCGATGAAGTATATATAAGAATCTTGGAAGAAATCTACAGGGGATCAACTGCTACCATAGTGCTTCATAAAGAAAGCAACAAAATAACAATCAAGAAGGGTGTAAGGCAGGCGGACACAATCTCCCCAATACTATTTACCGCGTGCTTACAGGAAGTGTTCAGGAGCCGAGAATGGGAACAGTTAGGAATAAGATTTAATGGAGAGTACCTTAGTAACCTGCGCTTCGCCGATAACATTGCATTTCTGTGTAACTCAGGGGACGAATTGCAACTCATAATTACGGAGTTAGACAAGGAGAGCAGAAAGGTGGTCTTAAAATGAATCTGCAGAAAACGAAAGTAATGTACAACTTCGGAAAAAAGCCGGGCTTCGAGATAGCTAATAGTGCTCCTCAAGTTGTAAAAGACTATGTCTACTTAAGGCAGGTAGTAACCATGGCGCCAAACCACGAGATTGAAGTAACTAGAAGAATAATAATGGGGTGAAGCACATTTGGCAAGCACTCTCAAATTATGACAGGTAGATTGCCACTATCCCTCAAGAGGAAGGTATTTAACAGCTGTATCTTGCCGGTACTTAGCTACGGAGCAGAAACCTGGAGACTTACAAAGAGGGTTCAGCTGAAATTGAGGATGACGCAATGAGCAATGGAAAAAAAAATGGTAGGTGTAACCGTAAACGACAAGAAGAGAGCAGAGTACATTAGGGAACAAACGGGGGTTAAGGATATCATAGCTGAAATCGAGAAGAATAAATTGACATGAACCGGGCATGTAGCGCGTAGACAGGATAACCACTGGTCATCAACGGTAACTAAGTGGATTCCCAGAAAAGGCAAGCGGGTCAGGGGAAGACAGAAGGTTAGGTGAGCAGATGAGATTAAGAAGTTTGCGGGTATAACGTGGAAGCAGCAAGCACAGGACCGGGTTAACTGGCGAAACATGGGAGAGGCCTTTGTCCTGCAGTAGACGTAGTCAGGCTGATGATGATGGTAATGAAGCCCCTATTACAATGTTACACATGTAATGCTTGTAAAATGAGATAGTCACCGCTGCAACCACACTCGATGTTTGAGCCATATCACACCTGCATAGGACCTTTTTCCAAAAACAGCGCGGAGACACAGCGTGGTGTTTGCATGTGGTCGAACACCTGAGCGCAAGGCGAAATGCTTGGCGTCGTTCCTGCTAAGACGATAATATTTATTCTTTGCATCTATGGGGTCAACGCTACCGAAATCATTTTTTCTTTACGCTCTCCTATTTAAACATGCCAGAAGATCCTTCACACCATGCGAAGCGATGTCACGCGAAGCATCTGCAGGGAAGGTGGCCATGGAGTAATTTTTAATTGAGCAAAACAACTCGAAATCGCGCTAGACATATGTGCCAATATTATACCCAAATTCTTGTACAGAGGGGTCCTTATTAAAGGGAACACAGCCGCGCCTGTCGTATGTTGGGCGTTACCGCTGGCTGATTGAGGCAACTGGTTCCGCGCAAGAGCGGTGAGCGGTGTGGGCGGCGTTCGTTTTCCGTCTGCTGCTGTTGCAGCCGTGAGCCGTGCTTACGGAACAGAGCACGCGCTACACGTGTTCGGACAAAATCTTTGGCGCGTACGCGAAGCAGTTTCACATGATTCATGTCATGACCAGCCAGATATTCATCTAAAATCCTTACTTACTCATACTAATTTTACTCAACCTCAAGTTAAACAGGCGGTCACAAGAGCACCCAGAATCATCCGAATAGATAGATAGATAGATAGAAAGATAGATAGATAGATAGATAGATAGATAGATAGATAGATAGACAGATAGATAGATAGATAGATAGATAGATAGATAGATAGATAGATAGATAGATAGATAGATAGATAGATAGATAGATAGATAGAGAGGTAGTGCATTGAGTTCACTAAAAATGCTTCTCAACTAAAAGACCACACAATCGCACACAGCGGCTTTTCCTGGTGTTATCCTAAGCGGTTAATATAATGATGCATTTTCAATGTATCTATTTTTTATTTTTTATTTTTTTAATACTGTAAGCCTTTCTCAGGCTCATACAGGGTGGGCGAGCAAATATACACAGTCGCGTACAAACCAGGCAATATCGCACATAGCAGAAGAAACAGAATCACAAGATGATGGTGAAAATAAAACTTGTACGATGAAAGCAATTGTACAAAATCATGGACAGGACAATTTAAGCAGTAAAGTGAATACGAGTGAACTGACATTGCTGCAGACAATACGAGTGAACTGACATTGCTTGGATATGTACACCAGTGATCTGTGCAAAGCAAAAGTTTCAGAGGTGTAAATAAGCGCCGTCCTTGCTTCCTAATTATCCAACTGCATCTCGCATAACTAATTAACGCTTTTGTTTTTGTGTATCATCGATAATTGTCGAAAAGAAATTGAAAGATCTGAGCCAAATATTTGTCCATTTTGCAGCTCTGATTGGCAGCCTTCAAGCAATCCTACAGTACAAGCGGGGAAAGTATTATTCGGCCACAAAGATTGCTGGAAACATGTAAGTACAATATTGATTGTGATGTACCTCAAATTCAATTTCTAGTGCATTTCGTATATCGCATCGAGCGGTTAAGGTGCGCTCAACGCAAAATAGTAGTCAGTACTGTATTCGTGTGGAGAAGAGCGTACGAAAACCTTCGCCAGTAACTGCAGACAACTGGAGTTTAATGCACTGTCACAAGGAATATTAGAGTGCGTTGTGGCGTTTATTATCAAAAGAGCCGTGGACATTAGAAACGCGAAAATTGGGTTAGTTTGTGAATTTTAAAGAAATCAGCAAATTCAATGCACAGAAACAGCTACATTTGGCGGAAAGAATGACAGTGACTGATAGTGTCCATCTGCTCGAAGCAGTGCACGTTTACTTTTGCCTTATGTGTTGCACAAGTCGTCTTCACCGCAAACAGAGGTGGGCATCAGCAACTTATGCTCAATAAGGTAATCACTGTGCATTCATGCACAGAGAACACTTCAGTTCCTTTTCTGAATAACAAAAACCACGAACAGCAGCACACACCTGAGCAGTCAATAAAAAAGATAGCTGATAAAGCGAATAGAACGGAAGACAAACATACAGAACTCTGGTGCTCTCGGTTAAGAAACTAAAGTGGAAAAAGCGTGAATTTGGAAATATTGAGGCTGTGACATCGCGCTTCAGCTTGAAAGTCTACTCTGGCCAAACGATCACAGAGTAATACCTAATTAGTGCAACGATGAGAAAATCATAGTCAAATACAGCACGAAGACCGAAAAGAAAGGTTCACAAGGTTCGCGCTGGCTCTTGTGAACCTATAGTTTGGTGTTCGTGTTGTGTGTGGAAAAGTTTCAGTATGCAGCAATACCAACTTGCCCACCTGTACCTCTTATGACGCAAGTGCTTATAACTCATCATTCCTACGTCACTCACTAGTAAACATTCAGAGCACCATGTTCGTGAATTAGCGGCGAACTGGAGTGATTTGTCGGACTTCAGATGACACTTCTGTATGAAATGATCATGTGTAAGGTTGACGTTGCCTAGCTAGTATTTGACTGTTTGGACCGTCATCACCACTGCAAAGGGGCCGGTAAGTGGAGACATCCCCAATGAAACACATACTAAAACAAAACGGCAGAAGCAATCATCGCATTCTGACAAAATTGTCTTCCGCATCAAGTTCTCAGGTGATTTTAATCAGCAACGTGAGTTTACACAAATGTTCATTCAGACGTCGCTTACATTTACATTTGTGTATTCAGCATCACGCTGAATGCAAGAAAGTTTCTCCTATAGCCACAAGTGCGCAATATTATTGGAAAGAATAATTAACCCACAGAAACAAATTTTGCGCAAATAGTTGACTATTGAACAAACATAATCGTAAGACTAGCTGCCCTTCAAAAAGTTTTCCTTTCTTTATTCCGAGCTATTCACGCAGTTAATGGAAGAGCGTGCGCTTGATAGCACCTGAAAAGAAAGGCTAATTAAAAGGAAAGGAACAAAGTAACCGAACATTAATCCAAACACGGGTCTTGAGACAAAAACACAAACACATGGCGGCAAGACTGCTTAACCTCAGGCCATCTTAGAAAAATGAGGGATCAGAACTGGAATATCGCGATTGAAGCCCTAGAGGAAAACATCACTGTGGCCGCGAAAGCGGCACAGAAGGGATTGTGCTTGCTTTCAAGCTGCTAAACAAACCAACAAGAGCAGCACGCGATACAATCAACAGTGTATTATCGTATGTTAACACATGATAATAAAAAAAGGGCCCGTCTCAAACAGCACACTTGGAGAAAAAATTCCTAGTGAAGCTTAGCGAAATTATTTCGTGAAGATAATAGTGGTCATACCTGGCAACATTCGGTTTAATGCAACGCTAATGAATAATTAAAAAAAACGTCACGAGCATGCAGACCTTCAAGCCTTGGGCGGACTATTGGTGAAAGAAAAGAGGCTGTGAGATCACTTCAATGTGATGATATACGGCCAACTTCAATACTTCATTAGTCTTGAAGATTTTATGGAGACCGGTGACAAATATCAACAATGTGATCGGCCTAGTTTTTATGTTTGTGCGATTCGCAGGCAAGTGGAGCCAAATGGCTGACATCTTTAGGACCAAGGTAATTTTATCAGGGAACATGTTACTGAAAATTCTAATACAGGAAACCATCATCGTTGGCTAGACAAGCTCCTTTGTTTATCATGACAGTTAGGTCAGGGCCCCATAGAATCAAAACAAATGGGGAAACTGGTGGGAGGGCCAGCTTCTTCAAGAGAAACAAATCTCATGATACAGAATGTTTTTCAACAACAAGTGAGAAGAGCACGTCATCTCCGATTTCCTACAAGCTCAATATAGCACCAGGAATACATGTTTGGAAGAATGCCTTTAAAACTGCCTCTATTTCCTCGCATACATCCGTGGCTTACAATGTACAAACATGGGCTTGCCAATACACTAAACGCTTTCTTGGTTGGAGTCGTGGTATGGTCCGGGAAGCCGACCTACAGCCTAACATTGTTCGAACACTGAAACTTGGGACCGATTCAGCCAAAACACATATAGAACCAACCACCTTCAAAAAGAAGGGAACAACTTGCGCTTTTCATCTTTTAGACCCACTCGTCCAATTGAACCAGGCGTACAAGAAAGAAGTTATTTAAACATATGGCAACTTTGCGGCATACAGATGTCCTCTTTTAGAGTGGTGCTTGAGCTACAGGAAGCAAGCATGGCGATAAATATCTAGAGCATGTAACGAGTGCCCTTCAGGCGTTCATTTTGATACTTCATTTACAGTAACGTCATTGGAGTGATTGCCATGGTAACATCCATGTTTCGTGAAGAAGCATTCAAGACGGCTTCCTGTTGCCCTCAGTGTGTGAAATTCGTGATTGCATAACTATTTCGATAGACCCTCAAAATGGCAAGCGTCACTTTTTTCAGTTACTAACATGGTTTCAAATATTCAATTGCATGACGTCTCTGCAGCAACTTGTGAGATGTTTCTTTGACATGGCTCCATGTGTCCTATACCCTTCTCCGGACGACTTTTTAAAGAGCGTCATTTGCTTGTTCTCCAACGAGAGCGTGTATGTCGAGGTTGTCTAATCCGAAGGTGCCGGCGTGTGTATTTTTTAGGACACCAGCGTGACTGCATTGTGTAAAAATGTGAACCGTGGCGTGGGTGATGGAGCGGAGATGCCGAGGAATAACAAGCAGCTCCTTTCGACCAACGGAGTTGTAGCTGTGGTGGTAGAGTAGGTTATCTCGAACGGCGAAGTGCTGGGCTTGGCGCCGTAGCATTCGAGAGACAGGAAAATGCGTCTAGTTTAAGAGGAAGTCTATAAGCGAAGTGATTCAGAGGTCTTTACGTTGCTCGAAAGGCATTTAGGAAATGTTGATGGCAAAAGCAACACCCATAGAAATAGACAAGCAGATGGGCTTAGCAAGCAAAGGTGAGCGGGGAAGGGCATCCAAATCAGAATGCTTGTGATCAGATCGGTACACAACACAAATGCTGAATTTTCGCAGACGGAAATTCGTGTAGGTCAACCGACATTCTGAACTTTTAGCAAAATAGCAGGCTTAGGCCATGGTGATCGGTCACAATATTGTTACGATGAAAGATGTTCATTTGAAGATGGGCTGATAGAAAGGAACTGAATGGCTGCCGTCCGGCACCAATTCACTCGCAAGACAAGCGTTCTTCGTCGCCCTCTTCTCTTCGTTTTCCCTGTCGTGTTAGCGTAGCACTCGTCCCTTCATAGACGAAGCCCACCGGGGGAGTAACGGCTGCGTGAACGCGAAGTCTCGTGGTTGACATCACACTGGGCGCACGACGGGAATAAGTTGCGTCTGCTGAGAACGGCAGCCGTGATGGAGGAGACGAGCTATATCGGGTACGTGAGGTGATTGAGACAATTAACGATTACGAAGGAGCCGGTGTAATAGGCCAGAAACTTTTTACGAAGGTTACGCTTGCAAAATGGTGTCCAAAGCCAAACTGTGTCGCCTTTGTCGTAAAGCACGTTTTTGTGCCGTGAATCGTAGGTGATCTTCGAAGAGCCCTGGTATGCCAACGTACGAAGTCGACTTACACGCAGTGCTTCCTCAGCGCGGCAAAAAGTCTAAGCAATAGAAATATCCGCATGATTATCAAATGGCAGATGGATGTCAATGAAGAATCGGGATGGTCGAACGTAATGACGTAGAAGGGGCATTAGTCAGTGACTTCATTCATCGCCAAGTTGTAGGCATACGTTATAAATGAGAGTATGTGATCCCAATTCTTGTGCCTTCCCTTGTCGTACATAAAACACAAATTGGTGGGCTTGACGAGACAATTTGTCTGCAGAAGATAGGGGCTTGAATGGCAAAATTAACAATCACAGATAAGCAAAGGCTCTTCGGCCACGTCGGCAACGAACTGGGGTCCACGATCACTTACAATAATGGGAGGTGGTTCATGATGAAGTATGACTGTCGACAGGAGGGAGTTCGAAACATCGATTGCCGTGCTGGTTGGCATTGTGGTGGTCTCCACATAACGCGTCAGGTGGTCAACACAAACGATGACCCAACAATTATTGTTTGATGATGCTTGGGTGTTTCATGTCTGGTAGTGTGTGTGCGTGAAGATGTCGGCGTTTGCGCTCAAATAGTTTTAAATACGACAGTCTTTCTTAGCGACCTTTGACGGAAAAATTTTAGTTTGTCTGTCTGTACACTAGTCTGTTTGTCTGCCTTTAACGATATCTCAAATGACCAATCCCATCCGCTGCGCCCACCAATACTACTCGAGATTCATCGTTCATACTTGTGCGATTGTCAATTAAGAGCAATTATTGCGCATATCAGATGTACTGTAACAACAGCTCTATGTTTTGTAGGTGTGCACTTATACTAGAGAAAGCACACGCAAGTAATTCTGAGAACCGTAGAGTTAAACACGCCGCTTTGACAGTGCAACGTGGGGCTCAAAAAGGCAAGTGTTACCAACGCTTTGCTAAAACAACGCGGTGGTAACACCTGCCTGTCACTTTGAGTTCTACATCTTATCGTGTCCGAGAATGGCACGCATCTCTCTCCACAGGCGCGAACGCCTTCCTTCGTTTTCGAAGATAACTGCCAGATGGTGCTCATGTCTAACGTGCTTCAATGCGCTCGTCCGCCTCTGCTGCACGCTCGAGGCAATGTAACGCAGTGCCTTAAGAATACCATTCACCAATTTTTTGTGCAGAAATTGCAATAAATGTTTGTTCACTCTCTTCAGGCGAAAGACTATCGTCTTTCGACAGCATTTGCAATGTAACATGCGGAACCGGGGCCAATTTTTTTTTAAAAGAACGTCAAGTCGCTGGTGGTATTCTGCAAATGTGCGACCGAAATTTACGACGTCATCAAGAGAGCATAAACAAACATCCCAATTTAGACCGCACAGATTCATGATCATGATTCTTTTGAACGTTGCGGGCGCGTTGCAGAAACCAAGCGGCATCACTTTGAATTCAAACAAACCATCTGGTGTCACAAAATATGTCTTCTTTTTGTCAGTGAAATTCATTGGTATCTACCAGTAGGCCGATCGCAGATCCACTGATGAAAAATTGGACACCGATTGGAGAGATTCATTGACGTCATCGGTGCGGGGAAGCGGAGACACATCCTTTTTCGTCATGAAATCGAGGCACCGGTAGTTGATGAAAAACCTCCAGGATTTGTCTTCCATTTTCACATGTATGGCAGGCGCGGCCAAAGGGCTAGACGAATCTTGAATGATGCCCTTGACCAGCATGTCATCCACCTGGTCAGCAATGACCTTTCGCTCCGATGCGGAGTCGCAGTAAGGCCTTATTGGATGCGCTAACCGGGTGTCAATCCTGTGACAAGCCCGCGTGTTGGGAATGCGCACTTACTTAGTTTCCTGGCTGAAATCAAATGGTGATGCGTGCTCCCTTTAGACACTTACTGCACTTGAAGCTTCTGGAAAGTCAGTGCTTTGTTAACCATACTCAGCAAAAGTGAGTAGTCTTCAGAAACATCATGACTAATATCAGTTGCTTAGACATCGTGCGATGTGTCATTATAAAGCTGTTAAATTGATGTTACCATCCACTTCAAACGATGCAAGCCTCATACCCCTGCGTAGGAGAACAACCTCGCCAGATGCATTTGTCACCCATAGTGTGGTTGTTCTGTGGGGCAAAGAGATGACGCATCGAGGTACGAACGCAATTTTCGTCGTTATAATTGAAGAGATAGGCTCGGTAATAGCAGCAAGTGCCTCAAAGCCAACAATATCAACTGCGATTCAAACTCTTCATACCAAATGTGCCGGGAGGACGAAAACTTCAAGGATGGTGAGGGTGCACAAACAAGTAGAAGGTAAATGGGGAAAAGGGGGCGGGAAAAGCTCGCCGGTTCCACAGTCAAGCGTAGCACCACACTGCTGCATGAAGTCAAGGCCAAGAATACATAATGTGTAGATTGAGCAAAAACTGCAAATTTAGCTTTATATAGTTTGTCTGAAAAATGGCCCCATATCTACTTTTTAACCTACAATTGTCGTTATAAGACGATATCCTTGCGTCTGGAGAGATTGAAAAAAACGTTTCTTTGATGTTCTGCGGAAGAAAATCGGTTAATGGTAGTTTAGAGGCACTGCTTTAGAGTGCCTCGCGCGTGCAGGGGAGGCTAACGAGCGCACCAAGTCACGTCACACGTGAGACATGAGCGCTATCTGGCAGTTATTTTGGAAAGCGAAACACGTGGCTCTGAGACGAGCGTGCGCGCCCGTCTCAGAGGTGATAAGGCGTAGAACGCATGGCGACAATTAGGGGCCACCACCATGTTGTCTCAGCGAAGCGTTCGATACACTTCCCTTTTCGTGCAAACGTTGCAAGGTCAGCGCCGTGTGATGAACGCTACGGTCCTTAGAATAACTTGTCTATGCCTTTTCTAGTAAAAGATGCGCACCCGGAAAATATAAACGTTGTTGTGGTGGCTCAGATATGCTCAATAATTGCTTTTATACGACAATTGCAAAAGTATGAACGATGAACCTTGAACAACATTGGTTGACGCTGCGAATGGGGTCGGCCGCTTGGGGTGTCTGCTGGTGCCCTTTAAAAAGCCCGGAACGGTTAATGGTGAACAAACAGACAGACAGACAGACAGACAGACAGACAGACAGACAGACAGACAGACAGACAGACAGACAGACAGACAGACAGACAGACAGTCAGTCAGTCAGTCAGTCAGACAGACAGCCATATAGACATGCCAAAATTTTTGCATCAAAGATTCCCTATATAGAAGTATCCTATATAAACAGTGGCCACAGAAGCCTACTCAAGGCCCACCCAGAATGGGTCTGATTGCTTGCTAGATGACTCTCCTCGCTTTTATTCTTTTGTTAAGACATGTAATAGCCTCCTCAAGAGGACATTACTAAAGTTTGGCATCATTTTTTTAAAACAAGAAATTGTAATTATTTGTCCAATTCTCCGTATCCGCTCTACAATATGTCCCTCTGAGGAAATTTATTGCTTTACAACAAAAACAGTAAAATATGACTAGAAAGCGTGTTCTTTCTGCATTTCTTTCGCACAAAAAGGCACAGTCGTCTGGTTTAGATGTACTGTACATGTATTCCCTTTGTAGAAGCAAGCGTGAGTAGCCAAGTGGTAAATACACTCGCTTTCAGAGCACGAGGGTACGAGTTCAAATCCTAGCATCGGAAAGAAAACTTTTTGTTACTTTATTTATGCTTAAGACATTATCGGGTCTGAGCAGCCACTCGTGGCACTGAAAGCAGCGCAGTAGTTGGGCCGCAGGGTCCTACGGAAGTGTATACTCTTTATGTACTTGTGTTTTTCTATGGATCTCCAAGAAAGACATGGTGAACACACGAAGAATTTGGAGCAATTGTCCACTTATGGCACGAAATCTGTGAGTGTTGTCTCAGCGAAACATTACGACCGAGTTTGGTTTAGAAATCCAGACTGATGATAGATCCACTCGCTCCCGTGTCAACTCGCTCCCGTGTCCAATGGAATGGCCACCTCCTCAGCCTAGACGATCTGTTGAGCCTCAACAAAAGCCGCCTACACGACCTGTTGAGCCTCAACAGAAGCCACCTCAAGAACAAGCATAAAATGCTGCAACGGCCGGGAAGCCAGACCATCGCGTGATGGTGATGCTAAGATCACTAGTGGACACCATTCGCATGTTGTTAAGCGACGTGAATACACCGTCAGCCAAAAGTGCCCTTCAAGTACTGAACGCGCTTAGTCCAGTGCTAGCAGCCCTAGAGTAGACCATGGCTAACCCACCACTGTCTTTCAGGGATGAGGTTCGTAAAGCAGCAATACTGCATTGGAATGCCAGGGGACTGAGATCGCGCATTGGTGACTTTTATCGATTTGTTTCCGGTAATAATAATAATTCCGTAATAGTATTAGTTCCGTAATAGTAATAATAATAATTCCGTAATATGTTTCCCGTAATCGCCATTTGTGAGCCGAACTTATCTAGTGCAATACGACTCTCAGGATACGAATCTTTTATGTCGTCTACTGTTACTGAAAGCAGCAAGGTTCTGGTGTACATTCGCCGAGACCTCACTTACATCCTTCCACCTGTACCATCTCATGACGGAAACAAATACGTATGCTTAAGAGTGAAAAAGAGGAGGCTCAACATCACTGTGGTTGGCGCATACCTATCACCATCAAGCCGTTTCAATAAAAAAAAAAAACTACGAGACATCGTAGCGTTTACTGCTGACCCGTGTGTTAACATTGGGGATTTTAACGCTCATCATACATCATGGGGATGTCAGAATATCAACATTAAGGGCAGAAGCTTGGTGTTTTTTGCCTCCGACAACCAACTTTCGTTACTGAACGATGGCAGTCCTACATTTTTACGTGGCTCCACATACAGAACATGTCTCGACTTGGCTTTTGTTTGGCGAAGCCTAGTGAAACATACTGAATCGTTCACGGATATAGAAACGCACGGGAGTGATCACATTCCAACATACGTCAAGATCAGAGGATTGTTGCCTCCTAAAGTGCGCGCCATGGTTAAAAGAGTGGACTGGAAAAAATTTCAGTCCAGTATGGAAGACCAATGCCAAGAACACATATACGATTTACAAGAGGCCATCAAGAGCACTGTAAAAGAGACTGTGTGTACGACCCCATGCCCTGTAGGAATCATGGACATCGATATAGAGCTGGAGCAGCTTCAAGCCTTGCGACGACGAGCTGAAAGAAGGTACCGGCGCACGAAGGACATAGAAGATTTACGGACTGCTAGACGTATGCAGAATAAGATCAAACGTTGGTTGGACAAGCTAGAATTCCAACGCTGGATTACTTTCTGCTAGTCACTCAACCCTCGTAAGCTTTTATCGCAGATATAAAGGACTGTTAGAGGTTTGCGCTCATCGCCCATCAGAAGTCACCATTCAAGGCCTTAACCCTTCACCAAAATCGACCAGATGTGAACGTTGCTGAAGAGTTCTGTGCCGGATTATAAGGGCAAACTAAAGCCATCAGCAGCTCACCACTTTCGAGCAGTTGCCCGCCACCACGTGACTTCTGTATGGACTTCCCGTTCACCATTCAGGAGCTCAAAGCAGCACTCGCTTCATGCAAAAGGACCTCCGCACCAGGACCTGACGGAATCTCCTACAAAGCCCTGGGTCATCTGGGTGAGCGCGCGAGAATAGCTATACTTGAGCTATATAATGTTTGTTGGCAAGAGGGCACTGTCCCCTTAAGTAGGAACACTAGTCGTCTAGTACCATTACTAAAACCTGGCAAATCACCATTGGAACTCTCCTCCTATCGCCGAACGCGTTGGCTAGTTGCGTGGGTTAAGTGAATGAGAGCATGATTCTCGGCCGACTCGAGTGGTACTTGGAGTATCATGAGATCTACCCAAAGGCCATGGCTGGCTTTCGACGTGGCCAATCATCGATCGATAGCGTCATCGACCTAATCACGTACGTTGAACACGAGAAATGCCATAAGAGTCTTTGCGCCTCTCTGTTCCTTGACGTCAAAGGAGCCTATGATAACGTTATAGATGAAGCCGTCCTAACCGCACTAGAATAGATTGGAATCGGTGGCTGAATGTCTAAGTGGATACGCAGTTATCTGCAAAAACGATCCTATTTTGTGAGTACAGAGACCGGGAACACGCCTACACATTTCAGTTGTCGTGGCGTCCCTCAGGGTGTTGTACTGAGCCTCGTGCTATTATTATAACACTAATCGCTCTCCATACGCACCTACCAAACAATATTTATCTATCAACATACGCTGATGAAATCTGCATCGGGACATCTGCGGTAACTCGCCTGCAGTTACGAGCGAGAATGCAGAGAGCTCCTACTGCAACTGCTTTGTACCTACGCAATCAAGGCCAGGAAATTTCCTCCGGAAAGTGCGCTCTTCTGGCATTTATGCGCAAACCAATGTCAAAATAGAGAGTGTCAATTAACGGTCAAAATATACTATATCGTCGATCTCACAAATTTCTGGGTGTCATAGACGACAGAGACATATCATGAAGCCCTCATGTGTCGTATTTGAAAAAGCGATTGACAGGCATATGCCATCTTTTCAAGATTCTCGCTGGAAAGACTTGGGGAATACAGTCTAATGCTATGTTACGACTGTACAGGGTGCATTTCCTTGGCTTTTTACGATACAGTCTGCCTGCAATATCAAACGCCAGCAAAACAAGTCGACGCATGATACAAAGCGTTCAGGCACAGGCGCTTCAAATATGTCTAGGTCTGCCTCAGGGTGCCTCAACAATGGCGACTATAGCTATAGCCAAAGACCACCTCGTGCAGACCCATATTGAAATTGAAGCTTTTAGGACACACATAAGGCATGTGAGCCGGATTCCCCATCACCCCCTAGCCTCTCTACCAGTGGATAGATTTCATACTTCCCTTTGTCGAACAATAACTACACATGGTTTTATGCCCGCGGCGAGACCTTCGATTCCTCCATGGTGCCTCAAAGAGCCAGTCATCAACCTGACAATACCAGGCATCCAGAAAAAAACGAGATTTCTCAATACCAGCTCTCATGCAGCTCGCCTTACTTCTGCTGTACGAGAAGTACCAAGACTGCTCCCACGTCTACACCGATGGCTCCGTCCTGCCTAACAGCTCAACAGCGGCACTCGTTATTCCAACGCCCGCCACAACCATAAAACTCAGGACAGCTCATGCAGCCGCAACAACGGCAGCAGAGCTTGCAGCGCTTCGCGCTGCGCTGCGTTTCATTAACGACCAACGCACGCAACGGTGGACGATTTTCGGCGACTGAAAGGCGGCAATCTAGTCACTTCTGTCAAATCTACACCGTGGCCCACACAAGCAGTTGTTATTTGAAACAGCAGAAATGCTACACCATATAACAGAGAAAGGGAACAACGTTACATTTCAGTGGTTGCCAAGCCACTGTGGAATTATCGGTAACGAACGAGCTGATCAACCTGCCCGTTCAGCCCATACAGAAGACAACGACCAGTCAATACCTCTCTCAAGGACGGACGCTGCTAGGAGGCTCTGCATTCTTGCTCTTCAACGCTCCATGGCTCTTTGGAATGAGCCTCTCTTCACGCATGCAAGACTACGATCCCTTGACCCAACGTTAGGCATGCAGCTTCCAACAAAAATTCGACGAGGCGACGCTAATGCTCTGTGCAGACTATGGTTGGGAGTCGCGTTTACCCGTGCGTACGCGTTCGGCGTAGGTATGGCCGACACCGCCGACTGTGCACACTGCGGAGATGAAGAAACAATTCGATATATCCTGTGAGACTGCGCGAAATACAACCTGAAAGACAACACCTTTCTAATAAACTAAACAGGTTAGATGACCAGCCGCTGTCAGAAAAATGTATACTGCGCCATCGTCATGACTCATCGTCACAGAAGAAAGCCGTGCAAGCGCTTCTGGGCTTCTTACGAACTACTGGCCTGTCGGAACGCCTTTGAGTAGACTGATTTTGTGTGTGCGTGTGTCGGTGTTTTTTTTCTCATTTATTTTTTAACTCTCCCTTTCTCTTTCAACCCCCTATTCCCCAACCC
The DNA here is from genome assembly GCA_013436015.1 of Rhipicephalus annulatus. Taxonomy (NCBI): domain Eukaryota; kingdom Metazoa; phylum Arthropoda; class Arachnida; order Ixodida; family Ixodidae; genus Rhipicephalus; species Rhipicephalus annulatus. Next base: position 165,045 of record WOVY01014702.1, on the reverse strand, counting down.
CAGTGTAGGGTAGCATACCGGATACTAGCACCTGGTTAACCTCCCTGCCTTCCTTTTTTCTCGTGTCTCTCTCTCGCTCTCTCCCGTGTCGACTAAGGCACACGTAGCAACATTGTGCAATAAAACACTATTCTTGTTTGATGCATGGTGACTGGCGGAGGCATGGGAAAAGGTGGCTCAAGATGACTGGCAACTTCACCTCCATCGGTTGCGCCGCCTCGTTTCCCAGCGCTGGGGAATCGAGACGTCACCGTGAAGATGGAGTCCTGTACTGACGTGCAGGCGGCAGCGTCAAGCTTCACACGGAAGCTCGCGAGTCACGTGCTAATTCGGCAGATAGGGCGTCCTGCTTTCAGGACCGAAAGGTCCATTGGCTCCGTCAGTCACCGTGGTAATTGTTGCGCCAATAGAAAGTGCGTGGTCGGTTCCTTAATGGTGCTGACATGCGATGGCTCTGAGGACGAAATAGGGTGACGGGGCCGCGGATGTCACCTTGGAGGCAGACGGGGCGCGGACGAGACCTGCTGTCATTGGCAGCGGGAGAATGAATGGCGTGGCTGTCCCCCTATTGAGACACTGAAGATGGACCGCGTACAAAGCTGTCGTGGACCTCGTGACCAAGAATGGTGTACATTGCAGGGCTTGGTGTCATTGAACGAGGTGTGAAGTTGTATGCATCAACGGAAGCAGCTTTGATGGACGTCACACCCGGATCGCAGTGAGCAAGAAACTGCCGTGCCCGAGGAGACGAAACAGCCGCTACTTCTCGTCGGTCGAGATATTCTCGCACCACGTGGCGGACGATTGACGCGAGGTCCGACGGGGCTAGAGCGACGTCAACTTTGGTAACAGTCATTACTTCGGTGTTATGTGCGGAGCTCTTAAAGCTTCAAATGTGCAGCAGTGCAGGATGACGTCATTCACGGACTCCAGATTGTCCTTCGAGATGAGGTATTGGTAAACGTTCTCTGCAATTCCTTTCAGTAGGTGACCCACTTTGTCCTCTTCGGTCAACCGAGAATCTAGGACCTTGAGCACTTTTTCAAAACACGTTGTGCAGGTTTCCCCAAGAAAATGAGCGCACTGCATTAGCGTTAGGTCGGCGCACTTATTTATCGCCGCTGGATCTCCGAAGCACTTCCTGATCTCGTCGACTAATTTCTGCTACATTGTCAAGCTCTCCTAGTGGTTTTCATACTGCACAAGCATGGTTCCTTTAACAAAGAGGCCGACAATAATAAGCTGATCAGTGGTATTCCAGTGGTACCGGCTTGTCGGTTGGAAGAAGCTCAGTCATGCGTGTAAATCCTCACCAGCTTTTTCTGCGAAGGTTCGCGGCTCGATAAAGGCTGCCTTGGGTGACTGAAGGCAGCCGTTGTAGGTAGACCGGAAGCAGGTGCCAGATGCTCTATGTCCATATCAAAATCCATCTCTGGCGGCAGAACAGCAATTCGTCTACTTCGGCGAATCACCATGTATTGCACCTCTGCAGGCGGTGCGTCGTCGTTCGTAGGGAGCTCCGTTGTCGTACAAAGCACCTCCACCAAACTGTTACGAAGAAAAAAATTATTTGTAGATGGGCTGAGAGAAGAGGGCTGAATTGCGGCCGACCAACATCCAATAACTCGGAACACAAGCGCTCTTCTTCTTCCTCTTATTTTCATCTTACCCGCAACGTTAGTGTACCAATATCACATGGACGTCCGTACAGGCGTTTTTTGACATTTTCCAATCGTTCATATATTGCCAAGACTCTCTTTTTCTGGGACTGATTAGTTTTTCTCAGCTTATGTGACCGTCTGACTGGTGTAAGCAACGACCCACTCTTCAAAGACACATCTGCGTTGGGCAAGTACGGCACCAAGTTCAACGCCACTAGCGTAAGTGAGCTCTGTTGGAGCTGATGAATCAAAAGGTCTCAGAAGTGGCGATGCAGCCAGAAGGCGCCGAAGTTGTGTAATTTCATCGTCGCACGTCTGTGACCATGCTGATAGATCAGAACTGTCGGCAAGAAGGTTGGTCAAAGGGGCCATGATTGAAGTGAAATTACGAATAAAGCGCCGAAAATAGGAGCACAAGCTGATAACGCTTCAAGGTTCTTCAACAGTGGTTGTTTTTGGAAACGCGGTGATGGCATTAAGTTTTGCAGGGTCCGGAGGGATACCTTTTTCTGAAAAAACATGGCCGAGGACGGTAAGCTTGTGGCAGCGAAGTGGCATTTCTTCAAATTATTCTGAAGACCCGCCTTGCGGAGGCAAGTCAGAACTTGCTCGAGGTGGGTATGATGCAATGAGAAGTCGGTTGAAAATATCATAATGCGATTTAAGTAGCAAAGACAGGTGTTTCAGACCACGAACACTAGCGTGCATTATTCTTTCAAAGTGGCTGGGGCATACAGAGGCCGAAGGACATGAAATTTATTTCGTAGAGCAGGCCAGGTGTTACAAAGACCCTCTTCAGGTGATGTGACTCTGCCGTAAGCACTTGCCATTATTCGAAACGCAAAACCAAAGAAGCAAAGTTTTTTGCTTGCTATAAGCAGCCCAATGCATCTTCAATAGAGGGTGAAGGAAGGGTACACGTCTTGAAGCATAATTTTGTTGAGTCGGCGGTAGTCAACGCAGAACCTTATGTACCCGTCTTTTTCCTTGGCGAGAAGTACCGGCAAAGCACGTGTACTGTTGGAAGGCTCCATTAGGTGAAGTTTTATCATGTCGTTCACTTGTAGAATGATTACATGACGTTCAGCCGACAACGCATAATATGAACGCTGTCGTATTGCGGCTTGCTGGCCCGTGTTAATAGTGCGAATGACTGTTATTCGGCCCAAAAATAGCTGATCACAATCAAATTAGGCGCGAAAATGCATTAGAAGGTTAACTATTTCTCCACGTTCTAAGCGTGAGCTCATTAAAAATGGCGTTAAAGAAAATGTCTACATTGTCAGTGGCTGTAGTAGGTGGCGTGACGCCGCAAATCGAGACTGACACCGCATGGTCTAGCGTAGCCGCGGGGAAAACACAGTCAAGAGCTTCGTAGTCTCCGAGACATTCACCACAGAGAACTAATGATCCGCTAGCCGAAGGATTTCTTGTGAAAACTTCAGAATCACTGTAGTAGAAGTAGGCAATGCTAAATGAAAGCAAGGCTTTCCGACAGCACGTGATACTGGCTGTTCGCATAACAAAACAGGTGCCATCGCAACAAAGGGCACATGATACCGGAAATAGAGGGGTGAAGAACGGTGCAATGGTTACGTCCGAAGCTCAAAACACTTTACTGGATCGACAGTCTTCAGGGTTGAAGCATGACAAATAATCCTACTTCAGAACAAGCGCCGTCCACAGGAGCGGAATTTGAGGATATGAAATTCCATTTATGAATAACATCGTGCGAGAAACGATACAGACCAATGAATTCGATGACATAGATGACGTCTTGAGTAGCAACTCGTGCGTTGCACAAAGCCGATGGTTCAACTGGTGTAGTGTAGCCCTTTGCAAAGGAATATCCAGTGGTCGCCCTGTTCAAATTGCGGCCGAGTTTTTCGCTTGTAACAAATGGAGCTGCTCCCGTGTCCACGAGGGCACGTCAGTTTTCTCTCGTCGTAGGCTGTAGTAGTAGTAATAGACTTTTATTCAGCCAAAAATTACAGGCCGAGCAATTTGACCACCTGTGCCACCAGTTGACGCTGTTCTTCTTACCGTTCGGCACTGATCCAGTCGAGCCAGGAGGTGATGGAAACAGATGGGAGAGGGTAATACATTAATTTCTGAGCACTTGGGAGTAAGACAGGCAGTGTGACAGGTCAGCCTATGGGTATGGGCAATTGAGACAGCAGGGGTTAGACCTATATTTATTAAGGAAAATGCGAGAGGGGGTTATCAGGCGGTTAGTTTGGATGTGCCGTAGAGTTAGAGTCTCGAGCACAATGCGTGATGAATGAAGAGAAGGGCAAAGACGCTTGTCGAGCCGGAGCTGGAGATAAACCTCCTTGATAGTGTTACGCAAGATTTGCCCATCGTTATTTGTGGAGCTCCCACCGTCTTGTGAGAGTGTGGGCCAGGGAATGAACGGTGCCCTGTGCAATATATTGCGTGGAAACTGATGAGCCAGCTCATTTCCGTTGATACCTGAATGACCATGTACCCAGCGGAGGAAGACAGTGTAGGGTTGAACAGCAGAGACCGCTCACTCGACCTGCTGTTGAAGACCAGAGGGCAATGTGTTGTTCTGTATGTGATGGATGGCGGCGTGAGAGTGACAGTAAATTGTGTACTCGGGGAGATAAGGGAGGAAGGAAAATGACTGCACTATCTGTCTGCGTCAGTGCTAGTATTTTCCGTTGTCGCTCATCTGAGAAACGCTGTTGCTCACGCTGGTTGCGCTCCAACATAGCCAGTCGCAGATCGAAGGAGCGGCTCTCTTTACCCAAGGATGGTGAAGGCGTGTTTGATGAAGAAGGGCACACGAGAGGTGCGCGCTTCACCCTTGTGGCGTAGGGGCCGGGGGGTATGTTGCGGGAGGTGAAAAAATTTCATGCGCTGAAGAGGAGGACGGTGAAGACTGAGTGGCTCGGCGCATGTCTGTGCGACGGAGAAAAGCGGCTTTGCACGATCGCGTAGCTTAGCTAGAAGGCAGGGGCAGGTGGAATCGGCAGATGAGTGGTTCTTGGCTTGGCAATGAATGCACCAGAGTTGAGCACAAACGCAAGCATCTGGATCTGCTGGTAGAGGAGACGCACAGCGGCGGCACTTGGCAGGAATGCTGGGTTGAGAGCTTTGATGAGCCCGGTGCCTTATAGGAAGGCACAAAGTGCAAGGAGGGGCTTAGGTTTATGTGGATGGCATCCAAAATACACAAAGCGTTTAAAATACACAAAGCGAGGTATGACGGTTCCAGAAAATGTTCTGCAGACGAATTCAGTTCAGCCCATCATACGTGCAGCGAGTATGTCTGAAGTGGAAGATTCGAGGTCATGCAAGAGCTGAGATAATATCAAGTGATCGCCGACGTTGTGTATGACGCCGAGACATGACATTAAAGGACTGGGGGCACAGGGCTTAATGATGATCGGCTTACCAATAAGTTCAAGACTTTTAAGGGACAGCAGGAGGTGGACAGTGAGCGGCTACTGCGTTTTCAGAAACACAAGGCTCTTAGCTGGTTTGGCTTGAAGGGTGACTTGCGCACTGCTTTTGAGAGAGAGATTTGCGGTGGCTATGACGGTAGCAAGCAGGTCGTGCAGAAGCAGTTTAGGCGTGATTGTTCCGGGTGAAAGTTGGAATCCGACAGTGATGAGCTCGGAATGGGGGCAGGTGGCCAAGTCAGGTTTTCGGTTGGCACTAATGGTGTTTTAGCTGCCTTCAGGAGATGGCGTATTGTCTTCGCTGACCTGCGACGCCGTGAAGTCCATTTCCGTCGATGAGTCGTCAGCTGAAGTGATGGAAGGCAAAACTTCGGCGATGGAAGGAACGTTGCTCGTGGAAACGCGCTTGTCGACAGACTTGAAATTCCCTATGGGTAGACCAGGTGCAGATACGGTGGGAACAGCAGCAGGCGTGGTTGATTGCAACGCAAACGCTGCACTACGGCTCTCGCGCTCTGCCTTTTGCGTGATTATCAAGCTGGGAGTAGCAGAAACGCTGCCAGCGTTGCACGTTGCTGGAACCTGCGCGCTGTTGAGGAACGCTGCCTGTTGATGTATTGTTGTTGGAGCGGGGCTGGTGACATTGCTTGATGTTGACAGCAGAGGCACGGCTGTATCAGAAGTACGACCGGAAGAGGCTGGGCTTACTGACAGGGCGTCAGTTGTCGTTGGTGTAGAGTGCTGGCCGGAACGCTGCATCGCAGAGGTGCTGGTGCGGCGCATTAGGGTTAGCGCCACGCCGCGCTACTTCGTACATTTGAAGGAGCCTGGACGGGCAGCCTGGGGTCGGAACGAGGCCTAGATGGTGTCGGAGTTTTCCGGAAGTCTTCTAGATTGAAGGGTGAGCTCGTCCAGACATTGGTGGGTCCATGTAACGGGCCAAAAACACTTGAAAGTGGAGCACTGTATGCAGCCAGCCAAACAAAACGATGCCACCTGGTGGTCGTGGGTTGCAGTGACGTTTCAATGGGGAGATAAATCGGCGACAAGCAGAAGGTAAACCGCGAGTGTATATTGGTCGATGATTAGCTGTCGTGTTCGGAGGAGTATCAGCAGGAATGGCAAAGGGAGGAAGAGTGCGAATGTAAATAAAGGCTCTGGTGTATGGTGGCTACGGCTGAACATAGTTTCAGGCCCCTGCGCAGTCCCACGAAGAAAGCTGCACCAGTGGCAGTGGCGAGCGCCATAATTTGAAATTTCTCTGAAACAGTATATAGCCAATTATTCTGCGCGCACCACGGGGTGAGGGCAGAGGCACCGTTTGCTGACAAAGGAACCGAAGGTGAACGTGTCGGTAGTGGCTGAGATGTGTAAAGTCTGCGAGTAGCTTGTTATGTGGCAGGGGCGGCGGGTCACTCGGTCAAGCCGCAATGGCAGAGTAGGTGAGTGGGGCAGCAACAGGCTTAGAGTTTAACTATAGAGCAATGCTTCGGCAACTTGCGTCTAGATGACTTGACAAATAGAAGGTGTCAAGGACGCCATCGACGCCCGTTTGGTGGAAATGATGGAGAGTTACCATGATAAGTCCTCACGAATGAGTTTCTTTATCTGTGGAATTAATGCCGTATGATCAGCGCTGTCGTGGCTGCAACCCTGGTATAAAAGGTCTGCACTATCTTCAGCGGTGCCACGGGTGGGCACGTGCTGCCAGCGCTGATTATCGTAACTTTGAGAGAGCTGGATGACATCCGCATTATTTTGAGGATTTTCGCAGCAAATACGAGGGCATGATATTATATATCAATGGCTGCCTGGACATATCGGTATTACCGGAAATCAATTAGCCGATGATGCAGCCCGCTCAGACCATGAAGGAACCCGTGTAGTCCCGATTCCTCTATCAAGGAATGATGCAGCATGACAACTTTACCTGCTGGTTCGAGATCTCACACGCACGTTCTGGTCGTCTACCAGCTTCCGAAGATGTCAATTTTATGAACTAGCTCATTCGCTCACGCTAAAGCTATCATCACAACTTGCCCGCTCCGAAGCGACACTGTTATGCCGCCTTTGGTTGGGTGTTGCATTTACAAAGGTGTACTCCTTTCGCATTGGTATGGCAGACACTCCTACATGCGACTACTGCGAAGCTGAAGAGACCATCGAACACGTCCTGTGCAGCTGCCCTTGCTACGACACACAGCGATGTCCGCTCCGGATGGTTTTGAATCAACTTGACTCCGGATCATTTTGTGTGCAGAAGATTCTAGGACCTTGGGCATCTGCCTCAGTTGCGCAGAAAGCAACTAAAGCACTGCTACTTTACCTAAAGTCAACAAACCTGAGCGACCGCCTGTAGACTGTGTGTGCTCCCCGAGTGTGCTCTTGATTGTTTGTACCTTCTCATCTCTCTTCAACCTCTTTTCTCCCCTTTATCCCTTCCCCAGTGCAGGGTAGCAAAGCGGATGTGCGTCTGGTTAACCTCCCTGCCTTTCCTTGCGTTTTATCTTTCTCTCTCTCTCGTAGCAAGTACGTGCAATGCGTCATCGGTAATGTCTTTCAAATTGTACTTGATCTTGCCCGCTTCACCCAAGATAGAATTGACGTGCTTCCAAAGCCAGAGCACATCCTCAATGTAGCTTGTGAACAGTCTTTGAACTCTGCCATGCAAGCACTATTCAGCTCGAAGCCGGCGTACGACAGGGCATCTAAAGACCTCCGGGAACGTCGTCATGAAATCCACTCTGGTGGTGACATTGGTTCGTTGACTCTTGTACGAGAGTTTTGCAAGGCCGGTCAAGCAAATATTCAGGTTGAAAGCCAGGCGTACCTAGCAGGGTGTGTTAAAGGCGAGATTTGGGGCAACTGGACACACGTTTCAATATCACGAGGGCTAACAAGCAGCGCGCCTTGCTTGTTCGCTTGTTTGTAGCCTTGAATCCATGCGATTGTTTGCCGTTGTTTTCCTCTCTCGGCCGAGTCAAGCTGCATGTGCACTACCTCCAATACAGTTCTTTTTATAAATCATCTCACACAGTGGATATTCTCAAGGCCGAATGCTTGCCGCGGTGCATGTGACTCAGGGTTCGAAAATAACGCAAACATGTTGACGACCTTTCAACATAAATAACTAAACGAGGTTGAAAGCACGATTATTCCAATGCCTTACAAGCTTTCTGGCGATATTTTTGTGGCTTCGGATATATGTATTGCTAGACCTATTCGCAGCAATGCAGCACACCTGACTAGAAAGTGTGTCTTAAGTTTGCCGCGTGTGAAATGCAAAGAAATGCTTACGTTTGAGAAAATTGTCGCAGCTTCTCACGAGCTCCCCCCGTAATTTAGGGATTAATATGCCTGTGCGGGACTCTGGTATGCATTACTACCTCTCGTTGATTACATTGTCACTCATAAAAACTTGTTTATTAAATTTTACGGTATTTTCAAGCTGCAATCTTAAAGCAGATATAGCATCCAATAATTGCTACCAATTAGTTTTCTTAACTTCAAATTGGTCGGCTATATAAATCACAAGAAAAAAGTGAGCAATAAGGTTCTTTCGTTCTATCTAATCACTTTCTGCAGCTTTTCAAAGCGTTTTCAGTACAATAACGGCGTTTATCGCCTTTCTTAAAAGTGCGATAAAGAAGCACCTAAAGTTTATTGTCAACACAGAGCACTAACTCTCTTAGGTTGGCGTGTCGAATTCGTCAATTCATAAGAAAGTGCAGGGGTCCACCAAGACTTCACTGACGTATTTCCGTCTTGAATATGACGTAGTGAATGGTACACGAACAGATGACGAGAACAAAATTGGCCCCGTATCTGTATGTTACACTGCAAATGTCATCGATTGATTGATATGCGGGGTTTAACGTCCCAAAACCACCATATGTCTATGAGAGACGCCGTAGTGGAGGGCTCCGGAAATTTTGACCACCTGGGGTTTTTAGGGGCGAAGCTCCTCAGGGCGTGGGCTGTGCGTCCCCTGTAGCCTGTATGTAGCCACCTCTAGTTTAGTTCTTGCAGTGTTCACTAGATGGCGGTACCGTCCCCTGTATCTAGCCACCTCTAGTTTAGTTCTTGCAGTGTTCACTAGATGGCGGTACCGTCTTCTGTATGTAGCCACCTCTAGTTTAGTTCTTGTAGTGTTTACTAGATGGTGGTACTTGTAGCTGATGATGAAAAGATGCAAGATGTTATAAACTAAAAAGCGGTACTTGTAGTTGATGAAAGACGCGAGATCTTATAAAATAGGAATGATGTCACATATGGCGCGTGTCATTGGTTGAAGGCAATCGTTCGATTTAGTGCGGCGAGGTACGCTAGGGGGGAGCGATGTAATAAAATCGAGTGGGCAAAATGTACAGAGGATTCATGGTTTACCAGGTTTACCTCCGGAGCTTCGCCCACTCATCATCATTCACTTCGTGGATATGGCGGAATTTTTTTTAACGTGTACGCGAATCTGAGCCCACCGGTCTACAACATTTCCGCCTCCATCAGATATGCAACCGCCATAGCCGTGAATCAATTCAGTGACCTGTGAGTCAACAGCCGAGTACCTTAGCCACTAGACCACGGCGGTGGGGCAAACGTGGTCGAAAGACGATGTTCTTGCTTCTGGAGAGAGTGATAAAAATCTTTATTTATTGTTCTGCGCAAAAAAATTGGTGAATAATATTCTGAAGCCGTTGCGTTAGAGTGGCTCGGGCGTGCAGCAGAGGCGATCAAGCGCACCAAGTCACGTCACACGTGAGACATGAGCCCTATCTGGCAGTTATCATTGAAAGCAAAGCACGAGTGCCCTGCGCGCCCGTCTCGGGGGTGATAGGGTGTAAAACGCAAGCCCACGGGTAAGTTCCACCACAGTGTCGTCTTAGTAAACGTTGGAAACACTTGTCTTTTCGTGCAAGTGTTGCAAGTCAGCGCAACGTGATAAACGCTGCGGTCCTTAGAATTACTTATGTATGCCTTTTCTACTAAGAGACACACATGCAGACTATTGACGTGTTGTTATGGTGCCTAAGATATGCACAATAAATGCTTTTTGATTGACAATCGAACAAGTGTGAACGCTGAATCTTGAGTGATATTGGTGAGTGCTGCGCATAGGATTGGCCGTTTTGAGTATAGTTTGTCCACTTTGGTGCTGTTTAGAGTACCGTTAACTTCGAATAAACAGACAAACGTACAGACAGACAAACAGATGGATAAAAATTTTTGCGTCAACACTTGCCAAGAAACACTATCGTCTTCAAAAAACAGAAAGAAAAAAATGGCAGCATATCCACGAAGCGAACAATAGATAGTGGGGTGACGCATCCGTCCATCCATTCGTTCTTGCTTCCGTTCATCCATGCGGGCGTCTGTGTGACCGCCCGTGCATCCATCTGCCCGTTCGTGCATGCGTCTGTTCGTGCGTCCACACGTTCGTCTATGCGTCCGTCCCTGCTTTCGTCCATGCATCCGCTCTTGCGTCCATCCATGCGTTCACCCGTTCATGCAGCCATCCGCGCTTCCGTCTATGCATCTGCCTGTGTGTTCGTTCATCTACCTATTCAACACTCAAAGTAGCACCATCTCGCATTTTTATTCATCTATTCCTCATATAGAAGCATTGCCATCCAGCGGACATACCAAGCACTGAACGAGAGGACGAACACACACACTTTCTTAAGGCTTGTGCTTCGTGTCTACTTCCCACCTCTAACCACCTCGAGTTCATGGTATATACCAGTTCACTGAATTCATTGCACTGCAGCCCAACTATTGCTAAACCTTTCTAAAACCTAGGAGGTTACGCCCAGCGAGTATAACGTAGCAATCTTTTCTTGTCTTTTGTGCGTTGTTGAACAATAAAAATTCGCAACGTGCGCGTTAACTAAAAGCCAAATTCTTGTGTCTCTCCTTTCCCCTTAGCAGCCATTGGCATGTACGTTGAGCACTATCTTTTATTGTTCAACAACGCACAGCTGTTATATACCTTCCTCTTGAGGTATAGTGGCAATCTACCTGTCATAATTTGAGAGTGCTTGCCGAATGTGCTCCACTCTATTCTTATTCTTCTAGTTACTTTAATCTCGTGGTACGGCTCAGTGGTTAATACCTGCCCTAATAAGACTTAGTTTTTTACAACTTCAAGGGTACTATCACCTATCTCGAAGCGCTGCTCCTTTCCCAGGTTGTTGTACATTACTTTCGTTTTCGGCCGATTAATGTTAAGACCCACCTTTGCGCTCTCCCTGTTCAACTCCGTAATCATGAGTTGCGATTCGTCCTCTGAGTTACTCAGCAAAGCAATGTCATCGGCGAAGCGCAGGTTACTAAGGTATTCTTCATTAACTCCTATCCCTAACTGCTCCCATTCTAGGCTTCTGAAAGCCTCCTGTAAGGACGCGGTAAATAGCATTGGGGAGATTGTGTGCCCCTGCCTTACACCCTCTTTGATTGGTATTCTGTTGCTTTCTTTATGAAGCACTATGGTAGCAGTTGATCCCCTGTAGATTTCTTCCAGAATGTTTATATATACTTCATCTACGCCCCGATTCCGCAGTGTCTGCATGACGGCTGATATTTCTACTGAATCAAACGCTTTCTCGTAAACTATGAAGGCTATGTATAGTGGTTGGTTATACCCTGAGCATTCTCTATCACCTGATTGATAGTATGAATGTGGTCAATTGTTGAGAAGCCTGTTCGAAATCCTGCTCGTTCTTTTGGTTGATTGAATTCTAATGTTTACCTCTTTTGATTGAATTCTAAATGTAATGTTTACAGTTACCTTTGTAAATAGCTTGTATACTACAGAGAGCAAGCTGATCGGCCTCTAATTCTTCAAGTCCTCGTCATCTCCTTTTTTATGTATTAAGATGTTGTTAGCTTTCTTCCAAGACTCTGGTACTCTTCCCGTCAGGAGACACCTCGTAAACGGGGTGGCTAGTTTTTCTAACACAATCTGTCCTCCATCTTTCAGCAGATCTGATGTTATCTGATCCTCACCAGCAGCTTTGCCTCTATGCATGCTCTCCAAAGTTTTTCTGACTTCTGCTATCATTACTGGTGGGGTGTCATCTGGGTTACTGCTAGTTCTTATAGTATTGAGGTCGTGGTTATCTCCGCTACTGTACAGAGCTCTGTAAAACTCCTCCGCTATTTTAACTATCCTATCCTTATTGGTAATTATTTTGCCTTCATTGTCTTTTAGTGCAAACATCCGACTTTTGCCTATCCCAAGTTTCCTCTTCACTGCTTTGACGCTTCCTCCGTTTTTCAGAGCGTGTTCAATTCTTTCCATGTTATACCTTCTTACATCGCATACCTTACGTCTATTATTCAACTTCGAAAGCTCTGCCAGTTCTATTTTGTCTGTTGTATTTGACACTTTCATGATTGGACGCTTCTTAATTAGGTTTTTCGTTTCCTGGGAAACCTTGCCAGTGTCCTGTCTAGCTACCCTGCCTCCAACTTCCACTGCACACTCCGTAATATTACTCGTCAGATTATGATTCATTGTATCTATGCTAAGGTTCGTTTCCTCAATAAGAGCCGAGTACCTGTTCTGAAGCGAGACTCTGAATTCCTGTACTATCCCTCTCAGTGCTAGCTCATTGATTAGCTTCTTGCGTATCAGTTTCTGTCGTTCCTTTTTCAAGTCTAGGCGAATTTGAGACCGTACCATTCTATGGTCACTGCATCGTACCTTGCCAACCACTTCCACATCCTGCATGATTCCTGGGTGCACACTCATTATAAAGTCTCTTTCTTTCTTATTTTCGCCATTAGGGCTCCTCCATGTCCACTGTGGTTTTCGCGTTTGCGGTAGAAGGTGTTCAAAATCCGTAAATTATTGCATTCTGAGAATACTACTAGTTGCTCTCCTCTGGCGTTTATAGTATCGATGTCATAGTCTCCTACTGCCTGGTCTCCAGCCAGCTTCTTTCCTAACTTTTCATTAACGTCACCCATCACAATAGTATACTGTGTTTTTTTACCTTACTCATTGCCGATTCCACGTCATCATCGAAGCTTTCAACTGCGTCATCATGGCTGGATGTAGGCGCGTAAGCCTGTACTACCTTCAACTTGTATCTTTTATTCAGTTTAATTACGATACCTACCATCGTTTCATTGATGCTATAGTATTCCTCTATGTTGTCAGCTATGTTTCTGTGAATTCAGAACCCCACTCCCAGTTCTCTTCTGTCTGCCAAGCCCCGATAGCAAAGAACGTGCCCATTCTGTAGCACAGTATAGGCCTCATCTGTCCTCCTAACCTCACTGAGCCCTATTATATCCCATTTAACACCCTCAAGCACCTCGAATAATAGAGCTAGACTTCCCTCACTAGATAAGGTTCTAGCGTTAAACGTTGCCAAGTTCAGGTTCCAATAACGGCCTGTCCGGATCCAGAGATTCTTAGCACCCTCTGCTGCGTTGCAGATGTGACCACCGCCGTGGTCAGTTGCTTCACAGCTGCTGGGGACTGAAGGCCGTGAGTTATTTGACGTATGCATGTGGGAGGTAGTGGCCAGATACTGCACCAGGGTGGCCAATCCTTCTCTGGTGAGGGAGCGCGTTCTCGGCGGTGGTTACCGGTGAGGCCGCACCCCAGGCCTCTTAAAGCAGTTGCATCAACACGTCGATTTCTTTTATATCCGGTTGGGAACTGCGCCGCACCGGGATTGAAACCACGGACATCTTGCATGCGAGGCAGACGCTCTAACCACTACGCCATCGCCGCTGCTCTTGCATTTACTGTCCTTCATAACACCATACTGGCTGCATGGTTTCGAAACTGTGCACTTGCCATATTTTTCAGTCAGGTTCATGGGAAAGAGACCTGTATGCAGCAGTTGCAACAGGTGGCAGTTCTGTTCTCATTTGGTATGGGACACACTACGTTATCAATGCTATGAAAGCAATCAAGGATGAAAATAGTTTTTACTGTATTTTGATAGTCAGGATCAAATCCATTGGCAAGATCGATACTAAATTGATTAGAATAGCCGGCACGCATTCATCTGCAAAACTTCACTGCACCAAGAGACTGTATGCAAAGAAATCTGTAGATTCTTGTGTCCCGTCTTTTGTAGCATTCAATTGGCTCTGCAATCAAATTGCAATGACAGATCAACTTCTGGATAGCTCTGCGAAAAACCAATACCCATGGTAAAAAGGAAGAAGACTGCTCAAAAGAAAGTGTGGTTTTAAGTAGCAAGGTCATCGAATTAAGATACAATGTACACAATGTTGGCATTGAATAATAGCAGACAGCTGTTAGTCAGTACTTCCTTATGTTAGCATTAATTAAGCCAATACCAGCTAGTGACAACGAGTGATGACAGCATGCAAGTAAATACACAGTTGAAGCCATGTGAATATGTAAGAGACTTTCTCACACTGCTCTGTTTTGGGGATTATGCTATATTTATTTATTTATTTATTTATTTATTATACCCTCAGGGCCAGAGGCATTACAGAGGGGAGTGATACAGAACAAAGGCATAACATGAGGTAGCATGGTTACAAAAAAACGTTGTGTACATAAAAAGGAAAAGGAAAGACAAAACAAATTAGTATTATCGCAACAATGTTATTGATATGCGAGAGTTCAGGGTGCTTCAAGCAGAATTACACGTATTGATATGCGAGAGTTCAGGGTGCTTCAAGCAGAATTACACGTATGAAGTAGAGCGAGATGGAGCGCAGCTCAACGAAATATTTGAGGCACCAACTTAGGGCAAGAAAAAAGTGAGAGTGTACAGGATAAGATGCCAGCATAAATCTATCTCCTATGGATGCCACACCAGGGTGACAAATATAAGAGCCTTATATTACTACCTGCTTGTCAGTCAGAGGCAGAGGACGACTGCCATTTCTATGCTGTTTTTGGCACTCAAAATAGCAACTAGGAAATTTATATGAGTTCATTGTGCCGCCCAAGCTGGGCACCTTGATGCACAATGTGTATATTGCAGGTTTATTTGTCCCTGCCAAAACGTTTTTCATACACCTTCATTTATGCCATAAAAAGAACACTTCAAATGAAAAGTACTGACACTGCTTCCATTGACTTTGTCAGCTTCATTATCGATCAAATTTACACTCCTGTATCTAAGAAAAATGTCTTTTTTAACTTACCCCAATAAAGTGGGCATTTTATTGTCTATGGACATTTCACACAGGCTTGTAAAACCTGCAAGAATGAGATCGTGGCTCTTACTACATACAGTACTTTCAAGAGCATTGTCAAGCAGTGACTCGTAAATTTTGTTCGCTCTGATTAAAAAGTGCCACAACAGTCCTGCTAAATTAACTACATAGCAACAAAAACAGTGACACACAGTACCTTGGTGATGGCAGCACTATACGATGTCAGCATGTCCAGGCAACTGTCCAGCTCCTTGTCCAGGCGTCCGCTTTGTGCCCATATTTCCAGTGCATCTTTGGCCCATGTCTTGGGCCAAATCGCTGATCTCGTTGCTCTCGTTGCTATATATAAATGCTGATCTCGTTGATCTCATTGCTATATATATATATGCTGATCTCGTTGCAATATATATATATATATATATATATATATATATATATATATAAATATAGATATATATATATAATGTCCAACGCGCTTTGCCACTTGTTAGTTAATTTACGGCCGACAATCTCTTCGCCGCTATAAGTGCCAGTGTCTTGCTGTAACCAGACTTTCCCTTTCAGTGGCCAAAAGCTCAGCCCAATAAACAGTTTACCCAGAACACCCAGTCTGCTCCCTTCGTCTGCGTTATGACCCTGTAATATCTGGTGGAATTGCTGCCCCTTTCATGTACCGTACGCCTTCGTCAAGCTGCGATCCCAGTGCAAGTGGCCAAAAAGACACTTACGCCGACCCCGAACAGCGAAAAAAGCCACAGGCAGAGAAAACTTGAAACAGAGCAGGGCCCTTTCCTGAAGCAACCTGGCAGCCTTGGATCCTGATATCGACAGCACCAACAATAACCACCCCTGTGCAGCCTGGCCCAGTCGTTCTTGAGCAGCCCAATGAGCCGCCAACGTTCTGTGGATCGACAATTGAGGACCCGTAAAGCTGTATTAAGACATGCGACTGAGTCGCTGCCTTCATATAGCTGGAACCCCTTGAAAACAACTACGCCGCGTTTACTTCTATGTAAAAGGTGCCGTGAAGACGTGGTTCGAAAAGCGCAAATTCACGCTACAAGCCTGCGATGTATTTCGAACGACATTCCTCAGCACCATCATGAGCGTCGTTTGCAAGAAAATGGCCGCCACATTGCTGGAGATACCGGTGCAACTCTGATGAAAACGTGACCATTTTCGTCGAAGAGATGACACGGCTGTTACATCACGCTGGCATCACCACGGTTGACGAGAAACTCCGGTTGCCGATGCAGGTTTAAGCAAGAGCTTTTTTTGGCACTTGTCCTGAACCCCCCCCCAAGACTGTCAAAGTTTTTTCTGAGGCTACTACTATAGACAAGGCGCTTCAGATGAAGACACTGCATTACAATCAGCACGCAACATTCAGATGTCCCGAGACCTTCAGCACTGATGACAGGCGCGAGACCATCCGAGCAATCGTGCGAAAAGATTTGCACGAGCTACTACTTTTACCGCAATGCCAAGCTAATTCAATCGCCGACCTTGTCCGTGAAGGAGTGCGCCAGCCGCTTGAAATCCATTATGCACTCAGCGTGAACCGGGAGCTATGAGCTATGCCGCTGCAGTGCTCCGCAATGCTTCTCCACGACCGCGTCAGGACACTGTACCACCACATTTCTTTTGCCAGGTGATCCCACCACCACCACCGACACCATACCACACACCTGCCGGCAAGCGCTACGCTTCCATGAAATCTGAAGTCTGGTGCACCCCTCACTACTGCCTACTGTGCTACCACTGTGGTGAAGCTGGGCACGCGTACCGTCGCTGGCAACACCGCCAGATAGGACTACGTGCATTCGCCATCGACGCGCCATGTCCACATTAAGGTGAAAGACCACGTGAAAGACATCTCCGACTATCTCGCCGGAGCACAGAAGACAGCCCGGGAATTTTCTCGTTTACCATCAACTGCCCGCTACATGCCACCGCACTATTGGCAGCACACGGGCTCAAACCGGAGCTGGTCGCCTAGTTCGTATCAGGAAAACTAAGGGCAGCAACCGATTTAGGGACGGTTTCTGCACGACGAACCATATGCACAAGGTCCTCCGCTGTCGACAATGACGGCATGACAAGAACTCAAAAACTACCGCAACCTGAACGTAGCCCTCACGTTGAAACTTCCCGTACCAAAGGCGATATGAGAACACAACATGGTGCAATGGAGCAAACCGACGTAGCCGTGACTTGACACCACGACGTAACCACTACGCAAAAAGACGGACTAGCAGCCTCTACGTCCTATTCGACGGCCATAACGTCACCACTCTCGTCGACATTGGCTCCAACTACTGCGTGGTCATTGCCCCATTTACCGCGAAGACCAATAAGCTCAAGACAGCTTGAGAATGCCCCTAAATTCGAACCGTTGGAGGTCATCTAATAACGCCGGCTGGAGTCTGCTCAGCAAAAGTCATCGTCAATACCCGGACTTATCCAGCGAGTTGCGGAATTCTTCCACATTGCTCCAGCGTAGTCATACTTGAAATGAACTTCTTAAACAAGCACGACGCTGTCATGCACCTTATGTTCGCTTCAATAACACTGATGTTGGAAAACAGGCTTTCAACCCCTACGAAGCCAAGCAATCTTGCAGTCATGCATTGAATGTGCTGGAAGACCAAGTCACCACTCTACCTTAGTCAAGCGTCTTCAATTCCAGCGGTGCCGAAACACCTGCGGAATTTGAACGTTATATTAAGGGCGACAAGCACCTGTTTCTAAGCCAACAGACTTGCGTCACAGAAGAAATCGCCATGCTACGGGAAGGGAAAGCAACAGTGATGCTCTCGAATTCCAGCAACAAATACAAGCACGTGAACGAAAAAACGGTGTCGGTTACATCGAAAAAATATGGAAGCCACCGATACTTTTGCCCTCACTGATTCTGCAAAACCTACTCCGAGGAACCAAGCTTCTTACCAGCTTCTGATGATACTCCGATTCTTCCGAAGCACAACCAAGAGCAGCTCAAGGCGCTGCTTCTGAAATACAAGACTGCTTTTGGTCGTCATCAATAATTCAGCTAGGCAAACATTACATCATAACACCGGAAAGTGCCGGACCACTCTTTTACAATCCGTAGCAAGTTTTGATGAAAAACGCGAAGGCATAATGACGGAATTCAACAAAATGACGACATCACCCAATCATCTTAGATTCAGTGGGCGTCGTCCTTGGTGTTAGTGAAGAAGAAGAACGAAACCTTACACTTCTGCGTCGATTATTGTCGCCTAAACTACGTCAAGAAAAGCGTATAGCTATTCCATCATATAGACGACGCCCGGGGTTGACTCACCAACGCTAAGTACTCTTCATAGATTGACCTGAAAACAGCCTACTGGCAAATCGAAGTCGCTGAAAGAAACTGCAAAAAGACGACCTTTGTAATACCAGATGGCCTGTTCGAGTTGAAGGTCATGCCTTCCGGTCTTCGCTCAGGCTCTGCTACCTGTCAACGCGTTATAGACACAATACTAGTGGGTTTGAAGTGGCAGACTGGTTTTGTTTACCTGTACGACATTGTTGTGTTTTCGTCAAACGTCTACGAACACTTCCTGCGCCTCGAAGCTGTGCTGCAAATAATCAACACTTCTTGACTCAATTTGAAGCCAGAAAAGTTCCGCTTCGCATACGAGGAGCTCTTGTTCCTGGGACACGTCGTCAGCAAGTCTGGAGCTCACCCCGACCCATGAAAAACAGCTTCAACGCCGCTTTCCTGCCAACCACTAAGAAAAAGACCGTGCCTCGTTTCCTTGGCTTTTGCGTCTAATACAGGTGGTTTGTCAAAAACTACATCGTATTGGCGATCCACTCACTAACCTTACCCAGACGACATAGAGTTCAAGTGGGAAACGTCGCAGGAGAAAGCATTTAAGGAACATATACGACGCCTGCAGGTGGCTTCGTTACATGCACATTTTGATGAATTCACCGAGAAAGAAAAACACACTAGCGCAAGTAATGTAGGACTCAGCACCATTCTTGTGCAGAAGACTGATGGACTGGAAGTATTTATTAGTTACGCCAGCCGGTCGCTATCCGAGGCAGAAGCCGATTATTCTACAACAGAAAAGGAGTGCCTTGCAATCATCTGGGCTACGTCAAAGTTTCGCCCCTACCTCTCTAGCCGTTTACGGTGTTTGTAAGGAAACTAGCTTGCACCGAATGGCCTATCGCAGAAAACTTCCGGTGCGCCACTTCCGGTAATGCTTTTTCAATGGTCCTGGTGGTATTTTCGTGTTGTGTTTGAGTTTGATCCTCCATTATTTTTAGCAAATATATAAGGAAGCGTTTAAAGCAACGTCGAGCGACTACACGAAGGGGCTGTAAGTAGCGTAACGGAGCTACAGGCGTGGCCACTGCTACAATTACCGCGGCTTGTGTGGCCAACGGTCGTCGCGTGAAATACGTGTCGAGGCGTTCAAACGAGCGCAGCTCTCAGCTGCGTCTTACCTCTAACTGTACCTGACAGAAAACGCACAAACTGCAGGAGAAGTTTGTCAGCGAACCTAGTTGGGCCGATGGGTTTGGACTGCCGACGATGTAGATATTCTTTTTCGAGACTCCAATAGATAATTGAGAGCACACTTTTGTCTTTCGCTGTGCGCGTATTTAAAGGGCAAGCAAATTGTCGATATGCAGGAGAAAACTTGCCCGATGTATAGATAAGTTGCACCAGTCAGCTTTTCGTTTGGAACCTAAAATCTCCCTCCAGTCGTACCATGAGCATATTTGTGTTTTAGTCTAAGGATGTAATTTCAGAATAAAACGCCTATTTCTCCGCCTGTGTGACTCACACCTGCCATGTTTTATAGAGATCAGCGACGATGTGAGTCACTTGCGATCCAAAGGGTTCGTTTGACTGAGAAATAATGAAATGTACTGATTATTGTATCAGCCGGGCCACGTTCAATGACATCAACACGCATGTCAGGATAGTAATGAACGCCTCCGTTTATTTCTGTCAGCCTTTCATAGCGAAACAAGGGGAAGTGTTAAGAGTTTAGTAGATATTAAAGAAAGGCACGTTTAGTGCATCCGAGGTAGCTGGCTTGCGCTCTTAGACCTGATAAGATACATCTTCCCCTTCAACGTCGTTGACCTAATTACTGAAAGCTTTGATCGTATCCCAGACGTTCCGGATGACGTGTTTGACGCTGCGACCTTCACTGTGGTGTAAATGGCTGCAAAGGTTGTTGCTGACAACTTGGCACTACCGCGGACGAGCTTGACGTGGGGGATTCTACAAAGGTAGGTGCCTGCTCTTCGTCGTCATCGTCCTCGTCGGAGGTGTCCTCAAAAGGCTCACTTGTTGCCAAGAGGTGTCACCGATTGCGACGCAGGATGTTCCGGTTTTCTGTTCATACAAGAAGGGATTGAGGCCCCACTGATCTAAGAACCTTGGCTTTTCTCATCCATGTCTCTTCACCTATGCGAACGGTGTCGTTGCTTTTGAGGCCGGGAAATGCACGTTTGCTGTGGTTGCTCTGCCAGTGCTTCTTTCATCGTCGAGCAGGCAAGGTTCCGGTTCCGCACTTCTGACACCATGTATCAGCCGGGCTACGTTCAATGACACCAACACGCATGTCAGGATTGTAGTGAAAGCCTGTGTTTATTGTCGTCAGTCTTTTATGGCGAAACGAGAAAAGGGGTAGGGCTCTAGTAGATAGTAAAGAGAGGCACGTGTAGTGCAACCAAGATAGCTGCCTTGCGCTCTTGGGCCAAGTGTGGTACAATTATGTAATGTCGTCAACTTCAGCTGGACCACGCAAACTTAACTCGTTAGTTAGTATTCATGAATCAAACTTTCTACTGTCCATGTTCACACCAAAATATAAAGGAGTTAAAATGTGGCGATGTTCATTAATGCCAGAGAGACAGACGATGGGTCATTTGCTTGAACAGATCAGAGCTCACTCGCTGGCATCGCTTTCAAAAAATCGAATGTAACGGTAACCAAACGTGAACACCGCGACGTACACTGCGCGGCAATTCATTTCAAGCACGGCTGCTTGGTGTCGCACGTTGTTTCGAAGAGTACACATCAATGATGTCGCTCACACACCTTCGCGATGAATTTCCAGTGTTATCTTTCACGTTGCGCTACCCATTTCAGGCGTCAGCACACACATATCTTCCACGACGGAAGACGACAGCAACATATGTGTTACCAGTACATGGGGATTTTCAACTATAGCCTAGCGTCTCAGTATCGCCTCTGTGCCATTATTCGGCGCTCAGCTTTACATGGCCAATAATCAAGTGGGCAAAACAAACCTGCGCGATTTTCGTGGGAATCCAGTTTTCGCGCGTTATCTATGCAATCCAAGCGCTCTTTTTATCGTCATCGGTCAGAAAACAGAACGTTTGCACTAGCATTTCAATTAAGTTCAGGCTTGCAGACTGCATTCTGGCTTGACACAGCTGTGCTCGATTTACGAGCGCCTCATCGTAATATTGTCATCCTCATAGAACATCGAAAGACAAGCAGCCGCGGCCAGGAACGAAGGCTTAAGCCACACAAAAACATTCTAAACCGGAAGTGTACTGGGTTGATTTGCGGTGAAAGCACAACGTTACCAGAGACTGGCAGGCGCTGGCAAAACCGTTTATAGGAGGCTCTTCAAAGTTGTGAGCGACCACCACGCCTTCTGTTGGCTAGCTACCTTGAAAGACCCTTCAGGTCGCCTCACACGAAGTAGCCTGATTCTTCAAGAACGACATCACTGTCGTTCACATATCTGGCAGAAAACACTCCGACGTGAACCCACCACCACCCGACAACCTTGATGGCGACTACGTCTTGTAAACGATAGCGACTGACGATTTCGCTCATTAAGAACGAGCCGACCCATAAATTATTGGCTTAATTTAGTACTTCGACAGCAAGACAGCCCCTGTTCTGTAGGTATTCAAGTGGTCACTTGCGTCGTTTGTCCTCGCTGCTTAGAGCTTAGTACCCTCCTGTGGTGCCTTCAGCTTTGCAACCAGGAATTATTCAAGCCCTGCAAGATGATTCCGCTACAGGGCATCTCAGTGTTTCTCGCACGCTCACGAGGATTCAAGAAATGTACTACAAGCCACGCCTTACCGCGTCATACCAGAACTGTCAGCAATGCAAGACACCGTGGACCACACATGAAGGACATCTGTAGCCCATTGAACCACCCTGCCAAGCTTTTGAGCAAATGTATGTGGACTTACTTCGGACGTTTCCGGCGTGGGCAGTCGAATACAAATTGATGGTCGTATTTGCCGACTACCTTACGGGCTACGCCGAGACCAGAGCCCTGCTAAAACACAGGGCATCTGAGGTAGCCAAATTCTTCGTCGAAAGCATTTTCCTGTGTTATGGAGCCCCGAAGGACGTCAGTACAGACAGAGATATGGCATTCACTGCTGACCTAACTCATGCGATTTTGGCATACAACCAGGCAAGCCACCGCCTTATGACAGCGCAGAACTCATAAACCCATGACTAGATCAAGTGCCTACACAAGACTATCACCGACATCCTGGCCATATAAGTAGACATCGACCTAAAAACTCGGGAGGCCATTCTTCCGTACGTGACCTTCAAATACAACACCGCCGAAAAAGAAACGCAGAGACAGTGCCGTACAGGTTGGCCTTCGAAAGTAACCCGGCCAAGACGCTCGACGCTTGTTACCCGACGTCACCAACAATAGAAATCACGAGGTGACTACCTTCAACGCGTCAAAGAAGCCAGACAACTCGCCCACTTCCGCATCAAGAATCAACAGATGACCAACAGCCGCAGTTGCTATCTTCGATCACACTTCATGGAGTACCAGCCCGGCGTGGGCGTGGCCTCAGTTCACAACTTCAGCGATGGTACCTCAACCATGCCAAGTAGTTCGACGTCTCGGTACACTAGAATACGAGGTTGTTTCCGATGGCATAGCGAACACCTAATGGTGGTGTGTGCGACCAGCCCCAAGCGATACGCCTAAGAGCCGCCCCTATCTGCAGAACCACCAATGTTGCTCCAGATTCAGCGCTCATACTTGTGCGATTGTCTATTAAAAAGCAACTATTGCGCATGTTTGAGGCCCCACAACAACACGTATATATTCTGTATGTGCGTCTTTTTTTCTAGAAAAAGGATACATAAGTAATTTTAAGGACCGTAGTGTTATCACGCTGCGCTGACCATGATATGCTTGCACGAAAAGGCGAGTGTTTCCAACGCTTTGCTAAGATGACACGGTGGTGGCACCTACCCGTCGC
Organism: Rhipicephalus annulatus; assembly: GCA_013436015.1. NCBI lineage: Eukaryota > Metazoa > Arthropoda > Arachnida > Ixodida > Ixodidae > Rhipicephalus > Rhipicephalus annulatus. Next base: position 141,521 of record WOVY01014702.1, on the reverse strand, counting down.
CTCGCGTTCTACACTTATCATCTCTGAGACGGGCGCGCACACCCGTATCAGAGCCGTGTGTTTTTTTTTCAAAAAAACTGCCAAATAGCACTCATATCTCAGGTGGGACGTGACTTCTTGCGCTCGTTCGCCTCCAATGCACGCTTGAGGCACTCTACCGCAGTGCCTCCAGAATACCATTCACCGATTTTCTTGCGCAGAATATCAAATAAATATTTTGTTGACTCTCTCCACATGCAATAATGACATTTGCACATTAACCTGCAGATACGGGGCCATTTTTTTGCTTTCTTTGCACTTCATTGTATGCACAAGATTACTAGTGTGCCTTTTTATTTGATCATTCATGCCTTTTTCTCTGATGTTCTGTTTTAAGAATCACCCCGCCACGGTGGTCTAGCGGCTAAGGTACTCGTCAGCTGACCCGCAGGTCGCGGGATCAAATCCCGGCTGTGGCGGCTGCATTTCCGATGGAGGTGGAAATGTTGTAGGCCCGTGTACTCAGATTTGGATGCACGGTAAAGAACCCCAGGTGGTCGAAATTTCCGGAGCCCTCCACTACGGCGTCTCTCATAATCATATAGTGGTTTTTCGACGTTAAACATCACAAATCAATCAATCAATCAATAAAATCTGTTTTAAGAATCGAGACGATGCTTTTTCAGAGAGGGGACGATGCTTTTTGCCACGCCCTTTCCTTAACTACACTTAAGTTTTATTTGTTTTTCGTCCACAAAGCCTGTCTAGAATGCTGAGCGCAAACTGCACCAATTTGTTTTGTAATATTGGCGATCATTGTAGATGATTCTCTCAAAATTGCGCGCAAGCCTTAACACTCGATATTATTCCAGATCTTGCACGAAAACAAGTGACAAGGCTGGAATATTCGATAGCACACGTGTAAATACCGACGCGCTTTGCCGCTTGTCAGTTGATCGACGGCCGATGCTTTGGTCACTGCTATCAGTGCCAGTGTCCTGCTGCAATCTGACTATCCTTTCACGTGGCTACAAGGTCGGCCCAATAAACAGTTTAACCTGAACACCCTGTCTGCTTCCTTCATCTGCGTCACGTCTCGGTGACAATCTATGTGCATTCCTTTTATGCGTTTTTCGTTGTGTTTAGGCAGCATGCTTGAAGTGTACAGCAATGAATGTTTGTTCGCGCTCGTCATGTCAGTGCTTTTTTTTCGTATGTCCATTGTATTGTAGAAAACATTTGGAATATTTGCGCTGCTTGTCGTTTTTCACGTGATATTACATTATGTTCTTCTTAAATTTACTGTTTTGTACTTGCGGCGAAACTGTGATATTCTCTGTGCTTTCTGCTATCATCGTTGCAGTGCTTTCGCAGTATGTTGTACGCTTTTTAACAATTTCAGCTACCGCAACGTTTCAATTACAATCATGAACGTCAGTCCTCGTGATATAGATGTAACACTATAGGCGTCAACGCGGCTGCAACCTTGATTGATTGGTTGATATGTGGGGTCTAACCTTCCAAAACCATAATATAACTATGACAGACGACTTGATGGAGGGATCCGGAAATTTTGACAACCTGGGTTCTTTAACATGCGCCGAAATCTGAACACACGGGCCTAAACACTTCCACCTCCAATGGCATTGCAGCCGCCACAGCCAGGATTTGATCCCACGACATGCGGGTCAGCAGCCGAGTACCTTTGCCACTAGACCACCGTGGTTGGGCAGCTGCAACCTCGTCAAGTGGTGCTAGAGCGGCCAAAAACCAATACACCACTGTACAATCTCCCATATATCAATGCATGCTAAACTAGCTACGTGAGGACAAGATGCATTTTCGTGTTATGTCAATTCCCATGATGGAGGCAGCAGCCATGTTTTTGTACAACAATTACTTGGGTTGTGTTTTCAAGATTTCGAGAGCAGCAAGATATTTTTAATCATAAAGTTTACCTATTATCAGCTCTTCTCTCAATGTTTCTTACTACCTATCCGGTGAACACACTTGCGCGTTTTCAAAAACTCGGTGCATATACACCGCAAACAACGAAGCTAAAAAGCCTACGCTCTCGCTTCAATACCCTGTAACTCATGGCTGCACTAGTTGCCGCAGCCAGACAGATCATAAGTTCACGGCGATGACCGAGACCAGGACAATAGCCAGCCAAAGTACCAAACATCTTCTTAGCCCTCACATATTTATGCGAAATGCAATAGAACTTATTGGTCTACTTCATCAATCTTATGACCAGTCACTTCCAGAACGCATAAAACATTGTAGAAGGGTTAGTAAGGTATTGCTAATACGTGTGATAGTAGCCGCTACCTTTCTGAAATTGCCCTGTGTTTCATTTATTATGAGTAAGCACGCACTAACTGTAATCTTCTCATAGCATGCTCAGTTCGCAGGCACGTTCAGTGGCAGCAATTTTTCGGGAAAAGGGTTGGATGGAATTCGCTGAAACTTTTGACTGATGTACCGAACCTTTATTTTAACCATTCGTTTTTAGTACAACACATTAATAGCTAAATTTTAAGCTGGGATGTCAGGTCTCGCAGGACATGAGCCTTCTGAGAAATGCTGGAAATAATGTCTTTATTACACTTTAGACAAAATGATGCGCGCGTTTTCGCAATATCCAAGTTAAACATACGATCTTGAATGTAAGCAGCTAACGCTGAAGTCAGTGTACTTGCGTGCGTTATCACCCATGGAAAGGGCGTATAACGAAATTAACGTGTCCGTATAGATGTTGTCGCATTTGATTGATATGTGAGGTTTAACGTCCCAAAACCACTATATGATTATGAGAGACGCCGTAGTGGAAGGCTCGGGAAAATTAGAACGCCTGGGGTTCTTTAACGTGCACTCAAATCTGAGTACACGGGCCTACAACATTTCCGCTCCATTGGAAATGCAGCCGCCACAGCCGGGATTCGAACCCGCACCCTGCGGGTCAGCAGCCGAGTACCTTAGCCACTCTACCACCGCGGCGGGGCGATGTTGTCGCATTGACACTGAAAACGTTGTTAGAAAATAATTTAGGTGTGGACACTCTTCACCCATAGCGAAGTAGAGCGCGTCCAGATAATGTTCGCCTTTAGCGCATGCGCTCGCCGCAGTTAGCGGGGGGGAGGGTTGCAGCGGCATGGGGGTTATTAAACCTATAGCGCGACAAGGTAAGCGCGTGTTTTTATCTTTTTTTTCACCTCATAGTAGAGAGCTTTTGTTTTGTTCTTCACTTCATGGTATTTTACTTTGAAAGTGGTATGCTTCTGCTAGCTGAATACGCATACAGCATTTCCTTCGACCGGAAATTGGCTGCAAGGTGTTACAAAAAGTCACAGCATATCCTTGAAGTGCATGATAATGATTGGGCGAAGTGTCCATCCATATGTTCGTCGGTCTGACCATTTGTGCGTCCATTCATGCGTGCCTTCCTGCATACAGCCGTTCGTCCGTACGTCCGTATGTCTGTGCGTCTATCCGCGCGTTCGTACCAGCGTTCGTAGGCGCATTCATCCCTGCATCCACCCGTGCGTCCTTCCATGCATGCGTCCATCCATCCATCCGTACACCTGTCTTTTTAGTGAACACTGCAATTACCGCCATATTGCATATTTTCATCATATATGTAGCATGAATAAGCACCATCATCCAGCGGACATTCCAAGGACTAAACGAGGGGTGGCACTCACGCACTTTCTTATGGTCTGGGCTTCGTGTCTACTTCCCGCTTTTAATCATCTCTCTAGTTCATGGCTAAATGACACTGCGGCCTAACCCTCTCTAAACCTAGCTAAAACCATGCAGGTCAGTTGCGCCCAGGGAGTTTAACGTGGCAACCCTTCCTGGTCAGATATTGCTCAAAGTGTGTCCTTGTGATACTAGTTTTCTTAAGTCGGCTTCAAATTCAAGGCAAATTTTATTGAAAATGAAGTCGACAATACTTGTCTGTGTAAATTAGTTTATACGAAAGAACTATCTTTTCATTTATGATTAACGTACGCTGGTTTTCTCCTCAATTGAAAAGGCTGCGCACGTGCCGCTCCTTTAGCCCCGCCATTATGGTGGCTACCTACTACTATTATGAAGATTACTGGTACTACTACTACATACAACGAGGACGGACGACCCAGGGCTTCAGAAGCTTCGCACCCCCCTCTCCCCACAAGAAAAAAAAGGATTAGACTTCTAACGCGGAGTTCTCACGGCGCAATGCCGTTATAGATGCTACGGTTGCACATTGTTTTTGCACGAGAAGTGCAACGACATGGGGGCCGAGAGGAGAAAAGAGCTGCAAGATATGTGGACGCGTCATGGAGTGGAGTATGCACACCTAAACTGTTTTCTTACATCATGCCCGTATAAATGCGGGACGTCGTCGATGGCCTCGAAAGTACGCAGCCGCGATGGTCGGTGTGTGCTTTGTGCATGGCACTTCACGTAACCAGCTCAAGACTTTCAGACGGCTGGTCGCCAAAGTCCAGATGGCCGAACACGCCCATGCCCACAACAAACACAGCCGTTCTTAAGATAAAGGTGAAGGCGGTGCAGGTTGGATGAATTGATCTTTAGAAAAAAACAAAACAAATCACTGCATATCGACGGACTGAATGAGAATGAGTGGGAAGAACGTCTGCGTGACCGTCCGCGCTTCCGTCAACTCGTTCGACTAGCAAGGATAAATAATGTGCGAAACTTCATTGTTATACCACTTTGATTTTTCAAAAACGGAACATTTGTATTTTGCACCTCGTGTGTTTTTGTAAATTACAAGTAAACGCTGCCTTATTTACCACGCAGATTTTCACAGTGAGGTGTGGAGCAGAATATAGGAAGTATAAACCGAGACTACTTATTCTTCTTTTAAAAAACCCGTAGTAGCCTGAGTGCACTCTTCATCATGACATGGCACGGCATAACTCGTAACAATATTTATTTTTCGACAAATTGTGTGTGTAAGGTTTATAAGACGATTGCCTATTCTTTAGAAACAACCTGAAAAAATGAAATGGTGGTTTAAGTATGATAGTTGATTGGAGAACCGTGTTATGCGAATTGCGAAGTCAATTTAACTGGAAGGAAAACGTCAAGTCGGAGTTAGTACCATTGTTTACTAGTCATTACCTCTTAGAGAACAAAATTTCAAAGAAGTTTGTTGAGGTATTTATTTGAACTACACAGTACATGCTGCTAGCATGTCTTCAAAGAAGTTAAATTATATATTTGTGAAAAAGAGCAAAATAGTTAAAAGAAACGGCTAATAAAGGCTTCAATTTGGTTGCATTTTTCAGTTTTTATTTTAGGTTTTGGCAACAAATTACGATAATACCTCGACTTGATGATAAATGAACTTGATGAAAACAATAAATATTTGAGGTATTCAAACTTAACATATTTAAGTCTTTTGGCAAACTTTTTTTCAGATTTGCTACTATGGAAGCTGCCCGCCTGAGGCTCCTAGTGCTTGTGGATGCCCCGGTCCTTGGGAATCAATTTTCGGAATCAAGAATTGTCGATAAGGGCATTTTTTGAAAAACCTGCAATCTCTCGAAATACACGTTATTAACACAAACGTTTGTTTCTTTATTGATACTGCCAACGTGATATAATTCTGTACAGATGTTGAAGCACAAAAAAGCACCGAATACTGCTCATTTTCTAAAGACACTAAGCATAACACCCGAGAAAAATACACTGAAGCTTTAATACAAGAAAACACAAACAATGATACACAAACGCACCCTCGGAATGTAACTGACAGTGTACAGGAGCACACGATAGAGTAGCTACACACAAGAAAGCCTGCAATAAAGTGGGCCTTAAGCGCTTTTTTGAATACGCATGGAATGAATTCACTGGAATAGATTATTGCCCCAGAAATTCAAAGCCACAAAAGTTTTAAGAATCCGTTCAGTGCGAATGGAGTTACAAAAACTTCTCGCATGCTCCAATTGCATTCCCTTTTCTCTCGTCCTGACAAAAGCGCTGGAAGCTAAGCAGGGAGGAATGTCCGGGGCAAATAAAATACGTCACCCACATCTCATGACCTTGAGCACTTTTTGTCTTCGAATGCGTGGCATTTTAAGTGCACGCGTGGACAAGTCGTGGCCTCCAACACTGATCTCTGTAACTACCCAGCGGAACATGTTCAAATGAGCCAATGGCTGATGAATGGGTTTTTCACAAGCACTTTTTGAGTATCTTGTGTCATTTGTAGAGAGAATAAAAAGCAATTTTAGCTGATTTCGATAGTTTTGTGAGAATTCTAGGCAGCGTGATGCGCCGTAATATTTGGCTCGCGTGTTGTCGGGAGCCTATACTACTGATAAGCAGCGTTTCCTGACCATGCACAAAAAGTGTTTCTGGGCCATTTAAAGACAAAATAATGAGCGACTAGCCCTTGCAATGCAAATAGGCGATGTTGGTGTTCCATTCGTTCATTTATTAGGATGTGCAGGCATTTCCTGATAACGAACATGTTGACAATCTATGAAGAGCCGAACAGCACAAATGCTTAAGGCAAGCAACCACGAATGGAAGATTCGTTGATTGAGATGAAAAAATACATGCCAGTGCACAGGCTGAATTAGGTGAACAACATCTTCGAGGAAGTCACCAGCGACCAATCTTTTATAACCCGGATCACTCCACGAAGTTACCTTACCCCTCACAGTCACGAATCATGATGCGTCAAATTCACATGGCATGATTTCCAAACACTCAGTATTACAAGAAATAAAATGACGGAAGGCTTTGCTTTAGGTTAGCTTTAGTATTAAATAAATTAGCGTGTAACCTACCATGTAACTATTTAAAGATCAGTGAGCTTCGGTACTTGCATAAATATACAACTATCCCGCTTGCATTCTATGCTATAATTTTGTTGTATTTCTTTTGGGCGAAAAGAAAAAGTCTTGATGTGGTATCTAGCAAACGAAACGTCGAACATGGTAGCGTACTGCGAACAACCATTTTGGTTTTTTGCAGAAATACATGCCATAATGTAGTTAAAAGCCACTACTCGTCAGCCAAGGAAGCCTTCAGAACTGTCCACACTAAGTTTCACGCCATTTGACGAAACACATAGTGTGTGAGGTGCCACTGAATCGGCCGTGTACACACCGTGACTGAAACTGGTACACGTCTTTAGCGCCCCTTTACACCTAACCAAGGAGTCCGCGTAAATGCCGAATTCGCTACACGGACGCATCAAATTTTCGAAGCAGAACCGGACTTGCAGGCGCACAATCACAATACTCTCTGCTGCTTTCAAGTGCATGCGAAGAAAATGAAGGTAGTTATCGTGAGTTTGACTGGTGGAATGCTTCTATAGCGTTGACATGTGAATCGTAAAACATCACGGCATGACAGTCAATGCAGATGTAACTTCTAGTGAAGCTTGCGCAAAAGCCAATACGTAAAACCAAGAAATAATTGCTAAACAGCGTCTCATAGGGCATAGCAACACTTTTAGGAGTAGGGTACACTTCAAGTGGAAGAAAACACCGAATGTGAGTCGAAATAGAAAGAAGATCACCACCAGTTTGCAGCACGAAGTCTGATGGATCAGGTGGTTACCTTCTTATCCTTTATATACTCTTCTGCCACATTGTGTGTTTCCGCAGAACTCATTTACAATACTTGTGGTCACGTGCTTCGAGTTGTCGATGAATTTGCCCTCGCGCTGTCAATTGCTAGCTTCCTGGGTAGGTCAATTGGCAGAGCAATCGCGCCGAACACGCGTTGGTCTTCGGAGCTAACCCCGGACCACGAAGTTTTTCGACAACTAACAGGCTTTTGTTTTTGAGAAACACGTATGGGTTTCCTTGTGGCTTCATGCTAAAAATGGGTGGTTGTCTTTTCTTCCTTCCTTAACCCGCTCACTCAATTGAAAAGAACTCATTTGAAAAGAGTGTGAGTTGATATCATGTAAAAAAGGTAAGGTAAATTTGTACTCAATTTGTCCGCACGAAATATGACTTGAAAATTGTTCTAAGGACTCGCTTTTATGAAAGTTTAAGAGAGCCTCTGCCGAGTGCGCCTAAGCGCAAGCAAAACTAATATAGAATAATGAGTAGGTAGTACTGCTTAAGTGAGCTACTTTTTGAGTCGCCTTGCTCTTACAAGTGAAGTTAATGTCAAGACCTTTAGTTCGCCTTGGTAGCAACTCCGACATGCCCGTTAGTTTAACAGCAGTGAGCACAGCAAAATATCTCAAAATTACGACAAACGGCGATAATTTGAATTTTTAATGAATGGCCATATATGACTTCAAAAGGGTGTCTCCACCAGACAGATAGCTTGTTGTTCATCAGCTCTTGAACAATGTGTACAGTAAGTACCTTTGTACAAAGAAAACAAAATAGTCCGTATGCCGTACTTGCATTCAACAGGCCCACTGTTGAAATGCATGTACGCCATTCGTTTGCTAACACAGAAGGGGCTGCATTCTGCAGTGTTTCTCTGCGAGCCACTCGTAGCAACGGATGGTGTGATAGACGAAGCAGAAGACTAATACATGAACGAGCAGCGTACACGGCACTATATTTCTACATACAGCATCTTCTGCGGATATTTTAACGATTGTTTTACTGCAAATGTAAATGTAGTTTTCACCGAGTGTAGAAATTGTTAAATATAAACTTTCCAATGATGTTTAAGTACATTCATGGAGAGCTAACAGAGTTTCATACACCACACGTGTTCACAACAAGCGTTACAATGCACATCAGTTATTTCTTCGGCTCTGATTTATTTATTTATATATTTCTTTATTTAATACATACTGCAGACCCTTAGGTCAAAGCAGGTGGGCAGTTACAAGGGGACATAGTCGAAACAAGAAGTGGCATAAAGATTGTTTGGGGTGAGTGTTTTATATACTCATAGTGAACACAAGGAGCGACTTAGCAAGTTATTTCATAATAACGCATGTACCGGACAAAAGAGAAAAAAACACTAATTCATACTTCATATGTTGTGCGATTAAAGCTAAAACAAATACATAACAAATTCAAAACAATAAACACAGTTATTTTCACGGTTTAAGCCAAGAAAGTAATGAATACATGTCAGCCTTATGGCAGCCTGATGGGTGGTTCTGAACGGCAGCCTTGGAGCAATGTAATGAAAGACGGAGGAGGAGTTATATTTGTCTGATGTAACATGAGAGTTTGGGCCCCGGACGACTCCCCAAGAAACTGAGTCAAGCTATCAGTGCGCAAACACGCAAAAATATATTACACAGAAATATGATCTAATAAGAATCAATGTGGGAGGTACGCTAATATATGTAGTCTTAACTGCGCTAATTGTCTTTTGAATTCAGAATGTTCTTGCTGTGTTTGAGGCCGTTGAAGGACGTCGATGCCCGCCGCTTAAAGACGACGTCCCGTCTGGCTGGTTGACGTCACTCACGCATGTCACTCCAGCGCACATCCAAAATAATACTGTGATGGAGAAAACATGGAGCAGTATAGCTCGAAAAGACTTTCACTAAGTTTTTGAATGCAAGTGCTCACACTTATATGCATGAGCTATGCTCAAAATTTGCTTTGCGTACTTTATCATCACACAGTATGATGGGCTAACTTATACACAAATCCTGCAGAGTTCTCACAGTTTTTTTATCATTGTTGCACGCTTGAAAAAGCGGTCACAACGACACATGATGGCCACAGCCTATTAGAAATGTAAAGAAACATCAGTAGGGTCATGACAACTAATGGTTACGTTATCACAAAATGAAACAGCCATAGGTCAAGTGACATTTGGCCATGAGTTTCCTTCTTCTTTCTGAAAGGTGGCAGTGTTCAGTGTCAATTATATTTTTTTGCAGCATTTCAGTTGCATGCCAGCTGCTATTAAATGAGTGTGACTTTAAAAACACAACAAAAAATTATGAATTATGACTGCAACAAACACAGAACATGCAGCATTCAGCTCCAAGTGCGTATTGCGCTGCTTAGGCGGCAATATTGAGCTCACACGCTTATAAAGACGTTATTGAATGCAGCACCAGCCTAGTACAACTTGCAACGTGTTCTAAATATACAGGCGTAAGCAAAAGTGTGCAGACCAAGAATTGTGGGCAGAACGCATCAACGTGCCATCTCTGCATACTGCCAGTTGCAGTGTACATGCCTATCCAGTCGTAATCAGGTGGCCTCACACAGCACCTTGTTTGATGAAGTTACGGCGCTCATAGCGAAAACTACCACTGAGTGTTGCTTTCGTTGCGCCGTCGAATATATGCCGCTCTTTCACGCAGCAGCTCAGGCAGCGCCAATTGAAGTGCCGAGCACGTAGCTTCTTTTTTTCACTAGTTAGCCCAAAGTAATCATAGCTAGCGCAATATAACCAAACGAAGGCGAGCATAAAAAATTGAATTTCCTCGGCCCAGCTTGCCCTTGTTAGATTAAGCCGAGTTCAACTTGCCTTGTTGCACCAAACTGTAGTGAAAACTACTCAAGCATAGTGTAGCCTAATATAACTCGCTGAATCCAAGCATAATTGCATTAAATTAGGCTAATTTTATTTAGCATAGTCGTTGGCTGTTTCCGTGTTAGTCCATCTAACGCCTAAATGAGCTGAGGCGAGTCAAGTTAAGTATATACAAATCTCTTAGGCATAATTGATAATGGTATCACTTGATTTAGCTGAGCATAATTAGCTTCGATAAGGCAAACTTAATCGCGATCGAATCATCCTAGTCGAGTTCCCCATGAGCAAGAGAAGAAAAGCCCAGGAAGAGGCTGACTATACTTTTTACTGACAGGATATAAATGAGCCTATTTAGGTCTCACATGCGTTGACTCACATGGTTCACATGCGTTAAGAAAAAACAGATGACGCGACGTCTCAACCTTTCGGCCGCTATGCTTTTACAGCGCATGTTTCAAATCGTAGCTAAGAATCAGCCTTTCTTACCACAGCGCTTTTAGAAAAGAAAAACTAAACTTGCAAAAACATATTCTTCATGGTTGATTTCCATCACATGAATATTATTAGATGCATGCATTCTGAGTGATCGCACGCTGCAGCAACTCAAGTAAGTTTGCTGTGCATAAAAGAACTTTCTGGCTGAATGCTACACGTCATTGCTCAAAACACCGAGCGTTAACAGCACCGAATAAAAGCTCACCAAATCAATGCGAGGTTTTTGATGATCTCAAGTGGCATTACGACTACAATGTAAAAAAGAGGACCCTCCTTCCTGGATAATGCTGAAGGTATAGCGCATGCCAAGCTATTCCTTGAGCAAAAATACAAATATCTCCTTGGGACGTACCTTTTTCACGGAAGTCATGCTTGAGCACAGTTACCAAAGAACAACTCGTCACTCTAATAAGGCGACAGATATTATTTCGTCATCAAAAGACAATTTCCTTCAAACAAGGCGTTCTTACGTAATCTATACATTATTGCACCTAATACAATAGCACAACTGTTTGCATTGTTCCACACAACAGTCTGCTGTATTGTTCTGCACAACAGTATGCCACACTACAGCTGTGCCATGCAGCCTGCTTGAAAAATATAGCAATGTAGAGTATCACTTATGTTCTACGTGCCTGTGAATGTGAGATATTTGTGTTGTTTAACGAAGGGTTTTGTTGGCTTGACACGAGTTTAATTTATTTTCTGGGCACACCTGCATCTGCAAGTGAACACAGGGTTCATAAAATGATTACAATGTACTGAATGTTTTGCACAGGTAGCATAATTTGGTAGAATAAATGCAGTCATTCATCTCTAGCTCTTTAAAGTACATGTTTTACGTGTTTGTTATGTACACAACACCATATTGAACAGGAGTCCAGTTGAACAGAACTCTACATGTAGAACGCAATATTGAATTGTGCAGAAAACACAGGCACAAAGAGCACATGACATGTTTATAGAGCACATTGCGGCACTGAAATGAGAAAGATGGAACAGGCTGAACATGCACAAGCCTGTCCCATCCTAGTGATTTGAAGTGCTACGCTGAACCTTATGAAGTTGTTACACCAACAAGGCCGAAAATTTACCCGTGCTAAGTTCCCATGACATCCTCCCTTTCCCTATTTTGCAGGTTTCTTTTTGTTGAGCCAATCTATACATGCAAAGATCTTCCAAACTACGTTTGAAATAATGAGTGTAAAAAGTATACATGGACTTGCAATTAATAAATAGCAAAGAAATTTTCCCATCTATGCAGGTAGCAGTTGCAGCTTATGTTGGCAACAAGTCAGTGAAGATCGACCAGTTCTTTAGCAATATACATCCTCGTGAACATGTTGTTCTTGGAAGGTAATGGTTAACAACAAATAAACTAATTTTCCATGCCTCCCTCTCTGAATCTCTCTGCAAGGCACTTTCAAGCACTGTTTATTTAGAAGCTATGCCATGTTGTCCAGCAGTTAAACTCAGTCTTGGAACAAGCTGCACTGGTGGCAACAGCAGCCTCCCCACTTTGCAGTCTTCAAACCTCTGAACTCTTTCTCCCCATTTTGCCAATAAGAGTGGCGTTGCAATAACCTAGTGTACTTTAAAGAAGGCCTTCGTCCGATCATGCGCAGGTGTGCGTTCCGCGAACGTATATTCCAAGGTATGCCGAAAAGCACTGAAAATTTGAGTGAGGTCATCAGTAAGGTATAAAGCAAAAATTGCGATGGAACTTCCATGGGCAAAACAAAAAAACATGGCCACCGAAGCCCAAAGAACGTAAAGAGGATGTTGCTTATGTTTTCCATGCAACATGTTCTGACACAGAGCTTCTTGAACGCTGCTGACTGACAAGATATAGCTGCAGCCTGAACAATTTCACTATGCTACCTTGTGTACATAGGTGAGAAAACACAAAACTTCTAGAATCGTGGTCCATTCGTTACCATGTATCAGCTTCCAAGAACCCCGGTCTTCTACCTATAAATGTTTACAATAAAATGTGTGATTAGTGGATTGGTTGAACTTAGCACACTTATTGCCAGCATATACTAAAAACAGTACCTGTATAGATGGCAAAATTTTCATGTCACTTTTTTAATAATTGCTGTGCAATGTCAGAGTACACAATTCACAGTTAAGCAATAATAGCGAAAATTGGGCTAGTTGGAGGAAGTGAAAACAGCGGAAAAATATAGACTAGGACAGAGGAAGTGACGACACCACGCTGAACTCGCTACTAAAATTTATTGAAAGATACACGCACATATATCAAGCACTCGACCCGGTCACGTGGAAAACCAGAGGCATGTGCGCATCAAACCAAACAAGGTAGTAAACAATCCTAATGATATCGATCATCAACACGTGTGTAACAACCACGAAAACAACAGAAAACACACCTTCCTACATGCCAAAAACGCACGCAAGTGTCCCAACAAACTAACACTCACTATAACACGGCAGCGCTGAACTCAGGTACCGAACTTCGTTTTCACCAAGGGTCACAGACGGCTTGCTTACACACTTTTCCCCGTCCCTTTCAATAAATAAAGCCTCCATCACCTCTCTGGTGCACTCATCCTCATGTCCAAACAAACAAATGGCTTTATCTGCCAAAGGTTGGCAGCCATACTCCCTACAATGAGGTGACAGGTGCAACCCGCCAGCTGCCGTTAAAAAGGTTAAGTGTTCTTTTAGTCTCACGTTAATGCAGCGACCGCTTTGTCCTATGTAACCCCCCCCCTCCACATGACAATGGCAACATATATACAACACACAATTTACACTGACATATCTTTTTTTTATCTTCTCCGGACAGTACGAGCAGGTCTTTCGTAAACCCGAACTTCTTTTGTGCACGTGGGAACAAATGGAGGACAACTTTTCAGAAGCGGACATCACCACACGTACCCCACACCTACTGGCCACATTTTTCAAGGAATGTGAAAACTTGTGCAAGTAGGGTACCGCAACCGGTTTCTTCTCATTGCGCACGCAATGAAACCGGTTAAATGCACCAGAGAAGTGATAGAGGCTTTTTTTCATTGCAAGGGAGGAGGAAAGGTGTGTAAGCAAGCCGTCTGTGACCCTTCGTGAAAAAGAAGTTCAGTACGTGGGTTCAGCGCTGCCATGTTAAAGTTAGTGTTTGTTTGGAATGTTGCGTATGTTATTCGCAAGTAGAAAGGTGTGTTTTTTGTTGTTTTCGTGGTTCTTAAACACGTGCTGATAATCAATATGATTAGGCTTGTTTAGTACCACGTCTGCTTTGATGCGCAGACGCCCTTGGTTTTCCGCGTGACTGTGTCGAATACTTGATATATGTGCGTGTATCTTTCAGTAAAGTTTAGTTGCGAGTTCAGCGCGTTTTCGTCTCTTCCTCTGTCCTTGTCTATATTTTTGCACTGTTTTTACTTCCCAATTACAGTTAAGCCACAAATACAGATTGTGTGGGGGGGTAGTTTGTGTGTATGTACTATGCTGCGTTATCTTGCAGATGTGTGAGTCATACCTGCTGCAGCATGCCAAATGAACAACTAAATGCACTGCTACACGCATCCTTGAAGTACAACTTTGGCAGATGTATTCGGAAACATAATTGTCAGAAGTGCTGAGAGCACGCTTATGAAACTATGTACATGGCCCATGAACAGCTCCACATTGTTCTTTTGTGTATGTCTGAAAAGGAAGTACAAAAAAGAAATATTGTAGCAGCAGCAATGTTCAGAGTGTAAACCACTATGGTATCTACTACGCACGTCCCCTTTGTTCACACCACTATTTCATAATTCACAAATCCAGATGTTATTCATGGACAAGAACTGATCACATGAAGAACAAGCAGCAGGATGCTACAAAGACCTATTGCTATAGTAGACAAACACACTATAGTAGACAAACACACACATGTCAAACACACCACATCCTAACTGCAGAACAATGAATATACTAGCATAACAAATTCCGAATAAACAGTGCCATAGTGTGGCAGTTACAATTTCTATAACTACTAACACCATGGAGAGTTATGTGAGGTGAACAAAAGAGCTTTGCATTATGATAAGAAATCTTACGCCAGACAAAGCATATTGTAGACCACTGAAAAGGCCTACGTGTGGCAGGGAACATCGCACCTTTAGAGCAAGAAACAGGAGCTGTGAGATAAGAGGATCAGGACTTTGTTGTCGTAGCGTCAACACACTCAGCACTCTGCTGCTGCTCAACCCATCTAGCACTCTGTAACTGCGCGTGACAGAGTGCTAGAAGAATACACGTCGCCTTATTCATAACTTCATGTTGGAGGTATTAGCCTGATGAAGACAAAGAATAATGCATCAACACAAATGGTGAGCAATAAGTTAAAAAGCAAGGCTTGCATATATAGCTTTTTTTTAAGTACACACATGACAGTTGTACATCTTATTACGGCAGGAGCTATCATTAGGATGGGGGCTTGAATGAGTGTCATATCGCTGAAATAGGTGTGTTGTTCAAGCCAAAGATTGATTAAGACAATTTGTCTAAGTTGTGGCAGCAACCTTGATGTAGTTTGCTGCCTCGGTAAGGAAACGTTCTGTGGTTGAATAACAAGCTCTAATATTCGTTAAACTATTCTTTTTCATCAGGTATACGTCTCAACACATTCATTACAAATCCTAAATTTTAAAGCAAGCGCTTCTATTGTAATGATACTGGGTGGAAAACTCAAGCTGCAGAAAACAAGGCATTTAGCAGGGATCTGGCTGCTCGACAGTTCTATAACATTATGTCCATGATGTTAAAATGAGTGATTCGACAAGGGGACATCCAATTACCAGAGCAGCAAACCCTACCACGGTTACTGCCACAACCATGACACACAATTTTCAATCAAACATTCAAAACAACCTAACCTTGAAAAATCTCCTGACTTCAAAAACAATGTTCTTTTATTGATTTGACCCTCATTAAGCTTCCCACCCCTATGATCATCTTAACTTCTGCCACATTAAGACAATTGTAATGTAGTGCGTGATAGAATTTTAAGATTTGGGCAGTAAGCCTTTCTTCTCAATTCGTTACTCACCATTTACGTTTATGCTTTAATGACGGTGTTATCAGCCGAAAAACTCAGGGTAAAAATGTGTGAAGGAGTCTTCAATTTTTAGAGTCAGAAGTATTTTTAACTCCTGGTAAGTGCCCTTAGAACATTGTATTTTTATTCTATAAGAAACAATCACTCTAGTAAAAAATATACGAAAACACTACAGTTTGACATGTTTGGTTTGATTGATATGTGGGGTTTTACATTGATTGATATGTGAGGTTTAAAGCCTCAAAACTACCATACGATTACGAGAGAAGCCATAGGTAAGGGCTCCGGAAACTTCGACCACCTGGGGTTCTTTAACGAGCCCCCTAATCTCATCCCACGGGCGTACAACATTTCGGCCTCCATCGGAAATGCAGCCGCCGCAGCCAGGACTCTATCTCGCGACCTGCGGGTGAGCAGCCGAGTACCATTTTTCCATGTTTCCTCACGACCAACATTAGCATAAATTGAAAGAAAAATTATTTCAACACCACAGCCTTGAAAGTTTTGTGACAAAGAAACAGACAGTGGTAAAAGCTTGAAGCAACAATCTCGTTTGAGTTATTTTTCTCCAATAACCCTATTTCTGAGCACATGGTTTGAAAGTTCTCTGCTGTATTAGAAAGATTTTCCCCCAAAATAGTTCTGGAACAACTTCTTCGCACATTGAGGCAACAAAGCACGAGTTTTCGAAATATTGCAAATGGTCAATAAACCAATTCACAGACTTACATGACAAGATAATGAACTCGCAAATACTTACAGGTTAATGCTCAGTCACAGTTTCTGAGGCAGCGCGATGGCTTCTATGTTTCCATCTGTACTGCCTTTTGCCGCCTTTGGGCCAGTTTATTTAGAGGGTCTGCCGAGGAAAAAAAAACGTTACACTTCGCTTTCGTTTGCATGCCTCATGTAACACAATTTGACCTTCTTGGCTTCATGAGGTAGTAGTCTCGAATGAATGCTAACAGCTGTTGCTTTATGCATGTATATCTCACACCCCATTAGCAGGCTCAGAAATAATGTGCAGTCATTGTTATGTAAGAAGTCTAACAGAAGAAGATAGAAACAACATTTTACACTAGACATAAATTTAGCTTCCTAGAACTCACTCAATAAGCAATTTTTCCTATGCATTATACGCATACATGTTGAAAAGACTGGGCGTGCATACAAGGCCGCAGGTGAACCAGGACACTTCTAATGCCAGCTAACAATGAGAAGGCAGACTAACAGAACATATAGGACAATTAACCAGAGGCCCATCATTCAACCCATTACTATGTCACGACGTAAATGTATGCCCAAATTATAATCAGGCAGTTTCGTACAAGCACAGAAATAAAGAAATGATTCTGATGGTTGAGGCTTGGCTTAGCGACATGTGCTAGTGCATGTGTTTGTGCAAGTGCGATTTATCCGTATGCCCATGTTCACGGATACTTTCACTTCGTTTCGGCCCGCTCGTGCCGGCATGGTGGAAATGCGAGGGCACTCCTGTGTGCACTGATGGTGCGCTGTACTGGCCTCTCATAACATCTTCCATTTGTATCACAGTGTTTCGCTTTTACAGTGGCGTATAGCCGATATATCTTGTTTTCGTGATCGCCGACCGCGCCATACATTGCAGTGCAGGATCGACAGAAGGCAATCGTGCCACAGTTACCCTCCCCGTCAGTTTCTTCATTGCAGGGCGTTTCCGCACGGCACGCACTGTTACGCATTTAGTCCCTGTTGGACTAACCGTTTGTCCGTTGGTTTAACGTCTGCAGTTGTTCCAACTTTGCTGAATTTCGGCTTGGAGTGCGGCACTACCTGTTTATCCAAAAGAGAAATATACCTTCATATGTTTCTTCATGTTCATCGCTCATCGTAGTACGTAACATGTTCAGCGCTCGTCGTAGTACGTAACGCTTTGACCTGCAAGATGGTGCTGGTGGGAGATTTCTCCTGTGCGTTGTTGAATAAAAAATTTGCAGCATGCGCGGTAACTAAAAGCCGAATTCTCCCGTCTCTCATTCCCTATTAGCAGCCGTCGGCATGTACATTGAGCACTATCTGACATGGAAAGGTTGCTAAGTTATACTCGCTGGGCCTAACCTGGTAGGTTTTAGACAGGTCTAGCGAGCGTCGGGCCGCAGTGCCATGATTACAGTCAACTATTATATATCATGATCTCGAGGTAGTTAAAGGTGGGAAGTATACACGAAGCACAAGCCATAAGAAAGTGTGTGTGTGCCACCTCTCGTTTAGTCCTTGGAATGTCCGCTGCATGGCGGTGCTTCTATATGCGGAATGTATGATGAAAAGACGCGAGATGGTGGTACTTGGAGTATTGACCAGAAGCACGAACGGACACACAGACAGATGCATGGACGGATGCACAGATGGCTGCACAGACGGATGGACGCATGGATGGACGCAGGGGCGGATGCATTGACGAACGCATTGACGGATGCACAGATCGACGTGCGGACGCACAAACAGACGCACGCACGGACAGGCGGATGAACGCAAGGACGGTCACACAGACGGACGCACTGACGAACGGAAGCAAGAACGAATAGACAGACGGATGCTTGGCCCTTTGTCCACCAATCACCCCGTGGATATGCTGGCATATTTTTTTTAGTGTCACTCCCTCTTTCAATAGCAAATTTAGTTTATATCAAAAGTAAACTGACTGTGCAAGCTGTTTTAAGCTAATCATTATTAGTGTGATTTTTTTGTCCACATACATCTACAATAATTTAGCCGAAGGAGTTATATTTGCAGTTTTTCTATTACATTTCTTGTCTCACTGAATATCTGAGAAAGTAATAAATACTCCATATAAGGTATATTACAAAAAATTACCTATGCATCCCTCAAGTCTCAAAACTTTACTAGAAAAAAAATCACAAATTTCCCAAAATCATCTACATTGAGGCAAATTTGCACCACGTGGTGGTTTAGTTAAATATAACATCTATATCCAACAGGAAAACAAGTAAGCAGTTCTTGGGATATCCCAAGTTTTATCAATACAATTTTTGTTTCATGGAAGTGAGTGAGTAAAAACTTTATTGAACATGTCCGGCGTCATTGAGCGGGGTGGGGCTACACGCACCCTGGCCTAGGTGACGGCCTCGAGTCGCTAGACTCGGGCGGCATCCTGGGCTTGCCGGACGGCCCACAGTTGATCGGCAAGGTCGTGGCTGAGCAGAGCCGCCTCCCATCGCGCCTCGCGGTTCGAGACTGCCATGTCTACCGGGTTCGTAGGGGACTGCTACGCGTTACCGGTACACATCCACTGCATGTGCTGCAGCGTCGATCTGGCTCCGCACGCCTTACATGCGTCGGACGTATAAATGCCTGGGTAGCAGAGGCGAAGGCTCACCGGATTCGGGTACGTGTGTGTCTGCAGTTGTCTCCAGGCAACCTGCTGTTTCTTGTTTAGTTTGGCGTGGGGTGGTGGATATTTGCACCTGTTCAGTCTGTAGTGTTGCGTGATGTCTCTGAAAGGGGTCATGCGGTCCCCCCACGTCTATTCCCGCATCGCTGTTAAAGTGTGCGAGACATCGGGACTGTCGGCAGGCGTCGCCGCTCGGCGTGTAAGTCCTCGAGCCGCGGCGTGGCAGTCGCGTTGCCCGCAAGCGGAGGGTCCGTGTAGGCGGGGGTCCATACGAGGAAACTGTCGTTCTTGCGGCAGATGTTGCGTTCGTGAATTTGGAGAATGCGGGCCGCTTCGCGGGAGATCCGCGCCGCCTGCGAGTCGCCTATTATAACCTCGGCATCCGTGGTGGCTATCGCGAGGGCTATGGCAGCTTCTTCGGCCGCCTCCGTCTCTTCCGTGCCTATCGTCGCACCCGTGACGCAAGTTCCTACATGATCCGTGATCGCGACCGCGAAGCCGCGGTGGCAGTCGTAACGGGCCGCGTCAAGGTAAACTGTGTCTTTGCTATTGCCGAATTTCTTTTCAAGGTCTTGGGCGCACCTGTTGCGCCAACCGATGTGATGTGTCGGGTGCATGTTCTTAGGCAACGGCAGAACGACGATGCGCTCGCGAATACGTCTGGGTATCCCGACCTTTTCGCCGGGCTGCGTATCGTAGTTGATACCCATTGTCTCGAGGATGTGTCTACCAGTTCTGGTCTTCGCCAGACGTTCGTACTGGGCGATGTTGTGTGCTTAGATTATCTCATCTAGAGTACTGTGCAACCCCAACTCGAGAAATTTTTCCGTGCTGGTATTGGCCGGTAATCCGATTGCGCGTTTGTACGCCTTGCAGATGAGAAAATCTAGTTTGGTGCGTTCATTCGCCTGCCACTTGACGTAGGAGGTGACGTACGTTATATAGTTCATAACGAAAGCATGTACCAGGCGAATGGTATTGTTTTCCTTCATTCCGCTATGCTGATTTGTTATTCGTTTCAGCAACCGGATTGTTTCATTGACCGCGCCCTCTAGTCTGCGAACGGTTTCGCCGTTGTGGCCGTTGGCGGAAAGGCGCAAGCCCAATACACTAATGGTGTTAACTTGTGTGATGACAGCACCGTTTGATGTGCGTACATAATTTCTTTTTATGCGCACTCGAATGCGGAATCGGCGTTCTTGGGTTTACGGCCCCTGCGCGAGGGTCTATAGAGCAGGATCTCCAATTTAGCGGCGGAACATTCAAGGTCAGTGTCGCGAAGGTAGTCCTGGACCACGGCGACGGCTTCCTGCAGCGTTTGGTCTACGTGGCCGTCATTTCCCTCGGCAAACCAGAGGGGGGATATGATCGGCGTACAAGCTACGGTGGAGGCCTTCTATCTCAGCGAGTTTTCGTGGTAATCCGACAAGCACGAGGTTAAAAAGCATGGGCGAGATTACGGAGCCCTGCGGCGTGCCCGTACAACCCATGTATATGTCTTGCGATTCTAGTACGCCGATCGCTAGTCGGGCCCGGCGGCCCGTAGGAAAATCCTGTACGTAGTGGTACGTTCTCTCGCCCAGTCCCAACTCTCGTATACTTTCAAGTATCGCAGCATGGCTAACGTTGTCGAACGCCTTTTTGAGGTAGAGCCCGAGTATCGCTTTGGTGGATCGTGTGGGATTGTCTACGATATCGTGCTTAAGTTGAAGCATAGCGTTCTGCGTGGAAAGGTTACGACGGAACCCCAGCATCGTGTGTGGGAGCATGTTTCGGTCCTCGAGGTAGTTGGTAAGGCGAGCGAGAACCACAATTTCTATGACCTTACCCACGCAGGACGTCAGGGATATCGGTCGAAGGTTGTCAATCTGTACTTGTTTGCCCGGTTTGGGGATCCTTATTATGTGCGCCGTTTTCCACGAGTTCGGTATAGCGCCCGCATTCAAGCACTCGTTCATGTAAGCTGTTAGTTGTTCTATCGACTCCTGGTCCAAGTTACGTAGCGCTTTGTTGGTTATCCTGTCCGAGCCTGGCGCCGACTTTGTGTTGAGCCTGCGCAGCACCGCCCTCACCTCTGCAACGCTGAAGTCCTTGTTTAGCTCCGTGTTACCCTCACCCTCCCAGGCGTATGCCGAGTGTGCGAGGGGGCTACGTGACTGAAAGTAACGGCTTCGCACGTCATCTACCAAGTCCGCGTGGGTGCCTTTGTAGTTGAGCAGCAACTTGTTAAGCTTATGTGCGTGCGATGTTTTCGTCTCCTCCGGATCCAAGAGGTGCCGGAGGGAGGCCACGTCTTGGCCCATCCCAGCTGGTTCTCCATCCCGTTGCAGATCTCTTACAATTGCGTTTTGCATACCTGTAACGCGTGCTCTTCCATGTCCCTGCTTAGCCGTGCTATGCGTCTGCGCAGCGTTCGATATTGGCGTTGACGCTTCCACCTGTCTTGCAGGCTGCGCTTGGCTTCCAACATGTGTAGGAGTTTGCTGTCTACTACTTCGAGCTGTGCTTCTGGCGGAACCTTCCGCGTCGCCGTTCCTAAATCCCCATTGAGCGTCGCAGTCCAGCTATCTATATCCTCAATAGCCTCACTGCCACGATTCTGCTCTTTCCGGAATTTGCGAAACGCGTCCCAATCCACCAGCCGGTGGTTCTTGTTCTTGGTACCTTCCCGATGAACGCGGTGGTGAGGTTCAGCGTCGACTTGGATCTCGATCACTGAGTGATCGCTACCCATGTCCTCCTGTGTATTGTGCCATCGCGCGCTAGCAACGTTCTTGGTAAATTTGAGGTCAGGTGAGGTGTCTGCACATACGCTGTTGCCCCTGCGCGTAGGTGCGGAAGGGTCTGTGATGAGCTCGAGGCCCTCATTCTGCACATCGTCCCAAAGGCGCTTACCTTTTGGCGTTTCGAAGCCGTACCCCCACGCTGCGTGGGGCGTGTTGAAGTCGCCCGCGATAAGCAAGGGCTCGTCGGCAGCTGCCTCGCGGGCCTCTCGCAGTAACGTGCTAAAGCGGTGTCTGGCTTTGGGTCTGCTATACACGTTCAGCACAAACAGGCCGGGGCCGCGCCCTTTCGTCGGGATGAGCTCTATGAGTACATGCGGTATGCGAACGTTCATAAGTTCGCGTTGCGCCATGGTGAGGTTGCGTCGCACTAGCGTTGCAGCGGCCGGTGGGGCTCCCGCGGTCACAGCTTCGTCTATAGATTTGTACCCCGCCAGCTTGACGGGGTCATTGGTTTCCTGCAATAGTATTATGTCCGGTCGTTGCCAGCTACGTAAGAATTGTTGGAGAAGCACCCGTTTCCTTCTGTACCCAGTGCAGTTCCACTGCCAGATAGTGAACGTGTTCCATGTGTTATGCTATTGTGGGCGTTGTGTTTGTGTGGTTTTGTGTTGAGCCATGGTGACTGTACGTAATATGATTTGCTGTCCGGCTGATCCTGCGCCTCTTCGTTGGGTAACAGCCTAAAGTACGGTTTCCCAGTTGTTCGTACTGGGCGACCCACTGCGCTCGGAAGTCGCATTTCGATATTGTCTATGCGCGTTTGCAGCGTCGCGACCATTTTTGTGAGCTGAGATATTGCAATGCTCAACTGTTTGGTTTGTCCGGTTTGCTCAGCAATTGCGTTGTTAAGTTGCGCGGTTTGCTGGGCGTGTTGGGTCATCATCGCGTCTACATTGTCGTCGAGTCTATCGACTCGTTCGCGCAGTTTCTCCTCGCGTTTCTGCGATTTGACGTCGAATTGTTCCGGGTCAAGTGCCTTACGTTTAGTGGGTGCGCGTCTTGAGCCTCCATGACTTTCTCCACACTCTCGGCTGTACTACCAGCCGCGTCGGCTGCGACGGGTTTAATTGGAGGAGGAGGAGGAAAGAGAACTGTTCGTGCTGTTCGCGGGCGACTTCAACGCGCCCAACGTGGCGTGGGGGTACGGCTACGAAACGCCAAAAGGTTAGCGCCTTTAGGACAATGCGCAGAATGAGGGCCTCGAGCTCATCACAGACTCTTCCACGCCTACGCGCAGGGGCAACAGCGTATGTGCAGACACCTCACCCGACCTCACATTTACCAAGAACGTTGCTAGCACGCGATGGCACAATACACAGGAGGACCTGGGTAGCGATCACTCAGTGATCGAGATTAGGTCGACGCTGAACCTCACCACCATGTTCATTGAGAAGGCACCAAGGGCAAGAACCACCGACTGGTGGATTGGGACGCGTTTCGCAAAGTCCGGAAAGAGCAGAATCGTGACAGTGCGGCTATTGAGGGTATAGATGGCGGGACTGCGACGCTCAAGGGGATTTAGAAACGGTGACGCGGGAGGTTCCGCCAGAAGCACAGCTCGAAGTGGTAGACAGCAAACTCCTACACATGTGGGAAGCCAAGCGCAGTCTGCAAGACAGGTGGAAGCGTCAACGCCACAATCGAACGCTGCGCAGACGCATAGCACGGCTAAGCAGGAACATGGAAGAGCACGCGTTACAGGTATGCAAAACGCAATGGGACGAGATCTTTAATGGGATGGAGAATCAGCTGGGACGGGCCAAGACGTGGCCTCCCTCCGGCACCTCTTGGATCCGGAGCAGACGAAAACATCGCACGCACATAAGCTTAACAAGCTGCTGCACGACTACAAAGGCACCCCCGCGGACTTTCTAGCTGACGTGCGAAACCGTTACGTTCAGTCACGTAGACCCCTCGCGCACTCGGCATACGCCTGGGAGGGTGAGGGTAACGCGGAGCTAGACGAGGACTTCAGCGTTGCAGAGGTGAGGGCGGTGCTGCACAGGCTAAACACAAAGTCGGCGCCAGGCCCGGACGGGATATTCAACAAAGCGCTACGTAACTTGGACGATGAGTTGATAGAAGAACTGACGGCTTACATGAGCGAGTGCTGGACTGCGGGCGCTATACCGAACTCGTGGAAAACAGTGCGCATAATTATGATTCCCAAACTGGGCAAACGAGTACAGATTGACAACCTTTGACCGATATCCCTGACGTCCTGTGTGGGTAAGGTCATGGAACATGTGGTTCTCGCTCGTCTTACCAACTACCTTGAGGACCGAAACATGCTCCCAAACATGAGGCCGGGGTTCCGTCGTAACCTTTCCACGCAGGACGTTATGCTTCAACTCAAGCACGATATCGTAGACGATCCCACACGATCCACCACAGCGATACTCGGGCTTGACCTCAAAAAGGCGTTCCACAACATTAGCCATGGTGCGATACTTGAAAGTATACGTACGTTAGGACTGGGCGAAAAAACGTACCACTACGTACGGGATTTTCTTACGGGCCGCCGGGCCCGATTAGGAATCGGCGGACTAGAATCGCAAGACATATACATGGGTTGTACGGGCACGCCGTAGGGCTCAGTAATGTCACCCATGCTCTTTAACCTCGTGCTTGTCGGATTACCACGAAAACTCGCTGAGATAGAAGGCCTCGACCATAGCTTGTACGCTGATGATATCACACTCTGGCTTGCCGAGGGAAATGACGACCACGTAGAGGAAACGCTGCAGGAAGCCGTCGACATGGTGCAGGACTACCTTCGCGACACTGGCCTCGAATGTTCCGCCGCTTAATCGGAGCTCCTGCTCTATAGACCCTCGCGCAGGCGCCGCAAACCAAAGAACACTGATTCCGCATTTGAGTGCGCATATAGAGAAATTAATGTACGCACATCAAACGGCGCTGTCATCCCACAAGTTAACACCATTAGGGGACTGGGCTTGCGCCTGTCCGCTAACGGCCACAACGGCGAAACCGTTCGCAGACTAGAGGGCGCGGTCATTGAAACAATCTGGTTGCTGAAACGAATAACAAATCGGCATAGTGGAATGAAGGAAAGCAATACCATTCGCCTAGTACATGCTTTCGTTATGAACCATATAACGCACGTTGCCTCCTCCCTCATGTGGCAGGCGACTGAACGCACCAAACTAGATTGTCTCATCCGCAAGGCGTACAAACGTGCAACCGGATTACCGGCCAATACCAGCACGGAAAAATTTCTCGAGCTGGGGTTGCACAATACTCTAAATGAGATAATCAAAGCACACAACATCGCCCAGTACGAACGTCTGGCGAAGACCAGAACTGGTCGACACATCCTCGAGACACTGGGTATCAACTACCATACGCAGCGCGGCGAAAAGGTTGGGATACCCAGACGTATTCGCGAGCGCATCGTCGTTCTGCCGTTGCCTAAGAACATGCACCCGACACATCACATCGGTAGGCGCAACAGGCACGCCCAAGACCTTGAAAAGAAATTCGGCAATAGCAAAGACACAGTTTACGTGCACGCGGCTCGTTACGACTGCCACCGCGGCTTCGCGATCACGGATCATGTAGGAACTTGCGTCACGAGTGTGACGATAGGCATGGAAGAGACGGAGGCGGCCGAAGAAACTGCCGTAGCCCTCGCGATAGCCACCAAGGACGCCGAGGTGTTAATAGGCGACTCGCAGGCGGCGCGGATCTCCCGCGAAGCGGCCCGCATTCTCCAAATTCACGAACGCAACATCTGCCACAAAAAACGACCGTTTCATCGTATGGACCCCCGCCCACACGGACCCTCCGCTTGCGGGCAACGCGACTGCCCACGCCGCGGCTCGAGGACTTACACGCCGAGCCGCGACGCCTGCCGACAGTCCCGATGTCTCGCACACTTCGACAGCAATGCGGGAATGAACGCTGGGGGATCGCATGACCACTTTCAGAGGCATCACGCAACACTACAGACTGAACAGATGTAAATATCCACCACCCCACGCCAAACTAAACAAGAAACAGCAGGTTGCCTGGAGACAACTACAGGCACACACGTACCCGAATTCGATGATCCTTCGCCTCTGCTACCCAGACATTTATTTGTCCGACGCGTGTAAGGCGTGCGGAGCCAGAGCGACGCTGCAGCACACGCTGTGGAAGTGTACCGGTAACGCGCAGCAGTCCTCTACGAACCCGGTAGACATGGCAGTCTCTAACCGCGAGGCGCGATGGGAGGCGGCTCCGCTCAGCCACGACCTTGCCGATCAACTGTGGGCCGTCCAGCAAGCCCAAGATGCCGCCCGGGTCGAAGGACTCGAGGCCGTCACCTAGGCCGGGGTTCTTGTAGCTCCACCCCGCTCAATGACGCCGGACATGTTCAATAAAGTTTTTACTCACTTACTTCTGATGTACCCGTTTTCAAGCTCGCATTTAATACTGATTGTTTCTTTTCGTACGCCAGCACGCGTACTACCGGCGTCGGAGTCATTATTTTTAAGTGAGGTTTTTTGCGTGACCATCATGTTTCCTTCGATGCCTTCGGACGCGTGCTGGCGTTCGACTGCACCTTTTTTTTGCTAAGTATAAGATTTCTCGGCGTGTATGCCCCAGCGGCACCCGTGAATTCTAATGCGTTATGCCAATATCTTGTGGCATCTTTTTTTAAATTCACAACATGTGGTACTCTTACGGGATTTCAATTGTGTCTTACACTCACACGCAGACGTTCGAGGTCCGGGTCGCGGCCGGTCAAACTGGAATGCCAGAGAACTCGAACGTCTAGTGCAGCAATTGGCACTGAGTGATATTTATTAAAGTGTACATGGCAGCAATTATGCCTATACTTGGTGTCGAGTTGCGTCTAGCAGCTGAATTGATCGCGTGTACGCACCCCCCGGTCTCTTTACTTTCCAATTGGTGTATATATTTCCATTTGGTTATATGGCAGCTTCCCTCTTGTTCCCCTTAGCCACGGCATTCCTCAAAACAGACAGGGCATTTCCTCTCTGCCTGAGTATAAATCGACGACATGTCTTGCAAACGGATGATGTTATCGCATGTGCCCTTCATGTGACTGAGATGGGTCGGTTTGCTTCCCATTTGCCTTGGCCGCGTTCGTAATGCTCACTCGCGTTCATTTTTTCCGCGGCTGGAACACACGATTTCCGGTGGCCATTATGGATTTGGACTTCATAAGGTGCGTGACGGCCATGCGATATCGGAAACACGTCAAGAGTATGCATACCACAGTAAAAGTATAAAGAGGAACTATGAAAAAACGCATGTTAGTTACACGCACCCAGGCTCTCTGTCAACACATATTGTGCCCCCGAAAAAAATGACCTGGTAGTGGCAATTCAGCTAAAAAATACCTAATGAGAGCAGCCAACCTCTACATTTTTCGATGAGGTCCAATGAAGAAGGACATTGTCTCCGTACCTACAATAACAGCATTACGTCCGTTGGTATCCACGGTCATTTTCTCCTTCCCACGATATGAGAGGCACTCGTGAGCTTTACGCCAATCTTTGCCGTGCCTCTGATGAACAGTTTTTACAATGTACCCCACGGTGGCCTTGGCAACAAAACTGCACATTTGCGAGACTCACTTTTTGAATGCATGGTCATTGGTAATTTTCCTCCCCCTTGACCAAAGCTATTAAGAGTACGCGGTTGCAACACACATGCTGCATTCAAACTTGAGAAATCTGCCTAGCCAGAATTTTTTTGGGGGAAAGTGTGTGGGAGGGGGAAAGCACCCTTTAAGATGGCCATTTTCTACCCTCCATGCCAGCGAACAAAAATTTGTGAGGAAAGGGGGAGGGGAGCACGTGCTCGGTCTGCAACCACATGGCTATGCTCCTGTTGAGAACTGAAACTTAAAACCAGAGCGGCCTGAAGACCACGTGGCACGCGCCGAAATTGTTCGCATTTGTTATGGGCATGGAGAATGATGTGGCTGCAGTTGTTTTTGCGAATTAGGTCGAGTTTGCTTGCTTTCTGCGCGCTATGTTCCGTACCGAAGTCAAGTTTTAACTTGACTTCGGTACGGAACATAGAACGCTGTGTTTTTACCAAACTGTAAAGACACAGATTGCAGTTTTTGAAACTTTGTTTGAGAATATATACGCCAGCAGAAACGCCAACAACGAATGCACCGGCAGCAGCAGTGCCGGATTCAGCTGGTTGTGCACAAAGACAAGACACGTTCAGGCATGCCAACTTGCTGCTGCTGCACTGTCTATTTACAGTGTTCTCGGCGATCGTAACGCAAACCAGAATCTCGATGAGCACGTTCTCGTTGAGGCCGTTAAGCTTCGTCGAGCTGCACAAATAGTTTACAATTAGAGCCGTTACCAGCCCCCGCTGACACTTTCGCCGCCATGTTGCGTTGGCGGTCGGCTACTCAGATAGCGTGGTTTTTAGCTAGTCAGCGGGAAATCGGAAAGAGGATCCACTTCCGCGTGACGGGAAAATCACACAAGTTTCTTCGTTCCGGCTTCGCGGCGTAGGTTTCCGGCAGCTTAAGTGGCGAAGCGACTGAATTCCCGGTGAGCTTTGCCGCTTTCACTCCGGAAAGAACAAATGTCAAATTTCAACCCAGCGCGAGCCTTCTACCAACTGATTGAGTTGCCATAGCGCACACACATAAGAACAAACAACGGACAAAATTCACTCGAACTTACTTACCATATGTCCTCCACTTAAAACTTTGACAACAACGACGACTTCGTCCTGGTTCTGCTAGCTTCCTTGAAGAACAGAACGTAGTAGAGAAGCGAAGCACCTTACCGCGTTCGGAATTACAGATGATGGCATAGTTCGGACCACTTTCTCCGCCGCGCGTGCTTGTCGTTCTGGTTATGGCGAATCGTAAGGCGCCGTTAGGGAACTTTTCGAAGAGTGTTGGTGCGATGCAGGTTATTTCACTAGCCTACTGAAATAACTTTTGCGACGTTGACGCTGAGGCATAGAACGATAATTCTCGCTTGTTTGTTCTTGTACAAATGGGCGTATTTAGATACACCCTTCTCACCCACGTCAACGTTTTCATTTTTTTTGAGTCACTTCCATTTCAGACTGGTTTACTACCAATAATTTTCAATTTTTCATTATCATAGTAAAAGAGTGCTTTCAGCCCATTTTATCCCTCTTCAAGGTAGTTCGTACTTAGATGTTAGTGGAAAAAAGAGCACATAACCTGCTTAAAACGCCCTTATTGGCTTATTTCTGTTTACAGTGTACCACGCTCGATTGCACCAGATTAGTTGGGTGGCAGCGCACCTTCAATAAACTTTAAGGTAACTGGTCGCGTTAAACAGAGGGAGACGTTTGAGGCAAATTTTCAAACATTGCATGCATCAATATTGCGTGGTTTCATTGATGTTGTGCACTTTGAGTGTTGTTTGGTTGTACTTGTGAAATACTGCATGGATTGTTGCTAAGGCCACCAAGCAATTTCTTTTTAGCTACACTAATTGGTGAAAGGCGAGTGCTTGGCTGTGCACAGCACACCAAGACATCTATTACAACGCGGCATCCCATAAGCGCTGTAGCAGACGCTCGCGGAACTGAAACTTAGATGCAGCAAATCATTTGCTATCATTCACACGTCCTCTATCACACGTAATCTCACACGTCATCTATTGGCTATCATCACACGTCATTAGCTGCCGCACTAACACTTTTCATCATTCCTTCGTCCTACCCACATCCAACGACTGGAACCACCTTCCCTCGGACATGGTTTCCATGTCAAATCATGGCTTGTTTTCTTCCCCAATAGAGGAGTACTTACGTGATGACGCGTGAAGTGTATATTGTACATTTATATTATTGTATTATGTTTCCCCCATGTTTCTGATGGTACTTGCACATACATCCAGTGTATTGCTTTACATTAAATATACATGTCTTGTCATCTTTATCATTTTGATGTCACTATGTTTCTCTTGTTCAGAGTTTATTATTTTCTTGTACCCCACTCCCCTCTGTAAAGCTATGTGCGATTGAGAGTAAAATAAATGAAATGAAATGAAATCATCGTATACTCTCGATGCTACACTCTTTGCGTGGTACCTTGTTATTATCGGCACACACTTCTTTATTTTCTTGTCGTTTCATCGGCGATTGTGTATCCTCCTCGCCCTCTTCAGTGGCGATTAATTTAAATTTGTACCCACCCTATTGTAATCCCTCGAAATAAGAGAATTCTTTGCTGAGAAAATGCGTAGCCAAGAGAACGCTTTGTGCATACGGATCCTCGGTAGTAGGCGAGCATTCGCTATGCTATTTTTGGTCATTCTTCCGGAATGAAAAAAATATTGTTCATGCAGTGGCTGACGATCGTGAGAAATCATGGCTGAAGTGTGTATACACCACAGTTTATAGAGAAACAACAACAAGCTTTTGTAAAGTGTTGGAGCATTGGACGGCCCACTCGCTTTGCCATTCGCATTGTGCGACGACTGGTTGTTCTTTCGCTGTTTTAAAACACGTTATAAGTCGTAACAACGCACTTGCTTTCCCTATATGAATCCCGCTTAAGGGAAGTATGCCATTAGCTCACAAGCAGCAGCCTAGCTGCTGCTTGTGACCTAATGGTGACTTCCCTTAGGCTTCCCTTGGGACTTGTGACATACAAGTAAAATACTGGAAGGGCACCCAGCCGACAGAGGGTCGAGCATTACCGTGTCTTTGCTGGTAGGTTTGCCAACAAATCACAAGCATCGGCATGGTTCGGTGGTTAAATACTGGGCTGATACCCACTAGACCCGGGTTTCGAGCCCCATTGTGTCTTCGGTGCTAAGCTTTTTTCCTAATTTAGCGATGTGATTACGGACATCGGCGGTGGCGGCAGCGCCGGTCTATACTGCGTGTGACCCAAGTTGGGATCTTATAACAGCTTTCACTGTAAGAAGGTGATCAATAGATCTCCTAATGCTATCCACAAAGGAGTTACTATTCTTTGGTGGAGCTAACTCCCTCACCCGATGTTTTTAACGTTGAGCATAAGGTTACATGTTACCGTGGTCAAAGGACGCTTTCGACAGCATGCATTCTTGCATGGGCGATTCTGCATTTTTACACTCGCGTGTACCTCCTAAGTAAAGTTCCATCTTTAGTCAGCGCTTTTCTTCGTGTGTCTCTTCTCCGTCCGTGTCTCAGAGCGTGCGGTGAGCTTTTATGGTTCTCAAATACTTTGGTCATTAGAACCCCTGCTATGCTCATGATGTACCATGAAACCTGGCCTTACAGGATCCTCCGCCCCGCCGTGGTGGTCTAGTGTCTAAAGTACTCGGCTGCTGACCCGCAGGGCGCGGGTTCAAATCCCGGCTGCGGCGGCTGCATTTCCGATGGAGGCGGAAATGTTGTAGGCCCGTGTGCTCAAATTTGGGTGCACGTTGAAGAACCCCAGGTGGTCTAAATTTCCGGAGTCCTCCACTACGGCGTCTCTCATAATCATATAGCGGTTTTGGGACGTTAAACCCCACATATCATCATCATCAACAGGATCCTCCTCCCCCCAGCCTTCCCGCATAGCTGCAAATTTCTTTCGGTGCAAGCTGCGTGGTTTTGCGACAGAGTTCAAAAGCAAGGGTATATAAAATTTGACATGCAACTGAACGTACTGTCTTTGTACCGAAAATTGAGCGTGACAAATTAAGGTTCCTAAAATGGATACTCAGAAAGGTCATCACAAGCTCGCACATACCCAAAGAGGGGCCTGCGTGACCCGTAGTTCAGCGGTGGCCACTTAAAAACTATGCTTTAGGCAATCACAATTTTCTCAGTACACTAGACGCTTTGCTTACTTAGTGAAGTAAAGGCAGGGTAGTGTCCTATAAAAAAGCTTCTTAGTATCTGTAGCAGTGAGTCAAACCGCACTTGAAAACGTTATTTTGATTTCAGCAGTAAAAAATACTTTTTTGATGTACCGATAATCTACGGCTAGTTTGCACTTCAAGCTATCTCATGAAATATTTTGTGAGAAGATGAGCTAATTTCTAGGAAAAAATTCTTCTTTCGACTTTGTGCCTACTGTATTTGCTGCAGAGGCAGAAGTGCTTAAGGCCCAAAAACTTCCATGTGCTTCAATATAGGTGCACGGTAAAGAACCCCAGGTGGTAGAAATTTCCGGAGCCCTTTACTACGGCACCTCTCACTATTATTTAATGTTTTGAGACACTAAACTCCGCCCAGTTAATAATATTATTACTAAATTATTATTATATTAATAAAGTCATAACCCCTCTGTCTTATATGCAAAGAAATTGTGTAAAAAACGCCTTGCAACCTTGTTTAATTCTGTTATTTAGTTTGTTTCATGTGTGCTCATCCTGCTTGTACTTTTTGCCCACAGTATTTTATAAACAAATAACAAATGAATGATTATTACTATTAATATTATTATTAATAATATTATTATTATTTTTATTAAGTTTATATTTTGTACATACTGCAATATCTGTATAGCTGTCGGTGTTTCGCTGAGCAGTGCAAAGATGATCAATGATACAATAGTAGTAAAATTTTTAAACAGCTGTGGGAGCGATCGCTTTTCAACTGGCCGGCGATGCAGAAGTCGAGAGATATAAGGTGACCTGGTGAGACCACGCGTTATTATGTGGGGCCTGCAACCCACTCTTAATCGATGGCCACCGTGAAAATCAAATGAAGTTATCATGTCTTTAAATGAGACATCTTTATTTTAAATATATAGTGGACAGCCAGAGAGAGTAAAGTGAGAGAAAGTACGATGTCTGAACACCTC
Organism: Rhipicephalus annulatus; assembly: GCA_013436015.1. Classification (NCBI taxonomy): domain Eukaryota; kingdom Metazoa; phylum Arthropoda; class Arachnida; order Ixodida; family Ixodidae; genus Rhipicephalus; species Rhipicephalus annulatus. The sequence continues at coordinate 108,576 of WOVY01014702.1, read as the reverse complement.
AGTAAAAACTTGCGGTCCTCTAAGACGAGTGCACTAGAACTTAAGGCCTCTCATCGTACCATTTTCAAACAATCTATAATAATGAGTATGTCCAATAGCCACACTGGAGTCACTAGTTTCAAGCAAGTCTTCAAGGGGTACTCCACGCGGCCACCATTTGCTGGAATGTGACCGTGGAAAAACCCCCATGTTTGATGATTGGCTGACAGGTGGCCGTTATCCTCGCAATCAGTGTTGATGTGTTTCTTTTCTAAACGTGGGAATCAATCTCCTTTAGAAATAGCTCGTATGTATGGTATTCACAAGGTCCCTTTTAATAGCAACGTTATCTGACATTACGTTCGCACTGCGGCCTTCGGAACCCTCATCAATCTTCGTAACCAACCTAACGCTAATGAGGTGCTCAATATTCTGACTGTGGCGTCCAAGCAGAGTTGAGTATGAGACCCCTGCATTAGAGTGTACGCTTTCGGCTCTTATTACTTTTGTGATAATACTTTCTGGTTGTCCGTTTCACAGGAATGTGTTGTTCCTTTTGAAAACATATATAAACTGGGAAGCATTCTATAGAGACTTTGTCGAGTGATTCTTGAATATTTCATAAAGTCACTCACAGTGCTGTATTTTAGCTGACGTGCACGGGGCTGTAATGAAAACACTTGTGTCCTATCACTAATAAAAACACTGTTTCTGCTTATGCATTTTTGATTGAGGTGAAATGTTGTACGCGCGTGTGCAGAGACTTGGGTGCATGCTATAGAGCTCCAAGTAATCGAAATTTCCAGAGCCCTCCACCATGGACTCTCTCGTAATCATATGGTGGTTTCGGGGCGTTAGGCCTCACATATTACATGATTATTATTATTATTATATTTGTTATTATGAGATTAATATTATTATTATTATTATTATTATTATTATTATTATTATTATTATTATTATTATTATTATTATTATTATTATTATTGTGGTAGTACGTCTTCGTCACCTGTTTTATCGAGATACTATGCGATGCACTGATATCAATGCCTTTATTTGCAGTACGCCATATACAGCTTGGTTTATTTCAAGAAAAGAATATGCGTTTTCCACAATTTTATGATCTTTTTCACCAGTTTGGTGATAATGCAATGGACCACTTACTCTTGCTATCCTCTGTTTTTTTGTAATGAACGAAGACCAATAATGGGGGCGCAGACTGCGGGGATAAGGCAAAGCTTAGAAGCATTACCAACCAGGCTTTTCAGCAGGAGCGGTGCTCCGTACGCCGACTGCAGCGACCATGTTCCTCTTTCCTATTTCCTCTTTACTTCTATCACTCCTTTTCCCTGCGCCTCTCTCTCTCTTTTTATATATATTTATCTATATATATATATATGCGTTTTAATTCTATAATTTTAATCCCTGCTTACCCCCATTCCTTGTGAGCTTCTGTTGAGGTGTCGCACCATATGCAGACAATTACGGGGCTCACTTTTTTTTTATTTTTTCATTTTAAAACCACATAAGGAGGTCATTCATTGTGAGTCGATCGCAGAAAGCTATCGAAGAAGTGTGTGTGACTGAATTTGGGCAAATCCTGTTATTCACGTTGGACCAACTGAACATTTCCAAGGCGACAGCAAGCCCAAGCAGAGGCTGCGACGTGACGACGGGAACGAAATAGACTGACTACGTACAACCTGTAGTTTTACTTACTTGGTGTACGTACAAACGTTATCGTATAGATCTTGCTCCCGAATATAGAAATAGGAAGCAAGTGTTGGCTGTGAGAAGACTTCGAAGTGATAGAATTGATTGATTGATATGTGAGGTTTAACGTCCCAAAACCACCATATGAATTTGAGAGACGCTCTAGTGGAGAGCTCCAGATTTTTCGACCACCTGGTGTTCTCTAACGTGTACCCAAATCTGAACAAACGGCCCTACAACATTTCCGCCTTCATCAGAAATGCAGACGCCGCAGCCGGGATTTGAACCCCCGACCTGTAGTTCAGCAGCCGACTACATTAGCCACTAGACCACCGCGGCGGGGCTTCAAAGTCATAGAAGGCCTATGTGAATGAATATCTTTCCGTATATTCGCAAAAGGTGCAAACGCTGGGTTTCAGCACGACCCATTGCATTGCCATGGGTCGATAGGTGGCAGCTTGAAATAAAAGTACACGCGTTCTTTGTCAAAATATTTTCGAGTTGCCACGCAAAAGGTTATAAGTCAGCTCACCTTCTGAAATTTCACAATTACTCACGAGCGTATAGCAGGAGAAGAGCAACTGCCCCTATCCTAAAACGTCAAACAACGTCGTATACACTCTATGTTAACCCGTTCATTCGAGAAACGGCTCTCGGAAATTAAACACCTGCTTGCCCACCAATAGGTTTGATCTAGTACCTGATACAGCATTGGTAGTAAATAGTTCGTTAGCTGTACTTGCAAGCAAGGCAAGTGTTATTCACCGTTCGTATTCCGCGAAAGAGATGTACTTCATGCCTTAAGATGACGCTGGCGTTGTGGTAGGCACTTCTATTGTTTTCTAAAGAAGCAATAGCATGGTAGAAAGAGTGAAGCATTCCGTGTATTCAGCCGTCCTTATTCTATTATGGCATCCCAATATCTCCATACTTGGATATTGGTACGACAACTTCACGCAAAAGATTAATGCGGGCATGCACATTGTTCAAACGTATACACTTCGCTTTACACGTTTCGCTCACCCTGCCAATTCCAATCCCCAGAAAGCACGTCTAGTGCTCTTGGATGTCTGCAAGTGCAAAGCTAGGAACCGATAGCTACAGCTAAGCGAAGTTTTTCTAACAACATTCGCCTATGCTGCCGTGCATAAGCGACCATGGTGCTGTCCTGAGGAATATGAATTTGCAATACGTCAAAATTCTAAACAGTGACGCCCATGGAATTTCAGCTATGACAAATCGCGTATCTCTGATATATCCCTCACTCTAAACTCTTTTTATGACACATTCAAAACGCAGGCGGAATTTACGACTGTTGAAGAGTTGTGGCAGACCTTTGAAGTAAAAATGTTGGAACGGCACGAAGAGCGTGGGCCTTCATGCTTTCTAACTGCCAGGCGCCGCAAAAGCAAACCATGGTATTCATGAGACGTTAAACGCACGGCCAGGCGATGTGCGCGTGCTTGCTTACTCTGCTTATAAGAAAAACATTTAGTTAAGTATGAGAGATAAACTTAGGTCATAGACAGTTGATATAAAAGTAGCTCTGAAAACAGCTAAAGATATATAATTTCATACAAATCACGTGCATAAAAAAGCGGCCTAAGGAGCCATGGAAGTTCTTTAAGACAAACAGCAAAGACGTCTTATCGATTCCCGCCTTTGATGACAGTGACACCACTATCCATAACGAAGTTTAAAAAGCTGAGTGCTTTGTCTTATTGTTTTGTTCTGTGTATACCCCTCGGGTTAACACGACTGACAATGTCGCACAGTTCTTTGAGGTTGTGGCGGAATCAATGAGCGATGTTGTGGTTAGCCAACTTAGAATAAAGGTTTTTATCAAATTTATGAATGCCTCTAAAGCCACTAAGCCTTATGGTTTTAACCTGCATTGTTTCTTTTCTGCCCGCGAAAAGTATCTAAATATCTGTGCATCATTTTCACCAAGTGTTTAGAAGAATCTTCATTACCCGATTACTGTAAACTTGAAAACGCAGTGCCCGTTCACAAGAGTGAACTGTGAAGTAGTGTTTTAAATTATAGGCCATTTTCACTCACAGGTGCCGCATGCAAATAATTGAACATAATCTGTTTACCAATATTCTGACTCATATGAACAGGTATTCTTTATTTTACTCGTAATGGTTTTGGCTGTAAAACACAGTTACTTGAATTGACACAAAACTTATCCTTTGCTTTAGATAAGCGTTTCTCTGTTTACTGCTTATTCCTAGATTTTAAAAAGCCTTTGAAGTCGGGCTTCACTATCTATTGATTGAAAAACTAAAACCATATAAAGTGAATGATAAGGTTGTAAACTTGATCAGAGAATATTTAAATTTAAGAAGGGTAAATATCAATGGTGAGACATCCCACAAAGTTGATATGTCCTCTGAAGTGCCTCAAAGGTCAGCCTTGGGATCGCGATTGTTCCTCATCTACACAAATGACATTTGTGCTGGTACTTCATCACGTATTAAAAAATTTGCCGAAAACTGTGTTTTGTACAGACCTATACGGAGCTCCCAAGATTTCACTATTCTTCAAAACAATCTAGGTAGTTTTTTATTGGCGGGAAAAGTGGCGTTTGTTTATAATTTTGCAAAACAAAACAGAGTGCATAAGTGTTGATAACTATATATAGAATAAAGGCACCCCGTGACTCTTTTTGTATTGTAAATTCAACCAGGCTGCTAACAGTTCGCCAACAAGCATCTCGGTTTATTTTTTACATGGGACCTTCCCTCGAGCTGTCACATCAATCACGTCACAAGTAACCAGGACGTGTGTTAGGTTTTCTGCGCAAAAACGAAAGTAAGTTTCCACTTGAGGCCCATACTCAATTACGCATGTCTAAAATTCGATCTATCATAGATTAGGCTTGTGCTGTGTGGTATCCATGAAAGGCGTGTGACGTGTCTAATTCAGAAAGAGTTCAAAACATGGTTGTTAGGTTTGTCTGCTTCGATTTTACCAGAAATGTTCGTGTTTCTGAGGTTGAAAGTATTTCACAATGCACTTCATACCCGAACAAGTCTGGGCCCCTCACGATACTTTTTCGAACCAGCCTACGTTTCAGAGCAACTAGATCATGCCAATAAGATAAGGAAAATAAGATGCCACACTGACGCATTTAAAATGTCAGTTTTTCTGAGGATGATTGCGCGGTCGAGTAAGTTGCTTTCAGAAGTAGCAGAGGTAAGTTCACGTAAAGTATTTTCAAGTTTACTTCACGGTCTACAGTAATGTACTCACGAGGATGTGTAAAGACAAAATTGTACTGAGAAGCTGCTTTGTATTGTGTACTCCCACGTGCCACAACGCAGTTGACAACGAAATACGTTATTATTGTGATGTCAGTATCTGCATTCTACCTTGAAATATTGTATTTTCTTCTCCCCCTCCCCCAATGTGTTGCACTTGGACGGTGTCGGTACTATGATGAATAAATATTTAAATAAAACCATAAGTGTCGACTGTGTGGAAAGAGTACGTATGTAATGTTTATAAAATTGGGTTGGCAGCACTGCAAACACTATTTTAGTTTCAGGAAGATAAACATCTATTTGAAAAGTAGTTCTGACACCTGGCGTAGCTCTGTGGTAAAATGATTGATTACCAAACAGAATTGTCAGGTCTGGTTCCAGCTTGGATCCTGACACTCATTTGTCGGGTCGACACTACCGATATCAGGTATTTCTTAACACTCCCGCATTAAAATTGCCCATGTGTATTTTCGTCATTTCTGAGTAGCTACGAAGTGTCAATCACCTGTGGCACATAAACGCCTACAAGAGGCACATAACCGCCCATGGGTATGTGCCGCTTTCTGGTGGGAACGGTTTTACGACGTACGGAGCAAGATTATGACAATATTCATGTCTTGACGAGCGCGTAATATTCGTCATACCATCTCACCCTCCCATGCTGATTTTGGTTCACGCCAAGTTGAGTTGACCACGAGAGCACCCAAACTTAAGCCGCTTGATAGATAGATAGATAGATAGATAGATAGATAGATAGATAGATAGATAGATAGATAGATAGATAGATAGATAGATAGATAGATAGATAGATAGATAGATAGATAGATATGCTCAAAGTTGACGCAAGGGCGCTGGTGTGAACATGGCCACTGTGGTCGCATTTCAATAGAGGTAAAATGATGGACGCCAGTGTACTGTGCGATATTAGCAGACGTTAGAAAACACCAGATGGTCGGAATTGCTGGAGCCCTAAACTGCTGCTTCTCTCATTATCATATGATAGTTTTGGAGCGTAAAGCCCTAGCTATTGTTATTATATAGAAAGCAGCACATGACTGCCCTGCGACTACCGAAAGGAAGCAGAACCCTCAAATATGCTCACTACAAACAACCAAATAGCCACTTCTATTGCCAGTTACACTTTTACTATACTGGTGAGTGCAAAAGCGGGACCACTTTCACGTGCGTTGAAATTTTGCAGGGGTTCATTTCGGCCAAATGTGTGCGAATATCACTACACATGTCTGATGGCAGACTACTCACATCGATAAGGTGGCTGGTGTGCTGTTCTGATCGCAGTCTTGCTATGCAACAGCAAGGCACCCTATTTCTTTGGTCGGGAATAAGTAAACGGACTGGTCCATATTCTTTAACGTGAAAATGTTTTATGCCGGGGCCACCTAGGTTTCTTTGACGTATCAAACCCCCTCGCCTCCCCAAGTTTTGTATCAGACGTTATAAAGTATGAGTAGATATGAAATAAATAAAAAAAGAATGAAAATGTACCGCTGCAGTGCGTCGGAGCTACTTCTCGCTCCGCAAGGCGCAGCACTAATCTGCAAGGACACGTAAATGAAACCGGTACTTTGACTAACTCATTATATACACTAATTACCATATGCGTTTCTCGGAGCTAAGCAACTTCAGGGTCTTTTCGTCATCAGTAACAAGCTGGCGTTAATATTGCGAGCTCAGCGCGTTCTTAAGGTTGTCACCTCCCGGGCTACGATTCACACATTCCTCCGCAGGGTGTAATCTCGAGAGCACGCGCTCACCTAATTCAGGTTCCTTGAACGTGTGCCTTTATAACATGCTTTCCCCGCAAGTTCCTTTTGAAGTTAGAGTGGTTAAGAAGAGTACGAAGGTCACTTCACTCGTCGACGCAGCCATGTTTGCGAAAGAAGTGCACGGCTCACACACGAACAAAAAAAAGAAGTCGAGCTGGGACAGTGTTGGTCCAGTGTGTGCTTATTTGGGGTGTGTGTTTTAGTTGAGGTGCGTGCCGCAAGTATCGAGCTGCTTGCCGTTCTTCGTGTAACCTTACAGTTTGTTCCTCTAGCATTCATTCCTTTTCTTTGCGGAAAAACAGTGCGCAGTACACGTTCAACTGCATCTTTGAAGAAACGTTTATTTTTGGCGCTTTACCGACTCCAAGGCAGACGCATCAGTCGCGCTTTTGTTTTTTTCAATTTCTTCCAGCTGTACAGGTGGTGATGAACGCGTTTCAGGTGGCAGCTTTTTTATTTGCGCATTAAAACGTTTACGCGCCACTTTTATGTCTTGCGTGCTTCCTTTACTACCGAGAAAAATCAGCTCGTAATAGGTACATTGTGGCGATTGTGCAGGTACATGTCATTTCAATGTGGCAGCATAATCCCTACTGCCACTTTAAGAATTACATGAATATTTCTCAAGTTACCTATATATTTATGACCACTTATATATACGCCATTACCAGATTATTCAGACAAGGGTATCCCTGTACACTGAGCAAAATATGTACAATGACTCCTTAACGTAACGCCCTTCCTTTTTTTCATGATGCGTGATAATTAGGGAAACTTGTATACAGATCCAAATTCAAGATGTGGAACACCCTCTCCCCCCCTTCTCCCTCCAAACGTTGACGAAAGCATTGTGGTACCAGTACATGTGCTGCAATTTCTTCAAACCTAATTCAAGCCACTAACGCGTCTGTAAGGGCTCAAGGGCGCTGAAGTATGCTACTGGGCGTGAATACTCCATTTATTTACCTGGAAGAATAGCATAAGGCACCTGTTTCTTTACGCAAGACAAATCATCTCTGCAGCGTCGTCGGATGTGCTGAGATAACGTTAATATGGCATGAAACTGACAAGGCTGACCGACAAGTCATTTTTCAACTCACCCCTACCCTCCTCGGCCGCCCCCCCCCAAATAAAAAAGGAAATCAGCCTTCATTCTCACTTCCTGTAGGCGCAGACCCACTATTCAGTGTTTCGTGGTGAAGCGATATTTTACTGTGTCAGCGTACCATATATATGTCACACGGTACAACAAAAACGCAGTAATCACATGAACACGCTGCTTGAAACGAGCAAAACAAAGCAATTGAGTCCTGTCCAGATAGCAAGGTGTCCCCGCGAGGGGTTGCACATGTAAGCTCCGCCAGAGTAAAACAGTCGTAGACGTCATCGCTGCTTGCTCATCATCTCTCAATTCTTCAGGCGTGGCCTACGATGATGATGATCGTGTTCCTCTCAGAATTCTGCCACTCACTCGTCAAGGGGCACCAGCCAAGAAGCTGGTTGAATACGCCGAAATAGTGCCGGTGTCAAATGGTCGTTTTGCCTTTGGACGCTGTTCGCGCTCAAACACAAAAAAACTTCTACGTAACGGACGCCATTTATACCTAGCGAAAACACTCATGCATACCAAGCTAAGAAATAAACGTGTTTGACGTTTGATATTTGTGCTTTTTATAAGCCATATATGCCCAGTGTCCTACTTATGGTATGCAAAAAGTTTTCAGCGCAGCTCGAACGTTTTTCCTGTAATAAAAGTGGCGCCACCGAAGATGTGCCTACGATGCCCTGTATTTCCTTGTCACATGCAAGTACATGCAAGTAGAAATCGTGGGTTGGTGGATGCTGGAATCATTGGTGGATATGGGGGAAATAACAGAAGATATGGTGGCAACATTAGTGGATATGGTGCTAACTGTATTCGGGATAATGACTGATGACAGCGAGAGTAGAAAAAATGATGGTAAATGGTGGCGATGGTGGCGAACCAATGGTGGCGACGGCGGAAAACGCCAGCTGACGACGGCTAGAGGGGAAAAATTGGTGGCAGAATGTGGTGGTGGTGGTGAACCAATGATGGTGGCGGTGGAAAATGCCGGCTAGTGGTGGTGAGGCAAGACGTGTTTGGTGAAAGGCTAGGTGAGCAAGTTGGATGACGGTGGCGTGACGGAAGATTGCTGGAGGATGGTGGCATGATGAAAAAGCGAATGAGGGAATGTGAAATTACCTACTCCTAGTGTTTATTTGTTGTATGCGCAGAGATATATGTTTATGGTCAAATGAAACCAACGCTCCTCATTACACTTTCTTGCACATTTATTTTTTTATTCCAGTGGTGTTAACAACGCTTCAACTTTTGTGGAGCGTAGAATACGTGGCCATAAAAATGTTTACATTTCGCGCATGTAATTACATCAGTTTGACATCCGCGCTGTGTTTCTTTGTTGTGATGTTTGGAAGACTAGAGGTGTCACGGTGAACATTGACATTGATTGTTTTGCATCGGCACGCAGTTATCGAGAAATAAATTAGCTGCACTTCGTAATTTACCCTTTCAATGATAGAGCAGAACACAGCAGTCACTTCATGTCATCACGCTAGAAACGCAACCCTAGCAATTCTGGCACACTCTATTGCTTGAGCCGTTTGCTTGAGCCAATTTATATGTGACGTTAAACACCCCATATCAATCAATCTATTAGTTAAACTGCTGTTTATAGACTGCTTTGGTCACAGAGTGTATCATTATGTAAGGTTCCTGTCCGAGCCACTGACCCTCCTGCATGTCACAGAACGAAAAAAGCGTTCGTGGATGAAACAGTCAGTTACCTAGAAAAAAGTTTTAGTGTGCTCTGTAACAATTTTGGTTTCAGAGGGCGCTAAACAAGTGGGGTGGGACGTAACGTGGTTTTCATGTGAACATAGGTGGTTACATGAACACAAAACCACATGACCGTGGTCATCGCACAGACAAGTTTCTTCAATGAAGACTTTCTTGGTGCAGTGATAATTGCCTCTGAGATGTAAATATGCATGACCCATAAAAATTCGCAGCCAAAGCAAGGACGTCAGCCTTTGTGTTCCCGCACAAGTCTGCCCCCTCTTCATTTGAAGAAGTTTGCTGGGACAACACTTGCAAGGGTTGTGGAAGCCAACACACTTATGACGTAGAGAACAGTGGGTTGTTTAGACAGAAACCAAAAGGGTGTTCTGCAACTAATGGTATCACAAGTACTGTAAAGTTGATATTAAGTGTTTTCCCGCATATATGACTTGTTGATATTTTGTAGACAACAACTGTGACCCCGCATGTCTGTGTCACACGTTGACTCGCCTGCAAAGGCTGCTCCGAGCAAATGCAATTAGAAGGACAAGAAATACAAAGATGCAGCAGGATATACCTAGTGAAATTTATTACAAAGCAGTGCAGATGTATATACAGTCCTTCAATGAGAACAGACAACCAGCCAATGAAAAGTATAGGAGACGTTATTAGTAGCTTTTTGATTATAGTACAGCAATTACGATAAAAATGTTACAAAATTAAGGTGGACAAACACACAACTTTTCACCGGCAAAGACTGAACCTAAAGCCTCCGGATAATGCATTCAATGCTCCTACCAATTAGCTTAGCTAAAGTGGTGGCTGTCCTCCTGTCGACACTATCGAGTTTTTTCCAAAAACATAAGCCTGGGAGCGTTAGTGGGCACGATTTGTAGCACGTGATCTTTCTATGTGTTAGTAGCTGACAATTAGCCCTCCTACACTACCTAAAGGCATTAAGTATACAGGAACAAGACCCTCGCCATGAGTCAACAAAATGAAATTTTAGGGGCTCATTTTTCTTCGAGAAAGGGATTCTGTTCACCATCTGTTTAAAACATCCATATTGCAAAAACCAGCGCCACTGGGTACCAGCGACCAGCGCCATGCCTGCTTATGGGCCCAGTATGACGTAAAGTTACTGTATACGCTACCTTTGGGTAGCAGAGTTGCGCCAAGGTATGGCATCTTGGGTTTAAAGGCCTTGCGGGAAAGACACTCGCACCCAAGTAGGAGCAACGCTCGCACTTCCGAGTGCTACAATGTTCGTCAATAGTAAGGGACTCTAATAAACCGTGGATTTAATTATTTTTCACTTTCTCTCTATTTTTAATGTTATAAGTAAAACTCGGTTGCTCTGGACACGCCTAGAAGCTTTGATTTTATGCTTACGTTCTTGGTATGCAATAATAAAACAAACAGACTCGGCTCGTTCGACCATTAAGATGGTTGGTTTATACTAGCTTTTTATTTATGGCTGGTTACACTAGCTTCGTCTTCTTTTCCGCTGTTTTTTCAATTACAAATATGAAATTATATTTGCACTTTTGATTGCGATCGAACCAGTTAGGGATGAAATTTTTTATTGTGTTGGACTCATTCTTTAGCTGTGTGAGGGAGCCAGGTGTAGTTTTATCGCCTTCAAATGAATCAAGCTGGACAGCAATTGAAAGTACCCGTGCGACGCCCATGTTACACACGGCTCTTCAATACGCTCATATGACAATCGCGGCTCACAACAGTTAATTTATGTGAATCAATGTTCAACACCCCTGTCGCTCCCAACATTCCTTCCGCGTAACGTTTGAAAGCGGCATTGAATTCTCGTAATTCACGCGCTAGCTACAACACCTTGCCGATTTGAATAGGCCTAGTTTAACTTATTCTCCCATTATTTTTAGTGTTATGCCAGTCAGACCAATTGGGACGTATGCAGCCGACACACGCTGATCAACTCTGCATGTATTACGTAATCACTGCATCTGTGGGCAATACAAATTTAGCAAGTTTGCAGTGCCATCGATAGATAAAACGAAATGAAACATTTATTCCTTCCTCACTAAGCACTAATCCTCTTCTAGCAACAGCCGCTGAACACGCGTCTAATCACATGGTCTGTAAGTAGTACCATTTACCTCAGAAAGCACTTGATACCACATTTCTCCCGACCAACATGACTGCAGTACCGAAGAAGTGCAGTGAGAATAACAACAGACGATGTCAACAAAGCTTGATTTGCCCGGAATCATTGTAGCGTTAGCTTCTCTGCAGTGCAGTTGAACCACTTATGACCACGTGATGACGCTCGGCGAATAGGGGCACTGAACTCCTGCAGGCGAATCGAGCGGCACCCGGAAAACAGTGGCGCAACTCTGCTACCTAAATGTAGCATATACAGTAACTCTAGTATGGATGAATGGATGGATATTTCAGTACCCTTTACATCAGGTGGTACCCTTTAAATCAGGCGCCACAAAGCCGTACTACTTAATGAACCAAAAAGTAGAATTATTTTTTTCCTTTAAATAGTGAAGTTGAGAATGCGTACTTTGCAGTGAAGGGTTTAACTTTAACTCGTGCCTTGACTTCAGCTATCAATCAGATAACCTCCTTGTAGTTAATTCTACCCGCTTAAAGTCTATTTTGCCCTCCCTGTCCGTAAACCCCAGTGCTCTGCGCCATCATTTCAACTCTGCGCCATCATCCTGAACTATAGCGTGAAGCCCTTTACTGAACATTGTCCAGTGTTTGGGAGTTTCTTTTTCCTCTCCACACGCACTGCATAGCGTGTCTACACCTTCGTATTTGGCTTGATATGTCTTGGCTCGCAATACTCCCGTCTTGGCCTCAAACAGTAGAGAAATACTATGAGTATAATCATAGATCCTTTCCTTGACAATTTCCTGCATAAAAGTTCGATAGATCTCAAGTGCGGGCATAATCATGCCAATTCTCCACATATCGGTCTCAGCTTCCTTCACCTTCTTTTTAATCGATAACTCTTTTTGGTTTGGCCCCCTGCTAACTATTTACCTGTCAATTTACTGGTTTGCTTCCTCCATTTTGTATCGACATTCTTCATGTACAAGTAGCTGAATACCTTCTTAACCCAACGCTCCTCCCCAATTTCTCTCAATCGCTTCTCAAGTTCTCTCTTGCTGCTAGATTCCTTTCCCTCAAATGATGTCCATCCGATATCACCTTGTACTCCCTGATTTGGGTGTATTCCCGTGATCTCCTAAGGCAAGCCTACCTATTCCACGTTGCTTAGTTTCTAATCTTGCTTGAACTTCTATTCTCAAGCACAAGACCGCATTGCCGAACGTCAGCCCAGAAACCAAGACCCCTTCCATATTCCTCCCCCCACATCATAGCTATTGTAATTCCACAGTACCCTGTTTTTCATTACCGCTGCATTAATGTTACCTTTAGTCATCACGGATACTTCGTGTTCTCTTAGGTACTCGGTCCCATTGCTTATCCGTACGCCGAGATATTTGTATTTATCTGCTAACTCTAACGTGACCTCCTGTATTCCAAGCTCACTACCTTCATTGTCATTAAAAATCATTACTGCTGATTTTTCCTTAGTGAATCTGAAATCTAACCTATCTCCCTCATTACCACAGATGTCCACCAATCTCTGCAAATCTCCCTTGTTGTCGGCCATTAGCACTATATCATCTGCGTACATCAATGCTGGTAGTGCCTGTTTTATGAGGTTTCCTTGTTTGACAAAAGAGAGGTTGAAGCCCAGTCCACGTCTCACTAATTTGGCCTCTAATCCTTGTAGGTACGTCATGAATAATAAGGGTGACAGGGGACACCCCTAACTAAACCCCTGTTTTATCTCTGCAGGCTTGGTTACCCGTTTTTCCCACTTTAAAACTACCTTGTTACCTTTATAAATATCCTTCAAAAGATGAGTGACTACATCTTCCATGCCTAATGTGCGACTACATCTTCCACGCCTAGTATGGCGCTGATACCAGCGCCTCCCAGCGTAAGTACTGGGACGCTGGCAATGTGCCAGTATTCGGCACAATATGGCTTCACAGAGTTAAAACAGTTGTGCCCATTCGCCATAAATAAATAAATATATAAGTAAAATAGCGCGCATTCACATTGTAATAGGAAAAAATTAAAGAAAATATGAAACACCTCTAAACGGGATTTGAACCTGCCACTTCTCATTGTGAAACAACTACCCTACCCACTAAGCCACTTTTGAAAATGTCCGTAGGGTCGTAAAATGACCAGTTTTTAGAAGAACGCACCGTTCAACATCGTGTTTACAAGTCGCATAGTCAAGACTGACAAGGTATTCCTTTCTGAATAACAATTGAGTCTTGATTCGACACTGACGAATGGTTTCCGGGCACCGGATGACGTGCAGGTATTAGCAAGAGCACAAAGATTTTTGAAGCATCTACATCTTACTTCTGAGAAATCTCAAATTGACTGGAGGGGCAGCCACAGAGTGTGAGCTGTTGCGGCCGATAGTTTTTATTCCTTTTTTTCCTTTGATAGTCGATTCTCGCACTTGCTACTGGTCAACATGTACAGATGATTTAAATGTCTTGTTTATTAAATATCCGCGCACACGAGTGTATAGTGTATATTCTTTTTCGTGCAAGCGCCGTTGTAGCAGTACACAACCGGCGTGCCAGATTATATATTCGCAGTTACATCAATACCTACATTTAGGAAACCGCCGAAGAAATGACTATTGGCATCCGCTGAAAAGTATGCCAGTATGTTACTTCAATTACGCGTACCTAATTACCAACTCAAAATTGCGTGTTTTTACATAGGAGTCACAGAAGTACAGGCTCCTGCGCTCTTAAGAAAGCTTCCGGTGACAGCCTACGTTGCTGAAAGCACGACACATCGATCGCCGCCACTCCTTGTGCGGGCACCACACACGCAGATAAATAATCGATTTAGGTGACAGCCTGCGTAGCTGGTGACAGCCTGCGTAGCTGAAAGCGGGGCGTTCGATCATCAGCGCTCCTTGTGCGAACACCGACGCAATACAAAATAGTTGATTTAGGTTTATGGATCTCTATACTATACTTTACAGTTATTCTCACACGTTAAATTGTGTGTACACGAAGCAAAAAGCGCTGTTAATATATATACCAACGTGGCCGGCATGACAGGTTTAATGCTCGCTGGACCGGGCACTGGGTAAGACCGCTCTCGACGCGGTGAGTTCGGATGGTTGAAAATTCTGCATTTGAGCTTCGGAACATTTGGAGCTCTTACCTGAAGTAAGTAAAGGTCAAGCATTGCCAGACATACATTTATGTGGTGTGGCGGAATCAAACAAAAGCTTTTTTTTCTCACCTCCACTGCGAAACCTTGCTAAGCGATCAAGAGAGATCAATTACTTTTGGTCAATTTTGCGGCAAAAACAATTTTCTGTTATGTTAGAAGTGACGTGCAACTCCAGGCTTACAAACACTGCAATTTGGAAACGTTACAGCATTTCACGGATGATGCGAATATGGCAGGTTTACGCGAGGACATATGCGAAAAAGGTGCATTATAATTGCTGCGATACGTACGTGCGCCGCAAAAATTACGTATGCTCGGTATCTGTAAGAGTAGCATCACTCCATGCTGTCGAGTTAAGCATTTTATATTTAAACACACCCAAACATACTACAGCACACACTAGAATATTGTGCACGCTGCACTGGAAGACACAGAGTGTGCTCCACGATTCACCAGCGCTTGCCAGTGAAAATTCTAGCGCTTCAGCGCTTCGCAGTGTGCACCAGCGTCACAGCGATTAAGCCAGTGCCCCTACCAGTGCGACAAAGCTTTTCCCCCGTACGCCCAGCGAAGTGCCAGTGAATACAAGCATGTACCAGTGTCTCGAGCGTGTACCAGTACCAAAAAACGTACTTGCATTACGATGTTGTTCCAATGGGTATGTTACACACTTCTGCCTGTGATCAGAGCTGCAGCCTTTTTAGTTCATTCAGGAGGTGGATCTGCACAGGCAAGAAAGTACGCTGCCTGTGCTTCCACACTTTCTCCCTACCTCCTTGAGTCTGCGAGAGACACTGTACATGCAATGTACAGTGTCTTTCTTTCTTTCTTTCTATCTTCTTTTCTTCTTTTCTTGCGCCTTCGATGTGGCCAGCCACTCCTCTTTACGCCTAGGATCCTTACCATACGTAAGCAAATTTACAGCTACCAACACAAACACAATTTTAGGGAAACTCACAATCTTGAATAGGGAAGTTTACTCGGAGAATGCGTCTTCCACCTTGTTTAAGATCAGTCTATTGCCACAGAGCATTCAGCAAAGGCAAGTGCATGTTCCGCCTTCTATCCACTTTTGAGTACCGCGACACAAAAGTAGCCATGGCTTCCAAACACAATGTTCATACCACCAATAAGAACGATATTTTCTGAGAAACCACCTTAAGTTCAAGATTTCATTCGTGCCTTATTCATTAAGCAGCTATGAAGCAGCTACGTTATTTCAAAAGGTGGGAGCACATCTTAAGAAAGCTTCAAAGTGGGCAGAACATTTTACTTCCAGCCTATTGATTCTGCCTAGTGAAACATGAAAAAATCATCCACAAAGCAGGAGGATCTTACAGCACTAGGAGTTATACACCTTTTACTAATATTTTTTCTTTCAGCACAAGCCAAGTACAAGTCATTGAAAATCAATTCAATTATTAATCGAATATAAACAGCCTGCCAGCGCAAAAGACCTACTGCTCTGCGTCAAGGATGCTATCGAATTTCTTTGAGCAGTACCCTTCCCTGGAAAGTGTTTAATGTCACTGGCAGATGCTTGGAAGTGTTTCTCACGCTGTTACTTGAGTCTACCTGTTCTAGCTAAGTCATAGAAGTGTATTTGTAGCGGCAGGGATTTAGTATTGAATCGAGCACTGCATTAATTTTGAGAGACCTGCACTTGACCAGTGTTTAAAGGAACAATAAGAACAGATTTCTGGGTTTCAGTGCTGTACAATCTCTTCCTATGTGGATAATTTTTTACTGTTTAATTTGTTAGAATCTGCGGAGTGCAAGTAGTTTGCCAAGCCCAGTATCAAGTTTCTGCAGCACAAGCTGCAGCATCTTGTGGCAACAAATGTGATTTCCGAATGTTTCACAATCAAATCCAAGCGCTTAACACAGCTGTATACAAAGTGGTGCACGAAATGGTGGTTTGAGTCTCGTCCTTGGAAGCCACTGCTGCCTACCTCATTGGGGCACACAAAAATGGCCAACAGGGCGGCCATGCAGATAGCCTTGCAGAGTGCTCTTTGTAGATCACTTTACCAGAAGGTGGTAGAAGCGATTTCCAAGTAAGTGTCTAGACTTCATATTGCAGGTTCACCTCATGACGAGTTGCCTATAGCCGAGGATTTGCTTAGGCATGCGAGGCATCCTAGGCGTAGAAAGGAGCTACAGACCATCTGAAGGGCTGCAAGAGAAGAAGACGGCTGTCGCACTCAGCATGCACAGTGTTTCTAAAAAAACTCTACTGAAAACAGAGAGAAAGTGCTGGAGTTGAAGTAATGTTTATGGCCCCCGATACTTTCTGACCTGCGCAGATTCATCGATCAGAAGACAGGAAGAGAACACTGCCGCACTCATCACAGGCAGAAGTATGTAACCTGTGTTAAAGGCATGAAGTACACAATCACTGACATGCGGCAGGGACTACATGGGTCAGATGGGACGCTGTCTTAAAGATAGACTTCATTAAACTTTATAGCATACAAACAACATTGACTCGGCATTTTGGAATCTATTATTGGGATCGTAGGTGTCTTAGAAGCCAGCTTAGTACTTTCAAGTAGTCTTTATTAGGCGGTTATTCCGCTCTGCTAGTTTTTATACATTAGGTCATTCAGGTTATAATCACCATTTGAGTGGTTAGCATTTGAGTGTCGAGATTGGTTACACAATTCCTAATGAAGTTGCATTTATTTATTCACTTTCCCAATATTTGCAAGTGGTTAAAGCAAATGAATTGTTGTGCCGCACGTCACCACGTCGATAGGAATACGCTTTACAGGCTGCGGTTTTTTCAACTGTCATAATAGAATCATACTTGTTTTCCTCACAGACTATTTGGAGTAATATAAAGCGAAGAAATGTGTACAAATATAATAACACTGACTTGAGCAAAACGCAGAAGGGCAAGTTACCAGATGCGACGGAAGAGGTTACGGCAAAACTGGTGGCCCGGGGAAACATGGTGAAACCGTTGTTTAAACGAAAGATGGGCTGCCACTCATTCAAAGGGCCAATTTTTCGTAGACTCAATCACACAGAGCAACGTAACAATAATTTTGATAATAGAATGTATGATATTATTTTTGCTGCATTTAGTGTATACATCGTATACACTGCACAAATCTAAATATTGAAAGTGAATGTACGCAAAAATGACACATTTATGATTTTTTGTTGCATACAGTAGATTGCATCGAAGTCACACGAGCACTTTTGCGCGTCAAAGGTTTGATTTGGAAGTGTGACAATTTGGGCTAGTTGCTATAACGATAGTTATAGCTCGAGAACACAACAACGACGGGTCTGAATTCTTGATCGCGATCAACAATGATCGTTGCTTAGCGGTGCCAATTATTCTACATCCAGTTTGGCCGAAACGAAAGTCAAACCACAGTTTGGGAGCCAAATCCCTATCAAAAGTGCCCGTGTGATACCGGCAGTGAACGTGACTTACGTCACAATTAGTGCGACGGAACATGCGATGGGAAAAAGGGCTACAAAAGAGAAGACTGCAAACCCCGCTACTTACCCGATCATGCAGCGTGAGGAGTGGTCAGGTAGAAGCCGTTGCCGGCGCCGAACGCCTTGCTTAGTTGTACACGGACAGTAGGGGGCACCCCAGAACATAAAGTTGATAAATGCAGCCACGCAGACTCTATGTAAACTAAAATTTCGCATTGTTACCTACTGATGAAGGGACCGCGGCGGAACCCTCCTTGATTTCTAGCGCTGAATGCTATCACGTGACTATAACAGCCCATGATGCAAAGCGGAACCCAAGGTTGACAATGTATAGCGACCATTGCCAACAAAGCCAGAACAATCTTAAATGCTATTGCCTGTTTCAAAACTAGGTAATTTTAGATATTTTTCGTACAAATCGTAATACTTTTAATCATGACCGCATTTTTGTTTTTGTGACATCTGATGAGCGCAACATAGAAACCATTGTAAAAACGCATCATGAGGGTGCAAGAACAAAAAAAAAAACAAGTGACAAGTGCATAACTGAAACTTCAGTTGCGCTGTACAAGTCAGAGCATTGTCCTACGGATATTTTAGTGTGCACAGTAATTTGGTCCTTTTCAAACAACTTTTGTCTCACTTTTATATGCTGCCTTACCTGTGTTTCTTTAACTGTTACAAAACCACTTTAAAAATGAAGTTGAAATCGAAACTTGTGCAATTTTGATTTTGACTCACTGTTATCGTCATCATCCTTGTAACAGAGTAGCATGGAGCATATTAGTTTCGTGTGTTCTCGCTCTGAATTGTCGGGCAAAGGCGTCAAGTTGGGGTGGCTTAGTCAAGCGTGAGGAGTCGTTCAAATGTGACCGATAACGACAACCTCTAGTGAACGATTGGCCAGAATCTACACTGTAAATGTCGTGGAAAGACGATAACTTGCGTCTGAAGAGAGTAAACAAAACGTTTATTTGATGTTATGCGCAAGCAAATCGGTGAATGGTATTATGAAGGCACTGCGTTTGAGTGCTTCGAGCGTGTAACAAAAGCGAACAGGCGCATCTAGGCACGTTAGGCACGTGCGCCATCTGGCAGTTATCGTCGAAAACGAAGGCGTGCGCGACCGCGGAGAAAGATCCGCGCCAGTCACGGAGGTGATAAGGTGTAGAATGCAAAGCGACGGGCAGGTGCCACCACCGTGCCATCGTAGCAAAGCATAGAGAACACTTTCTTGAGCATTTCGTTGCACTGTCAGCGCAGCGCGATAAATGCTACACTCCTTAGAGTTACTTGTGTGTGCTTCTTCTAGTATAAAGGCAGACATACAAAACATAGACGCGTTGTTATGGCGCCTCAAATATGCAGGATATTTGCTTTTTTAATTGACAATCCCACAGCTATGAACGCTAGCCCTTGAACAATATTGATGGGCGCTGCGGATGGGATTGGCCGTTTGGTGCCCTTTGAGGTATCGCAAGGGCGGACAAACAGACAAGTGTACGGACAGACAGACTTACATTTTCAGTCGAAGGCCACAAGAAAAGGCTATCGTCTTTAAAAAGCAGAGTCCCTCCACGCAACAGCTAAGCATCATCAGTGAACTCACTTGATGCGGATCTTCCTAAACAAAATAACGTACACAGCAGATACACCTGAGCGCGTAAGTGCATGATCGGTGTTTTGTGTGCACACTTGATGCTGTTCACACAGCGATTTCAGCTTTATTATACCGTTGCAAGTAAAGAAACTGTCTCTATCGAATGGACGGTGATACTCCAATTTTCCGTAGCAGGCAGACCTGTTGCCCGTATCTACAACAGATTAGATTTCAGTCCTCCAACTAAGGTGACTCTACAACCAGAAATGAACACTTCGTGCACACTCTACGCCGACACGCAACAAAAGGTATACTCGCTGCACCCTTCGCTGCTTCAAGCCGCAAGCTAAATAATGTCTCGGCTCTTCCCCCACTGCCTCAACCCTAGAAGTGCATGAAGGTAACAATCAGCAGCAGCGCGACAAGATCATCAGCCAGCAGACCTCTTCAGGTATGAATCACCATTTGTGAGATCTAGCGACATAGGACCACAATTGTCATGTACAGAGCTCGCCAAGTTCACCAAGCAGTGGCAGCTCACACACGACTTCCAGTTCGAATCAGCCTTAGTCTAATTTATAGTTGACAGTTTCATAAATGCAGCTAAGCTTTCGTTGTGTTGTGACCAACTAGAAAAACACTGCAGTTGATCAAATGTATTATTCGTCTAGACAGCTCCATAAACGTGGTGCTACTTATGCATGTACATCACGCTGGAACAAAAAAGGAAGCTCGCCTAACTGATGACAGGTTACCATCCCTACTATGTCGACAACAAACATGCTGCTTAAAAAACCTGCCCTGCACTAGCAGACTTAGTAGAAAAAAATCAAGTTACTAAGAAACTACTATAGAGAGAAAGCATTGAAGCTTCCTTTACTCGAGAAAGAAGACTCCAATAAGACTGCAACCGTTCACGCCTCGGATCCCATGGGCAAAAGGTGGTGTTGTGGGACCAGTATTGGCCACAACTTAAAGCGTTGAAGTGCACGGTAGTATGCTAAAGAGAAGGGAGCACAGCTGTGACATATGCCTCAGCCGTTTGTTTTTTGACCAACTAGAAAAACACTGCGTTGACCAAATGTATCAGTCGCTCAGACAGCTGCATAAACCTGGTGCTACTTCTACACTTACTACACAGGAAGCTGTGTGAAGTCATGTGAAGAAAGAATTCCATTTCATTAGCAGCTTCGCCTCAGTTTTGTGTCTACTCGCTCTACCTACTCAAGCAAAGGAATCAAAATAGGTAGGTGCATTTGTTCAAGCCGACATAAGCCTAAAAGTTAAAGCAAAGTTGAAGCCAGGCTTTGGACAAATGGCAAGAGGACTGAGTGGTCTGGTAATATTTGTGTGCTGTATAGTGTGTTTGTCAGGCTTGGCAACTCCTTGTTGGTGTCTCCCAGATTTGCTATGGGTGATACTATTTGCAGATTACTGTGCCCTTTCACGATACTGCAATTTGTGGTTTTGGTTTTTTTACCAACAACACAGTGTTTTCAGCAGGCGTGTTTTCTTCATGTTGGTGTCTACTATACTTGTGAGTGATCGTCCTTTTGTATTAGCGTGGCATTTCATGGCGGTGCAATGCGATGTTTATATTTGCTTGCAGACAATGTTTTCTGCAGGCCTGGTGTTTGCTGTAGCCGTGAATGATAGATTCGGCAGTGACAAAATACTACGCTTTTTTACGATTGCTTAATTTTTGGCCGATGTTTACTTACACGCAGTTATTAGGAAGACATAAAATGCTTTCATGACGATGCGAGTTCCCAACAAATTCGTAAGAGCAGAGCACGTGAAATAGCTTCTCTATTGCATTTTCATCAGTCAGAGACACTACCACACACTTGAGTACTGCAAACAGTTGTCTAGGCAGTTTCGAACCAAAATGGGCATCCTTTTTGTTCCGAAAACTCATCAAATCAATACATTTATTGCCACTTCGACCATCTCCTAAAATTTCAGCAATCAACCCGCCTCGTCAAACGTTTGTGACATTCTAGAGTGTGTGTGTTTTCGCTTCCTCCCGCTTTCTTTTTCTCACTCATTCCGTTTTCCTTACCTTACTGTCTCCCTTCTCAAGTGCAGAGTAGCAAACCAAATATTGCTTTCTGGTGAACTTCCCAGCCTTTCTTCATACTACAGCTCTCTTTCTTTTTCTTTTGACCGTGATTTTTCTTCATTACTATATCCAGTTACTGATTTTCCTGTTTGCATCTTTTTCTCAAATTATTGAGTTGATTTTTATGTTCCCGAAGAGTATACAATATTCTGTGAAACAACTGTTTTTCTAGCTCCATGGTTTCTATTGGTTCTACTTCTGTATTTATCGCCAATATTCGAGTTTGTTCTGGCCCTTACTTTGCATCAAGCAAGCATGTAGGTCCCAGATCTGTCCCTTGTGTGTTTAATCTGAAAGCACTCTTTAAACATGACTGGTGATGCATCATAATTGAGGCACTGTTTGATTTAACTACTGCTTGCTCACTTCATAATGTCATGGTTTCTCAGCTATTTTTACAACCACAAAGTAATAAGTAAAATAGACAGGTACTTTATTCTTCAAGTCTGCATGCATATATGTTGAGATAAAGCCTGCCTACGGCAGACTTTTTGTAGTCTGGAAATCTGGGTCCTACAAAGCTTGCTCTTGCACATACCTTTATCACATATAATTCACTGTGTTTAGTGTATCTAGCTACAGACGTAAGAAGGCGACGCAGTGGTCTCCACCACGTGATTGAGTTCTTGTGTTTCTTTTTTTTGCCGATGCAGTCACTCTGTGTGAAGAACGTATGGTGCGGAGCTATAGAGACCTAGTCAGGTAAGTCAAAGTTGTGTTTTTTGTTTCCTGCACCAAGGCAATCGTGTATTGTCAAACAAGTAAATAAATAAAAACACGGTGCAGCTGTATAAAGAAATCCGATTCATAGAAGAATTTGTGTGTGAAAAACGTAGGCTGAACTGTTGTCTGTATTGTTCATGCTTTTTCTATTTCTTACTTAACCACACTAACTAGCCACTGTTACCCAATATTCAAATGAGTACACGAACTTGAAAAATTTGCCATGTGTGTTATTGGATGTTTCAGCGATTATGTTCTGCAAGTTGTCTCTACGTTTGCTGTGAAACATAGGCTTGATGTTTATATACAACGTTGATGCAATTTGAATATTTGAATATTGTTGCCACATTAATACCATCACGTTAGGGCAACGTGATAATTTGAATGTTGTTTCCTCGTTAAAAACAACACGTTAGGATAAAGTCAATAATTGAATTTTTCTGCAACATTAAAGACACTGTGTAATGGCAACGTAATGCTATAAACGTCGGTGCGCTATATTTTACTGTCTAACATTGCCTCACATTCGTTACAATCAGTCCACGTTGACTCAGCGTTCTGCGTTATCTGGATGAAGACTTCCTTGTAACTAGTGACTTCGGCGTGGCTATTTGACATACTAATTATTATATATTATTTGAAAATGGTGCAAAGGCAGGTTAAATTTAGTGTGAAGACTGGCCTCATGTTCTAGCGCGCTCTCCTTAGAGGACCCCGAGTTTTCTTTGAGGTGTTCAAACATTTGTATTTTCTCTTAATTTACTCTCCGGGGCTGTGCGCTATTCAAAACAAAAATGTCTCATTTTATGATTGACTGATTGATTGATTGATTGATTTATATTTGGGGTTTAACGTCCCGAAACCACCATCTGTATATGAGAGACGGCATAGTTGGGAGCTCTGGAAATTTCGACCACTTTGGGTTATTTAACGTGTACCCAAATCTGAGCACACGGGCCTACAACTGTTCCACCTCCATGGGAAATGCAGCCGCCGCAGCCGTGATTTCAATCCGCGACCTGCGGGTGAGCAGCCGAGTACCATAGCCACTAGACCACCATGCCGGGGCGTCTCGTTTGATGACAGGGTGATTTCAATCGATTGGCCGGTGGCAATCGATTGAGAGCGTGTCGCAGGCCCCACAAAATATTAGGCGGCTTCGGCAAGTCTCCTGATGTCTCTCGACTACTGCGTCGCCGACCAACTGAGGGATTGCTTGTACAGTCGTTTAATGATTTTACCGTTGTAACATTGATTTGAACAGGGGCCGCAATATAGAAATTGCAGTATGTAACTAATGCTAACTATACTATATTATAATTATATTATTATTAATAGGGTAAGGTTTCATGATACTTCATCGAGCATAGCGGGGGTTCTAACGACCAAAATGTTTGAGAAGCATGCTTGAGAAGACGAATGAAGCACACGAAGACAAGCGATGACTATTTTTTTTTTGACTTAGGAGGTACACACGAGTGTAAATATTCAAAATCGCCCATACGAGAGTGCATGCTGTCGAAAGAGTCCTTTGACTATGGTAACTGTTACGTTTTACCAGGCAAAAGCCGGAAGCGGAGACATGGAAATTAGTCGATGGGGCAAGGAACAAAATCAAGCATTAATTTTCCAGCTCGAAAGTATATAGAAACGTAAAAGGAGAGAAAGGAGAAAATAGTTACAATGGCGCATGCGCCGAGGGCGTCATTTGTCCCGGCTTGTCATCTGCAGTGATTCTCCCTCCCCCCCCCCCAATATGCGTAGCGTTCCACAGGCTTTTTGGTTCTTGTGGACCGACGTAGCTCGGAAACAGCGCTTTAGGAATGATCATCAGGTTCACATTTCGCGGCATCCTTGGTTGTTCGAGGTGGTGCCTCGGAAGATGCTTCTTCTGGAGTCGATATTTCTCTGCTTGTATCTCTGTCAGATGAACGTTTTCTTACTTGGTCGACGTAACGTCGAACGACGCAGTCCTCCGTAGCTACAGCGGCGAGACGTGATCCACCCGTTGATTTCACTTTACCGGTCGTCAACGTGGCTCCTACATCGTATATGCGCCCAAAAATGGAACATCCAGGGGCGAAGTACCAACTGGTGGACTCAGCAGATGAATTTTTCTGCAATTCGTTAATCCTGGGGGAAAGAAATATCCAGTCTAGTACGCAAGCAGTAGCCCAAAAGTAGTTCAGATGAGGAATAACTGAACACTGTGCTGAATTTTCGTTTTGCAAAGAAGTCTTGACAGCCGTTGACAGTTCTATTCTAGACATTCTGTTCAACCTATCCTTAAAAGTTCGCATGGCGCTTTGAGGAAGCTCATTGCTCTGAAGGTGCTAAGGCGGGATACAAATGTGCTCGATTTAATTTTTTTTCTGCACAAGTTGTGCAAATTCTTCCCGTTGAAGGGTGTGCCATTGCGGTAACTCTAATGGTTTGTGGTAATCTAAACCGGCTGATCAAGGTTTGCAGAGCATCCACCG
The DNA here is from genome assembly GCA_013436015.1 of Rhipicephalus annulatus. Lineage (NCBI taxonomy): Eukaryota > Metazoa > Arthropoda > Arachnida > Ixodida > Ixodidae > Rhipicephalus > Rhipicephalus annulatus. The sequence goes on along the minus strand of WOVY01014702.1, from coordinate 83,346 downwards.
TTGCTTTTGCGGTAGTTCCACATACAGGAATGACTTCTATCCAATTGCTGGGTGCATCCTCAATTACCAACAACATCTTGATTGCAATAGGTTCCACGTAATCTGCGTTCAACCACGACTACCTCTTCCGCGCAAATGGCCGTGCTAACACAAAAAAAAATTCTAAACCGGCTGATCAAGGTTTGCAGAGCATTCACCGTTGCTTTAGCGGTAGTTCCATATACAGGAATGACTTCTATGCAATTGCTGTGTGCATCCTCAATTACCAACAACATCTTGTTTGCAATAGGTTCCGCGTAATCTGCGTTCAACCACGACTACCTCTTCCGCGCAATTGGCCGTGCTTCCACAAAAAAATTTCTGCATCGCGAAGCGGCATTTTCGTTGTCGTTATCCAGACCAGGGCCCCAAAAGCTTGCCTTTGCCCTTGCGTTCATTGTGGATGCTCACTGATGAGACTCATGCAACAATTTTAATAGTTTCTCACGTCCTGCTCTTTGCATGACTACACAATTGCCACAAAATCACATGCCCTTCTCGACCAACCACTCATATCGGCTTTTCCGGTATTCTGCCATTTTACTGCTGCCACCCATGACGCAGGGCCATTCAGTCACGTGCCTGTGTACTTCTTGTAGAACGCCACCCGTTTCAGTGAGTGCTTGAAGTTCTTTGTGTGAAACCGATGGCTCGTCCATCTGGTCTATGACAAGAACCATTTCCATGAGGTCCTCTGTTTCTGCTTTCGGCTCCTGTAGTGATCGAGGTAGGGGTTTAGAGCATCCGAAGTTAATATATGTTTGCCAGGTTTGCAAATAAACATGTATTTGTACGCCCCAAGCAAAAGTGCCCAACGTTGAATGTGGGCAGCAGCCATGACAGAAGTTTGGCGGTCCGGTATGAGTAGCGCCAGCAGTGCCCGGTGATACGTTACGAGTGTGAGCTCCCGTCCCAAAAGATAACCACGAAACCGTGCCGCGCCAAACTTTAGGGCTAAATGTTCTCGCTCGGGGTACTTTCTCGCTCGGAGTACTTCCTTTCAACGGGGGTTAGCGGTGGCGAACGGAACCTAATTCACCGGTCTTTATTGTTTATGCGGTGAAAAAGGTTGCACCGACACCATAAGGGGAAGCATCGCCTTCCAACAGCAATTCCCACTGAAGATCAAAATACGTTAGCACTAGGGCTGATTAGGAAGCGCTCTTTGTCTTCTGAAATGCCACGTTTTTCTTCTTGTGCCAAACACATTTTGAGCCTTTTTCAACATGCTTATACACAGGTGCAAGCACAGTGGATAGAGTGCTGGTGATCCGCAGGTCACGGGATTGAATCGCGGCTGCGTAAGTTGCATTACCGATGGAGGCGGATATTTTTTAGGTCCATGTGCTCAGTTTTGTGTGCACGTTAAAGAAACCCAGGTGGTCGAAATTTTCGGAGCCCTCCACTACAACGTCTCTCATAATCATATGGTGGTTTTGGGACGTTAAACCCCACAAATCAATCAAATCTTCAATCATTCCTAAAATGGATTGCAGCTCAGCAACCTTTCGTTCAGTGGGAGGGAGTCTGATTGCGTCGACGTTTTTTTCAAGATAATGTGGCCTCTCGGCAACAATCTGATGTCTAAGGTACGTCACTGATGATTCACAAAACCCGAACTTGTTCGCACAAAGCTTGATGCCGCTCTCGCGGAATCGCTGCCACACTGCTCGCAGATTTACATTCTCATTGCTGTTGCTTTCGGTTATTAGCAAATCATCTGGATATGGCTGAGCGCCTTTTAGCCACTGCAGCATTAATTCAATTTTGCGTCGGAATATCGCAGGAAGTGACATGATGCCGAACGATAATATGCTGTAACAGCACACTTCCTTCCGACTGTATATTAGTGCTAATTTTGGCGAATCTTCATCTATCTCAGCCTAGTTGTAGGCGTCGCAAAGGTCCAATGTAGTGAATTTCTTCGCTTCACATGAATTTCCAAAAAGCTCATCTATGACAAGCAACGGGTACTGCTCAACCTCACACACCGGGTTTAGGGTCACCTTGAAGTTACCGCATATCCGCTCCGTTTCATCCTTCTTTAAAACTCACACAATGGCATCGCCCATTCAGAATGAGAGACTGGAGAAATTATGCCAGCGGAGACTGATCTGTCATACTCTTTTGACTCTTTATCATGGAGTGTAAAAGGCATATTTCTCACCATGAAATGCTTGGGGTTTGATCCGGCCTCAATGTGCATGCGTGGTGGCAGACCTTTGGTGAGACCAGTGCCCTCAGTGAAAAGGTCAGCCTTTTGTCGGAGGAGCTTCTGATTGACCTCCTGGGCTTAACTTGACATCGAAGGCAGTGGATACACGTAAAGAACCTGGATGCGTTCATCTGTTATTTTTTCACCCGATCCCTACCGCAAAGACTCAGGCCATTACAGCCTGAGGAATTCAAACTGCACTGTATTGTTGTACCTTCGTAGGAAACCGGCATCGCTAATGTGCCGAAATTCAGAGATAGCATGTAAACTGTAGTTTTGACTTGTGTAGCTGCCGCTATTGATTAAAGTACGTCTCGTTGATGCTCTTAGGAATGACGCGAAACAGAAGAGCCCGTATTCATACCCATTGTTACTTTAATGCCATTCCACGCAAATGCCTTTTTGATAAATGAGCGCTTAGTTGTCAAGGACCAAACGGCACGCGCTGTCATCACTGTCTACATCTTCTGCCACCTGTGCTGTCACGGCTAGCATTCTGGTTGTTTTGTCGCTCACCACGCACAATTTGGCTAAATGCCCTTGCCGTGCACATTTGAAGCATCTCCGCTTGATTAGTCGACAAGCGTTGCTTCTGTTACCATGCATACCACAACATTTGCATTGTTGTACACCCGGCGACTTCGCGCGTGACTCGTATTAATCCGGCAACTTAAGCAAACTCGCTTGCTTTTTATCTGAAGCAATACCTTGCGAATTGCGATTGGTGCTTTCTGCGGCAAGGGCCATAGCCTCCACTTCCTAAAAGCTAAGCTCTTTCTTGGCTAGTAGTTGTTTTGGCAAATTCTTGGACCTGACTCTCCACACATTACGGTCTCTTATCATTCAAGCGTCGTCAAAAAACTGCAATTCTGGGACATCTGTCGAACTGTCACGATAAATTCATCTACAGTGTAAATTTTTGTGACAGCAAACACGGGAACGCGTGGCCTGCATGCCCCGGCGGTGGCTGGCAGCGTATTAAAGTGGGAGCAAGAGCAATCACAGTTTCTTTTCGCGTTATCTCCCGGCAGAAAAAAAACAAGCATTCGTCACTGATACAGAACGGCAAGATTGCAACCCCTCCCCCTTCAAGGCGATTACCGGCTCTCACGTGATTGCCTTGAAGGGGGAGAGGGTCGCAATCCTGCCGCTGGTTTCATATCAGCAACGAATGGTTGTTTTCCTTGCCGCGAGATTACGCGAAAATGGACTTGTTACTCCCGCTAACGCTTGACCACGCTTCCAGCAACCACCGGAGCGTGTAGGCCACGCATTCGCGTGTTCAGTTTTATAAAATCGACACTGTACAGACTTCTCTTCTTATTTGCAGCGACAAAAAAATTTGAAACTTTCAGAAATCTCATTCGGCTCTGGGTAGGAGTAGCTGTTAAAAGTCTGCAAAACTTCTGCGTAGTTCAGATTGTTAGGTTTCGACGGCGCTACCTTTGAATTCGAGATTTATATTGTCTTTGTTCTAAGCGCAGTTACTAATTGCGTTTTTCCTTCGTTATTGCAGTACTTCATATCATTCGCTTCAAAGTAAGCCTCCATCTTTACTAAGTAGGCTTGGCAGTTTTGCGTATTCAAATTTCAGTAGGTTGTGCTTTACCTGGTGGGTTCAATCTGCAGGCGGTCGCGTATGGACGTAAAGCTGGCTTTCTTGCTGCAGTAGAATTTCTTCTTTGTCGCCCCTGTTACGTACGACCAGCAAGAAGCCAGCACCGGAGACATGAAAACTAGTCGATGGGGCAGGGCAAAAAGTCGAGCACTTATCTTCGTGCTTGAAATTATATAAAAACGTAAGACGACAGAACAAGAAAAAGAGGTACAATAGCGCATGCGCCGAGGGCACCATTTGGCCTGAATTGTTATCTGCATTACCTTTTTCTCAATGCTCAAAAAAAACGTGTGATGGAGTTAGCTTCCTGAAAGAATAATAACTCTATTGTAGATAGCGTTACGAGATTTATTGATCATGTTTTTCTCTTCAGATTGCATACGCTCAATAATAAACTTTTCTTTTTCTAATAGGATGGTTGCACTTCTCTGTTTGGTGACCATACTGTTATTGTTGAAACTTCATGTGACAAAACAAAGTCAACAATGTAGTTAAAATCGAAAAAAGGTGATAAGAACACTTTCTATAACACTGTCAAAAAATAGTTATCATTCTTGAAGAAAAGAATTCCCAGGCGCGCTTTTTCTAGTTTTGCGCAAAATATTACGTGTCATCATGTCCACAGGACGTTTTCGTCAGCGCACACTCGTCAGTGGGTGATTCTGAGTAATTCTACCAGCATGTTCTTTCAAAATAAAATTATTTTTAGGCAGCCGTTGTCTTTTTGTGTCTTTTGTACGTTCATGTCACAGAGTGCGCTGTGAGCTAGTGGTTGTCAAACACGTTGGTATTTAGAACCCCTGCTATGCTCAATTAAGTGCGATGAGACCTGGCCCCACTGGACCCCACCCCCACCCCTCTAGCCCAGTCAAAAGCTTTGGCTTGAAGAACCCCTTGCTTTAGATATCGAGTGTGCTAAAACAAGACGCTGGCTATAAATGAAGTGCGAGAAATTCTTCATGGGCTTGTATTATTTTACAAATGTTAGCTTAAGACGTATCTTTAAGAATACCGTATTTTATGCCGAACAAACGAAGTATGTAAAACATTTGCAAGCTTCCACAAACCTTTTTTTTGTTTGTTGGTTTAAAATAAATACCAGATTTTTTAGGCAGAGTCGAAATTCATTTCCCGTCATACAATCACTGCGGATTCAGCACATTCATTTCAACAAATTTTTGTGACCGATATGATTTCTACTATTCAAAGTGCCTTAACAGTTGTGAGACTTGAAATCGGATGCCTACGTCATTCGAAGATGATATATGCTCCAATCTAGAATGCACTCTAGAGTAAGTTTGCTGCTTGGGCTTTTCAGATAATGAGATTCCGTATGCTGTTATTATCAACACTTGTCTTAATTCTCAAAATCGGAGCTCCGAGTGTCAGTGCCCTGAGTGGAGACGTGATGGAGTATTTGAATATGAGACAGCTGAGCTAGTTTGTTGGTATATGTGGTGTAGTCGCAAGGCGTTTGTGGTGCCTTGACTTCTTTTTCTGCCCCTGTTAACACGCTTCTCTTTTTTAACACTAAAAAAGAGTAAGGTGACTGCTGATTTGCCCTGGCTGGGTCTATCAATGTCTATTCAACAGCATCGATGGCTGCTGTTGACAGTAATCAATGGGTGTGTTCTTTGGGTGAAATACCATAAAAATCCAATCATCGTGCGCCTGGCCTAAAGCCGAGTGCCTCGTTTGTCAATGTACAGCCAAACACGGCTAGGCGTTAGGTGATGTTCAAACCTCCTGTTAGGATGGGCGCGTCGGGCCACGACGTAATAAACGCCTACCTAAACAAACACGTTCGCAGGCTTCATTCGTCTGTGCGCACGCTGTTCGTCGTATTCGAAAATGCTGCGGCAATGTTTAAACATTGAATTCTTCGAAAATGTTCATCACTGATTTCCGCCGCATAAAAGACACAATGCGGCTTGTGCACTTAGCGTTAATGTTTAAGAAATGACACATACTAGCAAATGATGCTATGCTCTCGAATATGTCTCTAAATGTAACCAGAACAAAGCTACACTTGGTGACTCCCACACCTTTTCAACAAATGTTTGCAAGTGTACAGCATAACATAGGCCAATATATCAAATACCTAAAACAAAAATGTGCTTTGGTATCAATGTAATTCAGTAATTCACAAAAATATACGTCTACACAACTTTTACAGCTTGCAAGATTCAAGTATTGACGTGAAAACAATTGTTCGGTCTCATTTCTCAGCACAGACAATTTTGTAAGCCACAAATATTTATGTAAACAGATGTCTTTTTACGGCTCGCAAGCTTTGATTGTTGACGTGAAAAGTTCTGGTAGGTCTCGTCTTTCAACATAGACAATATATATTGTACCAATGTGAAAATGTCTGTATGAGCCGTAAGTTTGTGTAGACATATTGCTACAATGTCCTTTGTTAACAGAAAGTACCAGAGGTGACAGCGTGTTTGAAAAATGTTGCAAGCAATAATTGGCTGCGCTATTGAAGTCGATTCAAGATGCAACCACGTTAGGCGGGAAAATTAGAAACAAGTGCACACAAGAGGATCATGACAGAGAGCACCCTCGTCTTGAGCAAGGATGACATCACTAGATGCCAAGTCACCAGACAAGAAGTATGAATGACGCATCGTGTCACGGCTTATGAGAGCACTGACTATGTGAAATTAAAGAGTGATAATGAGACCTTCTTTTGTGATTTTTTCTTCGTCATTTGGCGAGGCGGGCTTTGTCTGAGTCATTTGAAAATATCGATCAGGAATGTGTGACAGCACTTGTGAATTATGGTGGGATAAATCTTTAGCCTTTGGTCAGGGCTGGTAACGATGCCCCGCTTTGGTGGTGTCGTGGCTAAGGTACTCGGCTGCTGACCCACAGGTCGTGGGATCGAAGCCGGGCTGCAGCGCCCGCATTTTGAACGGATACGAAAATTCTGTAGGCTTGTGTGCTCAGATTTGAGTGCAGGTTAAACAACCTGAGGTGGTCAAAACTTGTGGAGCCTTCTACTACAGCGTCCCTCACAATCATATGGTTGTTTTGGAACGTGTAAAACCACATATCAATCAATCAATCAATCAGTCAATCAATAAAGGACTGATAATGATGAAAGCACCGTGCATCACTAAGCGCCTTCTTATTCTAGTCAGAAAAACCCTCCCGAAGGAGATGCGCAATCACCCGTAGTGTTGGGAAGCCAGCACACCGCACTGGCAGAAGGTAGTTGTGATGCCTTATGTGCACAAGCTTTCACGTATATCGAAAACGGTAATTCAGTGGAATGATGCCAAAATCACAAAACACAGTCGACCCTTTGTTGACTATGTAGAAGGCATGGTTTGCGAAGTGTATTGAGAATGCGGAAATGTGTGTGTTGACTTTACTGGGAGCTAGTCAGCTAAGGAAGCATGCCAATATAAGAAACTCACGTAATGGAAAGGACAATGAATGTTCTTTAGCCAGTCACTATAAAGCCTGTTAAGAAGGCACTCCCGACACAAAGAACACCTCATTTATTATTAAGGACAAAGGATAAATTGTGTCAATATAGAAGCATATCGCTTTGCATATCTCGGATAGGGTTGTGTAAAGGTGTTGTGCCTAAGATGTACTAATAACAAGAAGGAGGTGGATGAACTGCGTGTCAGGTAGTAAGAATATACAGAAATTTTTCATTAGACGTTGTTGAGAGTTCAGCGCTCGTCATCGTCGTTCCTGTTCCTTATGTCCATAGTCTGTTTTTGCACAGTAGTGTGTCAGAATCATGTACCAACAAGCCCAATTCACTACTTTAGGCAACCTGAATACTAACGCCAAGATGCTTCTCACACCACACCTCGATACTCTTTGCCAGACCTCGCGAATTGAGAATTTACGTCATGAGTCACGCTCGGCGACAAAATGTAAGCATCAGAGACGTCATGAGATGAAAGAATTTTTATGATGTCGTCATCTGCTCGTAAAACATCATCTCTTTGTCAAAAGCGTTCAGCTCTTGATGTATAATGGGACGGAAGTACAGCTGCATGACTCTGAACATTTCATAAAACATACGTCTTGAACACGCGCACCGTGGATGTGAAGCTATCTGTCACCTTGGCGCATAACGGACTTCGTCCTATATATTCATGTGCGAAGCAGGTTACATAACTAGACTGCGTCGTATGCTGCAGTTGTTTGGCGTAATGCAGGCGAAACAAGGCAACGCATAGCCATGTGAGCGCGCTTGATCCAAAGAGGTGTCTTCTTCCGAGTATCCACGAAGACATCAAGTCAGGTGCACTTTAAAAATTACCACTAGTAAAAATGGAGAAAAAGAGGAATCAAGAGAAATAGTATAAAAAGAAAAAATAGGACAATATAAGTTATGGAAATCAAGAGAAAAAAACAGACTGAACAATGTTGAAGAGATATCGAACGAGATAAAAACAAGGAGAAGCGATAAACCTGGAAGAAACAATGAAAGAAATAAAAAACAAGGAGAAGCGAGAAAAATGTTTACCAGCTCCGCACTTCGTTTAGGCTTGGCACAACTAGTGCGAGGCTGCCTTAATTTCTATTATTATCACGTATATTCATAAGGCCCACAAAAACAACTAGTCTGACGAATGTCGCCTTGAGAAACACCATGCGGCAACCAGGTTTTAAAGAACAATTGTGGAACAAATATTGTATGATTCTAAGTCGGCATTTGGCTTCAAGTTGTACTGAAGATCACTATTGATATGTTTATTTGAAGCTGGCGTCAAATAGCCTTAGTAAAAGGCTCATATGGAAGATATCGCAAATACGTTCTGCTAATGGCAAAGTTGGCAGGCATTTTTTCAACCTTCCCTCCTTGTCGCATCGACCTTCTTAACCTTCCCGGTCCTTCAGATGTGCGATGTTTCGTGACGGTGGCACACAGGCAAAGGTGAGTTTGAGACAACTGCTTTAAAGCATACGCTTTCGATTGTTCAGTCTTTAGCGTCAGCATAATAGACAGTCAATGTTAATAATACTGGGGCATGCGGTATGTTGCCAGAAACAGCAGACCTGAGCTGTGGTTCGAAGAAGTGGATATGTCTACAAAAAATAATAAACTATTTTGATTAAATGTACGAACTATTCCTTTTTGCCAAGCGGTGAAATTGAATTGCGGAACTTCAGGGTTTTTCCACCCTATAGTTACAGAATATACGATGAGTAGAGTTTGATAATTATATAGTCTTCTTCACCTCTAGTGTTGCTACGTCGCATAGCCACGCCTGGCTGTTCACCTGTCTCAGCTCTTTCCGGCTTCCTCAATTCTTTATGTTCGAAAAACGGGGTCAATTCAGGCGTACGTACACCTAGGTGAAATAATCACGTATGTAGAATTTTCACTCGATAATCAATAAATGCGAATTGAAAAAAGTTTAAAATCCGTGAATCCGTAAACAGGGGCGGCGCGCGTCCGTAATACTTCTATCTCCTCGAAAAAAGCCCATGCGTTTGACAGGATAACTTTGTGGAAGTCAGCGTTTCAAATGAGCTCATAAATTAGGCTGAAAAACTTCGCCTATCACTGTGTTCAAAATCGCAAGGCAGCGTCGTCAGTTACGCCAACCGCACGTTCATGAATTTAAACAATGCAGTTAGAGAGGTGCAGCGCCTGCCTCGTAAGCGCCGAAGCGATGTAGGCCTCTAGGCTGGTGGAGTTTTGATTTCATCTTACCGCAACAAGATGCTCCCAGAGTGCTAAATGAAAATAAAACAAATGGTAAAATATTCCGCGTGCGAGTGAGGATCGAAGTCGGGTCGTTTCTGTGACAAGCAGACGTTCTACAACTCAGCTGCGCGTCCGCTTTGTTTTCTCTGTTACATGGCGTTTATTACAAATTTGATATACGTGTATACTTAGAAATATAGCGAAAAAAATTTCTTCCACTTGGAAATGCAGTGAAAGCAACATTCATGCCTTACAAACCTACGCGTCATGTGTATATTCTTCACAATACAACGTCTAATATCGCTCTAATAATGCGTGGTACTAGCGCAACAATTCAACCGGTGTCAAAGCATGGAATTACCATAGTGACTTCAGAGTTGAAGCCGGCCACCCACTGCAAAAGCACGCACGTTAGTGCACCCGTTTTATTAAGGGCACGTAGCGCCTGCATGTTAAATTTGGTAAGACTTAAGCGTAAAATTGCCAATGGTTCAAAGCATGCTACCCATTACACAGAGAGCAGCCACATACGAAAGCTTCACTGACGCTACCCACTTTTAGCTTTATTGATTACAATGTAGTGATGCCCAGTATAAACTTTTCGATTACCATAATACAATAAAAAGTGTGCATAAGGTGGCTAAAGTACGCACTAGGGAGAAAATATTTTTGTAACTTTCAACACCAAAAGTTGGAGCTTGATGATCGCCCAATTTTTATGACATGCTGCTGCGGAGAATAAAGATTAGTATCTGAACATAAATATAAACTTATGAATATGGATGTTTAAAAGCTGGTTATTTATTCTATAAAAAGTACATTGCATGTCCCAGAAAGCGCCAGGCGAAATACAATTTTATAACAGGCTTCTTATGTTTCTACATATATCCTAACATTTGTAAAACAAATATTTCCCTGAGTTACATCTAAAACACAAAAACAAGAAATATTATTTTTGGCATGACAGCAAAAAAAGGTGGCCACACTTGGACTTAGCCATGCAAGATTTCTTTCCCCACCACAATAAACGTGGAGAACAGTCTATTTTTTATTTTGCGGCACGTTGAAGCAATTGTGGTGAGGCTAGTTAACATGCTACTGTGTCTGTTTTAGACTATGCAGTGAATGGAAGAGTAGGAAGTGGTAGGAAAGTCGCTAACAGAGTAAAATGAAGAATTGCTGGGAGAAATTATGTAGGAAAAACTATGAACAGAAGAGAACCCACGTCAATACTACATTTTTCTGTCTTCATCTTCTCCTTGAGATTTCGCATTTGTCAACGACTCCCGAAGCATCAGCGATGCGACGTATGCTGAGCGGTACGTCCACTTTTCATTGTGGGTACCGCTTGTTTAAACTGTTTGAAGTTGGCTGATCTAGAGGTCTAGCTTGACCCCACAGAGTTTCGAACATCAATGTAGCTTGGTAACGTTAAAGAGTTGCCCCGCCGCGGTGGTCTAGTGGCCAAAGTACTCGGCTGTTGACCCGCAGGGTTCGGGTTCTAATCCCGGCTGCGGCGGCTGCATTTCCGATGGAGGCGGAAATGTTGTAGGCCCGTGTGCTCAGATTTGGGTGCACGTTAAGGAACTCCAGCTGGTCTAAATTTCCGGAGCCCTCCACTACAGCGTCTCTCATAATCATATAGTGGTTTTGGGACGTTAAACCTCACATATCAGTCAATCATCAATCAATGTTAAAGAGTTTTACTCCAAACCAAACCAGTGCCTAAATAGTGCTGATAATGGCTGCGATATCAAAATTAACTTTTCATAAGGGTTTAGTCAGAAATATCTGAAGTAGTCGCTTACAGACACCATGAAAGCCTTGTTGGTCACTATTTCACGCTCGTAAGATGACGTTCTGTGACAGAAGCGCATGGAGTGCAACAACCACTTGTCGAAAATACGGCTTTGGGTGATCAAGGATGATGACTATGATGACGTCGATCATCAATGCGTTGAAGCAGAGCTTTAGTAGAGTTTATATACCTTAAACGCTGAAACGCTGATAGCCTTAATCAAAACGTTCTTATCAACATTACCACGCGGATGGTGGCGATACTGAATGATGAAGATAAATATGTTGAAATGGATCCGTCATGAAGCATTGGCCCTAAAAGAAATTATGAAGGTTAGTATGCCGGTAATGAACGTGTGAAATAGATAGTTATGAAAGAGCTCATTAAATGTGCCACTGAGTATATGTGTAATGCGTACAAACACAGTCACAAGCAATGGAAGTTTTTATGTATGATGAAGGGATGTGATGGAGCCAGTGCAACAGGAGTTGCGAACTTCAAAAGCAAATACTTTTCTTTTGAAAATCAAGAAATGTTTTGTTCTTTTTTGGCATATTCGTTATCCTGCCTTAGCTCTCGTTGCGTTGTCCATGGTACGAAAAAACATCATCTGGTGAAGGATATACATGTTTGGAGCATAAAGAAGCACTATTTAAAGCTTCCACAAAAGTGAATTCACAGAGTGAATTCAATTTTGTGAATTCACTTTCACAAAGTGAATTTTTTATTCAAACATCTAGAAGCGTTTGTTTTGTGTTAGTATTTTTTGAATGTGAGACCTACAAATTACTTTCTCGGCTGTACTAGTCTTCAGAAACAAAATGTTCATCATATAGAGTTCTTGCCATACTTCACATCTTGGTGGATACCCCCACTTATGCACAAAAAAAATGCATTCACAAAATTCATGTGAAATGTTTCGCAGGGCGGTATTTGATCTGGTGTCTTTTTGTTAAAGTATATCATTTTCTATGTGTCCTGTTAAACTGTTTAAAGATGCTTTTCTTGATTTACTGATAACAAATCAGCATCAATGTAATTCACGATGGATGAGCACACTACATTTGGTACTAGGGCCTCCCGCACGACATTCACCAAAAACAACTAACGTAAGTCTTTATTCTTCACGCAGTGGACCAAATCATTGCCTTTTTGAACAAGTTACAGAAAAAAAAGCTGTTGAAAATGAACTTCACCGTATGCTTCATAGCCCTTACATTTTTCCTGATGAGGTGAGAAACTACTTTCTTCAATCAGTTCTTAACACTGACGAGCTTGTAGTGAAGTGTGACATCGTATACCGGCGTAGTGTTGGCATTACCAGAAATATCACATGACCGATGTGATCAGATATATAATCGTGACAGTGATCCTCACATCGGTGTCGGTGTGGATTGCGTTGGTTGTGTGCAAAAAATCATCTCATCTGTGATAAAAAAACGAGTATGAAGCCAATAAAATAAGCAATATAAGCTTCTGGGTCTGACGGACGATCTAAACCGGTCGTTTGCGCGGCAAGCAGGTGATATACCACACAGCAGTGCCTCTTTTCTTTCTCTCTCTTACATATTTATTACAAACGCGCTTTACGTATACAAATAGCGTGCCAAATGCTTAAGGCCCCTTAGAAAAAATCGCGAGAAGTACTACAAAACAATCCCATACAGCACTAATTTTAAAATGGTACTCGTGCAGTAAACTTCGTGAATTCTGGATATCAGTCCGGCTGAAACTACAGTTATCATAAACGTCTGAACAGTGATTTGTGAAAAATGCCATTGTTATGACACCATTGGCTAATGGTACCTGTTGGTGTAACGCCCTAAAACCACCATATGATTATGACAGAAGCCGTAGTAGAGGGCTCCAGAAATTTCACCCATCTGGGGTTGTTTAGCACACACCTAAATCTATGCGCGTGGGACTCAAGCATTTTCGCCTACATAGTTATTGCGGCCACCGCAGCCGGATTTGATACGTGATCCAAGTACACGATGTTAGAGTGCGCGTTCAGAGGCAAGAGGCACTTAGCTGGGGAGACGGGATGGCACTTATTTAGGGACGTTGACGCAGCAGAAACGGCTCACCCAGTCACGAACTTGCACGTTTAGTTAATACGAAAGATGGCGCCCTAAAGTTAGCACTAGTGTCGCTGAAATTCCGGGATGTGACAGGCTCGGTAACGCATCAATGAAGCGTCGGCGAAGTCCTGCAAAGTTGGAAGATCAGAATGTGTAGTAGAAGCTAAACGTGAAATACTCTTGACAACCAGCAGGGGCGTCCACAGAACAAATGTTACATTCGTTCCTGCAGTTGCAAGCATTTTCGAAGTTATATGCTCCACGGATGATTTTTCGTGGTGCATGGCCATACACGCATATTGTGGACAGTACGAGAAAAACACCCGTATTGTTGTTCTCTTTTGCTCTGCGCTTCTCTACACGGAGGTTTTGAAATGGGCCGTGTGGTTCATTTCAAAGGCTGCCGCTGAATGTGCACGTGAGACGAGCTGCGGAATATACTGAACACACACACACACATTAATATATATATATATATATATATATACATGGGAAAGAAGAGTATAACAAAGGACTCGTTTTTTTCCGTGTTTTAACACAATTTTAATGAGATCTAACACACAGTAATGCCAAGAAATGTACAGGGGAAGTTATTAGAACCAATGGAATGTAAATAGGAAGAAAGAAAAGTGGATGAAAAAATAACCAGCCGTGGGCACGGCTGGTCCCACGGCTGGTTATTTTTTCATCCACTTTTCTTTCTTCTTATTTACATTCCCTTGGTTCTAATGACTGGCCCTGTACATTCCTTGGCATTACTGTCTGTCAGATCTCATATATCATCATCATCATCAGCCTGTCTACGTCCACTGCAGGACAAAGGCCTCTCCCTTGTTCCGCCAGTTAACCCGGTCCTGTGCTTGCTGTTGCCAATTTATACCCGCAAACTTCTTAATCTCATCTGCCCACCTAACCTTCATCTCCCCCTACCCCGCTTCCCTTCTCTGTGAATCCAGTTGGTGACCCTTAATGACCAGCGGTTATCCTGTCTACGTGCTACATGCCCGGCCAATGTCCATTTCCTCTTCTTTATTGCAGCTATGATATCCTTAACTCCCGTTTGTCCCCTAATCCACTCTGCTCTCTTCTTGTCTCTTAAGGTTACACCTACCATTTTTCTTTCCATTGCTCGCTGCGTCGTCCTCAATTTAAGTTGAACCCTCTTTGTGAGTCTCCAGGTTTCTGCTCCGTAGCTAAGTACCGGCAAGATACAGCTGTTATATAACTTCCTCTTGAGGGACAGTGGCAATCTACTTGTTATAATTTGAGAGTGCCTGCCGAACGTGCTCCACCCCATTCTTACTCTTCTAGTTACTTAAATCTCGTGGTTAGGCTCTGCGGTTATTACCTGCCCTAAGCAGACATAGTATTTTACAACTTCAAGTGCACTATTGCCTATCGCAAAGCGCTGCTCCTTTCCGAGGTTGTTGTACATTACTTTCATTTTCTGCAGATTAATTTTACGACCCACCTTTCTGCTCTCCTTGTCTAACTCCGTAATCATGAGTTGCAATTCGTCCCTTGAGTTACTCAGCAATGCAATGTCATCGGCGAAGCGCAGGTTACTGAGGTACTCTCCATTAACTCTTATCCCTAATTGTTCCCATTCTAGGCTTCTGAAAACGTCCTGTAAGCACGCAGTGAATAGCATTGGGGAGATTGTGTCCCCCTGCCTTACACCCTTGTTTATTGGCATTCTGTTGCTTTCTTTATGAAGCACTATGGTAGCAGTTGATCCCCTGTAGATTTCTTCCAGAATGTTTATGTATATTTCATCTACGCCCTTATTCAGCAGTGTCTGCATGACGGCTGATATTTCTACTGAATCAAACGCCTTCTCGTAATCTATGAAGGCTATGAATACTGGTTGGTTATACTCTGAGCATTTCTCTATTACCTGATTGACAGTATGAATGTGGTCAATTGTTGAGTAGCCTGTTCTAAATCCTGCTTGTTCCTTTGGTTGATTGAATTCTAATGTTTTCTTTACTCTGCTAGCAATTACCTTTGTAAATAGCTTGTATACTACAGAGAGCAAGCTGACCGGCCTGTAATTCTTCAAGTCCTTGTCATCTCCTTTCTTATGTATTAAGATGATGTTAGCGTTCTTCCAAGACTCTGGTACTTTTCCCGTCAGGAGACACCTCGTAAACAGAGTGGCTAGTTTTTCTAACACAATCTGTCCTCCATCTTTCAGCAGATCTGATGTTACGCGATCCTCACCAGCAGCTTTGCCTCTGTGCATGCTCTCCAAAGTTTTTCTGACTTCTTCTATCATTACCGGTGGGGTGTCGTCTGGGTTACTGCTAGTTCTTATAGTATTAAGGTCGTGGTTGTCTCGGCTACTGTACAGATCTCTGTAAAACTGCTCCGCTATTTTAACTATCCTATCCATATTGGTAGTTATTTTGCCTTCTTTGTGCCTTAGTGCACACATCTGTCTTTTGCCTATCCCAAGTTTCCTCTTCACTGCTTTGACACTTCCTCCGTTTTTCAGAGCGTGCTCAATTCTCTCCATGTTATACCTTATTACATCGCATACATTACGTCTATTAATCAACTTCGAAAGCTCTGCCAGTTCTCTTTTGTCTATATATATATATATATATATATATATATATATATTTATATATATATATATATATATATATATATATACACACACATATATATATATATATATATATATATTTATATATATATGTATATCTGTGTCTGTGCATGTATAAATATATATACATGTATATACACATATATATGACTATGGTCTCAGTATTAAATGAAGCGGTACAAAATCACCGTGTGAATTGTGAGAAAATGACACAGGCGCTGACAAATGCTAACAGCCTCTTATCCCACAAATAACGAGTTTTTTTACCGTTGTGCGACGATGCCAACTGTAACAAAGACATTACCTACACCAGAAGCAGTGCGTTCATATGTAGCGCTTGTGTTTCTAAGCGGGGTTGACGCGGAAAACTCTACATACGCCAACTTCAGCGAATGATGTTTACCTATATTTAATGTTATTCCTAGGTGAAGCCCATATTCCAAGGTTGCATATGTAATGCTTGTAAAATGAGATAGTCACCACTGCAAGCACACTCGATGTTGTATCCATATCACGCCTCCATTAGACCTTTTTCCAAAACAGCGTGGAGACATGGCATGGCGTTGCGTGTGGTCGAACCCCTGATTGCTAGGCGAAATGCTTGGCGTCGTTCCTGCTGAGACGTTGATGTTTATTTTTTGCATTCGTGGGCTCAACGCTACCGAAATCAATTTTTCTTCATACTGTTATATTTAAACATGCCGGGCGAACCTTCATTCCTTTCGAATCAATGTCACGCGAAGCATGCGCAGGGAAGATGACTGTTTAGTAATTCTTTAGTTGAGCGAAACACTTCGAAACTACGCTAGACATATGTGCCGATTTTATACGCAAATACATGTACAGAGTAGTCCCCTAGTAAAGGGAATAAAGGCACGCGTGTCGTCTGCTAGGCGTCACCGCTGGCTGGTTGCGGCTACTAGTTCCGTGCAGGATCGGTGACGGTGTGGGCGGCGCTCGTTTGCCGTCTGCTACAGATGGAGCTGCGCTTGCGGAATAAGGGCACGTGCTACACGTGTTTGTAGAAAAAAATTTGGCGCGTACGCGAAGCAGTTTCACATATTTAATGTCACGACGAGCTAGATGTTCATATAAATTTTTTACCCACCCATTCTATTTTTGGTCAATCTCGAGTTAAGTAGGCGATCACGAGAGCACCCAGAAGTTGCTGAATAGATAGATAGATAGATAGATAGATAGATAGATAGATAGATAGATAGATAGATAGATAGATAGATAGATAGATAGATAGTCATGCAGTTGACAAAAATACATCTCAAATAAAAGACCACACGTTTTCACACAGCTAGTTTTTTATAATGTAATTCGAAGCAGGTAATACATTGATACATTTTCAATGTGTCTATTAAAGCAGTTGAGCAGCTTCCAGACGATTCGAATGAACTTACATTGCTTGAATGCGTACACAAATGATCTGTGCGAAGCACCAGTTTCAGAGGTGTAAATAAGCGCCGCCCTTGTTTCGTTATTATCCAAGTGCATCTCGCATAACTAATCAAGGCTTTTGCTTTTGTGTATCATCGATAAATGTCGAAAAAAAGTGATAGATCTGAGCCAAATACTTGTCCATTTTGCAGCTCTGATTGGCAGCCTTCGAGCAATTCTAAAGTACAAGCGGGGAAAGTATTATTCGGCCACAGAGATTGCTGGAGATATGTAAGTACAATATTCAATGGGATGTACCTCTAATTCAATTTCTAGTGCTTTTTGCACATCACGTCGAGCGGTTAACTAGCGCTCAACGCAAAATTGTAGTCCATACTATATTCGTGTGGAGATGAGGGTACGAAACATTGGCAAGTAACTGCAGACAACTAGATTTCAATGCTCTGTCAGAAGGCACACGAGAGTTCGTGGTGGCGTTTATTTTGAAAATAGCCGTGAATATTAGAAACACGAAAATGAGGTTGGTTTGCGAAGTTTAAAGACATAAGCAAATTCAATGCACAGGAACAGATACATTTGGCAGAAAGACTTACAGGGACTTATGGTGTCCATTTGCTCCAAGCAGTGCATGTTTATTTTTGCCTAATGTGTCGCACATGCCTTCTTTATCGCAAACAGAGGTGATCATCAGCAACTTATGCTCAATAAGGTAATCATTGTAGCACAGAACATTTCAGTTCCTTTTGTGAATAACAAAAAGCACAAACCGCAGCACACCTCTGAGCAGTCAACGGGAAAGACAGCTGATAAAGCAAAGGGAAGCAAAACATACAGAATTCTGGTGGTCTCGGTTGAAGACAAAATAAAGTGAAAAAAGCGTGAATTTGGAAACATTGCGACTGTGACAACGCGCTTGAGCTTGAAAATCTACTCTGGCAAAACAATCATAGAGTAATACATAATTAGTGCAACCATGACAGATTCATAGTGAAACTTTTGCACGGACAGCACGAAGACCCAAACGAAAGGTTCACAAGGTTCGCGCTAGCTCTTGTGAACCTTTAGTTTGGTTGTTTGTGTTGTGTGTGCAAAAGTTTCGGTATGCAGTCATACCAACTAGACCACCTGTACTTATTGTGACGCAATTGATTGTAACTCAGCCCTAATACGTCACTGACTAGTAAACATTCAAAGCACCATGCTTGTGAATAAGCGGCCGACTGGGGTTATTTGTCGGACTTCAGCAGACACCTCCCTACGAAATGATTACGCGTGATGTTGACGTTCCCAAGCTAGTCATTGACTGTTTGGACTGTCATCACCAGTGCTAAGGGGCCAATAAGTAGAGACTTCACCTATAGAACACATACTAAAACATAACTGCAGAAGCAATCATTGCATTCTGACGGAAGGGTCTTCTGGGTCAAGTGCTCAGGCGATTTTATTCAACAACGTGAGTTTACGAAAATGTTCATTTAGACGTCGCTTACACTTATATTTGTGTATTCAGCATCACGCTGAATGCAAGAAAGTTTGTCCTATTGCCACAAGTGCGCTATATTATTCGACAGAATAATTCATCCACATAAAGTGAGTTTGCGAGAATAGTTGACTCTCTAACAAACATGTTCGTAAGACTAGACGCCCTTCATATAGTTTTCCTTTCTTTATTCTGGGTTTTTCATGCATTTATAGCAAGAGCATGCCCATCATAGCATTCGAAAAAAAGACTACCTAAAACGGTAACAACAAAGTAACTGAACATCGTCCCAACTACGGGCCTTGAGACAGAAACACAAACACAAGGAGGCAAAGCTGCTTAACCTTGCAGGCTATCGTGAAAAAATGAGAGCCCAAAACTGGAATATCGCGATTGAGGCACTAGAGGAAAACATCAGTGGAGCCGCGAAAATGGCAGGGAAGTGTTTGCGCTTGCTTTCAAGCTGATGAACAAGCCAACAAGAACAGCATGCGCTACAACAACAGTGTATTATTGAATGTTTACGCATAATATTAAAGAAAAACTCTGTGTTCCAATCAGCACACTAGGAGAAAAAACTCCTAGTGAAGCTTAGCAGAACTAATTAGTAAACATAATTGAGGTTATATCTGGCGACAATCAATTTAATGCAACGGTATTGAATACTACCAAGAAAACCAGTAGCATGCAGTCCTTGAAAGCCTTGGCCGACTGTTGGTAAAGAAAGAAGTTGTGAGATCACTTCAATGTGATAATATACGGACAACTTCAAGACATGATTAGCCTTGAAGATTTTATGGGGACTGGTGACAAATACCGACAATGTATTCGGCATGGTGATTATGTTTGTGCAATTCTCAGGGAAGTGGAGCCAAACGCCTCGCATTTTTACGACCAAGGCAATTTTATCAGGGAACATCTTACTGAAAATTCTAATACAAGAAACCATCATTTTTGGTTAGACAAGCTCCTTTACTATCATATCAGTCAAGTCAGTGTCCCATGGAACAAAAAAATCTTGAAGCTGGTAGGAGGGCCAGCTTCACCAAGAGAAATAAATCTCGTGATAAAGAATATTTTCCAACTACAAGTGAAAATAGCAGTTCATCTCCTATTTCCTGCAAGCTCATCATAGCACCAGGAATACATGTTTTCAAGAATACCTTTAACACTGCCTGCGTTTACTGGCATACATCCTTGGTTTACGATGCACAAACACGGGCTTGCCAATACACTAATCGCTTTCTTAGTTGGAGTCGTGAGTACGATCCGGGAAGCCTACCAACAGCCTAACACAGTTCAAACACTGAAACGTGTGACCGATTCAGCCAAAACGCATATAGATCCAACCACCTTTAATAGGATGGGAACAACTTGCGTTTTTCAGCCTTTAGACCCACTCGTCCAATTGAACGAGGCGTACAAGGAAGAAATAAATAAACATATGACAACTTTGCGGCATACAGATGTCCTTCTTTAGAGCGGTGCTTGAGCTACATGAAGCAAGCATGGCGATAAATATCTAGAGCATGTAACGAGCACCCTTCAGACGTTGGTTTCGATACTTCAGTTACAGTAACATCATCGGAGTGATCGCAATGGAAACATCAAGGTTTCGTAAAGCGGCATTCAAGACGGCTTCCTGATTGTACTGAGTGTGCGTAGTTTGGAATTGCAAGACCATTTCAAGAGACTCTCATAGTGTCAAGCGTCAACTTTTAAAATTAATACCATCGTTTCAAATATCCGATCACAATACGACTTTGCAGCAATATGTGAAATATTTGTTTGACATAGCTCCATGTGCCCCATACCCTTCTCCAGACGACTTCTGAAGTGCGTGAATTGATTGTTCTCAAACTAGAGCGTGTACGCCGAGGGTGTGTAATACGAAGGTGCCGGCGGGTGTACTTCTTTAAGTTACCAGTGTGACCGCATTGTGGATAATCGTGAACCGTGGTGTGGGTGTTGGAGAGGAGTTGCCGGGGGATAACAAGCAGCCCCTTTCGGCCAATGAAATTGTAGCTGTGGTGGTAGAGCAGGTTATATCGAACGGCCAATTGCTGGGCTTGGCGCCGAAGCGTTCGGGAGACAGGAGAAGGCGTCTTGTTCAGGATGAAGTCTAGAAGCGAAGTGATGCAGCGATCTTTACGTTGCTCGAAAGGCATTTTGTAAATGTTGATGGCAAGTCCACCGCCCACGGAAATAGACAAACTGACATGCTCAGCAAGCAAAGGTGAGCAAGAAAGGACATACACATGAAAATGCTTGCGATCAGATTGGTACACAACACGAATGCTGAATTCTTGCAGATGGAATTCCGTGTAGGTCAACCGACCATTGGGAACTTTTAGCGAAAATAGCCAGCTTAGGGCATGGTGATCGGTCACAATAGTGTTACGATGAAAGATATTTATTTGAAGACGGGCTGATGGAAAAGAGCTGAATGGTTGACGTTCGGTACCAATTCATTTGCAAGACAAGCGTTCTTCGAACCCCTCTTCTCTTCGTTTTCCCTGTCGTGTTAGCGTAGCACTCCTCCCTTCATAGACAAAACCCACCGGGCGAGTAACGGCTACGTGAACGGGAAGTCACGTGCTTGACAGCGCATTAGGAGCACGACGGGAATAAGTTGCGTCTGCCGAGAATGGTAGCCGTGATTGAGGAGACAAGCTGTATCGAGTATGTAAGGTCATTAAGGCAATCGAAGATCACGAAGGGGCCGGTGTAACGGGCCAGAAACTTTTGACAGAGGCCACGCTTCCGAAATGGTGGCTAGAGACAAACTTTGTCACCTTTGTCATAAAACACGTTTTCGTGCCGTGAATCGTAGGTGATCTTGGAACAGTCCTGGGATGCAACCGTACGAAGTCGACTAACACACAGTGATTCCTCTGCGCGGCAAAATGTCTGGGCAATATAAAAGGCCCGCATCAGTATGAAATAGAAGATTGGTGTCAGTGAAGAATTGGGGCGGTTGAGCGTAATAAGGTAGAAAAGGCTGTAGCCAGTGGCTTCATGCCTCGCTGAGCTGTAGGCATACGTATTAAAGGGGAGGATGTCATCCCAATTCTTGTGCCTTCAATATACGTACGTAAAACTTAGAGTAGTGGGCTTGTCGAGACCATATGTCTGCAGAAGATAGGGAGGGGCTTGCATGGCGAAATGGATAATCACGGAGACGCAACAGATCTTCAACCACGTCGGCAATGAACTGTGATTCGCAATCATTCACAATAATGCGAGGTGGTTCACGATGAAGTACGACTGTCGACAGAAGGAAGCTCGAAACATCGAGTGCCGTCGTGGTTGGCTTTGTGGCAGTCTCCACATAACACGTCTGGTGGTCTACACAAACAATGACTTAACGGCTATTGTTTGATGATGCTTAGTGTTTCATGCCTGGGTGTGTGTGTGCGTGAATGTGTTGGTGTTTGCGCTCAAATAATTTTTTTCAAATGACGTCAAGTCGCTGATTGTATTATTTAAATATGCCACCGAAAATTGCGACGTCAACAAGATAGCATAAACAAATATCCCATTTTAGGCCACGCAGAACCATGATCGTGATTCTTTCGAGCGTTGCGGACGCGTTGTAGAAACTGATTGGCATAACATTGATTTCAAACAAACCATGTGGTGTCATAAATGCTGACTTCCTTTTATCAGTGGAAAGCCTTGTTGTCTGCCAGTAGCCCGATCACAGGTCCACAGATTAAAAAAAGGACGTCGAGTGGAGACATTAAATGACATCGTCGATAAGAGCAAGCGGATACACATTCTTTCTCGTCATGAAATCGAAGCACCAGTGGTCGACGCAAAACTTCCAGGATTCGTCTTTCATTTTCACATGTATGACAGGCGCAGCGCAAGGGCTAGAAGAATCTTGAATGATGCCCATGGCCAGCATGTAATCCACCTGGTAAGCAATAACCTGACACTCCGACGCGGACAAGCGGTAAGGCCTTATTGGATGCCCTAACCCGGTGTCGATAGTAGGACGAGCCCGTGTGTTAGGAATGCGCAGTTCCTTAGCTTCCTGGCTGATATAAAAAGGTGGTGCGTGCTTCGTTAGGACAATAACCAGCACTTGACGCTTCTCGGAGGTCAGTGAATTCTTAACCATATGCATCAAAATTAAGGAGTCTTGACAAACACCTGGACTAATATCAGTATCTGGGGCACTGTACGATTTGTCATTATTTAAAGCTGTTATATCGATGCTGGCATTTATTTCAAACGATGCAAGCCTCATACTCCTGGGTAGCACAACAAACTCGCCAGATACATTTGACACCCACATTGTGGTTGTTCCGCGCGCCAGAGAGATGACACATTGAGGTACGAATGCACTTTTCTTCATTATGATCGAAGACACAGGCTCGGCAACAGCAGCAAGTGCATCAATGTCAACACAATCAGCAGCTATTAGAACTGTGGATACCGAATGTGCATGGAGCACGATATCTTCAAAAACGGGGAGGGTGCACAAACAGGCAGAAGGTAATAGTCGACAAGAGGGGGTAAGATAAGCTCGCTGGTCCCATAGTTTAGCGTGGTGCCACAATACTGCAGGAAGTAGAGCACAAGAGTCAAACAATGTTTATATTGAGCGAGAACTGCAAATTGAGCTGCTGGATATAGTTTGTCACAGAAATAAACGTTCATGATGAACACACCAAAGAGTTCAAGGAATTGTCCACTTACGGCACAAAATCTGTGAGCGTTGTCTCAGAGAAACGTAATTTTACGACCGAGTTTGTTTTTGAAATCCAGACTGATGACAGATGCACTCGCTTCCATTTAAACTAAGGCTAACGTAGCAACGTTTTGCACTAAGACACTAACCTTCTTGTGCTGTACGGTGACGGGCGGAGGCATGGGAAAATGTGGCTGAAGATGACTGGCGGCCTGACTTCCATCGGTTGCGCCGCCTAGTTTCCCAGCGGTGGGGAGTTCAGACGTCACCGTGGAGATGAGTCCTGTACTGCCGTGCAGGTGGCGGCGCCGAGATTCGCACTGAAGTTGGCGAGTCACTGTGGTGATTCGGTTGATAGGGCGTCCTGCTATCAGGGTCAAAAGGCCAGTTGGCTTCGCCACCATAGTAATTGTTGCGCCGATAGAAAGTGCATGGTCGGTTCTTTGATGGGGCTTACATGCGACGGCACTGAGGGCAAAATCGGGCGACGTAGGCATGGATGTCACCTTGGAGGCAGACGGGGTGCTCACAAGATATGCTGCAATTGCCGGCGGCAGAATAAATGGCGCGGCTGACTCACGATTGAGAGAATGCAGATAGACCGCGTAAAATTCCGTCGGGGACCTCGTAGCCGAAATGGGTGTTCATCGGAGGGCTTGGTATCATTGGACGAGGTGCGGAGTTGTATGCATCAACGAAAGCAGTTTTGACGGACGTCACACCCGGATTGCACTGAGCAAGAGGCTCCCGTACCCGAGGAGATAAAAGAGACGCCGCTTCACATCGGTCGAGCTCTTCCCGCACCACTTGGCGGATAATTGACGTGAGGTCAGACGGGACTGGAGGAATGTCAACGCTGTCGACAGTCATTACGTTGGCCAAGCGGCCGAACTTCGGTGTGATATGCCGAGCTCCTAAAGCTTCAAATGCGCGGCGGTGCAGGACGACGCCATTCACACATTCCAGACTGTTCTTCGCGATTAGGTACTGGTAGACGTCCTCTGCAATTCATTTCAGAAGGTGACCCACTATGTCCTTTTCGGTCAACTGAGAATCCAGGACCTTGCGCAACTTTAGCAATTCTTCAAAGTACGTTGCGATGGTTTCCTGAGGAAGTTGAGCACGAGGCATCCGCGTTTGCTCGACGTGCCTATTTATGGCCACTGGTTCTCCGAAGCACTTCCTAATCTCGTCAACAAACTTCTGCCACGTTGTTAAGCTCTCCTCGTGGTTTTTATACCACACAGACGTAGTTCCCTTAAAGAAGAGGCCGACGATATAGAGCTGACCGGTAGAGCTTTTCCTGCGAAGGTTCATGGCTCGATGAACGACTCCCTTGGGTGACTGAAGGCGGCCGTTGTCGGGAGACCAGAAGCAGGTGCTAGATGCTCCTTGTCCGTGTCGAAGTCTAGTTCTGGTGGCCGACCAGCAATTCTGCTTCGGCGAATCACCACGTGTTGCGTCTCTGCAGACCATGCGCAATTGTTCGTAGGGAGCTCCATTGTCGCACCCAGCACCTCCACCAAATTTCTACGATGAAAGATGTTTATTAGAAGATGGGCTCATGAAAAAGGGCTGAATGGCTGCCGCAAGACACTAATTCACCCGCAAGACAAGCACTCTTCATCTTCGTCTTATCTTCCTCTGACCCGTCACTTTAGCGTAGCCATATCAAATGCACCCCCGTACAGGTAAGGTGGAAATTTTCTAATCGTTCTTAGATTACCAAGACAATTTTTTCTGCGACTGATTAGTTTCTCTCAGCTTTTGTGAGCGTGCGGCTGACGTAAGCAACGTCCGCTCTTCAAAGCCACCTCTCCATATGGGCAAGTATTATGAAGCTGCTTGATGCCGTAATGCATAAAGCTGAACTCCACTAGCGCCAGTGTGAAGCTCTGTTGGTGTTGACGGATCAAAATGTCGTAGTAGTGGCGTTGCGGGCAGAAGGCGCTGAAGTTGTTTAAGTGCGCATCGTTGCACGTCTGTGACCATTCTATTAGATTAGAACTGCCAGCAAGAAGGTTGGTCAAAGAGGCCTTTGTAGAAGGGAAACAACGAAAAAAGCTTCGAAAATAGGAGGGCGAACCGATGAAGTTTCCAAGCTCTTCAATAGTGGTCATTTTTGGAAACGTGAAAATGGCATAAAGTCTTGCATGATCTGGAGGAATACCTTCTTTTGAAAATACAATGCCGAGAATGGTAAGCATGTGGCAGCAAAGTGACATTTCTTTAAATTATTTGAAGACCTGCCTTGGGGAGGCAAGTCAGAAACTTGCTCAAAGCGAGTATGATGGGACGAGCAGTCAATTGAGAATATCGCGATGCCGTTTAAGTAGCAAAAACAGGTGTTTCATTTCAGACCACAAAGAGTAGCGGCCATCATTATTTCAAGGTGGCTGGCGCATTGCAGAGGCCGAAGGACAAAGTGTAATTTGTAGAACCTGTCAGGTGTAACATAGGCTGTCTTTGGCAGTCTGACTCTGCCGTCGGCACCTGCCAATAGCCGGAACGCAAATCCAATGAAGAAAAAACTTTGCTTCCTGTAAGCAGCCCAATGCGTCCTCAATTCAGGATGAAGGGTATTCAACGCAGAACCTTATGTACCCATCTTTTTTTCTTAGCAAGAAGTACCGGCAAAGCACATATGTTGTTGGATGGCTCGATGAAGCCACGTTTCATTATGCCGTCTACTTGTAGGTTGATGACATGGCGTTCAGCTGACGATGCACGGTATGGACGCTGTCATGCTGGGGCGTGCTGGCCCGTGTCAAATGTGCGAATGACTGTTGGTGTTCTTTCTAAACATAGCTGATCGCAATCAAATAAGCGCCAAAACGCAGTAGAAGGCTAAAGATTTCTCCGCGTTTTGAGCATAAGCCCATAATCAATGGCGTTGTAGGAAACGTCTACATTGCCAGGGGCTGCAGTAGGTGGTGTGACGACGCAAATGGAGACTAACACCGCATGGTCGTGCATGGCCGCGGGGAAAACGCAGCCGAAAGCTTCGTAGTCTCCGATACATTCCTCACGGAGAAATAATGATGCGCTAGTCGAAAGATTTCTTCAGCACACTTCAGAATCACTGTAAAAGCATGCGACAATGGTTAGTGGAAGCAAGGCATTCTGACTGCGTGTGACACTGGCCGATGGTATAAACAAAACCGGTGCTCCTGCAACAGGGGGCACACGATACCAGAATCATTGGGGTGTGTAACAATGCATTGGTAATGTCCGAAGCTGAAAACACTTTGGAAATCCAACACAAAGAAACACAGTGGAAATCCAGTTTTCTCGTGTGATCTATGTGATGCAGGTGGTCGTTGTATCGTAATTGGTCAGAAAACAGAACGTTTGCACTAGAACTTGAATTTATTTCAGGCTTGCAGACTGCATTCTGGCTTGACACAGCTGTGCTCGAGTTACGAGTGCTTTAACGCAACTATGTCTTCCGCACAGAACATCGAAACACAAGCAGCCGCGGCCAGCAACGATGGCTAAAACCACAAAAAAAAAACATTCTAAACTGGAAGTTTACTGGGGTGGTTTCCGGTGAACGCACAATGTTGCCAGAGATCTGCAAGCACTGCAAGTCTCTGCAGAAACTGCCTATAGCAGGCCTTTCAAAGTTGTGAGCGACCACCACGCCTTGTGTTGGCTAGCTACCTTGAAGGACCATTCAGGTCGTCGCACATGATGTAGCCTGAGACTACAAGAATATGACATCACCGTCGTTCACATGTCTGGCAGAAAACACTGTGACGTGAACCCACCAGCACCCGACAACCTTGATGACGACTACTTCTTCAGAACGATAATGGCGGACGACATTGCTAAACGAGAGCGAGCCGACCCAGATTTAAGGGGCTTAATCGAGTACTTCGACGGCAACCACCCCTGTTCCGATGGTATTCAAGTGGGCACTTGCGTGGTTTGTTCTGCAAAACGGCCTTCTTCAAAAGAAGTACTTCTCGCTGCTTCGAGCTAAGTACCTTCTTGTGGTGCCTTCAGTTTTGCAACCAGAACTTCTCCAGACCCTGCACGATGTTTCCACTGCAGAGCACCTGAGTGTTTCTCGCATGCTCGCAAGGATACAAGAAACGTACAACTGGCCACGCCTTACTGCGCCATATCGGAACTGTCAGGGACACAAGATATAGCGGACAGGGCATGAAAAATTTATGGACTTACTTCGGACGTTCCCAGCTTAGGCTGTTGATTACAAATAGATCGTCGTTTTTACCGACTGCCTTACGGGCTACACCGAAACCACAGCCCTGCTAAAACTTAGGGCATCTGAGGTAGCTTAATTCTTCGTCTAGAACATTTTCCTGCGTCACGGCGCTCCGGAGGACCTCATCAAAGACAGAGCTATAGAATTTACTGCTGACCCGATTCAAGCAATTTTGGCATACAGCCAGACAACCCACCGCCTTACGACAGCGCAACACCCATAGACCAATGGCCTGGCTGAGCACCTGAACAAGACTTTCGTCGACATTCTGGCTTTGTAAGTAGACGTCGAACTTAAGGCTTGGGATGCCATTCTTCCGTATGTGACCTTCGCATATAACACGGTCGAACAAGAAGAGAAGGAGACCACGCCATACAGTTTGGTCTACGAAAGTAACCCGGCCATGATGCTCAACGCCGTGTTACCCAACGTCACCGACGAAGCTAACCCCGAGCTGAGTGACTACCTTCAACACATGGAAGAAGCCCGATAACTTGCCCGCTTCCGCATCAAGAATTAACAGGCGACCAACAGCCTCCGTTACGATCTTCGACGACACTTCGTGGAATACCAGCCTGGCGGCCGCGTTTAGGTATGGACGCCGTTGCCTCGTTGAACAACTTCTGCGATGGTACCTGAGACCATGCCGCGTAGTTCGACGTCTCGGCGCACTAGACTACGAGGTTGTCCCCGACCGCATCACGAACTTCT
This sequence comes from Rhipicephalus annulatus, assembly GCA_013436015.1. NCBI lineage: Eukaryota > Metazoa > Arthropoda > Arachnida > Ixodida > Ixodidae > Rhipicephalus > Rhipicephalus annulatus. The sequence goes on along the minus strand of WOVY01014702.1, from coordinate 54,767 downwards.
CACGGTACCATGCACGACCTTAACTCCTTCATGTTTTGTGCCTCAAACCATTTCGTGCGCGAAAACGAACATAAGGACCGTAGTCTTCGTTTTTTTTATCTATCATTGCACTTTATCATATGCACACAATTACTAGCGCGCCTTTTTATTTCATTGTTCGTGCCGTTTTCCCAGCAGTTCTCTTTTAAGGATAGGGACGACGCTTTTTCAAGTAGGGGCTCTGCCACGCGCATTTCTTATTTACACTTAAGTTTTACATACTTTTCACCCCCAAAGCCTGTCTAGAATGCTCAGCGCAAACTGCGTCAATATGTTCTATAAGTTTGACGATTATTGTATACTGTTTTGTTAAGATTGCGTGCAAGACGTGAACACTCGATAATATTCCAGAACTTGCGCGAAAACAAGTGATAAGGCTGGAATATTTGACGACATACATGTAAATAGAAACGCGCTTTGCCGCTTATCAGTTGATCGATGGCCGACGCTCTGTTCCTCGCTATGAGCACCATTGTCCTGCTGCAATCTGACTTTTCTTTCACGTGGCAACAAGTTGGCCCCAATGAGTAGTTTAACCTGAACGACCAGTCTGCTCCCTTTGTCTGCCTCACGTCCCGGTGACAAAATATGTGCATCCCTTTCATGCATCTTTCTTTCTCCTTAGGCAGCGTGCTTGAAGTGTACAGCAGTGTGTTGTTTTTTCGCGCTCCTCATGTGAGTGGTTTTTTTTTCGTGCGCCCATTGTATTTAGAAAAATATTTAGTATATTCGTGCAGCTTGCCGTTTTTCACGTTATATTCCAGTATGTTGTTCTCGAATACTTCTTTGTCCTTGCGGTGAAACTGTGATATTTCCTTGTGCTTGCTGCTATCACCGTTGCGTGGGTTTCACAGTATGCTGTATGTACTTTAACAACTTCCGCTACCACAATGTTTCAATTAAGGTCGTGAACGTCAATTCTGTCAGTCCTCATGATAGAGATGTACCACTATATGACGTGAACGTTGCTGCAACCTTGGTTGATAAGTGGAATTCAACGTCCCAAAACCACCATATGATTATGACAGACGCCATAGTGGAGAGCTCAGAAATTTTTGACAATCTGGGGTTATTTAAAGTGCACCCGAATCTGAACAGACGGGCCTACATTTCCGCCTTCATTGGAAATGCAGCCGCCGCAGCCAGGATTTGATCCCGCGACCTGCGCGTCAGCAGCCGGATATCTTAGCGACTAGACCACCATGGCTGGGCGGCGGCTACCTCGTCATGAAGATCTAGAGAGGCTTAACACCAATACACCACTGTACGATCTCTCATTAATCAATGCATGCTAAACACTCAGCTAGCTACGCGAGGAAAAGATGCATTTTTGTGTTAAGTCGATTCCCATGATGAAGGCAGGAGCCATGTTTTTGTACAACAAGTACTTGGGTTCTGTTTTCAAGATTTCGAGAGCAGCAAGATATTTTTAATATTATATTCTACCTATTATCAGCTCTTCTCTCAATGTTTCTTACTACCTAATGGGTGAACACACTTGCGCGTTTTGAAAAACTTGGTGCATAGACACCGCAAACATCGCGGCTAAAATGTCTACGCCCTCGTTTCAATATCCTGTAACACATGGCTGCACTAGTTGCCGCAATCAGACCAATCATAAATCCACTGCGATGGCTGAGGCTGGTGCGAATGCCGGCCGAAGTAGTAAACATCTTCTTAGCCCCTCACATATTTATACAAAGTGCAATAAAACTGATTGGTCTACTTCATCAACCTTATGAGATGTCACTTGCAGCACGCATAAAACATTGCAGAAGGGTTAGTAAGGTATTGCTAATACGTGTGATAGTGGCCGCTAACTTTTTTATATCACCCCGTGTTTTAAATATTATAAGTATGCACTAACTGTAATCTTCTCATAGCCTGCTCAATACTCAGGCACGTTCAGTGCCATCAATTTTTCGGGGAAAGGGTCTGGTGAAATTCGTTGAAACAATTGGGTGATGCACAAATTATTATATTTAATCAAACGTTTTCAGTACAACACGTTAAAGATCCAAATTTCAAGCTGGGGTGTGTGCCCCCCTCGCCCAGGCTACGAGCCTCCTGAGAAGTTCTGGAAATAATGTCTTTATTACTTTCTAGAGAACATGATGCACGTATTTTCACAAGTGCCAAGTTTAACAAACTATCTTTAATGTAAGGAGTAAACGCTGAATTCACGGTACTTGCGTGCGTTATTACCCACGAAAAGGGCGTTTCGCGAAATCAACGCGTCTACAAAGATGTTGCATTGACCCTGATCACGTTTTTAAGAAAAAAATGGCAGATCACACGTGCTGTGGGAATCGATGATATGCAAAGCACGAATGACAAATGTTGATATGTCACTTTATGGTCAGCACAACCTTACAAAGTGGAGGTCAACGGTGCCGCACGTGACTTCCGTTTGATAATTATCATGTTTATATGTGTCGTTAACCTTCGTCATCTATTCACGTCACGTGCTACCAAATTAAGTATCTGTGGAGATAGCGAAACGACCGCGAGTACGCTATGAGCGTGTTATGTCGTCATGTTTTTACATGACTCGCCTGTCAGGATTATCGATGTTTGTACCAGTCATATATTTCGTCATCCATTGACCTTACGTAACACCGCATTCGGTATATGTGGAGCTAGCGAAACGGCCGTGAGTGCATCATGAAGGGCCCAGTATACTCCAATGTGGCGTTGACGCGCGCGCACGCTATACTCGGCGACAGCTTTTCTTGACATTGGAGCGAAGGCTACGGAGGCGGAGCCTCCGCAAATTTGTGTTACTACGCAAGTAGTCCGGCAGCTTGCAGCCGATTTCGGTTCCAGTTTCGGTTTTCGCTTGCTCGCTGCACTAGTGTGTTCAGCAAAATGTATGCATGCAAATTGGGAACGTCAGAGTTAAACTTTGATGAGAGTGCATACATGCGGCTAGTTACTGTGCTGTTTATATACTGGTACATATAAAAATTTCCGTTGTTCAGAACGTTTTCCCAGCATTATTCAGCCTTTATAACAGTGAAGTTTAGGTTCCGTGTTCAGCCCAGTATATACGGGTACGCGCCACGCATGATCGAATGTTAACGTTTACGGTATTGAACCCTGGTACAGGCGAAATGGAAGGCCGGTTGCGGCACGATCCGGCCACGGGCCTGTCTTGTTTCAGTTTTCCTGTATTCGGTTTACGCCCTCAAAGACTGTCGGCAATGATCGGCGCAGACTGTGCCTCAGTGTTCGAGAAGCCTCACAATTGTTGTAGATCGTTGTTAAGATTGCGCGCAAGACGCGAACAGTGAAGCTTATTTCAGAGCTTGCGCGGCCACCAGTGATAAGGCTGGAAAGTTCGATGCGTGATGTATAAAAGACGGCGCGTCCCAACGATGAGCAGCTTTTCCACGGCCGATGCTGTTCTCGCCGCTGCAAGAGCAAGCAGCAGACGCAGCCGGCGTGCGGAAAACGTGGTGCCGTCCAAGAAATAAAAAGAAAAAAAAAACTAGGGTGCACGATAACTTCTTTTTCATGAACACCGTCCCATACTTGTTCTATCCTTATAATGAAGAAAGTTTTATTTATTCGGGCCAAGTAGCTATTAGAATCGTAAAATAAAATAGGTACTATTTTCTGGCGCGCGCGCATGCAGGCGATTCGGCTCTAGAGCTTCCACAGTGATGTCGAGAAAAGCTGTCGCCGAGTATAGGCACAGTGGCGCTACGTTAGCAAAACGCCTACACTCTATAACCTGACGCCAGGGGTGACTAGCGTCCGTCGGCGCAATGTGTGACATGTTGCATATCGCGCCAATGCGTTACCCAGACAACACTGCGCCTCCCTATTTTCGTGATGGAGGGATGCCGGATGCGCCGAAATGCGCATGCGTCACAGCAACGCAGCGCAGCGCGCGCCTGCAAGTATATGGCAGGACTTGCGCCTGGCGTGGCAGCGCCGGCATGATGCGACGAAATGAACGCCGGCAAACACGCGCGCCGTGTGACGTCGAAGTGTATTGGCACCTTGACTGCGGCATGTAGCCATGTTCTCACGTGACATGCATCTCATGATTATCAAGTTTGCACCAGTCACATACCTTCGTCATCCAATGGCGGCGCGTAATACATAGTTTGGTACGTGTGATGCTAGCGAAACAGCCGTGATTGCATCATAAGCGTAGCAAGTAGACATGTTGTTGCGTGACACGCATGTCATGTTTATCATGTTTGGATATGTCATTTACCTATGTCGTCCATTCGCGTCGCTTAATTCTGAGTTTGGTACATGTGAAGCTAGCAAAACGGTCGCGAGCGCATCATTGTACTGGCCCGTGCGTACGTGCGTTGTACTGTCCCGCGCATCATTGTCATCGCCCGTGCGTCCGTCTAAGCATGCGTCCGTTCATCGGTGCGTGCGTCTGTCCATATAGTGAACACTGCAAGTACGCCATCTTCCATATTTCATCAAATACTCAGTATATAGAAGCACCACCATCCAGCGGACATTCTAAAGACTAAAGAAGAGGTGTGACTCACACACTTTCTTACGGTCTGCGCTTCGTGTCTACTTCCCACTTTGAACCACCTCTCTAGTTCACGGCTGTATGGCACTGCGGTCTAACTCTCACTAAACCTTGCTATAACCATGGAAGTTAGTTACGCCCAATGAGTTTAACGTGTTAAACTTTCTGGTCAGATATTGCTCAAAGTGTGTCCTTGCTATGCTAGCTTTTTAAATGCGAAGCATTTCTTCGCGAAATTCGGCGAAGAAATTCGGCGAAATTCGCGAAATTCGCGAAATTCGCGAATTCTTCGCGAAATTCGGCGAAGAATTCGGCGAAATTCGGCGAGAAATTCGGTGAAGAAATTCGGCGAAATTCGGCGACTTCAAGCGTATCTATCTATCTATCTATCTATCTATCTAGCCGCCTACGACTTTTAGCTCTCCTGGCCGTTTCGATAATGGTATCGATACCAAACTTAATATGACATAACATGACTGTATGGAGAACATGTTTGACTAATCAAAACAAGAAAATCATGTAATGTATGTCAAAAATGTCATGATTTACATTTCATGGTCCTGCAGCTCTTGTGGTGGTTTTGTTCACATGGTATGGTGCAAAACTGGTATGGTATGCCATGATTGCATGGCGAACACAAGATTTCGACCCTAACATGAGAATAATGACATACGTGTCATATAACTACATGACTGCTTGTCACACTCATGATGCGCTCGCGGCCGTTTCGCTAAAGTCTTATATAACAAATTTGGTATCTGTACGTGAATGAATGACAATGGTACGTGACAGGTGCAAACATGATTATCATGAGATGCGTGTCATGCAACAACATGACTACATGCCACGCTCATGATGTGCTGGCGGCAGTTTCGTATAGCTTCACTTATACCGCATTTGGTACTGCGGGACGCGAATGAATGATGAAGGTATGATACTGGTACAGACGTGATAAACATGAGATGCGTGTCATGTAACAACATGACTACATGCTATGCTCATGATGCGCTCGTGGCAGTTTCGATAGCTTCAAATGTACGAAACTTGGTTTTACGCAACGCGAGAGGACAACTTAGGTAAATGACACATCCAAACATGAGAATTGCGAACTGCGTGTCATGTAACAACATGACTACATGCCACACTTATGATGCGCTCACTGCCGTTTCGCTAGCTTCACATTAACTAAATTTGGTATTGCGTGACGCCAATGGATGACGAAGGTGTAGGACTGGTGAAACATAATAAACTTGAGATGCGTGTCACCTGAAAACATGCCTACCTGCCACAGTCAAGACACCAGTACATTTCGACATGACGCGGCGCGCGTGCGCGCCGGAGTTCATTTTGTCACGTCACGCTGGCGTTGCCATGCCAGGCGCCAATCCTGCCATAACCTCGCAGGCACGCACCACACTGCGTTGCTTTGATAGATGCGCGTTTGAGCGTGTCCGGCGTCTCTCTGTCACAATATGAGAGAGACGCAGTGTTGTCTAGGTAACGCATCGATGCGAAATGCAGCATGTCGCATTTCGCGCTGGTTGCTGTCAGGCCTTGCCGACGGAGGCTGTTCGCGCCTGGCGTCAGACTATAGACTGCTCGTGTTTTGCTAAAGTAGCGTCGTTGTGCCCAGCGTGCGCACGCGTCAACGCTACATTGAAGTATATAGGGCGCTTCATGATGTGCTCAAGGCCGTTTTGCTAGCTTTACATATACCATTTTTTAGTGTTACCTGACGTCAATAGATGACGAAATATATGACTGGTGCAAAGTTCATAATCCTGACACGCGTGTAATGTAAGCATGACAACATACCACGCTCATAGCGTGCTCGTGACCGTTTTGTTAAATTAGTAAATACTAAATTTGGTATCACGTGACGTCAGTACATGAGGAAGGTGAAACACGTTAGACAAGATAACGATGACACAGAAGTCATGTACGGCATCATTTTCCTTCACCTCGTAACGTTGTGCTTATTTTAAAGTGCCATATCAACATTTATCATTCATGCTTCGCATATCATCGATTACCACTAAACGTGTGGTCTGCCAATTGTTTTAGTCCGCTTTAAATTCAAGGCAATTTCATTGAAAATTGAGTCGCCATTTCTTGTCTTTGTAAATTATTTCATAATAAACATCTATCTTTTCATTCATGATTAATGTACACTGGTTTTCTCCTCAATTGAAAAGGGTGGGCGCGTGCCGCTCCTCTAGTCCGGCCATGGACGTGGCTACCTACTACTACTACGACGACGATTAGTACTACTACCAAATACAAAGCGAACGAACGACCCATGGCTTATAGAGCTTCGCACCCACCCCCCCTCGCCACCCCCACAATGAAAAAAAATTAGACCTCAAACACTGAGTTGTCACGGTACAACGCCGACGCGGACGCTACGCATATACCTGGTTTTTGCATGAGAAGTGCAGCGACATGGGCGCCGAGAGGAGGAAAGAGGTGAACTTTATGTGGACGTGTCATGGAACGGGGTGTGCACACCTAAATGATTTTTCTTACGTCATGCCTGGAGGAATGCGGGACATGGTCGATGGCCTCGCACGAACGCAGCCGCTACGCCGCGGGGGTGCGCTTTATGCATGGCACTTCACGGGTGACCAGCACAGGAGTTCCAGACGGCCGGTTGCCAAAGTCCACATGTGCGAACATGCCCATGCCCACAGCAAACACAGCCGGTCTTCAGATAAAGGCGAAGGCGGCGAAGGCTGGATGGCTGGATCTTTCGGCAAAAAAAAAAAAAATCACTGCACATCCGCGGACTCAATACTGATGAGTGGGAAGAACATCTGTAAGTCCGTCTGCGCTTCTGTCCACCCGTGCTTTCTTGCTTGCATCCGTCCGTGTGACCGTCCATGCATCCATGTGTGCCTCTGTCCCTTCGTGCGCCCGTTCATCTGTGCGTCAATTGAAGCGCCCGTCCATGCATGCGTCTGTGCTTGCATTCCTGCGTTCATCTGTCCATCTACCCATTCATCCGTCCATGCGTACGTCCGTTCGTGCGTACGTCTTGGAGCTCTTCCATCCTTCCACGCATCTGTCCGTCTGTCCGTGCGTGCGTCCATTCATCCATCTATTGAGCACTTCAAGTAACACCTCCTCGCATCTTTTCATCATATCCTGATTATATAGAAGTACCGCATCAAGCAGACATTACAAGGACAAAACAAGAAGTGGCTACCTACTACTACTACTTCTTCTTCTACTACTACTACTACTACTACTACTACTACTACTACATACATAGTGGACACTCGAACCACTACATAAAGAGCATCACCCCTAAAACTTCTCATTGTGGAGCCTGTGTGTTGACTTTAACCACCATTTTCGTGCTTCCTATAGTATGTCGGTCCTCATCGCCATGAGATGTACAATTTTGCGCTGCGTGTCTGACTGCTTTGAACTTGAGGCACAACAAAGAAAACAACTGCGGTACCACCAACTACCACTGACTGACCAATGTATTCTCCAAATGTCTGAGCAAGACTATAACCGAAACCACGCCGAGAACATCCGGTGGAACAAAAACTATACGTAGTCAAGTTTCTTGCTGACTTTCACATGCAACATGACCCTGGAAACGACGACGAGACTCCATACAATTTATTGAAGAAACTAGAAATCGACGCCTGATGTCGTGCTGCTTAACGTCACCATAAAACAAAAACACGGCATCACTATCAACTGCGAGCATGCCAAAGCTTATCAATAGATCGCCTACTTCACTTGAATGATATGCAGACGCCTGACAGCTGCTGTTACATTTTTTGATGAATCCACGAAGATTAAAACCCTCGAAACCATGCCTCGTTTGACTTTTACGTGAACATGACTCATCCAAAACCTTAGGTATTGCTAGTGGTCATATTGGGCACTTAGTTTTCTATTAATACGAACTCCGGTGCTGATGTTAATGGGAGCTGCAACGTCGGCGTGTCAGCCATCATAAGAAATATGGGTGGCAAACATTTGTCTAAGTTTTGTGCTTTTGGCTTTATTTCTCTTTCGTGGCTTGGAGCTGCTTAGTCAAGAAACGACAATCAGCATATATACAACTTATTCACGTCACCACGTCAACCTTTCAGGCTCAGCAATTCAAGACAGCTCACGAAGTTCGCAGTGGCCAGCTCATTGACTGCATGGAAGATCATAAGTGAGTTCAAAGTCCGCAAGCACAAAGACTAGCCAAATTTGTGTACTACCCGTCATTGAAATGCGGGCTGAAAGATCGCAGCGCCAGAGTTTCATTTATTTATTTTCAGGAAACTTTATTATTATACAGGTTACATCGGGAGTTCTGGCGATGATAAAATTGCAAAACGCTGCCGACTGTAATCAACATTCTCACTATATTGTGTGTAATGCTTGATCTATGACTTTTTGTTTCCAGGGTAGAGTTCACCCAACAAAGAGTCTCGCCTGTATATTTTACGATAGATTTTATTTTCAATACTAAGAAAAATTTGGCAGATCCCACGCACCTGGAAATCAACGTTATGCGAAGCATATGGAAGGAACGTGACCATGTTGCATTTGTTTTTATTGAGCGACACGTCATGAAATGACGCTAAATATATGTACAAATGTTGCACGCACAGAGTTAAGTTGGAAAGTTTCAGATGTTTATATAACCAGTTGTTTTTACTTGCGCAAAGATGCCAACTAGAATATGCGTATTAGAAACACCTCAAGCTGTTATGAAGCACATCGTGATGCTCGTGAGGATGTTGGCCCTGGACACTGCTACATAAATCAACTTCAGCGCATGGCAACTAACCAGAACTTACGTAAACCCGACGTGACGGCTGTATAAGACGAGTGCATATATGATGTTTTTGAAATTGAGTAGGCAGCGCTGCAATGACTTTGCTGTTTCACGGTGATTGGCCTCCATTTGAAAAGTAGTTCCGAGATCTGGCATAGCCCTGCGGTAAAATGATTCATAGCCTGGCAGAATGCTTGGGTTCGACTCAAGATGGGAGCCTGACATTGATTCTTTGCATTCGTCGGGTCAACGCTATACCGATGTAAGTTATTTCTTGACGCTCGCGCGTTAAAATTGCCCATGTGTATTTTCATCATTCCTAAGTAGATAATAAGTGTCAATTACCTGTGGTACATACCAGCATACCAGTGGAACGTACCCGTCTCTGAGTGTGTGTTACTGTTTGGCGGGATGTGTTTGCCGACGTGCGCGACAGGAATGTGATATTATGCATGTCTTGATCGGCGTGTGATTTTCGTCAAATCATCTTACCCTCCCATGCCAATTTTGGTTCACGTCACATTAAGGGGGTGACCATGAGGCCCCCAAACGTAAGCGGCCAGATAGATAGTTAGATAGATACGCTCAAAGTCGCCGAAGTTCCCTAAGAAATGCTTCGCATTTAATACCAGTAACCACAGTAAGGAGGAAAAAATACATTGGCAAGCAATTAGAAGCAGCAGAAGCCATGACTTGTAGAGCGCCGAAATCGGCGCCCCTTGACGGATTCAAAGGCTTGTTAACGTGTTATGTTGCATCATTTTCTGCGTCCATTATTACTTTATCTCGGTGATTGCTAGTTTGCTAGACTGCGTGAACAATATTTTCCGGCCGTTTTCTTCAGTTCTAGTTTGCAATGTTTCCATTGGTAATGCCTCTGTAGCACTGCCTTTGGCTTAAATTGAGAGCACTTCTCATGGGTTTTCTATATAAGAGGCGATTATGGGGGATCGATTCCATGATTACCCTCAACTAGTTTTGGCCACTGACGTCACCATTGTCGTAAAGTCACGTGTATTGCCATGTATGCTGTAGAGAAATTGGAATAATGCAGAAAAAAACACATTTTCTGAAGCTTGTTACCTGGAATTCAAGCCTTCAACCCCTCGCTTCACAGCAGAGTGTTTAACGACGTGGTCACACAGCATACGTATTTTAGCGTACTAGCAGGAGCCTTTCAATCTGAACATCTACTGATGGTGACTTGCAAAGCTCGGCGACGCTGCAATTTTTTTTTTGTTTTCGCCAGCCAGATCAAGCGCAGCGTACGCTTTGAAGATGGCCGCCACCCCGTTTGGACGGGAGGTCCGATGCGCACGTACCTCGAACTTATTCCACGTTTGCTTACGAGCATATTATTACCACCTTATTATTACGAGAGACGCCGTTGTGGAAGGTTCCGGAAATTTAGACTACTTGGGGTTCTTTAACGTGCACCCAAATCTGAGTACACGGGCCTACAACATTTCTCCATCGGAATAACCACATAAATAACCGAATTTTTTTCTACGTAGGAAATTTACGACTAACAGGGGTAAATATTGTGCGAAACTCCATAGTTATACCATTTGGATTTTTCAAATAAAGAAGCATTTGTATTTTACACCTCGCGTAATTGTGGTAAACAGCAAGTAAAAGCTGCCTTATATAACAGGCAGATTTTCATAGTGAGGTGTGATGCAGTTAATATAAAGCAGAAAGAGAGACTACTTATTCTTTTTAAAGATCTGTAGTACCCTGAGCACACTTTTAAAGATGACATGACAGGGCACAACTAGTAACATTCTTCATTTTTCGACGAGATTGTTTGTGTAATGTTTAAAATCCACTCTTTCGATTCAGCCGGAGAAAATCGAATGGTGGTTTGGTATGATAGTTGATTAGTGAGCCATGTTACGCGAATCGGGGTCTTAACTAGAAAGGAAACGTTAAGTAGGAATTGGTACTATTGTTTACAAGTCATTACCTCTCAGAAAACTCAATTTTCAAGAAATTTGTCGAGGTATTCATAGGAACTACACAGTACGTGCTGCTAGCACGTCTTTCAAGAATTTAAATTATAAATTTGTGAACAAGAGCAAAATAGCTTGAAGAAAACGCGAATAGAGGTATAACTTTGGTTGTTTTTTCTAGTTTTCTTTTAACATTTGGAATTAGGTTGCGATAAGAACTCGACTTGAATATGAATGGACTTGACGATAGTATTCAATAATTGAGATATTGGAAATTAACGTATCTCGCTCATTTGAAAAACTCTTTTTCAGACTTGCTTTTATGGAAGCTGCCCAAGAGAGGCTCCGAGTGCTTGCGGATGCCCCAGTCCTTGGGAAGCGTTATTTGGAATCAAGAATTGTCGATGAGGGTATTTCTGAAAATCCTGCAATCTTTCGAAATACACGGTAATAAAAGAACTATTTATTTCTTTATTGATTCTGCCAACGTGATACGATTCTATGGAGATGTTGAAGCACAAACAAGGCACCGACGACTTCTCAGCGCTTGATTACGTCAAGCATAAAGCACGAGAAAAAAACACAGAAACTGTAGAACATGAAAACATAAACGATGATAAGAAACGCATCCTGGAAATGTAACTGACGATCTACAGGAGCACAACAAAGAGTAGCAACACGCAAGCAGGCCTGCAATAACGCGGACCTTAAACACTTTTTCGAATAACTATGAAATGAATTCACTGGAAGAGCTTATTGCTTCAAATTTCAAAGCCGCGAAAACTTTAAGAATCCGTTCTGTGCGAGTGGAGTTACAAAGGTTTGTCGCATGCTGTAATTGCATTCTCTTTTCTCTCGTCCCGACAAAAGCACTGGAAGCTAAGAAGAAAGGGATAGCAGGGGCAAATAAAATACGTCACCCTTACCTCATGACTTTGAGCACATTTTGTACTTGAATGCGCGACTTTTTGTGTACCATCGCGCGCACCCGCGTGGACAAGTCGTGGCCTCCCACTGTGAAATCTGGAATGACCCAGAGGAACATGTTCAAATCAGCCAGTGGCTAATATATGGGTTTTCCTCGAGTAATTTTTGTAGCGTCTTCCGTCATTTGTCGAGCGAATATAAAGCAATTTTAGCTGGTTTGATAAGTTATTGAGAACTCCAGGCAGCGTGATGCGCCATAATATTTGCCTTGCGTGTTGTCGGGAACGTATACTACCGATCAGCAGCGTTGTCTGACCATTCACAAAAAGTGTTCCTGGGCCCTTTAAAGGCTTAAAGTATTAAGCGATAGCATTTGCAAAGCAAATAGGCGACTTGTTGTTCCATTTATTGATTGTTTAGGATGTACATGCATTTTTTGATCACGAACACAGGGTCCCCACGCAGCGTGTTTGGAGTATCCAGGAAGAGTAAGCTTCACCACTGGGCCGACGCGTCACAGCCCCTCGAAGCCCGCCTGTACCCTGTTTAGCTACCGGTGGGTGGCCGGCCAGCACTGGGGATTGAACCCCGCACCTCCCGTAGCTGAAGCGGACGCGTACGTGCAATGCCACAGCTACGGTCTGATCACGAACACGTTAACGATAACTAAGAAGAGCCAAACCGCACAAATGCTTCAGGCGAGTAACCACGATTAAAAGATTCGTTGATTGAGTTGAGAAAATGCATGCCAGTGCACAGGCTATATGTGGTGAACAACATCTTTGTGGAAGTCACCAGCGACCGCTCTGATATAACCCGGATATTCCTACGATGTTACCTTGCCCCTTATAGCCATAAATTATGATGGGTCAAATTCACGCGGCATGATTCCAAAACACTCAGTGTTACAAGAAAGAAAATGATGGAAAGCTTTGCTTTAGGTGAGCTTGAGTAATTAATGTAATTATCGTGTTACCTACTGTGTAACTATTTGGCGATTAGTCAGCTTCTATACTTGCATAAATATAAAACTAATCCGCCCGCATCCTATGCTATACTTTTTGTTGTATTTCTTTTCCGCGAAGAAAAACAGTCTTGATGTTGGTCCTAGAAAACGGCACGCTCAACAAGGTAGTGTTCTGCAACAAACTACTCTAGTTTTTTGCATAAATACGTAGCAAAATGAAGTTAAATGGTCGCTAGTCGTCAGCTCCACAAGCCTTCAGCAATGTGCACAGAAAGTTTCACGCCATTCGATGGAACACATGGTGCGTGAGGTGCCACTGAATTTGGCGTGTACACACCTTAACTGAAAGTGGTATACATCTTTAGCGCCACTTTACACCTAACCAAGGCGTTCGCATGTAATGCCGAATTCGCTACAAAGACGCATCAAAACTTCGCACCAGAACCGGACTGACTTCCAGGTGCACTATTAACACTGTCTGTTGCTTTCAAGCGCATGCTAAGAAAACGAAGGTAGGTATTGTGGGTTGAACTGGTGGTATGTTTTATAGGGTTGACATGTGAACCGCAAAACATCACGGTATGAGAGTCAATGCAACTGTAACTTTTAGCGAAGCTTTCGCAAAAGAAAATACGTGCAGCAAATGACTGCTGATCAGCGTCTCATAGGGCATGGCACCACCTATAGGAGTCGGGTACACTTAAAGTGAAAGAAAACACTGGATGTGAGTCGAAAGAGGAAGAAGACCACCGCCCGTTCGTAGCACGAAGCCACAAGGATCAGTTGGTTACCTTCATACCTTTTTTTTTGTACTCATCCGCCACTTTGCGCTTTTCTGCAGAACTTATTTGCAATACTTGTGGTCATGTGCTTCGAGTTGTCGATGAATTCGCCCTCGTGCTGCCAGATTCCAGATTAGGTCAATTGTCAGAGCAAACGCCCCGAATAGGCGTTGGTCCTCGGTGCCAACCCCGGACCAGGAAGTTTTTCGGCATCTGAGAGGCTTTTCTTTTTGAGGAATCCGTATGGGTTTCCTCATGGCTCCGTGCTACAAACACTTGGTTGTCTTTTCCTTTCTTAAGCCTCTCACCACCTTGCGGTTTTCCACAGAACTATTTTGCAAAAAGTGTGAGTTGATATCATGTAAAAAAAAAGTAATGTATATTTGCCCTCAATTTGTTCGTATGAAATGTGACTTGAAAATTGTTCTAAGGACTCGCTTTCATAAAACTTTAGGAGAGCCTTTGCAGAGTGCGCTCAAACATAAGCAACACTAATATCAACAATTACTAGATGGTACTGCTTAAGTAAGCTACTTTTTGAGTCGCTTTAGTTTTACGAGTCAAGTTTATGTCAAGACCTTTAGTTCGCGTAGGTAGCACCTCCGACATGCTCGCTAGTTTAACAGCCGCCAGAACGTCGAAATATCCCAAAATTACGACAAATACGGGTGGTTTGTTTAATGAATACCTATCTGTTACTTGAAAAGAGTGTTTCCACCGGATAGATAGCTTGTTGTTTATAGGCTCTAGAACAATATGTACATTACTCAGGATTGAAATAGGACACTCGGAACGCGTGGCCACCGACACAGACTGCGCAGGTTGTAGAACTAAGGTGTTGCTATGTGGTATAGAGCGAGGGGGATAACATCTGTGGAACTCGATTGCTGCTTCCGGTCACCAATGAGTCGGCCTGTAGTTAACCTGTGCGCAGGGCCATCATGGCACTGCTATGGCAGCATGCTTTCTCATGTGCACCGAAATCGCTCACTGGTGCACACCGCGAGTAGACGACGCCCTCGTTCTGTGCCTTTAGGTGACGCGGCACGCATGCTCAGTAAGTAGAAAACATGATTCGGCTAAATGATTTCGCCTTACATGCGTTCACTGACATGATAAAAATAAACATGTGCACAAAACTGTAGTGAGCTAATTTTGTGGGTTTTGGCGCCACGAAAAAAAGCTGTCACGAGCCTGTCTTCGTGTAACATATGAAAAACGTCTTCGTGTAGCATGTGACAAACGTGATGGCTAGAACTCTGTCCATTTCTCCCATGAGTTCCACTGTAAAACTTGTCCCTTTGTCACTTACGATTTTATTCGGTAACCCGACTCGAGAGGAAATCTCAAATACTTCTGTGACATGCCAGCGTCGATTGCGAAGAGCGCAGAGGCATCCGCATATCGGGTGGAAAAGTCAATAACCGTTAGAATGTAGTGGTCACCACGGTCCAACTTCGGTGGAACGGACCGAAGAAATCAACCGCAAAACGCTCAAACAGCGAACATATAACAGACATGTTGCCCAGAAGCGCCACACCGAGTTTGCCTTTTGGCGTCGTTCGTTGACACTTCTCGTATGACTTGATGAACCATTTTATATCGCATACAGATCCGGGCAGTTAAAATCAGCTAAAATTCGATCTGTTGCGCGTCGAATGCCTTGGTGCCCTGTCATAAGACTCCATGGCTGACTTACAGGATATGCCATTCAAAGAATTTGGTACGACGAGTTGGTTAAAGGTTCTGCCAGTCGCAAGACAGTATTGTCTGTAGAGCAGTCCACGTCTTTCTACAAACCCATAACTGTGGCCTTTTCGTGGCTTGAAGTCTTTAGCAACTTTAGCGAACACAGCCTTCAATGTTTAGTCCTTCTGCTATTCTTCAAAGAACTGGTATTTTGTCACGTCACACCGTTGGATCTTCGAAACAGCCAACAAATTATTCTTGCCTTGGTGCCGTTTCACCATAGCAGAAACGTATCAGGGATGTTCTATAACTTCCCAGGGTAAGATTGAGTCGCCGTAGGTGTCTGGTCAGCTGCAACAGGCTTCCACTGATGGTACGAATGGTGAGGCTCTCTGACACCTGGAAAGTTACCAAGCACCATGCCATATAGAGGCTTGTTCTCACAGATTGCTATTATCTCTTCTGAGAATTATGGAATGCTCAAAGGAAATTTGGCCTCTGGTACTTCAATGGCGGAACCATCAATGAGCAAAACTTTGCTACTGTCCCGGTCAACTGTTAATTCGGCACCACCTCCCTCCGAACATTTGCAATTTTCTGCCTGTATCTCAGACCACTTTTACTAGCGTGCCCAGAACTACGCCTTCAATTACTGGCATTCCCTGCACAAAAAATTGGGGTTTCATTTCCTCCAAACTTTCATTACGACAGTTACATTTTTTTCCTTTTTCCCTCCTCCAGTATATTACCTTGAAAAAAAAAACTGGGATGGGCTTTGTTCACTACCCACGTAGAGCTTTTTTTCTTTTTGTGCTTTCGTACTCCAGCCCTCGTCGCTTTTGTGGCCTATTTTCTCACAAACCTTACATTTGATCGCCTCTTCAGCTGAAGTGCGACAATCATGTGCTTTATGCCTCAAACACTTGCGAAGCATACAGTTTAGCATTGGTTTGTTTGGAGCGTTATCAATATTCTTCAAATCTCTAGAGTCGTCGGGACTTTTCGGATGTTTGATAACTTTTGTGTTTCTATGAAGCGATCAGTAGCATGGGCTAGCTGCTGGAGTGACTTGCACTCGCGTTTTTTCAAATATAATGTGAGCTTTGGGTGACAGCAGCGGAGAAACTGGTCAGCGAGCATGTAGTTTTGAAGGCAATTGAACGTCCTAGGCACACCAGCCAAGTAAATCCAATGGTGGAAGTACCCGGAGAGTCTCGCTGCTATCTGTTTGCCGGTTTTCCCAACTTCTGCTAGAGCCTTGCAAAATTTATCCTAGTATTCTCGCAGCGATTCCAAACCTCTGCAACAAGGCTTTCTTGACTTTCTCCTAATCTAGAGAGTCTGTGGCAGTCTATCGGCCAATTACTGTGAACACTTCGCTACTCAGACACATGCTGACAGCTGATGCCTTTTTCTCATGTGGTCTGTTTGTCCGGTTGCCACGTGTTCAAACCTTTGCAAGTAGGCATGCAAATAATCCCTTCGCTCATCGAACAATCGAAGCAACTTTTGTAGATTCAGTACTGAAGAGAAGTTATCTGGTGGAGCCACAGAATTAGAGTTTGCTGTTGCACCTACCTCCAGAGCTTCTTCTCAAAGCGTTAGCTTCAGATCGAGGATTTGCATCGCTCGCTCATCTGCTTCTTTGATCGCCTCTCGCTCAGCAGCACATTCATCCCTCTGCCTTGCCTGTTTTGCTTCAACCCACTTATGCAGTTCTGCGCCTCACGATCCTAGTTGTAACCCAACAGCAGTTATGTTATCAGTTTTCATGATCGGGCTGACTGTTGTGAGGATGCACTCGTAGAACGATACTTTCCTTCGATGTCTTTACGAGATGAATCCTGGCCGGGTCGCCAAATTGTAATTTAACATCAGGGTTTCAGCCCAGGAAGACTCACCAAGAAACTGAGTCGACCCACGAGTGCACACGTGCTTACACACAAAAATATATTACATAAAAAGATTATCTATTAATCATCAATGTGGGAGGTACGCTAATATATGCAGGCCTAACTGCGCTAATCGTCTTTTGAATTCAGAATGTTCTCGCTATGTTTGAGGCCAACGAAAGGTGTAGATGGCCGCCGTTTAAAGAAAATAACCCATCTAGCTGATTGACGTCGCTCACGCGTGCCAGCCCTCAAGAAGGCACTGCTCTTTGCTGAAGCAGCTCGGCAGATTGGCCTCCGCGTTCGCCTAAGCCACGCCCGGGTCGTCTAAACGACTCTGAACGACCTCATCATCAGTGGTCCACGACCCACAAAACACGCTTGGTTACCTTACACGACAGCGAAGACGAGGGCACCTCGTCAGATCTCTGGGTCATCTGCCCAGAACGAATGCTAGCCTCACTCGTCACAGTTGCCCTGCAGCAGTCAGGAACGCCAGCCGTAACCGCCGCGCCTCGCCTGGTCCCTGGGCCAGTTACCAGCCGGAGTACAAGAACGGTAGCGTCTGGAAGACCTCGTTTACTTCCTTGGACCGTACGTCCAACCGAGAACCGTCTGTACTTAACCGCTGCACTGTCTAAACCACCGGCACACTTACCGTGGCACGCGTCACCCACACACACTTCAGTATTCTCTTAATCGTCTAGAACGGAGACCACTTATTTGTTTTTTTTCACGTTTCTATCACGCCTCTATCATGACAATTTGGCTGAAGAGATATTTGGACTCATGTATATATTAAACTAATTTACGTACTGCACGAAGCCCACTATGTTAACACGAACTTGTTTTATGACGGGGTCCACTACGACTGCACTGACGCATTTCCGTCACGGATACGACGTTGCAAAATATATGCTAAGAGGTTGCAAAGAAGAAAAAAACTGAACGAAAAGTTTCATTGCCGGGCGTGGAGTCTTCAACCTCGTGCTCCGCAGCATGTGGCACGAAGCCACTAAACCATAGAGCGAACTCCGCACAGCTTGATAATGGGGAGCTATTTATGTACACCGTATACCGTTGGCGGTCCTCTGAGCTCAGCGATTTCAGCACGCTTCATGATTAGTAGCGAGATGACGAAAAGCACGCGTTGCGTGGGCGCACTCTAGAGCCCTACCCGCATAAACGCGAATTCATGGCGACAGCGAGCGGCAGCAACGTGTAACTTCCTACGTCGCGCCGTCGCGTCACTACGGCTGCAACCGCATGTCGCAGACAAAGCGTCATTGTTTATTGATTCAAAAGTATTACATGCATGCCCATAAATTGCGAATAGAAATATAAAAGTTGGTCGATGACAACATGCTATGGTTATTACTATCTTGTGCTGCACAAGGAAGCCACAAAAGCTTTTCACCAACTTATTTTTTCGCAATCTGTTGTTTAACCTCGACAGGCTGCCCAGAAGTGTGCGCTACGGCGGCTATGACGCACTTTGCACGACGATATAACATTGTAGCAAGCGACCAAATCGCTGCTTGCTACAATGCGTCTAGACATCTAAAATTACCTTCACTGTTCATAAAAAAGTTGGAGTACCCTTAAGCTTCGCCGTTAAGGGTTGAACGTGATAGCGAAATTGGCCCCTACTCTGTAAGCAAATGTTAGCCGAGATGGGAGTTCCTCCAGCAACTGAGCCCACAAAACTCCACTGCCCCTATAAATACTCCCTGGTATTGAGTGAACTCAGCACATGTCATTAAACGACCCCTACTTACTGACAGAGCTTATGAACGACTTGACCTTGCAAACTCCCCAGGGAGTTTCAGGTCACGTGGTTACAAACTGTCATTGAGAATTCTAAAACCCATTTTGTACTTGACGTGCGTGTATGTGTGTTTTGTGTGTATGTACAGGCATATGTTTGCACATCGGTGTGGAACACCACTACTTCGCTTCGTGTTGACCATGTGAGCATCTGTAAACCGGCAACGAAATTATTAGTGGGGCGAAGAATTGCGACAATCTATTGGTGAGCATTTCAATATAATTCGCACCATTGAATCACGCTGAACATCGGTCCGATTCTTTACCGAAACGCCACAAACGCCGCGCTTCAGGCGGCCGAGTTACAAAAATTTTCGAAAAATAATCTAGTGGTCGCAAAAGTAAGCTGTTACGATCGTCAGCGATTGATCCTGGAGTTTCACCGTAAAACTTCGAAGCGTTCCATGTAGGCTTTGCTTGACCATGGCAGGCTGGCCGGCAACCGGTGGCGCCGACGACGCGCTCGCCCGGTCTACGCCAATGGTGGTTTCTCGGAGTGTCCTCCGTATTTCACCGGCTGCAACATTTAAGCGGTAAGAAGGCCTCGCTATGCCGTAGGTATCAAGTCGGTGTCATAGCGAGCTCGCACTGCGTGCCGGCCACCATGTGAGAGCTCTACGAACAAGCGCCGACCACTGGCGAGGCAAAGAATGTGTTCTACAAAAAATGAACGCTGCTGGGATGAATAACAGTCTTCTGCGCCTTGCGACCACAGCTTTCAAACGACCAACTGCAAGGCAAGCGCCGAACGAGGCGGAGTACGATCGTCAGCGATCATTCCTGGAGCTACACCGTCAAAATCTTTGAAGCGGTCAGAAGTAGGCTTCGCTCGACTACGGCAGACTGACCGGCAACCGGTGTGAGAGTTGCCCCAGCGACGCGCTTGCCCCGTCTCCACCAATGGTGGCTTCTCGGAGTGTCACCTGCATTTCACCGGCTGCAACATTTAAGCAGTAAGAAGGCCCCGCTATGCCGTCGGTAAAAAGCCGGCCACGTATCGAGCTCGCACTGTGCGCCGGCTGCCGTGGCGAGCTCTACGAGCTAGCAACGACTACTAGCGAGGCAAAGAATGTGTTTTACAAAAAATAAAGGCTGCTGGGATGAATAACAGTCTTCTGCGCCTTGCGACCAGAGCTGCCTAATAACTAACCCGAAGGCGAGAGATGAACGAGACGGCGACACACAGAAACAGCGTACGGCATGCTTGCCCATGCAATGCATGCGAGCAACAGGAACCGCGACTGCGAACCATTTAGTTCATGAAAGTCTATCATTGCGTAGCTTAAACTGCGTGAGTAGCAGTCACCTAGTTCTGTGTAAGGAGAAAATAACACAACGTAAACTGAACATCAGCAAGCATTTTGTGATCGCCAGCTGTCATTCATAAAATCACCGTGCTGTACTCGTGTGAGTGAGGCCTAATCGTGAAACGTGGTAGTGGTGGTCCAGCTCAGTTCATCAATGGAACTGCTCAATGTGCCTCGTTATAGATGGCCTCGTTTGTAGATTGAATAATTGATTGATTGAATGATGTCGTCATCATTTAACGCCGCTCGGACTTTGTGTATAATTCAAGCATTTTGGGGATTCACATACAGTACTGCTAATGCGAATTCAGCCCGTACGACAGAGCGCCAGCTGACGTAAAACCAAGCCTATCTTATATCTTGTCAATTTAACTTTAAATAGGTTCTTCTATAGTTCTGACACTGATACAAAAACTGGCTGTGGTATATTGACATAAACTACAACAAAATTATTGCCATGTTTTCTGCTCTAGAGTGGTTCTCTCTGCCTTTTAGAACGGCACTGATCTTCTATAATAAATATGAAATAAATTTTTCAAGATCAAGTCAGGAGCTCAGAGAAAATTGTGAGGCATGTTTGTCCCACAGACTCAGGAGGGTGTTTCAAAAAGCGGGAAAACACCGTCTCATGAAGGCACCATCTCACGATTGTGTCAAAAGGTATACTGATGAACGCGAGGACAATGAACTGGAATGTTATATAAAGAAAGGCTAGCAGCTAACTCTTGTGTATCCGAACTAGCATATCACTACGAAACGCTGGCTTCGGCTGCTCCAGAGAAAGAAGCGCTTTGCGTTCTACCTGATTTCTGCACAAAACCCTTTGTTATAGTTACAAAAATATTGAGTATTAGGCAGGCCTATGATAAAACTATGGGCGCTTGAGTGCTTATATCAGGCCACCACCACTTCAAACCTTCTCCCTGCGAGTTTATTGCTTAACTATATAAAAAAGGTCCATTCAGTGCTGCATGGAAGGTCCGAATACGGTGCTATATATACCCGGTGTGAATCGTAGGTAGTGTTGCCAACTCGAAAAAAAATTGCCCTATGTCTAGGGGATTTTGGTTGTTTTTAGGGAAAAAGGGAGACTTGTCAACATCTACGAAAATATTTGGTTAATACGTGAAGCAAGCAGATCGACAGGGGAGCTCCCACCCACAATCTTATTTTTTTGTTCTTTCTTCCACCTTTTCTCTTTTACACACCCTTTAAAATAACTCAAAAGCGCTTTCTTCCACCTTTTCTCTTTTACACACCCTCTATAATGACTCAAAAGCGCTGTGCCATGCCCAGCAGCGGTTCCGATGGCTGCAAGAGGCGAATGGGCCGGTTTCATTCTGCAACGCTGTGTCAGCCCTATCGTCTCCCTCACTACAATGCGGTTCATTCTGTGGTATTTGTGTTCAGCGTCCATTGCTTGAATCACTTTTAGAACCAAAAAAAAAGTGTTCTCTCTCTCGAGCCCCCCAAATAAACGTTTTCCTTTACACCAGCCTCTCATTTTCTCGCCTTTCACCCACGGCGTTATTTCTTTGGTTTGTCGTTGCTTTTATCGGTTTCATTTGTTCGCGAACGTTGTCACGATGCCAGTTCACTGCCATCGTGACAACGTTCGCTATCATCGTGACAACGAAGCGTAGTGCGCCCTCCAACCGCTAAGTGCATACTTATTAATATGTTGTGTTACCTACACACACACGCACACAGTGATTGTACCACCGAGCACGCGCGACTGGTACATACAGGGTTTTGATCTAAAGCGAAAGTCACAAGGCCTCTAATATACACGTTGCGCGCTCGCCATCTCGGAGGCCATAAAGAGTCTCACAATGCCTCCCAGATAACAGCACATTATCTAGCGTTTGCTGTTTGCTTGGTGAACGCCACTGGAAAGGCACGAAATGTTTTCCGCTAGATGGACCCAGTTTTCAATTTTAGAACTGTCGAAAGTTCCTGCGTGCTTTTAGTGGCAATGGCTGCACTATGCCGGCCTTTTTCGACGTAGTTTGAGGCTTCCCAAATGCGCGTAGAAATCGCCGAATGGGCTCGTTTTTATCGTGACACCGCTTGAACGAAATGCGTTAAAGAAGCCCTGAAAGACTTGTTTACTTAACCATGAAATGAATTCACTGAAAGAGCCTAGTTTCTCACGAATTCAACCCGGCAAAAATTTTAGAAATCAGTCCTGTGTGAGTGAATTTACAAAGGTTTTCGCACGCTGCAATGGCGTCATTTTTTCCTCGTCCCGAAGAAAGCACTGGAAGCTAAGCAGGGACGGGTGGCAGGGGAACAAACTACCGCGCCTTGTGACCTTGATCATATTTTTTTATTTCATTGCTCGGCTTTTTCAGCGTGGTTGCGCCCGCACGCGTGGACAAGTAGCGGCGTCCCGTGGCGATCTCAGTAACTTGATTTTTAATGTCACGGATGCACAGCTAATTTTTCACACTCAACCATTGGGGTCGACACCAACGGTGGGATTTCTGCGACATGAGCTCTCTAACGCTATCACGTTAAAATATACTCAGCCGGAAGGAGTCGGGGAGTGATGGGCCGTACTACTCCGGTAGCCTCACTCAAATCAGAATATACTGAAGGAAACACATTTGTTTTTCACCGTTTTCCACCGGTGGGCATGGAGGAAAAAAAGCGGAGGAAAACGAGGCTAATCCCCTGATTATGCTCCCGTGGTTGCCCCCGAAATCCTCCGGTGCATCGTTTTTGCCTCAGCGGGTGTTCCCCAAACTCTCCGGCTTATCCCTGAGTGGCCTTTATTGGCTGTTGGAGGAGTGTCATAGGCAGCCTCGGCGACGGAAGGCCGTTCTCAACCAACCAACATGGCGCAGATCAAACCGGTTCAGTCAGGATTGTGCGAAGCGTTTGGCTGCGTCGAGAAAAGGAAATTGTTCTGGGCACCTTCTGGATATCACAAGCGACAAGCAGCAACTAAGGTTATCGCGACAGAAGGAAGTTGTGCTAACGGTAATTGTGTGGTGGTTTCTGGCAGTGAACGACATATTGTGATCTCGCCAGTGTTGAGGGACCCGGTGGTTGCTGGTGTGGCGAAAAAATGGTGAGTGAGCTGTCCTTGATTTACTTGTGTTATTCTTGTTAGGTATTGCCAAGCTTGGATAGTATTGGGTTGGTAACCAAACATGTGATCAACATACGCTAATTTCACAAGACGTCAGTAAAAAAACTGCGAAGTTCTGGTAATGGAATGATTGGAAAAGTGTTGTTTTTCTTAACATAAATTCAGTAAAGCAAAACGAAGAGGTGAGCGAGTTGGTACTGATTCATTGTAGCGTAAATGTAGCGCAACAAAAGGATAAAGGAGATAAAGAATGTGACTACCACAAGCGCTTGTGGTTGTTCGCTTTCTTGTAGTCGTTCTTTTTTTGTGCAGCATTTACGCCATAAGAACTTTGGTAAATTAAATCATGTCGCTTCAATGTTTAGAGGGCTGATTAGATATGAAACAATAGAAATTATCGTAGTTTTACATTCAGTTTACCAAACGTAATAATTGTTTGAGGTAAACCTAACTGATTAGAAGATATTTTTGTTCTTGCTAATACACATAAAGAGTAACAATTGTCCGCTTTCTATCTTATTAAGCGCAGGGTCGAGGTCTACCACAGCGTAAAAATTATTTTCATAGAATTGGTAAGCTGAACTATCAAAAAAAGAATAACTGATATCAGAGATAATTCTTTGAAGTTGTATTGAATCGAGGTAGGGCAATGTGTTTGGTGCAGACCGCATGCACGCGGTCTGCATGCCCTACAGAACGCATGCACGCGCTCGTACTTGTGAAAAAGTTGTTTTGGTTGGATGAGTGGTATCCAAGATATTACCCCAGAAGTATGATAGACTCCAAGTGGAGGTAGTGCTTTTAGGAAAAAAAGAGAGGGACGAAGCAAACTGAAGAGAATTCTGACGAGGAATGCAAAAAAGAAGAGGAGATGCTTGGCAGAACAAGTCTTGCGGCGCTCGACGTTCCTGAAAAAAATGGGGGAGGGGGGGGGTAATAAATTTAACTCATAGGAAAGCCCAGCTCATGCTAAGATGGCGAGGACATTGTAGTGAACAAAAGAGAGAAAGGAGAAGGCACCCTTTTGAAAATCTAGCCATATTTTTGTGTTGATCTTATGAGAGATTACTATCCTTGCTGCTGCATTTGTTTTTTTTTCCTTTTCGGTCCTAATGCCGTGGCTGTGGCTGCAGTTTCTTTCTTTTTTTTTTGTTAAAGACGGGAATGCGAACAGTGATGAGACGTAGTTTCGACCTGGAATATGCAAAAACACTGACCTGTCAGTGGATGAGGGGACAAGAAAATTTCTTCAAGGTGGAGGCACTAGCATAGCCTGACGCTTCTGTGGGCATTACTTTCTGTAGCCTCAGGACATTTGTACGGACTTTTATGTTGAGTAAACATCTCGGCCTTCCCTTATTTTTGTGAAAATGTAGTTGCCCTGGGTGTTGTAATATTTGTCTTTTATTGCTTATTTACTTTGTTACGCTTACCTGAACGTTTTTCTTTTTTTTTTGCTTGAAGCTGTTTGTCTTGATATACATGCTCATAAAATGACTACTTAGATAAATGTTCACGACTACAAGTATCGTAACAGAGCGGGCAGTGCGAATAAAAAAAGCAATGCCAACTTATCTCAAAAATCATTTTCCGATGAGATGAAGTTTGACTTTCCTTCAAAACAGGCCGCAACCATGCAAAGTGTAAGAGCTCACTTTGTCGGAAGTATGACAATGAGCACGGTTCAAATGCGGGTGTAATTTTCAGAATGATTATTAGATAAAATTAGGAAACGATCGGGAGGGTGCATTCCTCATGCCGTTCACGAGAGAACCAAAATCAGAATATTTTAGTCGAAAATTGCTTTTGAATGTTTCAGCAAAGATATTGCTATAGTGAAAAGTTATATAGAAAGCTTTGGTCAGTTTTGAACTTTGTTCGCTGCGCGGAGATAGTTTTTATCACGTTGCGGCTGTCTCACAACGGATCGCATCAGGTGTACTTCTTGATATTGAACGCTCATTCTATCTTCGTGTGTGTTTGTGCGTGTGTGTGTGTTTGTTTGTGTGTGTGTGTGTGTGTGTGTCTGTGTGTGCGTGCGTGCGTGCGTAAGTGTAGTCAGTGTCTTCTCACAGACTCACAGCCTGTAAAGGATTTATTGAGTGTGCGTGGTTTCAGCGTTCTCAGTTTCCGTGGCTCTTCCATGATTTGCAGTTCTCAAGTTTAAATATTTTTCGCTAAATTAGGCAGGAAGCAATAAGATGAACCCCAGCGTCATCAAAGAACATTATTGATTGTCCTTCGGGAATGGTGAAGATTTTTTCTCAGTGGCCGCGCTTTCTTCGTTGGTCGTGCGTCGTTTTGCAGCATTATGAGCTTCAAGCTTGAGTGCTGTTCATTTCATTGAACCTGTCTTAGTGTGCTTTGTTGTTCGGACCTTTTTGCATGTTTGCTTATTCTTGTCTCCTTTTCCCGACCGCTGGGTATTCATTCAGCATCGACAGCTCATTTTAAACGAATCAAAGAAGGAGAACTGAAGCGTTTTCTTAAATTTCATGTACTACAGCTCTGTGGAAAGGAATACACAGTACCTATCCAGTTATTCCACGAAATATGAGACTTCCTTCGTCTAATCATTTCATGAAACCATCAGCAATCAATGAATAAACAGCGGAGCAAACACTCCAAAAAACTGCTGAACCACCTCACTGAAATGCTTCCCAGACGAAGATATTGCATCCGTAAAATACTCTGGACGTACCACACAAAAGCTCCCGATATCCGGTGTTGAACGTCTGCAATCCTCGTTTCGCTCGCACGCCCAATCTTCAAAATAAGCGCGCTTTTGGGTTGAGAAGATGACATCCGGCGACTGGTGACGCAGTGGCGGAGCCGCCGCATCTTCCCTACACCTCTACCGAAAGGAGAAACATGTGTCGAGAAAAAAGAAATGACCTCAAGATGGGACGAGACGCCCCGAAAGATTTTGGACTGCATCAAATGGGCAGTTTATGTGCAGCCAGAAAGAATTCCAGTTGTCGCTGTCGCGAGTCTTGCGTAGGCGGCGAGCATGGAGTGTCCCGCGCAACATATTGAGACGGCTGCAATACCGCGCACCCTCGTCGTCTCCTAAGCGGACTCCTGCTCAGACTCTAGAATTTCCAGTAGTGTGACCGTCCGTACCCCGAACAAGTTTGTATAGCCAAACCATGAGTACGTTGAAAAACTGTCTGAAGGTACAAAGCAGGCAGCGCGAGTTTGATGCAGTAGATGCCAAGCACGAATGGTGCAAAAAGCCTGTAGGCTCAAAACCGTCGAGAAGCGGACAAAATGATAAAGCGTGTGGTGTGAACAGCCAGTTGATGACAGAACTAGATGTGTTAGCTGCCGAAAGCGCCGTGATGGCCAAAAAACCACTGAAGGTTACAATAGTGGCGACTAGGTGTTGTGCCAGCAGAGTCCTGTTAATACAGAAAGGTCATCTGTAATTGTCTTGACACAGTCCCTGTGTTTGTTCCCCGCCAAGGCAGCTAACAGTTATGAAGTTCGCAGAGCTACCGGCCTGACAGGAAAAAACGCCTGCAGTGACAGTTGGTCAATTCGTGTGCTGGTGCACACTGTGTGCTAGACAATGTAGAGACAGGTCGTTCTTGTAGGTGCGAGCGGCGCAGCCCTGAGGAATATTTACATGGTTAATGAGCGGGCTAAGCTGTCCTCAATTGAGTGTAGCATTAATTCAAGAGGAAATAATTCCGGCTGTGTGCACAGTGCATCAATTCAGATCGACCAGACTAGTTCTGCTGGAGATGTGATGAGAGAAGACTTCTCAAAAGAGAGCACTGGGCAACATGCAAAGAGCAAACGACGCCACAAAATGAAGACCAAGAGAGAAGTGAAGGGTGTAAATCAAACCATGAAATTGAGAATATCCAAACGGCAATAAACCCAACGAAAGCTTCTTTTGCTGAGTCTCGGTGCTTGAAGTTTATGCATTTGAGCTTTGTAACATTTCTATTTGTTACCTAAACTGTATCTGAAGTAATTGGAATATCAATCGATGCCAGGAATGCATTTTCAGAGTGGCGATTGCGAGCGACAGCCGTTTTTCTAGCCTCCGCTGGCAGTATACAGCGGGCGCGCCAGGGTACAGATATATGCAGTTATATCAATACCAACAATTAAAAAAAACACTCATCGAAATACCTATATAAACCACTGAAAAGGTATGCCAGGGAGTCAGTTCACGAAGGCGTACCGAATCATCAACTGAAAATTAGAAACTTGCGTGTTGTTACATATCAGTCGGAGAAGTGCCGGCTAAGAGCGGCCGGCAGCTTTCGGTGACAGCCTGCGTAGCTGAAAGCGGGGCGTTCGATCATCAGCGCTCCTTGTGCGAACATCGACGCAATACAAAATAGTTGATTTAGGTTTATGGATCTCTAAACTATACTTCACAGTTATTCTCACACTTTAAAATTGTGGGTACACGAAGCAAAAGGCGCTGGTAATATATATACTAACGTGGCCGGCATGACAGGTTTAATGCTCGCTGGACCGGGCACTGGGTAAGACCGCTCTCCACGCGGTGAGTTCGGATGGTTGAAAATTCTGCATTGGAGCTTCAGAACATTTGTAGCTCTTACATGAAGTAAGTAAAAGGTCAAGCATTGCCAGACATACATTTATGTGGTGTGGCAAAATCAAACAACAGCTTTTTTTTCTCACCTCCACTGCGAAACCTTGCTAAGCGATCGAGAGAGATCATTTACGTTTGGTCAATTTTGCGGCAAAAACAATTTTCTGTTATGTTAGAAGTGACGTGCAACTCCAGGCTTACAAACACTGCAACCTGGAAACGTTACAGCATTTCACGGATGATGCGAATATGGCTAGTTAACGCAAGGACATATGCGAAAAATTGCATTATAATTGCCTCGATACGTACGTGCGCCGCAAAAATTAAAAAATTACGTATGCTCGGTATCTGTAAGAGTAGCATCACTCCATGCTGTCGAGTTAAGCGTTTTATAATTAAAGCCACCCAAACATACCACAGCACACGCTAGAATAATGTGCACGCTGCACTGGAAGACACAGAGCGTGCTCCACGATTCACCAGCGCTTGCCAGTGAAAATTCTGACGCTTCCAGAGCTTCGCAGTGTGCACCAGCGTCACAGCGATTAAGCCATTGCCCCTACCAGTGCGACACAGCTTTTTCCCCGTGCGCCCAGTGAAATGCCAGTGAATACAAGCATGTACCAGTGTCTCAAGCGTGTACCAGTACCAAAAAACATACTTGCATTACGATGTTGTTCCAATAGGGATGTTACACACTTCTGCCTGTGATCAGAGCTGCAGCCTTTTTAGTTCATTCAGGAGGTGGATCTGCACAGGCAAGAAAGTACGCTGCCTGTGCTTCAACGCTTTCTCTATACCTCCTTGAGTCTGCGATAGACACTGTGCATGCAATGTACAGTGTCTTTTTTCCTTTCTATCTTCTTTTCTTCTTTTCTTGCGCCTTCGATGTGGCCAGCCACTCCTCTTTACGCCTAGGATCCTTACCATACGTAAGCAAACTTACAGCTGCCAACAAAAACACATTTTGAGTGAAACTCACAATCTTGAATAGGGAAGTTTACTGGAGAATGCGTCTTCCACCTTGTTTAAGATCAGTCGATTGCCACAGAGCATTCAGCAAAGGCAAGTGCATGTTCCGCCTTCTATCCACGTTTGAGTACCGCGACACAAAAGTAGCCATGGCTTCCAAACACAATGTTCATACCACCATTATGAGCGTTATTTTCTGAGAAACCACTTTAAGTTCAAGATTTTATTCGTGCCTTATTCATGAAGCAGCTACGTTATTTCAAGAGGTGGGAGCACATCTTAAGAAAGCCTCAAAGTGGGCAGAACATTTTACTTCCAGCCTATTGATTCTGCCTAGTGAAACACGAAAAAATCATCCACAAAACAGGAGGATCTTACAGCACTAGGAGTCATACACCGTTTATTAATATTTTTTTCTTTCAGCACAAGCCAAGTACAAGTCATTGAAAATCAATGCAATTATTAACCGAATATAAACAGCCTGCCAGTGGAAAGGATCTACTGCTCTGCGTCAAGGATGCTATCGAATTTCTTTGAGCAGTAACCTTCCCTGGAAAGTGTTGAATGTCACTGGCAGATGCTTGGAAGTGTTTCTCACGCTGTTACTTGAGTCTACCTGTTCTAGCTAAATCATAGAGGTGTGTTTGTAGCGGCAGGGATTTAGTATTGAATCGAGCACTGCATCAATTTTCAGAGACCTGCACTTGAACAGTGTTTAAAGGAACAATAATAACAGATTGCTGGGTTTCAGTGCTGTACAATCTCTTCCTATGTGGATAATTTTTTACTGTTTAATTTGTTAGAATCTGCGGAGTGCAAGTAGTTTGCCAAGCCCAGTATCAAGTTTTTGCAGCACAAGCTGCAGCATCTTGTGTCAACAAATTTGATTCCCGAATGTTTCACAATCAAATCCAAGTGCTTAACACAGCTATATACAAAGTCGTGCGCGAAATGGTGGTATGAGTCTCGTCCTTGGAAGCCACTGCTGCCTATCTCATTGGGCCACACGAAAAATGGCCAACAGGGCGGCCATGCAGATAGCCTCACAGAGTGCTTTTTGTAGATCACTTTAACAGAAGGTTAAAGAAGGGATTTCCAAGTAAGTGTCTAGACTTCATATTGCAGGTTCACCTCATGACGAGTTGCCTATAGCCGAAGATTTGCTTAGGCATGCGAGGCATCCTAGGCGTAGAAAGGAGCTACAGACCATCTGAAGAGCCGCAAGAGAAGAAGACGGCTGTCGCACTCAGCATGCACAGTGTTTCTAACAAACTCTACTGAAAACAGGGAGAAAGTGCTGGAGTTGAAGTAGTGTTTATGGCCCCCGATACTTCCTGACCTGCGCAGATTCACCGATCAGATGACAGGAAGAGAACACTGCCGCACTCATCACAGGCAGAAGTATGTAACCTGTGTTAAAGGCATGAAGTACACAATCACTGACATGCGGCAGGAACTACATGGGTCAGATGGGACGCTGTCTTAAGGATAGACTTCATTAAACCTTTATATCATACAAACAACATTGACACGGCATTTTGGAATCTATTATTGGGATTGTAGGTGTCTTAGAAGCCAGCTTAGTACTTTCAGTAGTCTTTATTAGGGGGTATTCCAATCTGCTAGTTTTTAAACATTACGTCATTCAGGTTATCGTCAACATTTGAGTGGTTAGCATTTGAGTGTCGAGATTGGTTACACAAATCTTAACGAAGTTGCATTCATTTATTCACTTTCCCAATATTTGCAAGTGGTTAAAGCAAATGAATAGTTGTGCCGCACGTCACCACGTCGATAGGAATACGCTTTACAGGCTGTGGTTGTTTCAACTGTCATAATAGAATTATACTTGTTTTCCTCACAGACTGTTTGGAGTAAAATATAATAGTGCTATAAAACGAAGAAATGTGTACAAATATAACAACACTGACTTGAGCCAAACGCAGAAGGCAAAGGTAACAGACGCGACGGAAGAGATTACGGCAAAACTGGTGGCCCGGGTAAACATGGCGAAACCGTTGTTTAAACGAACAAGGGGCTGCCACTCATTCAAAGGGCCAATTTTTCGTAGACTGAATCACACAGAGCAACGTAACAATGATTCTGATAATAGAATATATGATAATATTTTTGTTGCATTTAGTGTATACATCGTATACACTGCATAAATCGAGATATTGAAAGTATACGTACGCAAAAATGACACATTTATGATTTTTTGTTGCATACAGTAGATTGCATCGAAGTCACGCGCGCAATTTTGCGCGTAAAAAGGTTTGATTTGGAAGTGTGACAGTTTTGGCTAGTTGGTATGACCTGACGGTAGTTATAGCGCGAGAAAACAACGACGACGGGTCTGAATTCTTGATCGCGATCAACAATGATCGTTGCTTCGCGGTGCCAATTATTCTACATCCAGTTTGGCCAGAACGAAAGTCAAACCACAGTTCGGGAGCCAAATCCCAATCAAAAGTGCCCGTGTGATACCGGCGGTGAACGTGACTTACGTCACAATTAGTGCGACGGAACATGTGATGTTAAAAAGGGCTACAAAAGAGAAGACTGCAAACCCCGCTACTTACCCGATCATGCAGCGTGAGGAGTGGTCAGGTGGAAGCCGTTGCCGCCGCCGAAAGCCTTGCTTAGTTGTACACGGACAGGAGGGGGCACCCCAGAACACAAAGTTGATAAATGCAGCCACGCAGACTCTATGTAAACTAAAATTTCGCATACCGCGGCGGAACCCTCCTTGATTTCTAGCGCTAAATGCTATCACGTGGCTATAACAGCCCATGATGCAAAGCGGCACCCAAGGTTGACAATGTATAGCGACCATCAGAAATAAAGCCAGTGACAATCTTAAATGGCATTGCCTGTTTTAAAATTAGGTAATTTTAGATATTTTTTGTACAAATCTTAATATTTTTAATCATGACTGCATTTTTGTTTTTGCGACATCTGATGAGCGCAACATAGAAACCATTGTAAAAACGCATCATGAGGGTGCAAAAAAAAAAAAGAACAAGTGACAAGTGCGTAACTAAAACTTCAGTTCCGCCGTACAAGTCAGAGCATTGTCCTACGGATATTTTAGTGCGCACAGTAATTCGGTCCTTTGCAAACAACTTTTGTCTCACTTTTATATGCTGCCTTACGTGTGTTTTTTAACTGTTACAAAACCACTTTAAAGTTGAAGTTGAACTCGAAACTTGCGCAATTTTGATTCTGACTCACTGACACAGTCATCATCATTGTAAATGCCGCTTTTCACAAATGCCGCCCATCATTCACAAATGCCGCCCATTGACATTACCTCCGAAGGCATCAGCAGTGTGATAAAGAAATTAAAAATATCCAGCTCCCCCGGACCTGACAATACTCCTGCCAAAGTTTTAAAGGCTACTAATAGCATTTCTAGTAAATTTTTGGAGATAATTTTTAAACAGTCCATTTCTGAAGGTTTCATCCCAGATGATTGGAAACTTGGGAAGGTTGTACCAGTTTTCAAGTCTGGCAAGCGATCTGACCCATCTAACTATCGCCAAATTTCACTAACGTGCATCGCTTGCAAACTTATGGAACATATAATATATTCACATGTTGCTCGTCACCTTGATGATCACTCTTTCTTTTTTCATTAGCAGCATGGTTTTCGTTCAGGGCTCTCATGCGAAACTCAACTTTTTGAATTTACGACTGATCTTCATCTCAACCTTGATTCGTCATTTCAGACTGATGTTATTTTTGTCGACTTTTCAAAGGCCTTCGATCTCGTCCCTCACCAACGACTAATCAACAAACTTTCTTCACTTTCCGTCGATCCCCTGACCTTATCATGGATTAAGTGCTTCCTAACCCACTGGTCGCAATTCACTGTTATCGGTGGTGCCCATTCTGATACTACTCCAGTAATCTCTGGCGTCCCTCAGGGCTCGGTTCTCGGCCCGCTCCTCTTTTTAATCTACGTAAATGACCTTCCTTCCGGCATTTCATCAACGGTTCGGCTTTTTGCTGACGATTGCGTCATCTACCGTAGCATATCAACTCCCGAAGATCAGCTAATACTACAGCAAGATTTGCACATCATTGATAACTGGTGCGCTCATTGGATGATGAGGCCGAATACTTCCAAATGTAAGTTCATATCTGTCTCACGAAAACACACTAACGTCATCCACCCGTATTCATTAAATTCAACAGTGTTATCCCAAGTGCATTCTTACCGATACCTGGGCGTTGTAATTACAAGCAGACTAACCAGGACCGAGCATATTACCAAACTAGCTGCCGATGCCTCAAAAACTCTTGGCTATCTTAGGAGATCATTGTCATTATCACCTGCAAGCCTTCGCAAATTAGCCTTTGAAACTTTTGTTCGTACTAAAATGGAATACGCATCTGCAATTTGGAGCCCTCATCAGATATACCTAATTAACATTCTTGAATCCGTCCAAAATCGTGCCGCCAGATTCATCTCCGCAAATTACGACAAACGAGCAAGCATCAGTCAAATCAAATCATTCCTCGGTCTCCCTGTTTTGTCAGCTCGACGCAAAATTTCACGTCTCTGTCTTTTTCACAAACTTTACTACAGCTTTCCTCACCTACATGGTTCACTTTTACTTCCGCCTGTCCGAACATCTCGATTGATTGATTGATATGTGGGGTTTAACGTCCCAAAACCACTATATGATTATGAGAGACGCCGTAGTGGAGGGCTCCGGAAATTTCGACCACCTGGGGTTCTTTAACGTGCACCCAAATCTGAGCACACGGGCCTACAACATTTCCACCTCCATCGGAAATGCAGCCGCCGCAGCCGGGAATCGAACCCGCGACTGTCCGAACATCTCGTCGCCTATTTAATTCCCTGAGTATCCAACGTCTGTTTGGTTCTACTAACGCTTTTAATAAATCATTTCTTCCTACGGCTATCGATGAGTGGAACGGTTTGACGGATGCTATTGTCAGCGAACAAGTTGCTGTTAAATTTAGATATTTATTACTAGCTACCCTTGACTCTTAATCACTGTTTGTCTTTCTTTGTTGTTTGTTCTCTGCCGCCTGTATATTTTTGACCGCGAACTTACTGTTGAATATTTCGTTTGACATGCTCTGTTTTCTTTTTGTTTTTTGTTGCTACCTGTATGTTTTAGTAATTCAAAAACTGTAACCATGAACTGCATTTTCATTGAAATTTGTACTTGGATTGTTCCCCCCCCCTTATGTAATGCCCCGAGAGAGGCCCTTAAGGGTAAAATAAATGATGATGATGATGATGAACAGAGTAGCATGAAGCATATTATTTTCGTGTGCTCTCGCTCTGAATTGTCGGTCAACGGCGTCAAGTTAAGGTGGCTTAGTCAAGCGTGAGGAGTGGTTCAAGTGTGACCAATAACGACAACCTCTAGTGAACAATTGGCTAGAATCTACATGTTACACTGTAAATGTCGTGGAAAGACGATAGTCTTGCGTCTGGAGAGAGTGAACAAAACGTTTATTTGATGTTATGCGCAAGCAAATCGGTGAATGGTATTATGAAGGCACTGCGTTTGAGTGCTTCGAGCGTGTAACGAAAGCGAACAAGCGCATCTAGGCACGTTAAGCCCGTGCGCCATCTGGCAGTTATCGTCGAAAACGAAGGCGTGCGCGACCGCGGAGAAAGATCCGCGCCAGTCACGGAGGTGATAAGGTGTAGAATGCAAAGCGACGGGCAGGTGCCACCACCGTGCCATCGTAGCAAAGCATAGAGAACACTTTCTTGAGCATTGCGTTGCAGTGTCAGCGCAGCGCGATAAACGCTACACTCCTTGGAGCTACTTGTGTGTGCTTCTTCTAGTATGAAGGCAGACATACAAAACATAGACGCGTTGTTATGGCGCCTCAAATATGCAGGATATTTGCTTTTTTAATTGACAATCCCACAGCTATGAACGCTAGCCCTTGAACAATATTGATGGGCGCTGCGGATGGGATTGGCCTTTTGGTAACCTTTGAGGTATCGCAAGGGCGGACAAAGAGACAAGTGTACACCCAGACAGACTTACATTTTTCAGTCGAAGGCCACAAGAAAAGGCTAACGTCTTTAAAAAGCAGAGTCCCTCCACGCAACAGCTAAGCATCATCAGTGAACTCACTTGATGCGGATCTTTCTAAACAAAATAACGTACACAGCAGATACATCTGAGCGCGTAAGTGCATGATCGGTGATTTGTGTGCACACTTGATGCTGTTCACACAGCGATTTCAGCTTTATTATACCGTTGCAAGTCAAGAAACTGCCTCTATCGAATGGCCGGTGATACTCCGATTTTCCGTGGCAGGCAGACCTGTTGCCCGTATCTACAACAGATTAGATTTCAGTCCTCCCAATAAGGTGAATCTACAATCAGAAATGAACACTTCGTGCACACTCTACGCCAACACGCAACAAAAGGTATACTCGCTGCACCCTTCGCTGCTTCAAGCGGCAAGCTGAATAATGTCTCGGCTCTTCCCCCACTGCCTCAATCCTAGAAGTGCATGAAGGTAACAATCAGCAGCAGCGCGAAAAGATCATTAACCAGCAGACCTCTTCAGGTATGAATCACCATTTGTGAGATCTAGCGACATAGGTCCACAATTGTCATGTACAGAGCTCGCCAAGTTCACCAAGCAGTGGCAGCTCTCACACGACTTCCAGCTCGAATCAGCCTCAGTCTAATTTAATGGTTGACAGTTTCATAACTGGAGCTAAGCCTTAGTTGTGTTCTGACCAACTAGAAAAACACTGCAGTTGATCAATTGTATTATTCGTCTAGACAGCTGCATAAACGTGGTGCTACTTATGCATGTACATAACGCTGGAACAAAAAGGGAAGCTCGCCTAACTGATGACAGGTTACCATCCCTACTATGTCGACAACAAACATGCTGCTTAAAAAATCTGCCCTGCACTAGCAGACTTAGTAGAAAAAAATGAAGTAACTAAGAAACTACTATAGAAAGGAAGCATTAAAGCTTTCTTTACTCGAGAAAGAAGACTCCAGTAAGACTGCAACCGTTCACGCCTCGGATCCCATGGGCAAAAGGTGGTGTTGTGGGACCAGTAACGGCCACAACTTAAAGCGTTGAAGTGCACGGTAGCATGCTAAAGAGAAAGGAGCACAGCTGTGACATATGTCTCAGCCGTTTGTTTTTTGACCAACTAGAAAAACACTGCGTTGACCAAATGTATCAG
Organism: Rhipicephalus annulatus; assembly: GCA_013436015.1. Classification (NCBI taxonomy): domain Eukaryota; kingdom Metazoa; phylum Arthropoda; class Arachnida; order Ixodida; family Ixodidae; genus Rhipicephalus; species Rhipicephalus annulatus. The sequence continues at coordinate 18,222 of WOVY01014702.1, read as the reverse complement.
TCGCCCAGAGAGCTGCATAAACCTGGTGCTACTTCTACAGTTACTACACAGGAAGCTGCGTGAAGTCTTGTGAAGAAAGAATGCCATTTCATTAGCAGCTTTGCCTCAGTTTTGTGTCTTCTCGCTCGACCTACTCAAGCAAAGGAATCAAAATAGGTAGGTGCATTTGTTCAAGCCGACATAAGCCTAAAAGTCAAAGCAAAGTTGAAGCCAGGCTTTGGACAAATGGCAAGAGGACTGCAGTGGTCTGATAATATTTTGTGCTGTATAGTGTGTTTGTCAGGCTTGGCATCTCCTTGTTGGTGTCTCCCAGATTTGCTATGGGTGATACTATTTGCAGATTACTGTGCCCTTTCACGATACTGCAATTTGTGGTTCAGGTTTATTTTACCAACAACACAGTGTTTTCAGCAGGCGTGCTTTCTCCATGTTGGTGTCCACTATACTTGTGAGTGATCGTCCTTCTGTATTAGCGTGGCATTTCACGGCAGTGCAATTCGATGTTTATATTTGCTTGCAGACAATGTTTTCTTCAGGCCTGGTGTTTGCTGTAGCCGTGAATGATAGATTCGGCAGTGACAAAACACCACGCTTTTTTACCATTGCTTAATTTTTGGCCGATGTTTACTTACACGCAGTTATTGTGAAGACATAAAATGCTTTCATGATGATGCGAGTTCCCAACAAATCCGTAGGAGCAGAGCACGCGAAATAGCTTCTCTATTGCATTTGCCTCAGTCAGAGACACTACCAAACACTTGAGTACTGCAAGCAGTTGTCTAGGCAGTTTCGAACCAGAATGGGCATCCTTTTTTGTCCGAAAGATCAGCAAATCAATACAATTATTTCGACTTCGACCATCTCCTAAAATTTCAGCAATCAACCCGCCTCGTCAAACGTTTGTGACATTCTAGAGTGTGTGTGTTCTCGCTTCCTCCCGCTCTCTTTTTCTCTCTCATCCCATTTTCCTTACCTTACTGTCTCCCTTCTCAAGTGCAGAGTAGCAAACCAGATACTTGCTTTCTGGTGAACTTCCCAGCCTTTCTTCATACTACAGCTGTCTTTCTCTTTCTTTCGACCGTGATTTTACTTTATTACTATATCCAGTTACTGATTTTCCTGTTTGCATCTTTTTCTCAAATTATTGCAGTGATTTTTATGTTCCCCAAGAGTATACAAGGACTATGTGAAACATCTGTTTTTCTAGCTCCATGGTTTCTATTGGTTCTACTTCTGTAATTATCGCCAATATTAGAGTTTGTTCTGGCCCTTACTTTGCATCATGCAAGCATGTAGGTCCCGTTTAAGTAGATCTGTTCCTTGCGTGTTTAATCTGAAAGCACTCTTTAAACATGATTGTGGAGATGCATCATATTTGAAACACTGTTTGATTTAACTACTGCTTGCTCACTTCATAATGTCACGGTTCCTTATCTATTTTTACAACCACACAGTAATAAGTAAAATAGACAGGTACTTTATTCTTTAAGTCTGCATGCATAAGTGTTGAGATAAAGCCTGCCTACGGCAGGCTTTTTGTAGTCTGGAAATCTGGGTACTACAAAGCTTGCTCTTGCACATACCTTTATCACATATAAATTCACTGTGTTTAGTGTATCTAGCTACAGACGTAAGAAGGCGACGCAATGATCTCCACCACGTGATTGTGTTCTTGTGTTTCTTTTTTTTTTTGCCGATGCAGTCACTCTGTGTGAAGAACGTATGGTACGGAGCTATAGAGACCTAGTCAGGTAACCCGAAGTGGTAGAATACGCATCAGCCATTTGGAGCCCGCATCAAGCATATCTCATCAATTAATTCGAGCCACTTCAAAATCGAGCCACACGATTTATTCATTCTACGTACTCTTACGACGTCAGCATATCAGCACTGAAAACAGAATCTGGCCTATCATTGCTTGCATCTCGTCGCCACATTTCTAGTCTTTCCTTTTTTCACAAGTATTTTTACAGCTCGCTCGGCAGGCCACCATATATTCTTCCTCCGGCACGCATCTCCCATCGCACTGGTCACCCGCAACAATTTGAGCGGCTGCGTACGCGCACCGTCACTTTTTCGTCCTCATTCTTTTTTCGTGCAGCTACGGACTGGAACGGCCTTTCTAACAAAATCCCCGCCATAACCTGTCCTACCACTTTTTGAACACCGTAACAAATTACCTTGCATTGTAAAAAAAATGGCTTTCACAATTTCATATATGTACCAACCCCTAATGTAATACCCCTTCAATGGGGTCTTTAAGGTAATAAAATGGAATGAAATGAAATGAAATGAAAGTGGTGTTTTTTGTCTCCTGCACCAAGGCAATCGTGTATTGTCAAACAACTAAATAAATAAAACACAGTGCAGCTGTATAAAGAAATCAGATTCATAGAAGAATTTGTGTGTGAAAAACGTAGGCTGAACTGTTGTCTGTATTGTTCATGCTTTTTCTATTTCTTACTCAACGACACTAACTAGCCACTGTTACCCTATAATCAAATGAGTACACGAACTTGAAAATTTTGCCATGTGTGTTATTGGATGTTTCAGCCATTATGTTCTGCAAGTTGTCTCTACGTTTGCTGTAAAACATAGGCTTGATGTTTATATACAACGATGTTGAAATGTGAATATTTGAATATTGTTGCCACATTAATACCATCACGTTAGGGCAACGTGATAATTTGAATGTTGTTTCCTCGTTAAAAACAACACGTTAGAATAAAGTCAATAATTGAATTTTGCTGCAACATTAAAGACACTGTGTTATGGCAACGTAATACTATAAACGTTGGTGCGTTGTTATATTTTACTGTCTAACGTTGCCTCACATTCGTTACAATCAGAACACGTTGACTCAGCGTTCTGCGTTATCTGGGTGAAGACTTCCTTGTAACTAGTGACTTCGGCGTGGCTATTGGACATACTCATTATTATAGTTTGTTTGAAAATGGTGCAAAGGCAGGTTAAATATAGTGCGAAGACTGGCCTCATGTTCTAGCGCGCTCTCTTTAGAGGACCCCGAGTTTTCTTCGAGTTGTTCAAACATTTGTAATTTCTCTTAATTTACTCTCCGGTGCTGTGCGCTATTCAAAACGAAAAATGTATCATTTTATGATTGATTGATTTATTAATTGATTGATTGATATTTGGGGTTTAACGTCCCGAAATTACCATATGAATATGAGAGACGGCATAGTTGGGAGCTCTGGAAATTTCGACCACTTTGGGTTATTTACCGTGTACCCAAATCTGAGCACAAGGGCCTACAACTGCTCCACCTCCATCGGAAATGCAGCCGCCGCAGCCGTGATTTCAATCCGCGACCTGCGGGTGAGCAGCCGAGTATCTTAGCCACTAGACAACCATGGCGGGGCGTCTCATTTGATGACTGGGTGATTTCATTCGATTTGCCGGTGGCAATCGATTGAGAGCGTGTCGCAGGCCCCACAAATTATTAGGCGGTCTCGGCAAGTCTCCTGGTGTCTCCCGACTACTGCGTCGCCGACCAATTCAGGGATTGCTCGTACAGTCGTTTAATGATTTTACCGTCGTAACATTGATCTGAACAGGGGCAGCAATATAGAAATTGCAGTATGTAACTAATGCTAACTATATCATAATATTATTACTATTATTATTAATAAGGTAAGGTGTCATGATACTTCATCGATCATAGCGGGGGTTCTAATGACCAAAATGTTTGAGAAGCATGTTTGTGAACACGAACGAAGCACACGAAGACAAGCGAGGAATATTTTTTTTAATTTCACTTAGGAGGTACACACGAGTGTAATTATTCAAAATCGCCCATACGAGATTGCATGCTGTTGAAAGTGTCCTTTGACTATGGTAACTGTTACATTTCACCAGGCAAAAGCCGGCAGCGGAGACATGGAAATTAGTCGATGGGGCAAGGAACAAAATCGAGCATTAATTTTCCAGCTCGAAAGTATATAGAAACGCGAAAGGAGAGAAAGGAGAAAATAGTTACAATGGCGCATGTGCCGAGGCCGTCATTTGTCCCGATTTGTCATCTGCAGCGATTCTCCCTCCCCCCCCCCCCAAGTATGCGTAGCGTTCCACAGGCTTTTTGGTTCCCTTGGACCGACGTAGCTTGGAAACAGCGCTTTAGGAATGATCATCAGCTTCGCATTTCGCGGCATCCTTGGTTGTTCGAGGTGGTGCCTCGAAAGATTCTTCTTCTGGAGTCGATATTTCTCTGCTTGTATCTCTGTCAGATGAACGTTTTCGTACTTGGTCGACATGACGTCGAACGACGCAGTCCTCTGTAGCTACAGCGGCGAGACGTGATCCACCCGTTGATTTCACTTTACCGGGCGTCAACGTGGCTCCTACATCGTATATGTGCCCATACATGGAACCTCCAGGGGTGAAGTACCAACAGGTGGACTCAGCAGAGGAATTGTTCTGCAATTCGTTAATCCTGGGGGAAAGAAATATCCAGTCTAGTACGCAAGCAGTAGCCCAAAAGTAGTTCAGATGACGAATAACTTGAACACTGTGCTGAATCTTTGTTTCGCAAAGAAGTCTTCACAGCCCTTGACAGTTCTAACGTGGACATTCTATTCAACCCATCCTTATAAATTCGCATGGCGCTTTGAGGAAGCCCATTGCGCTGAAGGTGCTAAGGCGGGATACACATGTGCTCGATTCCATTTTTTTCTGCACAAATTGTGCAAGTTCTTCCCGGTGAAGGGTGTGCCATTGCGGTACTATAATGGTGTGTGGTAATCTAAACCGGCTGATCAAGGTTTGCAGAGCATCCACCGTTGCTTTAGCGGTAGTTCCACATACAGGAATGACTTCTATCCAATGGCTGTGTGCATCCTTATTTACCAACAACATCTTGTTTGCAATAGGTTCCGCGTAATCTGCGTTCAACCATGACTACCTCTTCCGCGCAATTGGCCTTGCGTCCACAAAAAAATTTCTGCATTGCGAAGGGGCATTTTCATTGTCTTTATCCAGACCAGGGCCCCAAAACTTGCCCTTGCCCTTGCCTTCATTGTGGATGCTCACTGATGAGACTCATGCAACAATATCTATATTTTCTCACGTCCTGCTCTTGGGACGACTACACGATTGCCGCAAAATAACATGCCCTTCTCGACCAACCACTCATATCGGCTTTTCTGGTATTCTGCCATTTTACTGTTGCCACCCATGACGCAGGGCCACTCAGTCACGCGCTTGCGTACTTCATGTAGAACGCCACCCGTTTCAGTGAGTGCTTGAAGTTCTTTGTGTGAAACCGATGGCTCGTCCATCTGGTCTATGACAAGAACCATTTCCATAAGGTCCTCTGTTTCTGCTTTCGGCTCCTGCAGTGATCGAAGTAGTGGCTTAGAGCATCCGAAGTTAATATAAGTTTGCCAGGTTTGCAAATAAACGCCCCAAGCAAAAGTGCGCATCGGTGAATATGGGCAGCAGCCATGACAGAAGTTTGGCGGTCCGGTATGAGTAGCACCAGCAGTGCCCGGTGTTACGTTTTGAGTGTGAGCTCCCGTCCCAAAAGATAATCACGAAACCGTGCCGCGCCAAACACTAGGGCTAAATTTTCTCGCTCGGGGTACTTTCTCGCTGGGAGTACTTCCTTTCAACGGGGGTGAGCGGTGGCGAACGGAACCTAATTCACCGGTCTTTATCGTTTATGCGATGAAAAAAGGTTGCACCGACACCAGAAGGCGAAGCATCGCCTTCCAACAGCAATTCCCACTGAAGATCAAAGTACGTTAGCACTAGGGCTGAATAGGAAGCGCTCTTTGTCTTCTGAAATGCCACGTTTTTCTTCTTGTGCCAAACTCATTTCGAGCCTTTTTCAACATGCTTATACACAAGTGCAAGCACAGTGGATAGGGTGCTGGTGACCCGCAGGTCACGGGATTGAATCCCGGCTGCGTAAGTTGCATGATTGATGGAGGCGGAAATATTTTAGTTCCATGTGCTCAGATTTGGGTGCACGTTAAAGAAACCCAGGTGGTCGAAATTTTCGGAGCCCTCCACTACGACGTCTCTCATAATCATATGGTGGTTTTGGGACGTTAAACCCCACAAGTCAATCAAATCTTCAACCATTCCTAAAATGGGTCGCAGCTCAGCAGCCTTTCGTTCAGCGGGAGGTAGTCTGATTGTGTCGACGTTTTTTTCAAGATCATGTGGCCCCTTGGCAACAATCTTATGTCTAAGGTACGTCACTGATGATTCACAAAACCCGAACTTGTTCGCAGAAAGCTTGATGCCGCTCTCGCGGAATTGCTGCCACACTGCTTGCAGATTTACATTCTCATTGCTGTTGCTTTCGGTTATTAGCAAATCATCTGGATATGGCTGAGCGCCTTTTAGCCCCTGCAGCCCTGATTCAATTTTGCGTCAGAATATCGCAGGAAGTGACACGATGCCGAACGATAATATGCTGTAACAGCACACTTCCTTCGGTGTGTATATTAGTGCTAACTTTGGCGAATCTTCATCTATCTCATCCCAGTTGAAGGCGTCGCGAAGGTCCAATATAGAGAATTTCTTCGCTTCACATGAATTTCCAAAAAGCTCGTCTATGACAAGCAATGGGTACTGCTCAACCTCACACACCGGGTTTAGGGTCACCTTGAAGTTACCGCATATCCGCTCCGTTCCATCCTTCTTTAAAACTCACACAATGGCATCGCCCATTCAGAATGAGAGGCTGGAGAAATTATGCCAGCGGAGCCTAATCTGTCATACTCTTTTGACTCTTTATCGTGGAGTGTAAAAGGCATATTTCTCACCATGAAATGCTTAGGGTTTGATCCGGCCTGAATGTGCAGGCGTGCTGGCTGACCTTTGTTGAAACCAGTGCCCACAGTGATAATGTCAGCCTTTTGTCGGGGGAGCTTCTGAGTGACCTCCCGGGCTTAACTTGACATCGATGGCAGCGGATACAGGTTATGAACCAGGATGCGTTCATATTTTGTTTTCAGCAGATCCCGACCGTAAAGGTTGAGGCCAGTACAGCCTAAAACATTCAAACTGCGCTGTAATGCTGTATCTTCGTAGGAAACCGGCATCGCTAATGTGCCAAAATTCAGAGATAGCATGAAAACTGTATTTTCGACTTTTGTAGCTGCAGCTATTGATTAAAGTACGTCTCGTTGATGCTCATAGGCATGCCGCAAACAGGAGAGCCCGTATTGATGCCCTTTTTTTACCTAAATGCCATTCCACGCAAACGCCTTTTTGATAAGTGAGCGCTTAGTAGCCCAAGGCCAAATTTGTCACGCGCTGTTATCACTGTCTACATCTTCTGCTACCTGTGCTGTCACGGCTAGCATTCTGGTTGTTTTGTCGCTCATCACGCACAATCTGGCTAAATGTCCTTGCCGTGCACATTTGAAGCATCTCTGCCCGATTAGTCGACAAGCGTTGTTTCTCTTACTATGCTTACCACAACATTTGCATTGTTGTACGTGCGGCGACTTCGCGCGCGACTCGTATTGATCCCGCCACTTGAGTAAAATCGCTTGCTTTTTATCTGAAGCAATACCTTTTGAATTGCGTTCGGCTCTTTTTGCGGCAAGGGCAATAGCCTCCACTTCCTAAAAGGTAAGCTCTTTCTTGGCTAGTAGTTGTTTTGGCAAATTCTTGGTCCTGACTCTGCACTAACTACGGTCCCTTATAATTTAGTCTAGCATCGTCGAAAAACTGCAATTTTGGACCTTCTGTCGAACTGTCACGATAAATTCATCCTACAGTGTCAATTTTTATGACAGGAAACACGGGAACGCGTGGCCTGCGCGCTCCGGTGGTTGCTGGCTGCGTGTTAAAGTAGGAGCAACAGCAATCACAGTCTCTTTCCCCGTTATTTCCCGGCAGGGAAAAACAAGCATTCGTCACTGATACAGAACGGCAAGATTGCAACCCTTCCCCCTTCAAGGCGATTACCGGCTCTCGCGGGATTGCCTTGAAGGGGGAGGGGGTCGCAATCTTGCCACTGGTTTATCAGCAACGAATTGTTGTTTTCCTTGCCGCGAGATCACGCGAAAAGAGACTCGTTGCTGTCCTTACCGCTTGACCACGCTTCCAGCAACCACCGGAGCGTGTAGGCCACGCGTTCGCGTGTTCTGTTTCATAAAAATTGACACTGTACAGACTCCCCTTCTTGTTGGCAGCGACAAAAAAATTTGAACCTTTCAGAAATCTTTTGGTTTTGGGTCGGAGTAGCTGTTAAACGTCTCCAAAACATCTGCGTAGGTCAGATGGTTAGGTTTCCGCGGCGCTACCATTGCATTCAAGATTTAAATTGTCTTTGTTCTAAGCGCAGCTACTAGTAGCGCTCCTTCCTTAGTGTCATGTTTCATATCATTCGCTTCAAAGTAACCCTCCATCTTTACTGAGTAGTCTTGACACTTTTGCGTCTTCAAATTTCAGTAGTTGGTGCTTTAGCTGGTGGGTTCAACTGCAGGCGATCGCGTATGGGCGTAAAGCTGGCTTTTTTGCTGTAGTATAGTTTCATCTATGTCGCCACTGTTACATTCGACGGCCAAAAGGCATCAGCGGAGACATGGAAAGTAGGCGATGGCGCAGGGCATGAAGTCGAGCACTCATCTTTATGCGCGAATTTATATAGGAAGGTAAAACTAGAGAAAAAAAGAATTACAATTGCGCATGCGCCGAAGGCCCCATTTGGCCCGACTTGTTGTCTGCATTACCATTTTCTCAACGCTCAAAAAAAACGTGTGAAGGAGTTAGCTCCCTGAAAGAATAATAACTTTCTTGTACATAACATTACGAGATTTATTCATTTTTTTTCTTCAAATTCCATACCCTCAATAATAAGCTTCTCCTTTTCTAATAGAATGGTTGCACTTCTCTGTTTGGTGACCATACTGTTAATGTTAAAAGTTCATGTGACAAAACAAAGTCAACATTGTAGTTAAAATTCAATAAAGGCGATTAGCAAACCTTCTATAACACTGTCAAAAAATAGTTATCATTCTTGAAGAAAAGAATTCCCACGTGTGCTTTTTCTAGTTTGCGCAAGGAGGAAAGACTGGTGCGGAAGTTTTGCGCAAAGTATTACGTGTCATCATGTCCAAAGGACGTTTTCGTCAGCACACACTCCAAAGTGGGCGATTCTGAGTAACTCTACCAGCAGGTTTTTTCAAAATAAAATTATTTTAAGTCAGCCGTTGTCTTTGTGTGTCCTTTATGCGTTCATGTCACTGAGTGCGCTGTGAGCTAGTGGTTGTCAAACACGTTCGTATTTAGAACCCCTGCTGTGCTCAATTAGGTGCCATGAGACCTGGCCCCACTGGACCCCAACCCCACCCCTCTGGCCCAGTAAAAAGCTTTGACTTTAAGAACCCCTTGCTTTAGGCATCGAGTGTGCTAGAACAAAACCCTGGCTATAAATGAAGAAGTGCGAGAAATTCTTCAGGGGCTTGTAATATTTTACGAATGTTAGCTTAAGACGTATCTTTAAGAATACCGTATTTTCTGCCGAACAAAACGAAGTATGTAAAACATTTGCAAGCTTCAACAATCGTTTTTTTTGTTTGTCAGTTCAAAATAAATACCAGATTGTTTAGGCAGAGTCAAATTTCATTTCTCGTCATATAATTACTGCGGATTCAGCACATTCATTTCAATGAAGTTTTGTAACCGATAAGATTTTCACTATTGAAAGTGCCCTAACAGTTGTGAGACTTGCAATGGCATGCTTACGTCATTCGAAGATAATATATGCCTCAATCTAGAATGTGCACTAGAGTAAGTTTGCTGTTTGAGCTTTTGAGATAAATAGATTCCGTATGCTGTTATTATCAACACTTGTCTTAATTCTCGAAATCGGAGCTTCGAGTGTCAGTACCCTGAGTGGAAACGTGATGGAGTATTTGAATAAAAGACAGCTGAACTAGTTTGTTGGTATTCATGGTAAAGTTGTAAGGCGTTTGTGGTGCCTTGACTTCTTTTTCTGTCATTGTTGACGCGCTTCTCTTTGTTGACGCGCTTCTCACAAATAATTATCATCTCAGCACGAAGACCCAAACGAAAGGTTCACAAGGTTCGCGCTGGCTCTTGTGAGCCTATAGTAGGGTGTTCGTGTTGTGTGTGCAAAAGTTTCAGTATGCAGCAATACCAACTTGCCCACCTGTACCTATTATGACGCAATTGCTTATAAATCATCATTCCTACGTCACTCACTAGTAAACATTCAAAGCACCATGTTCGTGAATTAGCGGCGAACTGGAGTGATTTGTCGGACTTCAGAAGACACTTCTGTATGAAATGATCACGTGTAACGTTGACGTTGCCTAGCTAGTCATTGACTGTTTGGACTGTCATCACCACTGCAAAGGGGCCGGTAAGTGGAGACTTCCTTAATGAAACACATACTAAAACAAAACTGCAGAAGCAATCATTGCATTCTGACAAAATTGTCTTCCGGGTCCAGTGCTAAGGTGATTTTAATCAACAACGTGAGTTTACGCAAATGTTCATTCAGACGTCACTTACATTTATATTTGTGTATTCAGCATCACGCTGAAAGCAAGAAAGTTTCTCCTATAGCCACAATTGCGCAATAGTATTCGACAGAATAATTCACCTGCAGAAAGTGATTTTACGCAAATTGTTGACTATTGAACAAACTTGTTTGTAAGACTAGATGCCCTTCATATAGTTTTCCTTTCTTATTACGGGCTATTCATGCAGTTATTGGAAGAGCGTGCCCGTGATAGCACCCAAAGGAAAGGCTAACTAAAAAGAAAGGAACAAAGTAACCGAACATCAATCCAAACACGGGTCTTGAGACAAAAAACAAACACATGGCGGCAAGACTGCTTAACATCAGGCCATCATGAAAAATTGAGAGCCCAGAACTGGAATATCGCGATTGAAGCCCTACAGGAAAACATCACTGTGGCGGCGAAAGTTGCAGAGAAGTCATTGTGCTTGCTTTCAGGCTGCTAAACAAAGCAACAAGAGCAGTATGCGATACAATCAACAGTGTATTATCGAATGTTTACGCCTGATAATAAAAATGTCTCTGTCTCAAGCACACTTGGAGAAAAAACTCCCATTGAAGCTTAGCGAAATTATTTCGTAAAGATAATTGAGGTCATACCTGGCGACATTCGGTATAATGCAACGCTAATAAATACTACAAAAACGTCGCGAGCATGCAGACCTTCAAGCCTTGGGCGTACTGTTGGTGAAAGAAAAGAAGCTGTGAGATCACTTCAATCTGATGATATACGGCCAACTTCAATACTTCACTAGCCTTGAAGATTTTATGGGGACCGGTGACAAATATCAACAATGTGATCGGCCTAGTTTTTATGTTTGTGCGATTCGCAGGGAACTTGAGCCAATTGGCTTGAATTTTTAGGACCAAGGTAATTTTATCAGGGAACATGTTACTGAAAATTCTAATACAAGAAACCATCATCGTTGGTTAGACAAACTCTTTTGTTTATCATGGCAGTTAGGTGAGGGCCCCATGGAACAAAAACAAATGTGGAAACTGGGGGGAGGGCCAGCTTCTTCAAGAGAAATAAATCTCGTGATACAGAATATTTTTCAACAACGAGTGAGAATAGCACGTCATCTCCGATTTCCAGCAAGCTCAATATAGCACCGGGAATACATGTTTGGAAGAATGCCTTTAACACGGCCTGCATTTGCTCGCATGCATCCGTGGCCTACAATGTAAAAACACGGGTTTGCCATTTCACTAATCGCTTTCTTGGTTGGAGTCGTGGTATGGTCAGGGAAGCCAACCTACAGCCTAACATTGTTCGAACAATGAAACTTGTGACCGATTCAGCCAAAACACATATAGAACCAAACGCCTTCAAAAAGATGGGAACAACTTGCGCTTTTCACCCTTTAGACCCACTCGTCCAATTAAACCAGGCGTACAAGAAAGAAATTATTTAAACATATGACAACATAGCGGCATACAGATGTCCTTCTTTAGAGTGGTGCTTGAGCTACATGAAGAAAGCATGGCGATAAATATTTAGAGCATGTAACGAGCGCCCTTCAGGCGTTCATTTCGATACTTCATTTACAGTAACATCATCGGAGTGATTGCCATGGTAACATCAATGTTTCGTGAAGAAGCATTCAAGACGGCTTCCTGTTGCGCTCAGTGTATGAAATTCGGGATTGCATAACGATTTCAATAGACCCTCAAAGTGGCAAGCGTCATTTTTTATTTACTAACATGGTTTCAAATATTCCATCGCATCACGTCTCTGCAGCAACTTGTGGGATGTTTCTTGAGATGGCTCCATGTGTCCCATACCCTTTGCCGGACGACTTTTTAAAGAGCGTCATTTGCTTGTTCTCAAACGAGAACGTGTATGTCGAGGTTGTGTAATCCGATTGTGCTGGCGTGTGTATTTTTTAAGACACCAGCGTGACTGCATTATGTATAATTGTGAACCGTGCCGTGGGTGATGGAGCGGAGTTGCCGAGGAATAACAAGCAGCTCCTTTCGGCCAACTGAGTTGTAGCTGTGGTGGTAGAGTAAGTAGGTTATCTCGAACAGCGAAGTGTTGGGCTTGGCGCCGTAGCATTTGAGAGACAGGAAAAGGCGTCTTGTTTAAGAGGAAGTCTATAATCGAAGTGATTCGGAGGTCTTTACGTTGCTCGAAAGGCATTTAAGAAATGTTGATGGCAAAACCAACATCCATAGAAATAGACAAGCAGATGGGGCTTAGCAAGCAAGGTGAGCGGGGAAGGGCATCTAAATCAGAATGCTTGTGATCAGATCGGTACACAACACAATTGCCGAATTTTCGCAGACGGAAATCCGTGTAGGTCAACCGACATTCTGAACTTTTAGCCAAAATAGCAGGCTTAGGGCATGGTGATCGGTCAAAGATTGTTACATGAAAGATGGTTCATTTGAAGATGGGCTTATAGAAAGGAGCTGAATTGGCTGCCGTCCGCACCAATTCACTTGCAAGACAAGCGTTCGTCGTCGCCCTCTTCTCTTCGTTTTCCCTGTCGTGTTAGCGTAGCACTCGTCCCTTCATAGACGAAGCCCACCGGGGGAGTAACGGCTGCGTGAACGCGAAGTCTCATGGTTAACATCACACTGGGCGCACGACGGGAATAAGTTGCGTCTGCTGAGAACGGGCAGCCGTGATGGACGAGACGAGCTATATCGTGTACGTGAGGTGATTGAGGCAATTGACGATTACGAAAGAGCCGGTGTAACAGGCCAGAAACTTTTTACAAAGGTTTACGCTTGCGAAATGGCGTCGAAAGCCAAACTGTGTCGCCTTTGTCGTAAAGCACGTTTTTGTGCCGTGAATCGAGGTGATCTTCGAAGAGTCCTGGTATGCCAACGTACGAAGTCTACTTACACGCAGTGCTTCCTCAGCGCGGAGAAAGTGTAAGCAATAGAAATAGTCCGCAGGAATTATCAAATGGCCAGATTGATGTCATGAAGAATCGGGATGGTCGAAACTTAATGACGTAGAGAGGGGCATTAGCCAGGTGGCCTTCATTCTCGCCAAGTTGTAGGCATACGGTATAAATGAGAGGATGTGATCCCAATTCTTGGGTTGCCTTCCCTTGTCGTACAGAAAACCCAAACTTGGTGGGCTCAGACGAGACAAAACTTGTCTGCAGAAGATAGGGGCTCGCGATGGCAAAATTAACAATCACAGAGAACAAAAGCTCTTCGACCGACGTCGGCGACGAACTGGGGTCCGCGATCACTTACAATAATAGGAGGTGGTTCATGATGATGTATGACTGTCGACAGGAGGAGGCTTGAAACATCGATTGCCGTGGTGGTTGGCCATTGTGGTGTCTCCACATTACACGTCAGGGGGTCATCACAAACGATGACCGAACAATTATTGTTTGATGATGCTTGGGTGTTTCATGCCTGGGTGTGGTGTGTGTGCGTGAAGGATGTCGGCGTTTGCGCTCAAATAGTTTTAAGACGACAGTCTTTCTTAGCGGACCTTCGACAGAAAAGTTTAGTCTGTCTATCTGTACACTAGTCTGTTTGTCTGCCTTAACGATATCTCAAATGAAAGACCCCGTCCGCGGCGCCACCAATACTACTCAGATTCGTCGTTAAATCTTGTGCGATTGGCAATTAAAAGCAATTATTGCGCATATCAGATTACCGTAACAACAGCTTTATGTTTTGTAGGTGTGGACTTATACTAGAGAAAGCACACGCAAGTAATTCTGAGAAACCGTAGCGTTAAACACGCTGCGCTGACAGTGCAAAATGGTGCTCAAAAAGGCCAGTGTTACCAAAGCTTTGCTAAAACGACGTGGTGGGGGCACTTGCCTGTCGCTTTGCGTTCTACAGTCTTATCGTCTCCGAGAATGGCACGCATCTCTCTCCACAGGCGCACACGCTTTCCTTCGTTTTCGAAGATAACTGCCAGATGGCGCTCATGTCTAACGTGCTTCAATGCGCTCGTCCGCCTCTGCTAGGACGCTGGAGGCACTGTAACGCAGCGCCAAAAAATACCATTCACCGATTTTTTGTGTGCAGAAAATGCAATAAATGTTTGTTCACGTCTCTTCGGACGCAAGACTATCGTCTTTCGACAGCATTTGCAATGTAACCTGCGGAACCAGAACTATTTATTTAAAAAGAAACGTCAAGTCGCAGGTTGCATTCTGCAAATGTGCGACCGAAATTTACGACGTCATCAAGCGAGCATAAACAAACATCCCATTTTAGGTCGCACAGAATCAATATCATGATTCTTGCCCCGCCGCGGTGGTCTAGTGGCTGAGGTACTCGGCTGCTGACCCGCTGGGCGCGGGTTCGAATCCCGGCTGCGGCGGCTGCATTTCCGATGGAGGCGGAAATGTTGTAGGCCCGTGTGCTCAGATTTGGGTGCACGTTAAAGAACCCCAGGTGGTCTAAATTTCCAGAGCCCTCCACTACGGCGTCTCTCATAATCATATAGTGATTTTGGGACGTTAAACCCCACACATCAATCAATCAATATCATGATTCTTTCAATCGTTGCGGGCGCGTTGCAGAAACCAAGCGGCATTACCTTGAATTAAAACACCATCTTGGTGTCACAAAAGATGTCTCCTTTTGTCAGTGAAAATCATTGGTATCTGCCAGTAGTCCGATCGCAGATCCACTGATGAAAAATAGGACACCGATTGGAGACATCGAATGACGTCGTCGGTGCAGGGAAGCGGAAACACATCCTTTTTCGTCATGAAATTGAGGCACCGGTAGTTAATGAAAAACCTCCAGGATTTGTCTTCCATTTCACATGTATGGCAGGCGCAGCCAAAGGGCTAGATGAATCTTGATGCCCTTGACCAGCATGCCATCCGCCTTGTCAGCAATGACCTTGCGCTCCGACGCATAGTCGCAGTAAGGCCTTATTGAGTGCACTAACCTGGTGTCGATTCTGTGACGAGCCCGTGTGTTGGCAATGCGCACGTCCTCAGTTTTCCGCTGAAATAAAATGGTGATGCGTGCTCCCTTTGGACCCTTACTAGCACTTGACGCCTCTGGAAGGTCAGTGCTTTGCTAACCATATCAGCAAAAGTGAGTAGTCTTGAGAAACACCATGACTAATATCAGTTGCTTGGACTTCGTGCGATGTTTCATTATAAAGCTGTTATATTGATGTTGCCATTCACTTCAAATGATGCAAGCCTCATACCCTGCGTAGCAGAACAGCCTCACCAGATGCATTTGACACCCACAGTGTGGTTGTTCCGTGGGCAAAAGAGATGACGCATCTAGGTACGAACGCACTTTTCGTCGTTATAATTCAAGACATAGGCTCGGCAATAGCATCAAGTGCCTCAATGCCACACTCTCAGCTGCTATTTAAACTCTGCATACAGAATGTGCCAGGAGGACGACATCTTAAAGGATGGTGAGGGTGCACAAACAAGTAGAAGGTAAATGGGCAAGAGGGGGCGGGAAAAGCTCACTGGTCCCACAGTCAAACTTGGCCCCACACTGCTGCATGAAGTCAACGCCAAGAATACATAATGTGTAGATTGAGCAAAAACTGCAAATTTAGCTTTATAAAGTTTGTCGAAAAAATTGGCCCCGTATCTACTTTTAACCTACAATTGTCGTCATATAGACGATAGGCTAGCGTCTGGAGAGATTGAACAAAACTTTTCCTTGATGTTCTGCGCAAGAAAATCGGTGAATGGTAGTCTAGAGGCACTGCTTTAGAGTGCCTCGAGCGTGCAGTGGAGGCTAACGAGCGCACCAAGTCACGTCACACGTGAGACATGAGCGCTATCTGGCAGTTATTTTGGAAAGCGAAACGCGTGGCTCTAAGACGAGCGTGCGTGCCCGTCTCAGAGGTGGTAAGGCGTAGAACGCATGGCGACGATTAGGGGCCACCACCATGTCGTCTCAGTGAAGCATTCGATACAATTCCCTTTTTCTGCAAGCATGCAAGATCAGCGCCGTGTGATGAACGCCATGGACCTTAGAATAACTTGTCTATGCCTTTTCTAGTAAAAGATGCGCATACGGAAAACATAAGTGTGTTGTGGTGCCTAAGATATACGCAATAATTGCTTTCAATTGACACTTGCAAAAGTATGAACGCTGAACCTTGAACAACATTGGTGAACGCTGCGAATGGGGTCGGCCGCTTGGGGTATCCGCTGGTGCCCTTTAAAAGCCCGGAACGGTTAAGGGTGAACCAACAGTCAAATGAACAGACAGACAGACAGGCTGTCAGTCAGTCAGTATGTCAGTCAGTCAGTCAGACGGAGAGACAGACAGAGAGACAGACATGCCAAAATTTTTGCATCGAAGTTCCCCTACAGAGAAATATACTATATAAACAGTGGTAACAGAAGCCTATTCAAGGCCCACCCAGAAAGGGTCTGACTGCTTGCTAGATGGCGTAACTCTCCTCGCTTTTAATCTTTTGTTAAGACATATAATAGCCTCCTCAAGAGAACTTTACTTACCAAAGCTTGGCATCAGTTTTTAAAACAAGAAATTGTAAGTATTTGTGCAGTTCTCCGTATCCGCTTTACATTATGTCCCGGTGAGGGATTTATTGCCTTACAAAACAAAAACAATAAAATATGACTAGAAAGCGTTGTCTTTCTGCATTTGTTTCGCACAAAGAGGCACAGTCATCTGGTTTAGATGTACTGTACATGTTCTGCCTTTGTAGAAGCAAGCGTGTGTAGCCAAGTGGTAAATGCAATCGCTTTCGGAGCACGAGGGTACGAGTTCAAAGCCTAGCATCAGGAAAAAAACTTTTTGTTACTTTATTTATGCTTAATACATTATCGGGTCTGAGCAGCCACTCGTGGCACTGAAAGCAGTGCAGTAGCTGGGCGCAGGGTCCTACGGAAGTGTCTACTCTTTATGTATTTGTGTTTTCTATGTGTCTCCAAGAAAGACATCGTGAATACACCAGGAAGTTGGAGCAATTGTCCACTTATGGCACGAAATTTGTGACTGTTGTCTCAGCGAACATTACGATCGTGTTTGGTTTAGAAATCCAGACTGATGATAGATGCACTCGCTCCCGTGTCAACTAAGGCTGACGTAGCAACATTGTGCACTAAAACACTATTCTTGTTCTGATGCATGGTGACTGGCGGAGGCAGGGCAAAGGTGGCTGAAGATGACTGGCAACCTCACCTGAATCGGTTGCGCCACCTAGTTTCCCAGCACTGGGGAATCGAGATGTCACCGCGAAGATGGAGTCCTGTACTGACGTGCAGGCGGCAGCGTCAGCTTCACACGGAAGCTGGCGAGTCACGTGCGAATTCGGCCGATAGGGCGTCCTGCTACCAGGACGGAAAAGCCAGTTGGCTCCGTCACATAGTAATTGTTGCGCCAAGAAAATGCGTGGTCGGTTCCTTAATGGTGCTGGCTGACATGTGATGGCTCTGAGGACGAAATCGGCTGACGTGGCGGCGGATGTCACCTTGGAGGCAGACGGGGTGCTAACGAGACATGCTGTCATTGCCAGCGGGAGAATAAATGGCGTGGCTGTCCCCCTATTGAGACACTGCAGATGGAACGCGTACAAAGCTGTCGTGGACCTCGTAACGAGGATTGGTGTACATTGCAGGGCTTGGTGTCAATTAACGAGGTGGTGAAGTTGTATGGATCGAAAAAGCAGTGTTTGAGACGTCACACCCGGATCGCAGTGAGCAAGAAGCTGCTTGCCCGAGGAGACGGAACAGCCGCCGCTTAAC